>OX940789.1:3910140-4560140 GCA_954870985.1 Trifolium fragiferum | reverse complement strand
CATTCAAAATAGTACTTAATTTTGACCATTTTAAAAGAAAAACAAATAAATCTTGTGAATGTCTCAAAAAAAAATCTTGTGAAAAACAAATAAATAAAAATATTGGATAGTTATATCTCCAAACCTTTTTTTTTTTAATGGCAAATATATTATATATAAAAGTAAAGAGATAGTACAAGAGATAAGACAAAGTAACAAGAGGTACCAGAAGTACACTCTAAGAAGACAAGAAAAATAGATAAGGACCTACAACAAAAAGAAGACACACAAACAATAAGCTAAAACACCTCAACAACAAGACTGCAAGATACCTAATGAGAAAGAGAGAGAGATAAGATGAATCACAAGGTAAGAAAAAACAACAAAAGGACCTCCAATCAATTACAACCATGAGACCCAAGTCCACACCCAACCAAACTCTATCGGTTCCAGTAGAAAGTAGGATGAATACCCCACTCTATATCTCCAAACCTAATCAACAAATGCGATAAACTCTATTATACTTAATTATAATTTTAGTTTTATTATCAATTGCTAGTTAAATTCGTAGTAATTGGCATTGTACTTATTAAAAAAAAATACAATTTGATCGCAATTAAAATCAAAAAATATTTAATGTTAAAATTTATCTCCAAAATAAATTAGGTAATCTAATAAGCCGGACATAATGGTGAAAAAAAAGTATAATCTTACTAGATGCATGATATTTAATTATTCATTTGCCAAAAAAAAAAATGGTGATATTTATCCTAAAAGTACATCTACTTTTTACTAAGAAAAAAGGAGAAACAACCATTGAGCAATATATGATTAAATATCCACCTCATCCCGTAGATGTTATCCACTCAAAAGTACATAAATTGTGTGAAACTGAAAAAAACAAAAGAAGAGCTGTTCGTTTAGAAGTTCTAGTTACTTTTGAGAAGAAAGTTACAAACGACAAATATGTTAATACTATTCATCATAAAGCTCTACACGACAAAGAAAATTATATTTGGTTACAAAATAAAAGAAAAATTAATTGTCAAAAAAATAAAATAGCTAGTAATAAATTACAATTAAGATTGTAAAAAAAAAAATCATAACTAAGATTGTATTAGGCATTTAGATTATATTTTGATATATTAGTTTTTTGTGTTTACCTTCTATAGATTTCAGGAGAAGATGTTGGACGATTAATTTGTAAATGCATAAATATATGTCGCAAGTAGTAAAAGCATCGATCCCACGAGAATTGGGGTTATTTTCAAAAAAAACAATTGAATTATGACTTAGGATAAAATATAAGTGTTAGGTTTTTGTATGTTGGTTGCATTTTATTAAAACAAGTTGAAGCAAGATGTTGGACAAGATGTTTCAAAATGTGAGTACGACATCTTACATCAGGTAATGTACCGTATTTCGCACTCTTGAAGAGATGTATTTTTACGTGATATTTTTTAAGATTTGATTGAAGAATCATTCACATAATTTGTGCTCCAAGAGGCATGTGTTTTTAGAAGCTTCCTTTGTTGGTTTAATGCTGCCATATATTTAAATTATATTTTCAAAATAGATTTAGTCAAAATATATTTTGTGAAGATTGCTGCAGAAAATATAAAAGATTTGTTTAAAATAAATTTTTATGCTTCAAAGAGATTGTTACTAAGAATATATTTGATACAAATATATTTATGAAAATGAATATTTGAGGCAAATATATTTATGAAAAATATATTTTGCTTCTAGAAGATTGTAGTTAGAGATTCTCTAGATCAGCTATATTGTGTTAGCTTGATTGTAGCTAGAAGATTGTGCTTTATTTTTTATACCTCTCTGGTTGCTGTCATTGAATATCAAAGCACAAAGATGGTTTGTTTTGTTGAGTTGTAATGGTGAATCACTCATAAGCTTTTAAGCAAGAGTGGATTCTGTTTTATAGGAGTCTATCTCCATCATTTGCTTATAGTGATTGTAAGCAACACTGTCTGTGGGATGGGATCTTCATATCTAGGACTTCATAGGTAGAAGTTGCACGGGTAAGGGTTAGGTGATAAGTCGTAAACGGAGTGTTTACCAAGGCTTTGAACTAACACTATTATAGTGAATTTCCTTCCTGATTTGGTAGCCCTCATAGTAGGTGAGTTTGACCCAACTGGGTTAACAATATTTTATACTTTCTGTCATTTTATTTTGTCTATTATGTTATGTTGTAGTCAAATGTTGTAACATTTTACTCCATATTGTATTTTCGTAAGTGTTACAACATTGTATACGATATTTATCTGCAGTGTGCCAGAATTTCAACAAGAACAAAGGGGAAGTTTTGCATACAATGACAAAGAGAATTTTGGTTTTTGCGAAATAAGAAAATGATTGGATTTCGCTCTTGATTCACTAGTACTTCACTAGGTTAGTTCCTTAAGCATGATTCATTCAATTACCACAACGATTTAACACATCCGTTACACCCACTCTCATGGTCATATAACTATGTTGCAATCAAATCTCATAATCTCTTAGGCCAATCACAAGTTAACATAGGCATACAAGTTCGTTAAATCAAATCCAATCGCTTAGGAAGCATGAATTTAAGAGCAAATATGAACATTCGTCAACACTCGTGAAGCATAAAGCATAAGATTAATGAAATGGTAAACTGAATCAATCACAAAAGAATTAATGAAAAACTAACATATAAACCATAGATTCATACTAGATCCTCGTTACAAAATCCAATCTAAGAAATCTAGTAATTCATAGTTACAAGAAGTGAAAAGAAATTAGAGATGAAATACGTGAAGAAACTAGTGGAAATAGAACTTCAATCTTGTACCCAAGCTTCAACCCATTTTCTTCAAGCTCCAACAATGGTGTTTTGACCCTTTTTCCTCTCTAATTTTGTGCCCAAAATCTATAACCTTTGAACAGAGCCAAGATAAGTCTTTTACTCCTCAGGCGGAATTTTCTCTCTCTGCACACGTGGCGTTCTCAGATTGGCTAGAATTCCGCTCATTGTAAAATATTACGCTTCAAGCGTAAATTCCAGCAGCTTCTGCACTGATCATTCAAAAACCGCCCCAGGCGAAAATATTATTCTTCAAGCGAAAATTCAAAACTTTTTTCCTTTTTTTTCTACTCATTTCTTTTATCGCAAGCTATCTCTCATTCTAAGCCTTTTACACCTCAACTATGGTCAGAAACACCTCCTAAACAGTAAACACCATGGAAATTACCATAGAATGAAGCAATGACAAGAATCATCAATGTTCTCGGTAATATAGCAGCGAAGTGAGTGAAATTTGACCAAAAATTATTTTCACTAGGGTCAAACTCGAGTTCTCACTAACGATTCATTTAAAGGGGGATTCATTAATCACTTAAGATCAATGTCATAATTGTAAAAAGAATCATCTACCACTAAACGAACAATTATTTTTAATTAAATAATTACATTTCATGTATATTGTATAATTGGTCATAAACTTGGTTTAATTTATAATATAGAAAGGGGAAAAAATGTCCCTATGAGCATAGCTTAGTTAGTGGGAATATTGCATGTTATGTATAGTGACCAGGGTTCAAAAAGCATATACCACATATTTACCTTAAAAAGGGTGTCTTTATTTTTTTTTTGGGGGGGGGGGGGGGAGGTTACCATATGGTACGGAGTTTTCTCCATACGCATGAGGGGCAGCCGCAGAGAAACATCAACATTGAGCTTAAGAACAACTATACAAGTGAGTTAAACAGCACACTTTAATCCAAAATAAGTGTTAGATTCATGAGTCTTCTCACTTATAAACCATACAACATCCATTGTTCTATTCGATATTTGAGGGGGAGGTTACCATGATTATGGTACGGAGTTTTCTCCATACGCATGAGGGGCAGCCGCAGAGAAACATCAACATTGAGCTTAAGAACAACTATACGAGTGAGTTAAACATCACACTTTAATCCAAAATAAGTGTTAGATTCATGAGTCTTCTCACTTATAAACCATACAACATCCATTGTTCTATCCAATGTGAAACTCAACTCACACTTGAAATACCAACAATATAATCGAGTAATCACTAATCATCAAACTAGAACAAAAAAAAGTTATTAAGTTTGATCTAGTTGTGAGATATTTTGAAGTATCAGTTTCATTGTAAACAAAAAACTACACTCAAAAAAATTATTTGTATGGCTCGTTTGATGCGCAAAATATAATAAAAAAAATGATTTGAGGGACACCGGTAGGCAGGGAACCGACAATCAACACCAATGCAGTAGAGTTCGACCAAGATACCAGAGACCTGCAAATCTCAACAGATTTGAACACCCCTCAGCGACTCAAAGAGTCCTGCAAACCTCACCAGGTTTGAAAATGGTCAAAGACTCTCATATCATAGTGAATCCACTCACACTCGGCATTAACCATCCAACACCTCTCCCACACCAATACGTCCTGCAGGTACGATAAAACAACCACATTCGTCAACACAGAGTGTCTACGCACCTAGCCTTTTCGAGCTTACCAGGACCAAATACCAAGGCCAAGAACAGACCCAAAAAACCACCAGACTCCGTCCACCCCACCATTCCACCTCGCCTCCGGTCACCCACCCTTGCACGAGACCCCACCAAATCGCAAATCCACTCCAAACCTCACCAACGCCAACACAAAGAAAACGGACCGGATATAAGACAGGATGATGGAGAACAAACGGAGACAACCTCAACCAAACCCCACCTCAGCCAAACACCACCACTGCCATTCACCACCTCAGCCACCAACACCAAGACCACACCCAACCTCCAAAATCGAGTCAAAACCACCACCTCCGCCGGAAGAAACACCACATCTTCGCCAAGAACAGCAAAGCACCACCAAATCCGAATCAAAACACCAACCCACCGGCAAAAAGAGGTAGCAGCAAGGCGAAATACTAAAGGATAGCGGCCAGAAGACGATGATGGAGAGGAAACTCGCACCACCACACCTAGAACAACCCACACCGGCCAACCACCCAAACCCTCAACACAGAACGAAAACTCCAAATTCGGCCTCAGTGACCCACCACCAGCGGCACCTGAGAAAAGGGACCCAACTACGAACCAAAAACTGGTGGATCGAAACCTCCAGCAACCAAACCTGCCGGCAACCAATTTGCAAACTCCAACAGCCACCCAAATCCAGAAAAAGAAACCTGTGAAGCACCAATATCGTGCCACACCCCAGCCCATCCACGCCGACAAACACCCTGCTACCCATCGGAAAACACGATGGAGAAGATGTGACAACCAGAGACGAACGGAGGAGAGTGACGGTGGTGCAGAGGTGAGAACCTCGTCGCACCACCACTGCAGCCATCTACATCGAAACGGTTCAATTTTGGATGTTAGGGTTAGCGGCGGCGGCAGAAGTTTTTAGAGAGAAGGCAGAGAGTTTTCTGGTTAGAGAGAGAAAGGTCTAATATGTACAATTATTTTATTTATGATAATAAGTCATACTTAAATGATGATATTATCCTTATGAAAATTTACATATATCTTTTTTAAATTAATTTTTCATATTTTAAAATTTTATAAATTAATTTTTTATCTATATATGAACTAGAAATATTAAACTGAAGCCCTTGTGATCTGAATAGGCTACTAGCTAGAAGAGTAAACAAAAGGTCTTCCCCTAGTCCAACATGAAATTCTTATTATAAGCCTATGAATACATAGTATATGTGTATTTGTACCATTTCACAATCATTAGTGCTCTATGATACAAAAGATTAGTTTATAAGAAGGTTACAATTAACTTAATCAGCACAATATCACATCAACACTAACTAAACCCTTTCCATTAAGGAAAGTGATAATTGATTTAACAAAAATAAGCATGCCCGCATTGGCTAAAATTAGAAATTCCAGTAAGACTAAACAAGTTCATTGATCAAACGGTAGACATTGAATCTTTTGTAGTAACTTAAGTCAACACCTACTAAGATCTTTGATTAGACAACAATGGATGACACTGAGTGAAACCTAATGATACACGTAGGGAGTTATTATTGGTTTAAAGAAAAGTAAGAACATTATTGAATCGTGTTCATTTATTTGATTCAGTGTGAACCTGCTTCCTCAAGTTAAGACAAAGAGAGCTTAGTTTGGAGAAAAAAATTGTATATGATTTTTAAAAAAAAAAAAAAAATTCCCAAAATAAATGATGTAATTGTTTGTTAATATACAATTTTAATCGTTAATATTTTTAATTATATATTTATAAAAATTAGATATTTTGAAAATATTAGTCGAGACGAATCAAACAGCATCTCATATATTAATATTGAAATACTCGTCTTTGATTATATATGTTAATATGATCAAAGCTGATCATATGAATATTACACATAATGAAAATTAAGTCATTTATTTTAAAGACGGAGGGAGTAGTAACAACTATGTGGGTCTGTTAAGAATTCTGTTTAAAAAAATTATTTTATCTATATGTAATTATAAGCATATTTTAAACAGAATACGAGACATTTTTTACATGAACTTTATTTGAAAAAAAAATTGTGAATATAAACTTATTTGCAAATTATAAGATGGTTAATAATATTTTTTACAAAAAAATACTCCTAATTAATTAGTTATTCAGTTTTTTAGTGTTATAAATTAAATATTTAAAATATAATGATATACATAATGGACAACTTTGATATAGCAATTTTTTTTACAATGATATAGTTTCTAATTTTTTTAATATATGTGAAAGCATCCAAATGTATTTATAATATTTTGTTTTTTTTAATGTATTTTTTTTTTGACGCAATGTTTTTTTTAATGTATTAGTAAGTGACATATATGTGTCTTTTCATATATTAAATAATGTTACACCTCTTAACAATGTTTTAACGAATACAAATTTTACAAAATTGATTATCGAATTGAAGGTTTATGTCATATAGATCACACATGTAAAAAAATTTAAGAAATAAAAAATAATTTGATATATGTTATTATATAACATATCAAAATTAACGATTAATATATTTTTGTAAAATTCGAACATTATTAATCTTGCAGAAGGATCTCAATAATATACCATAAGTTTTTTGCCATTAAAAGTGTATATATATAATTTTTAACTCTACACTTCCTTTTGTTTTTCTCTCTCATCCAAGTCTCTCTCCACCTTCTCTCTTCTGTAACCCTAATCCTCCGCCGCAGTAGCCTTTCCCCCAAATCCAAATGTGCCGGCGCGATGTAGACGCCGGTAACGGGGGTGCGACGAGCCGGCTTGGCTCCGTATCACCAGGTTTTCGTCTCCCTTCGTCGCCGTTATCCCGCCTCCATTTCCGGCCTGGTTCTCTGCTTCGGTGACGGAGTTCTTTGATAAGGTCTGTCGGCTCGTGCCTCCTCCGTCTGTGCTTCCTCCTGACGTTCTTGTCCTGCTGCTGTGTTGGTTTGCCTCTGCGAGGATTGGTGTTAGCTCCTCGCCGGAATTTTGTCTCCGGCGGTGGATCTCTATCTTGGGTGGTTTGGGTTTTGGTTTCTGGTGCTTGGATCCGGCGGTGGTTTTTCGGCTTTGGTGGTTGTTGTGCTCTGGTGTTTGGAACGGTTTAGGGGGTTTTTGTTGTGGTGTTGGGTGGAGGCGGCAGTAGCAGCTGGGGTGGCGTGGTGTAGTGTGGGTGACGGTGGAGGAGGTGAGGTGGTGAGCTCTGTTTAGGTGGTGGTGGTGCGGTGAAGCTGTGGTGGCGGCTGTGGGGGTGCTGTTGGAGGTGATGCTGAGTGGTGGTGACAGCAAGGTTGCGGTGTTGGTGTTGGAGTGGATTTGTGCTTTTGAACCTCGCTGGTTCTGCAACTCCGTATTATCGCCCTTTCCTCTTTGGTGGTGGTCTGGTGTTTAGGTATTTTGGTGTTCTTGGTGTTGTTGGTTAAGGTGGGGATTGTTTGGAGGTGGTGGTGGTGGTGGTTGGCTGAGGTGGTGTTTGGCTGAGGTTTCTCTTGGCCTTGTTATTTGTCTTGGCGCGCCCGAAAGGGCGAGGTATGTAGACACTCCGTGTTGACGGATGTTGTTGTTTTATCGTACCTCCAGGACGTATTGGTGTGGGAGAGGTGTTGGATGGTTAATGCCGAGTGTGAGTGGATTTTCCCGGATACGAGAGTCTCTGACCATTTTCAAATCTAGTGAGGTTTGCAGGACTCTTTGAGTCGCTGAGGGGTGTTCAAATCTGTTGAGATTTGCAGGTCTCTGATATCTGGTCAAACTAGAACCATCAGGTGTTGACTGTCAATTCTCTGCCTACTGGTGTCCCTCAACCTTCGATCTTTGGGGCTGCTTTCTGGATCCTGATGGGCCGAGTAATTTTAATTCGAGTTCGGAAGTTAGTGTCTAGTGGTGTCTCCTAGGGTCGGGTAGGGGTTTTCTCTGGTGGTTTAGTGAATCACTATTGGTGTATGGGTGGATTGGGGTGCTGTTTAGGTGTACTGTTACTTGGTAATTGTGTTATATCACGTTATTTTTCGTTGTATGTTTCACAACAATTCCTTGCACTTCTTGTGAAAGAGTTGTTCTTTAATAAAATTTAGCCGATTCAAAAAAAAATGTATATATATATAGTTAGTATTTTTTTTGCCATTAATAAAGAAATAGTTAAGGTCATAAGACCAAATCATCGAGCACAATGAAGCAAATCAAATCTAAAATATATTGAGACCCGATTCAATTAAAAATATTAATGTGGTGAAACATTTTTTTTATATCCTAACAATATAACATTTGAAGCCTAAATTGGGATGTGGGGAATTTAAGGGTTTCTATTGTGATATACCCTGAGGTTAGACTATACCTAATACAAGGATTGTTCCAAGTTGTTCATGCATCTTCTACTAATAAAAGTATAGAATATTACTCACTATTGGTAACTATCACAATCACAAATTAGATAACATATATTAATAGGACATTTGAAAATAAAAGAGATGTATTGGCGCACAAATATTTAGGTATAAATTTGTGTTTATGAGAAGAAGAAAAAAAGTTTTTTATAAAAAAATATAAAAATTATTTATCCAATTAAAAAAATTCTCCCAAAATTAAAGTGGCATAATTTTAGAGTATTAGGCTATGTTTGGATTAGTTTATTTTTGAGCTTATGCAAACAACTTATGCAATATAAATTAAGTTTTATGTTATTTTATAAATTCAAACTAATGAAAATTATATTTTTATAAGATATTTTATCATAAACTATCTTGACAAATATATAATAATACATAAAAATTGCATAAGTTATTTGCATAAGCTCAAAAATAAGTTAATTCAAACAATACCTTAGACCAAGGTTGTTAAAACCGGACCGAACCGGCCGGTCGGACCGGTCAGACCGTGAACCGGTGATGTATCCGGTCCGGTTAGGCTTGAAAACCGGCCTGCAGGCGAACCGGTAAAAAACCGGTCGAACCGGTCCTAAACCGGAAAAAACCGATGAACCGGCCGATCTATACGGTTCGATGGTTCCGTTTTGTTTTTAAAAAATGAGGTCAAAACAACGCGGTTTCATATATATATATATATATATATATATATATATATATATATATATATATATATATTAAAAAAAACACTAAACGATGTTATTTGGTTATATTTGTAAAAGAAAGATTAAAAAAATAAACAAATTACAAACGATGTTATGGTACTATTTTGTGTTATTGGACTTAGTTATTATATAATTTTTAATTTAGTTTGAATTAAAAAATTTATGTCTAATGTACTAAAGTTTTAATATTATATTAACTTTATGACATTTCATCTTTTTTATGTGTAAAAATAAAAAATATTAAGTTATTATTTATTTATTTTTATTTATATATTAATTAAAATATATATATATATATTTAATTAAAAACGGTCTGACCGATCCGACCCCGATCCGATCGGTTGAACCTTGAACCGATAAGCTCACCGGTTCGATGACCGGTCCGGTTTGAAAACCTTGCCTTAGACAACAACTAAAAAAAGTGGACAAGACTTTGTATCTATGAGGTGCTGCGTGGGCCAGGGGCTTGATGAACCTATATAGATGCGTTTATATAGTAAAACATTTAGTGATGTTTTTCTCTTTTAATACCATTTGCTTTTAATGTCCTAAATTGTTTACACTTTAGAAATAGCCAATGTAAACTACTAAAAAATTAAATATATAATTTTAAAAACTATTTTCGGCCTCTAATATGGTATATGGTAAGTTTTTTGGATATATCCTTGGATCAAATATATAATAAAAATCAAGTCCAACACTTTACTCACCACAACATCTCTGGATGATTATATGAATTTAAACTTACCACAACATCTCTGGATAATTATATGAATTTAAAAGGAGGAACGATATATTGTTAATATAAAAAAAAAAAAATGTTATGCATAAAGTAATCTATTCTATTTACAATATATTAAAAGAAATTACTACTAAAAAATCTATTTTGTTCTTAGCACGTTTAATAATATTTCAGCGTTTATGCCCTTAAATGTAATTTTAACTTTAAACTGGGAAAAAGATATGTACAAAAAAACAAAAATAACAAAAAAAAAAAAGAAGATAAGCATAAAACAAATATACTCATAAAAAAAAGATACAAAACAAAAATAACAAAAAAAAATTCAAAGATAAGCATAAAACAAATCTACTCATAAAAAAATTTTTAAAAAAAGAGAATAAAATAAATATACTCATAAAAATAGCAATAGAAAACACTTCTGAAGATAAACATAAAAATTAACTAATAGTTTTTTAAACAAGACAATTAGCTCTTATCGATAAAATAAAAAATCATGGACAAATATTTTTCACTCATGCATAAAAAAATTGGATAAATATCTATCACCAATAATTATAATTTATTATAAAAAAACACGAGACAATAACTTTAATAAAACAAATATAGTCATTTAAATCTATCAAAAAAAAAATTAGTCATTTAATATCTCTATTATATACATAGCGAGATTCCCACGGAGCTTTCTCGTGCATTCTTAAGAAAAATTGCTTATGTGGCATTCAATAATAATTCAATAAGAGTTTTTGCTTAGGTGGCATTCAATTAGAGTGTTTTTTTGTATATTTTTTGTATCATCTCAAACCCATTATTTATTTTAAAAAAATAAAATTATTGGATATATACAGTTAAATTAATTAATCGGATATATATAAGTTTATATAAAGTTGCACAACTAAATTTCCTAAGATTCAAATTTACATCCCATTATTTTTTTTTTTAAATAAAATTATTGGATATATACAATTAAATTAATTAATCGGATATATATAGGTTTATATAAAGTTGCACAACTAAATTTCCTAAAATTCAAATTTACATCCCATTATTTTTTTTTTAAAATAAAATTATGGGTATATACAATTAAATTAATGAATAGGATATATATAGGTTTATATAAAGTTGCACAACTAAATTTCCTAAGATTCAAATTTACATCTAAGCTTATCTATTTTATTCCATATATACATAACCAAAACAAATTCCACAAATAACACTGAGATTATTTCTATAGCTATATTTTATTTTCTTATATTCTGTTCCATATATGTATTTACTTATATTATGTTTTCTCTAGCTGCATGATATACTAAACTGATTCATTTTGCAGACTAATCACCACGTAAAAATCAAAGAGAAAAATATTCTTCAACCTCATTGCACACCATATTCCGCAACCTCTTCACGACACACATACCTTCGCAGATGAATTCACATATGAAGACGACATCAAATTGTACCATGATCAAAGATATCACAATAAAAACTAACAATATTAGTTGTCTTCTCCAAGTTGTCAAGAAGTGGTTTGCCATTAATCCAAAAGACTCTAAAATGGTCTTTTGTTCTACTTGATTGCCAGGTTGCATCTATATCTATATACCAATAATATTAGTTAGTATTGCTATTACTATTTAGAAATTTAGAAAAACAAATTATCATCCTCAAATGCATAAAGACACTGCCATCTAATTAGATAGTTCCATTGCAATACACATGATTAAACTTAGTATGCGTGATTAAAAAATTTGTAATCGATAGTATTTTATTTGTGGGATAAAAAAAAACAAGTAGTTTATTTAATTACAATTTTTCATGGATAAGATCTAAAAATATATAGTTTGTTGGTGGAATAAATCTATAATAAACATAGTAAAACTTCTACAGTATATCCTTAAAGCAAGGGCTCTATTATTTTTATTTTTGTGGGATAAAAAAACAAGTAGTTTAATTACTTTTCATGGATAAGATCTAAAGATGTATATATAGTTTATCGAGATTCAGCAAAACACATGACGTGTCACATTCATTAAATGGTGTTGAATGAAAGAGATCTAAACTTCAATGTATGAATTGAAGCAAAAGTAATAAATTGAAACCTCTATAGTAGCCCACACAACAAGTGCATGAGGAACCCAAATAGAGAAAGAGAAGACTCATTTCTCAATAGCACAAGAAATCAAAATAAATGGAATGAAAAATGAAATCTTTGGCTTCTCCTACATAAGATAGTTAGAAAATCATAACTCTAAAGGAAAATCAGAACTCTCAAGTTTCACCATCTTCGTCAAACACAACACGGTCAAAATCGGAACTCTCAAGTCTCACAATCTTTTTGTTTTTATTACTTTTTGTTTTACAAGTTAAAATCAATATAATAATAATTATGAAAATTATAATGGAAATATTTATTTCAAATTACTTCAAAATATTTACATTGTATTATGACAGCTGAAAGAAATATTTAGTGTATGGTATATAGGAATCATGTCATACGGAGACAAGCCTATGAAAATTACAAAAGTAATGCATTGTTGTATTCTTTAAGATATACTAGTCGCTGGCCCGTGCGATGCACGGGTTCGGCGGAACGACATATGTATGTCAATCATGGTTGTTGCTTTACATTAGGGGTATGATATAAGATAATTATAAAAAGGTTTGTTATGAGTTCAAAGATAAAATCATACAAAGGGATTAACCAAATCAAATCAATGAACACAATCTCTATTTAACTAACGTCGGCCCGTGCGTTGCACAGGTTTTGTGGAACGCCATAACAAAGCGAATCAAGTGAAACATCACTCCAAATGTTATAGTGGAGCTTTCAAGACCCGTGACCGGTATAAAATTTGTGCACCACAAAGTATTGTTGGCACATATAGAAAAATAATATCGGATAATGTCAATTATTTGATCAAACAATGAACAAATAATTTTGATGGAGGAATAAGCAAAGTAGATGAACCAACCCCACAATCAAGATCACTCTTATCCAATAAATGTCTCTTGCGATGATTAGAGATAGGATACTTAACCTCCTCACCCCATATATACTTCAAGCATCTCTATTAAACCCCTAGCTTTAGCGATTATCTTAAAAATTCATTGCATGTTATTAAATCATAATTTTTAAGTGCTAGGTAAAAGTTGATAATTTTTTCGAGATTTCAAGCACCTAAAAAGCGAATCAAGTGAAGCATCACGCTGAATTTTATAACGGAGCTTTCAAGACCCGTAATATGTATAAAATTTAATTTTTGTCTAAGAGCATACTTAATTTAATTTTCTCATGTTTAGGTGTGCATCTCAAACAATATAAATTAAGTTGGTCAAATTTTTTCATGAGTAATATGTTAAGATGATGAAATTTAAAATCATTCATGTAATCATTGATAATAGGATAGTACAATACAGAAGCGAACCACCCTATTGTTGGATTAATATGGTTCTAAACGACAACTATCAATGGATTAAAAAGAAAACTTCATTAATACTACAAACAAAATAGTTGACATCAAGGATCAAATCAAGTTAAGATAATTACATAAATTAGAACTAAACATGCGCCACAAAGTAGTGTTTGCGCATATATAAAAATAATATCGGGCAATGCCAATTATTTGATCAAACAATGAACAAATAATATTGATGGAGGAAGAGGCAAAGCAGATGAACCAACCCCACAATCAAGACCCTTCTTATCCAATAAATATACTTTAAGCATATATATTAAGCTCATAGCTTTAGCGATTATTTTAAAAATTCAGATATGTTATTAAAGTATAATTTTAAGTGCTAGGTAAAAGTGAATAATTTTTTCGAGATTTCAAGCACCCATCACTATTATCGAGCTACACGTGCTTGCTAACCCTAAAAAAAAAAGGATATCTTATAAAAATAACATGCTTTTCATTTCTAAAGCATAATTTTTAAGTGCTAGGCAGAACCCCTGCTTTTTAAGTTTAGAGAGGTTTATAATTTCTACGCACCACTTATAGAAAGGTTTATAATTTCTGCGCGATAGTTGGACCTATGAGTATTGATAGAGAGATTCATAATTTTTACGCACTACTTATAAAGATGTTTATAATTTATGAGCACCACTTATAGAGAGTTTTTAAATTTTTATGCACTATGTCAACCTCTAATATTGATAAATAAGTTTATAATTTTTGCGTAAAAATTATCAACCTTTAAATACGTATAGAGAGAGTTATAATTTTTGCGCGATACTGCAACCTCCAAATATCCATAGAGAGAATCATAATTTTTACGTGCTACTCATTTAGAGGTGTAGTTTGATACAAAAAGGATTTGAATCATAGAAGACAAATAGTTATGAGGATTTAGCTTAGGTTCACTATTTCCACATCATACATATGTTTGTGTGAAACGCCATTGATTAAAGGGCTATAGACTCTGTCTAAATCAACAACAAAAAAATTCTAAGCTTTTATATTCTATACAAAAGAAATCTATTCTATACTAAAGAAAACAGGCTTCATTCCACAATTCAAAATAACAACTAAATGCAAAGTTAAAAAATTTCATAAAATTTGGAAGAATAGATACAACTCAACCAAGAACTCATAAAACATTGAATAAAAACTATAATTGAAGAAACAAACACGCTATTTATAGCCTATATTATGTGTAGCTAGCCACCACCAACACATCATCACTTCTCTGCTACTACCATTTGATAGCTCTTCATCACTTCCATAATTGTTTCACCTTAAAATAAAACAACCTATCAGTGTTAAGTACTAAAAATCAAGGCTAATTAAACACCTATTTTATCCCAATTCCACTATAAAAATAAGTGATGGATAGGAATTAATAATTTCTTGTTATATCTTCTTGCTATAAGTTTCTCTTAAATTACCCTTGAGCTTATCAATTTCTTGCCATAAGTTTTTCTAAAATTACCCTTAAGTTTCTAAAAATCAGGATCCACTACTTGAAGACATGTACATCACATAACTAACAGCAATAATAGAAATCAGCAACAAAACATAAGCCAAACTCAGGATATTCAATATGAAAAGTCCTATACCTAACCTTAAGCATGTCCAAATAAGTGGGATGGATAATAATATCCATTCTCCAATCAATAGGGTCTATACAAAAAACACAAAGATAATAAAATATTAGAACTTGTTGTACCCCTGTCTTCAAAACACATACAGCTAACTGTTACTAAAAACAATTAACTCATAAGATTGACTCCAAAGAAGAACAAACAAAGAAGGAGAATGGATATAAGAAGCCAATAAGATAGGACATGATTTCCATGATCCCATGAACACATGCAAGAAACAGAACATGTCACAAATCTGTTTTCAAAACCAATGGAAAACTTGTCCCCTTATTTTTGCCCCAGTTTTCATAAGATTTAGATAGCCTAATCAATAAAAGCCACAGTAAAGAAAATTGTAGAGGATCACAAAGAAAGGAATTAATTAAATTTTCATAAGCAAAAAGACACAACACACATACCATTCATGAGTTCATAAATTCTAATATCAGAGAAAGGGTACCATGTAAACTATCCATTATAACAGATATACTTATCAGAGGAACCATATATGTGACATAATCCACCAAGTCCTGCTCATTGCTAAATATATAACCTAAAACCCGCCGAGAGGCGAAAATGGTGGAACTCACCAAAATAGCCTCAGAAACTGCAAGAGTCATAGCAGCATAAATAGACAATCGCGCTGCTTGTGGATATCCAGCTCCTAATGCATTTGAAACTCTAGCACTGAGTAACACATGCAAAACAAAAACCAATCAGAAAGAAAAGAATAGCATCACTTGTTGTTGTACAGAAAAATGTATATCCACAAATGAAGGTGTTGTGACTGATATGAATTAAAATCTTGCTGCTGAACACTGGTCAGAGCAAAAAGTAACAGTTAAACATCCGATTAGCACCAATTAATTAGTAACAACTTCAATACAAAAAAGAATAGGCTAGCTTGAGGACTAAGTATTATTAATAAATATGATGCAATTGGATTAAAGAATATGAGGCAATATATAGCCAAAGTAAATTGATAATGAACGGATGATGCAATAACATAAGTTGGATCTGAAGCTACATCCAAATCTGAAGCTAAACCAACATGCAAGAGTTTCAACCTTTCTCCAATCCATCATGAACAAGAATGGGTAAGTTTCATGTTGAGGTTCCTTTGATATTCAGATTCGTGCTCATTCTTTAACCCTAAACTTTCCACTGTCATGCATGTTGGTGATAGTGAGCCTTTGGAGCTGCAAGTGTTGTGAGAAAGCCAAGAAATTGTATAAATCAAGAATTTGGAGTTTTTGTGTAAAGAGCCAGTTCTTGGAGTTTCTGTTCTGGGCTGTTGCTGAGCTTAGTATCAATATCAAGCTTCAATTTTCAAGTGGGTTCTTAGGCTAGTTAGTTAGTTTAATCAAATTTATGAAATTCATGCAATTATAGGAATTAATAGGTATAACTGTGTGTGTGGGAATTAAGCCCCAATTTCCACTCTATTCTGTTCTATGTTATCTATTTTATGATTCTACATTATCTCAGCTAAGGATTGTAGGTGATACTTTCAAAATTGATGATTTTCGTAAAACATAGTCAATTCTGCAAGAACTCGTCATAGCGAGTTGCTAGCGAGTATTCATGGCGAGCTTAAGGTTCTGGGCTGATGAACTTCGCCATGGCGAGCTCTAGCTCGCCTAGCGAGTTGTTTAGGCCAGGACCTGTAAGTTCACCATGGCGAGCTTGGTAACTCGCCGTAGCGAGCTAACCCAGAATTCACTCACTTTTTCTATTTTCAAAATACATGTCACTCGTTTTATACCCTCGACTGAGATAGATGTTTTGCAGTATTATGAAATTAAATAATATAAACAGAAGGTCATCACAGTCGGACTATTAGGTGATAACATAGGGAATTAGGATATTGTATGCTCCCCGGTTTTGGGAATTATTGGTAGAATGTTATGAACTTAGTGATCAGTCAATTAAATGTATGATTATGATATCAGTGTGGACTTCGTTTTAGATGTTCCATTAGAAATCTTTGTGAGCTGCACGCCGGAACGCTTTCTGTTCGCGGACAAGGCAGGCCTCTGAGACATGCTCACCTCAGAGTGCTTGCAGTTTAAAATCAACAAGACTAATCAGTGTTACACCATTATTTATTTATGCTTATGATGTTATGTTGTGAAATAAAATATGTTACGACTGATTAGGAGCCCCGGCTTATTAGCCTTTAGGAGGGTAGTAGAACTCACTGGGGCGAAGTGACTGTCTCACCCCACTCCCTTTTCGATATAGGTAAGACAGGTTATTTCGGAGCAGGGACCAGGATGGATCTGACGATTGGAGCCGAGCTTGGATCGTCAGCATTAGAAGACTTAGTCTTCATTCTTGTTTTTATTTATCTTGTTATCCCTCTGTAGTTCTTTTTCCGCTGTTTGTATCAAATATTCAGTTATTATCTTAATAATAACATATTATTCAGTTACCTCCTTATAATTTAATGTACTCAGATTCCAAATTTTAATGTTCCAACTAAATATTCTAGACAATTTAGTTGGGGCGTTACAATTCATAAAAAGTTTACCTAATTAGAGAGTGAATATTGAACAAATGTTTTAGCATGCTAAAAAGTAGTTGGTATCACTTATTGAATGAGCTATCCAACTCTAATTGAAACATAAACTAAATTTGTTATAACTCATTTTTAGTAACTTATAAGTGATTCAACTATATATGAATCAATGAATTTAGCTCTTTATTGTTGTGAGATACATATTTCATGAAACAAAAGTGTGCTAGGTATAAGATTCATGGAATGTGACCAATCAAAGTCATAATATTCCTAAACAAGGGTCGAGGTAACTTTATGATCCCAATCGTATGTTTGATCAAAAATAGAAGAAAAGACTTGAAGTGTGTCTTGGGGGTTTACCCTTCACTAATCTCCCAACCTTTTAATTCAAATTATTTTTTTAATATTTCTTTTAGTTACCTTTCTCTCATGAATCGGATAAACTAGTTACTTTTTGGCAAAGTTTATCTATAATTTTGGTTGGTATTTTTTTTTCTAAATCTTTTATTCATAATTTTGGTTCACGAGAAAATCTAATATGATCACTTATATGTATATGTACATTGAATTTTTCCGAAAGATAAATGAAATCTGAAAAATAATTGTTTTCAACAAAAAATTTGATGTTACATATTATGATTTTTATTGAAACTTATTAATTATTTGACCTCAATTATTAGAATTCTCGTAAATCAATTTGCTATGCTTATATAAAATTAGTTGATTTTTGTCACTTTTATTGTTTGATTTTTATTATAAAAAAATTTGTTAGTTTCTATCATGTAATATATAGTCTTTTTTATTCCTATTATATACTTATCTTTTTTAATTCCAAGTATTTATCCTTAAAATAAGTATGCATATCTTTTCGTATGACAATTTTTTATCAAGTAATTTAATCAACAGTTAGCTTTATACAAGCAGTGGCGGATCCAGGACCCGAACTCAGGGGTGCAAATTTTTTTAACTTTAATTAATATATATATATATATAAGCCCGCATATGAGATTTTTTTAACATGCATGTTATTATATATTCCCTCTAAATAATGATAGCAAGTGATCACAAAATAAAATCCTGCTTTATATATGTAATTAATTTATATTATTTGATTTTGACCCAAAACAAAAATCTTGTGCTACTTGATATTTTTCTTTCCCTGATATGTAATATATATGATATTTGCATAAAATCTAACAAACAATCTAAGCCAATAGTCAAGCGGTTAAAGTATTTCACATGTTTATCTAGAACACGGGTTTGATTCCCACTCTCCTAGTTTTGGCGATTTAATGAAAAAATAGGAGAATTTGAAGCACGTGATTCAATAAATTAACAAGCAGAAACACGCGCGTAACACACTGGATCCGCCCATGTATACAAGTGTGAAACCTTGAGTTGGATTCAAACTATTGCAAATCAAATTCGTGCACCTAACAATTTTTTTATTTCTTTTTGTGAAAATTCAAAATTTATATATAATTATAATCTTTAATCAAATTTATTATAAGCTCTTCTATTTATTTTATATCATGTTTTTGTTCGTCAAATTTCTCCTGAGGCTGAGATATTTTATTTTAAGAATTAAGTGAGTCGCTGAATTATAAGAGTATAACTCCACATTAATTACTTTTATTTAAGTCACAATTAATAAATTATAACAAATACAACGCAATGATGTTTGCAAGTGTATCCATCAAACCAATTCTTTATAGAGTGGTTTCTTTTACAAAGAAATATTTGTAATTAGTTTTTATGTTATTATTTCTCATTTGGGTTTCGACCTAGGATGTTTAACTCTGCCAACTTCTTCAATTCTTATTTCAAATCAGTTGTGCTACATTTGGATTGAGTTTAGACATATTGGAGGAAGGGTTACATTGCATGTGGACAGGCGAATATGTCGCCGCATGAGTTTTGGTGGTGTTCGGTTGGTTGTAAGGTTAATTATATTTGCAAAGTGCTAATCACTGGGTTGGATATTGCTGCATATATGGAGTTTTTTATGGTAGAGTTTAAGATTAACGAGAATGATTGTGGTGACAATGGTATTTAAGATCACAACCTAGTCGAACACTTATCTTAGTTTTAGTTCCAAAAGTTACATCTAATAATCATTTTGTTATTTAAGATCAATTCACAAATTCGTCAATTTATAAAAAACATTAAACACAGTAATAACTAAATAAATATTGATAATTAAATTGTGAGTCTTTACAAACTATATGTTTCAACAAATTCAAAAAACATTATCTACTAGTCTAATCTAAAGAATTTAGCTACTCGTATAGTGAAAAAAAATAAACAACATTGTAAAAGAAAAATAATACGAGAGATGCTCCTAAATTTTTCTCCAAAGTGTTCCTGCTTCTCTTATGGAAAAACTTTCTTCATCCATTCGTGGTTTCTTCTTCGTGTGTTTCGTTCTTTGTATTGGTGTTGTGTTGCTTTTGTATGGCATTGATGAATTTAGCAGGCCCAATCACACACGTCTTATTTTCTTCTTTCTATGAGCCTCCAATGTTATTAGCGTCTCACCTCTTTTAAAAGTATCAAACCTATCTGAAAATTGCTCTTTAAGCTAGCCTCCCGTATTGTTTCTAGACTTTTCAAAAATACTTCTGACCGGTTTGTATTCTACGTTCCGAAATCAAATTAGCTTCGGAAGATACATTTCGAAGTGGTCCAATATTGTCGAAAACGTATAATTGCTTGATCATTTACATTTTGTGAGTGAGCGTATGTGTTTTGAAGCACCAAATGATATTTTAAGGGCATTTGACAACATCAAAATATATTTCAATACCTTCCTTTTTTCCTCGCCAATTTGAAGGCTTACAACACCACAATTAAGTGTTGAATTAATTTTTTCAAACTCTGGGTTTTGAATTGAATTTTTTTTGTTTCGAATTAAGATTGATTAGGTTTTATGTTTGAAAAGGTTTTGGTTTCTCCCTCATAACAGAGCACTTCGAAATCTACGTTCTGAAATTGTATAAGTACGGATCCTGTAATATGAAACATCCTTATGAGTAATTTGGTCAATATGAGAGAGCTAGAAGCAAAATGAGGGGTTAGAAGAGCAAAATTAAGTCTATTTCTTCTCAAGTGTGCCAGCACAGCGACCTAACCAAAGTTGTATTTATCCCATTCATAATAATATATACATTCGAAAGTTTCTCTTCCCACCCCCCATGACTCTTTTTAACCCTCCAATATTCCAATTTTACCCCCGTACAAAAACTTCGGAACGCGTTTTTCGAAGTTTTTCTAGTTCAAATTCATCAAAATTTCGGAAAATACATTCCGAAGTTCGTATTCTAGGCAAAAAAAACTTCGGAAAACGCGTTCCGAAGTTTAAAACTAGGGGCAAAAATGGAAATCCGGGGGAGAAAAAGAGTCACGGGGGGTGGGAAGAGAACCAATCTATACATTCATCACAAAAATATTATGGATCTTTAACTTGGGACTTAGCATTTTTGCCTTTAAAGCTGTTTAACTGAACCAATAATTTAAAAACTACACAAAAATGTTTGATTAATAGAGAAAATCATATAATTGACTCGACAAATTTAAAACTATAAATTATTTAAAATGTCTCTAAATTAAATATTAAATTTTAAAAAATAGTTTAAAAACTTGATTAGAAATATTCTAAAAAGAGTGATTAGTGAAGATTTATCATTGCAATATTCATATTTTAACTGCGTATTTTTTAATTAATTTATCAAAACAGTTGTTAAGTCAAATATGTGAGCGGCTACAAAAACTTTTTCACCCCCCAATGCAATTGATGTATCTAATAATTTATAACTCGTTAGATACAAATTATAAAAATGATTTCGATATTCTATTACTTAGAAATGTTTAATATAAACTCAATTTTCAAAATTGGACCTCACTATTTTTAATAAATTTTAATAAAATATTTGTTTTTTCTCCATTTTTAGTTATTGAAAATCCATTTTTATTGTAAAGGTCGGCCTTTTGACCAATTTTGAGAGGTCTATATTAAACACACTCATAATTTAGTGCTTAGTTTTTAGAGATTTTTTAAAAATAAATAAATAAATAATAATTTATTTTCGACCTGTTAATTATAATAAAAAAAACTTTTTAAAAAATAACGAGTTATTGAAAATGATACTTTGGAGAAGTTTTTCGAATTTGTAATATTTTTATCTAATTTATCATTTATTTTTTGAATTTTTTATCTAATTTATTCATAACATCTCATCCTTTGAAGTAGAAATTAAAAAAATATTATCAAATAAATGAAAAAAAATTAGAAGTGATTATGTTGTTTGCTAACTAATTTATCTTTTTTTACAAATGCCTCTTTTTTTGGTTAGTTTATTATCTTAGATTTATAATTTTATTGATTTAATTTTTGTTTATTTTTTCTAATTGTATATTGTTTATGAGATTCAATAGTACATGTACAATATATTGTATAGTTTATCATCTTGATTTTATTGTATTTATTTTATTTTATTTTTTGGTTCTTTAATAGAATTATACACCATTGATTATAATTCATTTTTTTGCGTACATATTTACTAATCGTATATTTATACACCGGTCCTATCAAAATAATATAAATTATACACTGTTTATGAAATTAGTATGAATTATACCATTAGTATGATTTTTTTTGACAACGTTATCTTGTATATCTTGATAATTGTATATTTTTTCTAATTGTATATTGTCAAAAAATAGTACGATATATATCTTGTTTCCAGATTTGTGTTAATATTGTTTAATTAAGTTTAACTTTTTTGTTTAAAAAAAAAATTCTAATTTCCGCACGTGTGTTATATAGTTTTATCCCAAGGAATATGGGGGGAAAGATTCATAGAAAGCTTTTTGGTCACCGGCGTTCTTTGACCAAATCTAAGCGTTTGGAGAGCATAAATGACAGCATCGAAGATTATAAGAAAGAACTTGAAGATATTAAAGAGCGCATCTCGAATAATTTATATGATATTAAAGTTTTGTATTAGTTTTGTATTACATGGTCATGCTACTATTTTCGCTGTAAGTTCTGTCAACACCACCTAGTCCTATATTGCATATTTTTCATCGTTAGATTTAGGAAGGAAACTGGATTGAACTAGCAATTTATATGTTCATCCTGAACCGACCCGTTAAACCAAACTGCACTGAAAATAATTAAATGTTAGGACTATCATGAACTGTCAATCACTATTCAGTTTCCGACGCAGTTCGATTTTTGGTTTGTTTTAACAGCCTTAACTGAAATCAAGTGGTTGAGGTGTTTCAATTAAGACTGTATCTTTCGAGTAGTACTACCCGAGTTTCATTCCTAATTAGAACAATCATTGACCAAACTATACTTATCTTCTGTTTGAACTTCATACTTTACTAAAAAGATAAAAAAAATCCTACAGTTTGTTCTTCTAGCCTTTTTTAACTTTTTCTTTGAATTTATTAAATAGTATTATTTTGTTGAGATTGTTTGAGCTGATTTCATCTATTACTGCTACTATCACAGGCATTCACTCCCAAGTGAGAAGGGCTTGGACAACTAAGATTATAAGCATTGGAGAGACAAATGATGAACGTGTTTACTAAGTTGTAAGGCTTTACATGTTTTTTTAGGGAGAAAGTGTTTACGTTTTTTTAGGGAGAAAGTGTTTATGTTGGTAAAAGGTTGTAAAATGGCTACCTACTTCAATGTTATGCACAAGTTGATGGTTCTATGTATAATTACTTATTTTATAAGTTTAGGTGTCTTGAATGTAAATCCAAGAAGTAAGTAAGTAAGTAACTAATTACATTTTTGCATGGATCTTAAGGGACACAGACAAAATATGTGGATAATTAAGCACATGGTTTCATTAGTAAGGTGTAAAATTTTCAGTAGCAACAAAATTTAGATGATCTTGCCTCCCATGTTTAATAATAAATATTAAGGGCGAACTTTTAGTTTTAGACCTAAATGATGGCCAGAGTTTTTAATATTCATTTTGATGTTCAATAAAAAAAAGTTTATTTCATAAAAAAACCAGCCAAATATCTTTAAAAAACAATCTGCGGATTTTGGGAACAAATTTCTTGTGGAATTATTTACAGATATGTCGCACGAAAGTTTCATGCGGATTGATTTTCAATTTTCGCAGGAAAGTTTCCTGAGGATTAAAAAAACCGCATAAATCAATTACCACCAAAGGTTTTAGATGGGAACCGAAATTTGCAGGAAAATCCGCATGAAATTGACAGATTTCTAGTAGTGTCAGTTAATCAATTGTCATTTGAGGGAATATTGTATTGCCAAGTGGATCGATAATCAATCTATAATAATTATATTATATGCTTTATTAAATAACATCATCTCCTCATACAAGCGTTGACTTGCAAGAAAGACTAATATAAAAGATATATTTTGATGCAAAATTAAACACTGGCAAATCATCAAAACTTAATTTGACACAAAGATTAATATCTTCAAGATCAAATCCATCAACCAAAAAACAAGATGAAGCAACAAACAAAGGCACTTCTTATTGGATTAATTGGTGCAGCTTTTACCTTATTTGCTTACTCACAAACCTTTATATCACCAAGTCAATCCATCACAATTGGTCTTCTTGTTCTCATGTTGGGATTGCTCGTAGGAGAAGGTTTCATATCTTTATAATTCATCTTTTTTTTACATTTTCTACTTCAATTTCACCTTCATTTATATCCATGAATTTTACAATTTTATGTGTAATAAGCCTTTAATGAAATATTTTAATTTTTTGCAAGTTTTTTTTTCTTCTTCCATATTTTTAGTTTAAGTTAAATATTGTTCCAAAAAAAAGTTTAATATAATATTGGTCTATGAAGGGTTGAAGGAGAAATTATTTGCATTTTGAGTTCCTCTGTTATATTTTATTTGTAGTTGGTGGAAAATATTTATATTTGGAGAGTTGTGAATTATTATAGCTTTTATTCATATGAAGAAAAAAAATAGTATTATATATTTAGCATTTATGAGGACTGCATTTGGTCAAACACTTCTAACAGCCATTGGGATTCATAAAAGACAACATCTTTTTTGGCCATAATTCGATCATAGAAGTGACAACTAACAAAGTAAAGGTTAGATAACTATTATTCCAAGATGAAGTAAAATTTAAAAATATAAGTGGTCAATGTAAAATATTTTTACACGAACGTTCAATAAAAATTGATTATTCTTCCACATCATACCATAAAAATAGGGCGAAGTGGGATGATTTGGTGAAATATATGGTTGATATTAGATAACACTGTAAAATATTTTCACATTGTCGATCCATGTTTCATTTTCTCATATAAATATCTTGTGACTTTTTTTACCAAAATAAACTTAAGTTCATTTCATTTCATTAATCAATAAACATTCAATATAAAAAGTAATAAACTCAAATTTATAGAAACTGGTCTTAGAATTTGTCGTCCTAGTAAGAGTATAACCAACTGAATTCGCTTGTCTCCTAACAAACATTATCTCAAAGTTTACAAATGATAACATCATATGAATAATATTAATATGAGATTATAACATACATTACCTCATGTTGGGATTGCATATTTGCTTCGATCAGACCGCATCTATCCAAAATTTAGAGTCGCTTTCAAAATGAACATGAACAAATTCTCTATCACAAGTCTCTTCCATCGCACGTAGTAGAGCAATAGTTTTCCCCTCCTAAATAGATAATAATGTCTGCTGTCATGTATGTGGTAACCGCAGCCACAAATTGACATTCATACGAAAACATAAGTAGTCATTTTTTACACCTGAAAATTGTTTTACACCTTTATACATGCGAGAACATTTTCTTGTTTCTTTTTTTTTTTTTTTATAGATTATACATGTGAGAACATTTTTTTTGACTAATATACATGTGATAAAATGTAATTCGAACTAAAATTTAGCATGTTTCTGAAACAACTTACAAGGAGGCCTTCATGTCTCACCATTGGTCATTCCAAAATGTGTATAACTATATCATCATCAAAAATCTAGCATGAAAAAAGGAGGCCTTCATGTAGCCATAGACGACTTGCCGGACAACTAGTCACATTGAACCTACAACGTTTGGCTAGCTGTTGCAAGACCCCTAAACTGAGTTCGCGTGAAGGAGACAAGACATACATTTAGTGCAAACTTAGTTTAAAAGTCTTGGCTATCCACACATGATTAGTTAGGTCATAAAATTATCGAAAGAGGTTTTCCGGCAAGTCATCCTTGGCTGCATATATGACCTCATTCCCACATGCAAGACATTAGACGACATTTACATTGCCATAAGAATTATCAGGACTCTTTTTCACTAGGAACTCGAGGGTTAAGACATTAAAATAAAAAAATCAAACTAGAACTTAATCATCTTTGCAAGAATATATCATTCATGCATAAAACAATGATTAGTAATGTAACCAATCAAATAGTGTCTATATACTGCCATAATAATAACAGAACTACAAGACTGCATGGAACTTTCGTGCGACATATCTGAATATGGTAGGAAGGACCACGGTTCGATCCCTCGCAACTGCGATCGGAAGGAGGTTCGAACCACTTAATGCCATAACTAACCCCCGAGCCAGATTTAACTGGTAGTGAAAACTAAAAAAAATAAAATAAAAAAAATACCCTTTTCATATATTTGACAAAAACACAATGGATTCTCTTCTCATAGGGTATCTAAGATAACAAGTAGAGAAGGAGAAGCCAATTGGACACAATTATCTTGGCAGAAAATAGCCGAATGAGGTTTGAAGCATAGACAACATTTTATGATAAGATTTATATATACAAATTTTTTATGCTACTTGACATGGTAATGGCAAGTTGCTAACTGAAACTGAATTAATAAGTTTTTGGAATTCTGCAGAGGGAACAGTACTATAACTGTCCAATACTTTTCCTTTATATAAAGGAAAATTGATTAAAATGAGTAATGTGAAGGTTTCTTATAGCTAGATGTGACTTTGCATGGGTGGAGAATCCAAGATATAATGAGAACTTTATTAGATGAATCCCCACTTCTGAGTAGGCTTATAATATCACATCTCTTATGTGTCAATGGGAGAACTATAGACTCCTGCATCACACTTAAAACATGTACTATTGATTTAGTTGAAGAAGAGAGAAAAAAAGTACACTGTTCATCGAGTTAGGTGGATGTAATTTACTGCATTTAGCTATAAAGACAAAGGGATTGAATGTTGTAACAGATGTATGAATTTTATCTCAGAAAATACAGAGTACTTGATTTTGTTTTTTTGTATGATGTATATATCGCATACCATGCATTCCATTAATTTTTATTACTTTTTTTTTAATTTCCCTTCAAACAAAATTGCTAAGTATCTCCCAATCATTAGTTGGTTCAGTGTGATTGACGCTGAACTTGGTAGGGAAGATCACGGCTCAATCCCCCGCAACTGCGATCGGAAGAAGACTGAAACCACTTGATGTCAGAACTAACCTCCGAACCAAATTTAACTAGTGAAAACCATAAAAAAAATATTTGCTAAGTAGAATATGTGATAGTTATTAGTTTAATTTTTTTTAATAATGAAGAACATTCATTCTGGGATGCAATAATTAAACAAATTTTTATGAAAAATTTCTCTTGAAAATTGTACATTCGATATTTTAAAAGTGTAAAGTTATTTTATCACTATTACTTTTATCTTTTGTTTTTTTTTTTAACATTCTTAACAAGTGCACCGGATGCACTATTTAACATACTCTAAATTTAAAAGCAAAATGCTAGTACAAAGTACAAGTGGTAATTGCACAAACATAGCTTAGCAGACTATGATTGACTATTATCTTACTATGGTCAAAAAAATATACTCCCTCCGTAAGCTCCCCAAAAGAAATTTTACGCTTATTAAGAAAAATTGATAGTGTAACTAATGCATACTTTTTGAATATTACAATTACTAAATTGTCCTTGGTAAAAAAATGTATTTATAGTT
Organism: Trifolium fragiferum; assembly: GCA_954870985.1. Lineage (NCBI taxonomy): Eukaryota > Viridiplantae > Streptophyta > Magnoliopsida > Fabales > Fabaceae > Trifolium > Trifolium fragiferum. Next base: position 4,532,238 of record OX940789.1, on the reverse strand, counting down.
GACTTTACGTTTTTCAATGCAAAATGGAATTATATTTGAAAAAGTAATAATAAATGTGTCTAGGGAATAGAAAATGAGCTTATATTTAAGGACAAATAAAATTTTTGTAAAGGTGCTTATAATAACGGACGGAGAGTATTTTTTTCTAATTGCTTCAACATTAATTTGTAAGTTTTCATGCATTTCTTTGTCGCCAGAAACGTAGCATTGGTCAATCATTAAATGTACTCTAATTTTGATTCAAAAAAATTAAATATACTATACTAAAATATCTAGATTCTAATCAAACCCAATCCTTTCAAGTATCGTTATTGGTTCAAATTTCACTATGCTATCACGTATCGTGGAACAACGGCATCGTATCGCTGCTATAGCTACTATTTGACAACGGCGTGTTGAAGTTCACAGTATGATTTATTTTATACACCAGTCTGCTGATCGAAGCAATATACCAAGCTAGCAGAAAACGAGATGATAAAACAATGCCGGGAAAGTGATAAAACAAGCAAGCCCCAAACTGAGTTGGCACAAAATAACAAGAGTCGCATTCAGTTTAAAATTACAAATATTTAAAAGTAAAAACAACCAAAATAAAACCAACCAAAAAAATAACATGTTAATATTATCTAACTACTTGGAGGAGTGAAAGACACCAAAAAAACTCAAAGAAAAACTTGGTTAATAGCATCCTTGGACTATTTAATCCAGATAAATATTTGAGAAAATTACTATAGAAGTAACACTAAACACACACACACATGCACAGGGGCCATTGAATCACTGACAGTGTATGAAAAGATTTGGATCTATGACCTAAACAGGTGACCCAATGGCCTGATAGCATAGCAGATGTCTTCTTTTGTAAGCAACGTTTTGAATAGCCGAACTTCGATAAATTGATAACCAAGTAATCAGAAAATGAGAAATTATCCAATGCAGCTGAATGCCTAATGCTAATTAAGCTCAAACGAAACCATGCATGTCTTTCAAACCATTGTTGTTCTCAAACTACTAACTGACAATGAGCTTCGGTGATGCAGTTAACAGCATAACTAACAACAGTTTTCATACCTTAAACTGAAAGGTTACTCAAAACAACACCCATATTAGTATGGGATTATCAGAATTAAATAATGCATACACCTTTACCTGGTTGCAACGATCTATTGCAAGCAAATACTGGCACCCTGCAATATAGATGACTTCCAAAACTCCACCAAATTTGTCACATGAAATTCAAATAACCACAAAGATAGTATTTCATTGGACTTCACAGTGAAATATGAAAAATAAAAATTAAACACAATCAGCAATAAAAGTATACAACTGCTGGAAATCATAGCTAAGTGGTGTTTTTTAGTTCCATAGTCAAAGTAACGAGAACAATAAGAAAACAAACAAAGGCAAGCCAGCTTTATAGGTTCTTGGTAGCATAAGTTTATCAAGCTTGGTAATTAAGGTAAAATGGACATGGCGAATTTTAGTAGGCTCCACATAAGTTTGGTCCTCTAAGTAGATGCGGCAAGGTAGGCCATAAATTTGTCAAATCCTGGTTCATCTGGTCTTCTGGTTTAGGCAGTAGGCAGGCTGCGGGCTTCGTACATCTCGGCTGTTTGGATGGTAAGGGAAAGGGAACAAAGGTAAAACAAGAGCATCAGATTCTAAACGGGAAGCTGGTCAGGTTAAGATATCAGTCTCTTATATAATAATGTGACTGACCTATATATAGCATAGGAAGTTGCTAAATAAAAGATAAGTGGGTTTATGAAAATTGTAATCTACCTGGGGAAACCCATCATGTTTAGTAGGCATGGTTTCTCCTCCTAGAAACATTGTTCTGACTAGGCAACCTACAAACAAATACGAAATAATCAAAAACAGGTGAACTAAGGAACACTCAAAATATAACAGTAGTCTCTTCAAACACGGACAGGGAAGAATGAAGAAACTTGGAATGTAATATAAATTGATTATGGAAATCATGGCATGCTTGGCAAAAGATAACATTTCCTATTTTCATTTTTAATTCGAAAAATGTCCTTTTGTTTTCACTTTATTTTTCAAATATTTATATAGAAAAGAGTAGCAGAAAAAATTTATTCACTTATCTATACAAATATTTAAAAACAAATGAAAGTAAAACAAGGTGGATTTTTGTAATTATATGTAAAAAAAAAAAAATTAAAAAACGTTTACAATCCAAACAGCCCCCCTTAACTTTCCACGGTGTATTTCAACCTAAAGTTGTTTGCCAAGAGGATATTCTAAGTTGAAAATACTCCCTACGTCCCTTATTGGAACCTCTGGCTTTTTTTAAATATATTAAGAAAATTGGTTAGTGAATTTAATGTGTCCATTTTGAATATTAATGTGTAACTTTAACTTTTCATATTCCAAGATAAATTAGTAGTATTATTTAGGGACAAAAAAAATCTTCAAAGGGGGCTCATAATTAGGGGCGGAGTATTTTATAAAAAGGATTGATACATCCCCTCACTTTTCTGTGAAAAGAAGGAAGGCATTCACCCCCTTTTATGGTTTGCAAAAATAATAATGATAGAGCAAACAATACATGAAATCAAACACAAGAAAAAAGAAAATCTAGAAAAGTTTCCATGAAGTAACTTCATACTTCTAACATGTTTCAAACAAGGTCGATAGGAGTAGCACCCCATCTTTCAGCCCTTAAAAAATATCACAGCCAATATCTAAGATTTATCTTAGAAGCAGTTATCGTTTGTTAGGTTCGTCTACAGAGCAGATATCTCGTTCATCAACAACAAATTTCGATAGGAACAAAGAAATGGAAAGAAGAAAAAAGCAAGACTCGAGGAAGATTGGTTACCAAACAGTACTATCCCGTCCCAGAGAATAACTTTCATACGCCCCATAAGCACTGCTTCCAGCAAGCTGCAGATATACGGAACAATATTACAAACATTGGATGAGAAATAATGGATTAACTTGAACTCTTGAAGAAGTCAGCTACATGCAAATGTGTTCCTAAAATCACATAGATGATAGAACGGTTATATAGAAATACCTGTGAACCACCATAGCTTTCATAAGTGTCGCCAGGTCCTAAATCATGTGATCCTCCATAGCCACCTGAATATGAATGTCCACGCCCATGTCTTTTGCTATCTCTAGTGTCGTAGCTAAGACCATCTAAGCTATCTACTGGAGCAGGAATATATGGTACAACTGGCAGGACTCCAGAAACAGCACCCTCTCTATCAAAAATGTTTGCTCTCAACCGTGTAAGAACATGCACAAGAGCATCTTTGGCAACATCAAGGTCTCCTGAAATCTAATACAAGCAAAGCCAGCATTATAGGACAAAATGTTAGTACTTATTATCAAACTACAAAAGCAATATTACCAAACAAAGTGAGAAAAAAGTACCCTGACCTGAACCATTTCATCATCTTCAGAAGCAATTTTAGGAAGATTTTCCTTTGACAGTATGCGAATGTTGGATTTTGTTAGCCTCCTCATCTCAGTTATAATAGATCCTCCTTTGCCAATAAGGCAACCAATTCGTGATGATGACACAAACAGACGGGTAGTGAAAGAGATGATTCCAGAATCTCTTTCACTTTTTTCACTGCATCGGGGTTGCAAAAGCACAGCGGCCTCTATTGTTGGAGAGAAAGTTTCTTCAAAGAACTGCATTAGCACAACTCAGAAAATATTAATACAACAGAAATAAAATTTTGAAAACAAACAAAAATTGCAAGCTAGCAAATAACATATCCCTTTCAATAGAATGGTAATTAGCATATTTTATCAAACCTCACAAACCCTGTACAAACATTACCAAAACTTTTATAGAATCAAAAAGGAAAATTGCCAACCGGTGATAAATAGTTCACCTCTTTTGTTGAAATGGTTATTAAGCATTCATCTCCTTTTGCAGAACTATCAACTTTGATTGTTGCCCCAGAATCCTGCCTAATTTGATTTATAATGCCACCACCTTTCCCTATCACACCCCCAAGATTTCCAGTAGGACAGACCAATCGAATTGAAAATTCTTTTGAAGGTATTTCTTCCCTTGGAGCCGAGTACATAGATCGTGGCGGCCAGTCACCAGTGTCACCTTTATATCCTCCATAAGGACCAACAAGAGGAGCAATGCCCACAATTGGAGGTCCTACAGTTGGACCCAATAGTGAACCACCACTGGAATATGCACTAGGAGCAGCAGAAGCAAGCAAATGCTGAGTGCGAGAAGGGTTAAGATGAAGTCGAGATGCAATTTGTTGCAAAGCCTTTTTCACAACTGCAGCATCCCCAGAAATCTGGAGTTTCATAACCAATAAAGAAACCTCGTTATAAGCAACAAATATACCATTTTCAGATTTAACAGAATTATAAAATTCATATAAGAAAGAAAACCCGGATACAAAATTTGTAAAGATAATAGCAATTACTACCTCAGTCCCTTCATCCCTTATAAGCCTATTTTGCAATTTTCACATATATTAAGAAAAATAGGTAGTTTATTTAGTGTTTCCATTTTGTGCATTAATGTTCCTAAAATATTGTTTTGTATAAGAAAGTGTCTAACCTTCCCTTTTCATCTTCCAACTTATTAAGGATATATTTGAAAAAAAAAAATGTATCTAGTAAATTGAAATTAAACACATATTCGGGGGAAAATTTCTTTTCAAATGGGGCTTATATATTTAGGGATGGAGGTAATAAGTAAACCACTAAAGCACTTGCACTAACCTTATAAAAAGTTATGTTAACAAGGAAACAAAGTTATTAACTCATTCAGATCTCAAGGGGCTTATATTGTAATTCTAAGAAAATTCAACCGGTTTACCTGCACAAGCTCGTCGGATCTCAAGGCGCACGGTGGCACATGTTCATCCTTAAGTATACGAATCTGAGCCCCAGTTTCACTACGTAAGGTCTGAACTATCTGCCCACCTTTTCCAAGAACACAACCTATCTGATCAGATGGCACTAACAGCTTAGCAGTTACTTGGGGACCGCCTTCTTCCTCCTGATCACTATGCAAATCTTCAGCAACCACCCTATCATGAATCTTAAACAAAGCATCCTCAGCAGGTGACACATTTTTACCACCGTCATCAAGGTTATTAGTCTCGTCACTAGAACTATAGACGGTAACAATACGCTCATCACACCCCTGCACAGTTTCACTAATCCTAATCTTAGCCTTAGTTTCAACCCTCAATTGCTTAACAATCTCACCTCCCCTACCAATGATACTACCAATCTTTCTCGCTGGACACAAATAGCGAAAAACAGTATCGTCCTTAGTAATCACAAACTGCTCCCTATCCCTATCATCACCTACATTCCTCCTTTTACTTCCTCCACCATCATAGTCCGATTGAGATCGCGGACGCTTACCGTAGTTACTTCTTTCTCTTTGACCACCCATTACAGAAAAAATTCTTAATCTCAGCTTCTAAATCTAACCCAAAGATTCTTACAAAAAGCAAATTACTCTGCAAAGGTTCCAAGTAACAACACCAAAAGTCAAAAAAACTTGAAAAACAGATTAAAACATCAAAATTCATTCTAAAACTTTCATCAACAATATAAACACAATTTATAAACCGAATAATATCTTTGACAACACATCACATTAAAAGTTTAATCTCAACTTCTAAATCAAGTTCAAATCTTTTTTACTCAAAGCAAATTACAACATCAAAAGTCATAAAACTTGAACACACTAACTAAAAACATAAAATTTCCCTCCAAATCTTACATAAAAACAACATAAACACAGTTTATAAACCAAATTATCTTCAAAATAATAAAAAGATTAGTTTTTTTCACATCCCAAAAACAATATTACAAAAAATTGAATCTTTAAACAAAGACTTAGATCTATCGCATGAAAAACACATCAGTGTCGTTCAATTTGCATGAGAAATTAAGCAAAAACGACGACGTTTTGGGTTTTAGGTTTTCAAAACGAACAACACATTAAGATAACAAATCAATCCCCAAATTAATAGGGATTCGAAATTGAGAAATTGAAATAAAACATTGTTGAAAAAATTGGTGAGATCTGAGAAGATGATGCTTACGAAAGAACGCAACGCAGAAGCAAAAGTCGTCGTTTGAAGAGAGAATCTTTGTAATGTCACAGTTTAGGTTTTGTTGGAAAAAGTGGTTACTTATATATCAATGATGATGGTAGCAAAGAATCAAAGATAAATAAAAATTAATGTATATAATTATAATAATTATAAATATTCTTTTTTTTATTGGAATAATTATAAATCTTCTTAAAAATATTTTAGTTTGCGAGGTTCTCATTATAAATGTAAATGTTAGAGTTTAAACTCGAGATTCTTCGCTTATTTTCTAATAATAATAGTAACAATTTGGTTGATGATGCAGGGATATTGACATGTAACGATTTTGATCGCAAAAAAATATAATAAATGTGTAAGTAGGTTCGGCCAAATAGGGCTTTACAATGTTCCGATATGTTAAAAAATTTAAGGCACGAGTTCATGGATTTATTTTTTTGAATTAAATATATTTTTGGTTCATATAAAATTACTAAATTTTATTTTAGTCTCAATAAAAAAATTTACATGTTTTATCTTAGAAAATTGTTTAGTTATCCTTAAAGTTTTAAAAGTTTGAATATTTTTTTTCAGCCATGTTTATATAAAGAGTTTTTTTTTACAAAACTTTATAGTTATACTTTTATTAAATAGAAGAATTTGATATAATTTGTTAAATCATGGTGAAAAAAGAAATAGTCCATAACACATTTATTTTCTCTCTCATATTATATCTCGTCCCATGAGTGCAACTCAAATGGTAGCTATCATGGACATTATTAAGGTGGTCGGGATTCGAACTCCGAATTCCATGTTTCTTTATATTTAAATGTGTGAGTCATATTATTAAGCCACTTGACAAAAAAAAATATATAATTATACTTCAGATTAAGAAGATCAATTAATTTTTTGTATTAGTTAACCAAAAACTTTACTTAACGGTGACCTTGTAGAAAAATTTATTTTATCTTCTTTAATATACTCTTCTTCAAATAGGCAATGCGTGTAATAACATCATTGAAAAGAAATTTACTTTTGTCATCATATGACTTACTCGTGCGCCCTACGGAATGACAAAAATAACCTTCTGTGGCTTAAGTCACGATGTAGGAAAAATGAGTAATTTTTAAAAATAACATTTTTTTTCTACATCCGTGACTTAAGTTATAATTGTAGGGTGTCTTGGGGGATGTCCATAGCACAAGTCATTTCGTAAAGCATTTTGGTCATTTCGTAGGACGCGCTCCAAAAACCATAAAGTGGTGAAAGTAATAATCCATCGAAAAAACTATAAGCAATTAGGTTCATGAATTAAGAACACTTTTTTTATGCCAAACCAAAAATATACTAATAAATAAAAATAAAGAGAGATACAGAGACTGGGGGACATTAGGCCTAACCCAGTTACAATTCAAAGTAATACATCGTGATAGAGCGAACTATATAAAAAAACAACCCTAATCAATCCTACCAATCCAGATGTTCATCACAAACGCAACCCAGCGAACCCGCGTACGGACGCGAAACCAAGCTACAAAAAAATGAAGAGTTACCACATCGACAAAGATCAAAAGGGATTTAAAACATGACGAATGAATCATCCGTCAACACGGAACATGACCCACGTGCCAACAACCCCTGAGCAAAGCAGCATGCATAAAAGCTCTTTCGACCAAACGACGTGTCGGCACTCAAAACGAGGGATGAGTGCAACAAGTTAGAGAATCAAACCCTTGCGGGTTAATAAAATTAACCCAAACGGGTTTATGAAACCAAACCAAGAAGACCTAAAATTACCACCCAATCTCTGATCAAGAACACAAAGCAAACAACAAACAATACAAAAGAAAATAAAAAATAGTACACACAAAAAGGAAGCAAAGAACAGAGCAGAAAAAACGAAAACCACAGTCAAAACACCCCAAATCCGCCGTTGTAGAGATGGAAACTTTGAGTCTGCATATTTCAACAGACCTGGACAAGAATCAAAACAACAAAGGAAACACCAACCACAAACCCGTCTTAGGTAAGCTGGAGAAGGAACAACCACCAAGAATCTTGACCCACCCATGACCCAAGCAGCTCGACCAATCACCCAGAAGCCGACGAAGGAGGAGAGTTAATCGACAAGGGTGAAAAACCAACCAAATCGACCCTTGCAACGACGACGACCGCAAAATAGAAGGCAACCATGACAGAGACATGAAACAGAGCATCGGTGGCTTCCGGAAAAGAAGGGGATAAACGCTTTGACGAGGCTAAAACGTGATGCGGAGCAACAACCTCATCGCACCACCACCGGAAAGCTTTACATCGTGAAAATTGATTTTGGATTGAGAGGGCTAAGGTTAGGTGGCGGTTTAAAGACTAAGAGAGTGAGAGTGTTGGGTTCTCAAGACACTCAAATCGAGTAGGTGTATAAAAGTGAATTGAAATTGTGTCATGAATTAAGAACACTAAAAAATAGATGGGCCAAATCTTAGTATAAAGTTTCATATATATTAAAAAAGTAACACGTGTGCAAATAAATTAGCTAATATGTAGCTTAATATAAATAATATTTTGTCAGTGGGATGAAATTCTAATTAAAATCATATTTGAGATTAATGGGGATAGTTTTGGTCATTTTAATATCAAGTTCTACCATCTTTAAGGTTTTAGTTTGTTTTTATTTTTTACAAGGTCCATTTCTATTTTAATTTGTATCTATAGATTTTATTAATATACTTTTGGTTAATGCATACTCTTACTGCACCAACCTTTTTGTTTTTTAAAAAATAAAATAAAATCATGAAGAAGAGCCCAAATGTTTGTTCGGGCATGTCTAGTTAGGTTTCAATACAAAAAAGAAGAATAAAAGGCAATCAATACACAACAAATGGCAAAATAAAATGATCAATAAAACTTTGTCAAAATAATACTATATTAATAATAAAATGACCAATACAACAAATGGCAAATAACACCATATATGATACAATAAATTGTATAATAAATCCAATAATTTTACAAAGAAAATTAATTCAAACACAAGAGGGTCCAGGTCCTCCAAAATAAAAAGCAGGTTCTTGGCCATCTTTAACATCATTGAAAAAATCATAACAATTGGGTTCTTGAGTAGCTACATTTGTAGATTCTGGATATTTAAGCATTTGTGAATAATCTTTAACTCTCAAATTATTTATAAAACATGAATGACCATATCCACCATTTGCCAATTGTCCACTACCCATTTCTGTTTTTGTGTGAGGGATTCTAAATTTGAGTTGTGAACTAAACACTTGTCCACCCCATTGAACCACTGAGGCACTATGTTGCAAAGATGAAAATAATTCAGTTGGCCAATAACCTATAGCTATAGAGGTGTTAGAATTTGCCACTTTAAGCCACCAATGTCCTAACTCATCCTAAAATCACAACAAGAAAAATGAAAATAAATAAATTAAACAAATATGTATTCAAGTGTTATGAAAAAAAAACGCAACAAAAAAAAGTGTTATGGAAAAATGTATTTGAGTCAAAATGAGATAGTTTTAAAATATGTTCATTAATGTCCCCAATTTTAACAATCATTCCTCTATATAATTTTTTATCAAAATAACTACCAAGTTACAAAATAATAATAATAATACTAATAATATGCAATTAAAAATTTGAAAAGAATTTTATAAAATGAGACTTATAAAATTATTGTCAATGAGTTTTTTTTTTTTTTTTTTGAAAATGTGTCATTATGGTATTGTGTGCGGTAATTTTGGTAAACATAATTTTATTTTATTTTTTTGTCAGATAGTCTAAGGCTAGAATTTCACCTCTTAAAAGTGAAAAAATGGGCATATCAGGATTTAAACCCCGATTCTTACATTTTACATGTAAATATCATACCAACTGAGTGAGTCAGTCTTATGGAACGGTAAACCATAATTTTATAACTAGTGGTGAGAGGAATTATATGCATATATGATGAAATGAATATATGAAAAAAATAATATTATTATTACCAAAAATATTCCAACAGTGAAGCCAGTTTGTGGACCAAAATCGGTTGATACGGGCACTAAAGCAGCACCAAGAGTAACCATGTTGGACGTTTGCACAAATCCAGAGCAAGTGAGATCATAGCAACCTGTTGATTTATATGAATCTTTCTGCAACATAGAATCAAATAAAATAAAAAAAAGAATGTTTGATTGATCTTCCCCTATAAACTTGTGGTTAATTATGCATTCAAATAGTAATATTTGAAAATACCAACAAAATTAAAATATAAAATGATTGATCTTTCAATAAAGAAAAAGGCACTTACAGTCCAATAAGAAAACAATCGAGTGTCATTGTTACCATATAATGTTGGATTCACCTAAAACCAAAATTGAACATATTATCATGTTTATATGTCACTAAACATTATTCAATAATCGTATATATGCATAACTAAATATTACATAAGACATTGTGAATAAATACTTAATGAGTTTTACCAAAAGACGGATTGTTTTTAAAAAATGATTTAATTAATTCTTAAGTGAAATAATATTTAATCAAAGTCATTGTTTTATAGTTGACTTCAAAGTGGTATTATGAGGACTAACCGTCCATCCTGCTTCTATGCTTTCAAATTCGAAACCATTTCCAGCCTTAAGCCACATTTGAGCAGTTGTGGAATCACCTGCTAATTTAATCTTTGGATTCCAAACATTAATATCTCCTTGTGCACCAATGTAACTTGATCCTGATGCTTCGATATGCACTCCCTGCGTATGATTATATATGTTCTAACATTAACAACTAATTATAAATTTTAACAGTTTAAAAAAGAAACTAAAGGTTGCACTTATAACCATTAATTAAAATGCATGTACCGAATGATTTTCTGAAATAACATCGAATGAGCTAACGGATTTAGAGAAATTTGAGCTTGGGGAATTCACAAACAATGCTGGAGGTTTTAATCCAAACCGATGGTCAAGAGAAGCAGCTCTCAATAAGTCCTTCTTAAGAATTCTTCGAATGGGAACAGTTCCTTTCGGACAACTTCCTCTTTTGTGCCATGTTTGAAACGCTTCAAAGTTTTTTTTGGAACCGTACTTTTCAGTTGAATATTGTGATTCTTGAAAAAACGTTGGTATTCTCTGTTAAATAAAGAGACAAAAAAACATTTTATTAGTTTGAGAAAAATGATAGGAAACTTTTGATATAGCTTATACTACCCATAAAGATTTGGTTTAATAATCAATCTTAAAGTTAAAAAAAATATTATGTATGTAAATCGTAGTTGTTTTAATAATATTATGCAATGTAATGTAATTGACCAAATTCATCATTACTTTAATTCAAATGGATCGATAATGTCATGTTTTATACAATTTGATTATTTAAGTTTTTTTGTTTCTTTTATTCTTTAAGTTATGAATACCGAATACTTCATCCGGCAAGTTACAAAATTTAGTTTTTCTATTAGAGACCAAAATATCTAGATATTTGTAATTTAAGAAATAAAAGTGTTCAACATTCATAACTTACAAAACCAAAATGATCATAAAAAAAATTTAAGAGTTAAAACAACCTAATGGCCGTAATTTAATGAACCAAAATGAAAAAAAAAAAAAAAAACACTTAAGAAAACAAATCAAAACTTAAAATTAACTTAATAGATCAAAAGCAGAAACTAAAATTTCAAAAGATACACATAAATTAACTTAAAATGAGAAACTAAAATCCAAAAGATACATATGAGTTAACTTTAAAATAAGAAACTAAAATCTTTGACAGCCAATAATTGGAGACAAATATTTACTAAAAAATTATAAAAGAAATAAAGATATAATCTAGAATATTTATAAAACTAAACAACTTATTGAATCTATTATGCTATTGTGCAATTATGGCAAAAAAAAAAAATTGTAGTCATGACAATATTTGGTTAATAGTTTTTTTTTTGACAAAAATATTTGGTTAATAGTTAATACGATATGTTGTGAAATTCTTAGTCTAAATACATTCATTTTCCTTAATCTATATATGTGACATGTTACTAGTAATTAATATAATAACTTTAAAGCTGTAAAAAAAAATACTTTAAAGAACAGCTATTTTTCTTTTATATAAAAAAAGAACAACTATTTTATGCTGTGAAACGAAGGGAGTTAATGGAGCACTAAGAGCTGGTGACATTTGCAAATTGGGTCATATATCTAGTTAGTGACTATTAGGTCCCGTTTGACCCGGCTTATTTTTTACTTTTCTATTTTGCTTAAATGAAATAGAGAAGTATAAAATTATATTTGACACTATTTCTCCTTAAAAGTATTAGAGAAATAAATTAAAGGAGTAAAAAATAAAGAAAAGTGAAGTCAAACACAATTTTTTCTTTCTTTACTATTTTTAAGGAGAAGAAAAAAATGAGAAAATAAGCCGGGCCAAACGGGGCCTTAGTCCATTTATTAATATTAATATAAATATTAATAATAATGCACCTGAATTTTTACCAAAAAAAATAAAATAAATAATGCACCTGAATTTTGTGATTTTTTAAAGCGGGATGATCAAATGCGGGTTGTTTGTAGATGTTGACGCAGTCAATAATATCTCCATCTTTACTCTGCATAAAAAGTCATGGGTTAAATATGTTTTTAATCCCTACATTTTGCCTTATAGTCAAGAATAGTCCTTATTTTTTTTTTTATGATTTAAAAAAACCCTATAATTTTTTCCGTAATCAAAATTGGTCCCCGCCATTAATTTTTTTTAACAAAACGCTGAGGTGGCACAATTAGTCAATAACATGGTGACATGTGTCTTTTTCCATAAGATTTATTGTGTACATTTTCATATCAAATCTTTCTTTCTACCTTTCTTCCTCCAACATAACCCTCATCTTCATTATCACAAACTCAACCAAAACCATAACAACAACGCAAACTGAAGCCATGGTAAAAGAAACATGTCATGATGTTATTGACTAATTGCGCCTCATCAACGTTTTGTTAAAAAATTAACGGCGGGGACCAATTTTGATTATGGAAAAAAATTGTAGGGTTTTTTTAAACTATGAAAAAAATGTAGGGACTATTCTTGACTATAAGGCAAAATGTAGGGACTAAAAACATATTTAACCCAAAATTCATCTATCTTAAGTAGGACATCTAATCAAATATATCAATACTCTTATAACCAATCTAATAAATACAATTTTTTTATTGTATTAATTTCATTTCAAACTCAATAAAAAAGGAAATATAATGTTGAATGAGATTAGAAGAACATGCAAGAACTAGATCTGGCCATCCTTGCAAGATAATGATCAATCAATTAAGAGTTTTGCATTCAAGATCTTGCAAACTCAAATTTGCAATGTTGAAAAAAAAACTTAAATTACTAAATAGTCACAACAAATTACAGAAATTATAAAACCAAAACACGATATATTTATTAGAACTAATTAAAAAATATATATTTAAACCTTGAAACGTTGAAAGAATAATAGATCAAAGGTTATTCAATTCCTACACTTGAAAATATTAATATTAATATTAATTAATGTAAAAAATATATATAATAAATTGGAGTTTTAAAAAAATGGAGGTGTTATCAAATTTAATACCTTGATGGTTTTCACTGCAGGCTTGTTGAGAAGTTTCAATTTGGCTTCAATTTCAACTTCTGAAAGTGATAATACTTGTGCTTTAACTTTCAATTCAAGTTTAATAGATGAGGCAAAAAATGACCAAAGCAACAAAATTGCAATTTTGTATTTCTCCATTAATCTATAACTTTGATATCTTAATTCAAAAAACCATAATACATTCAAGATGAATTGCACCACGATATATAATACATTTGTGTGCATAAATTATAGGCATTAAAATTAATCGGTTTGATTATTAATTTTTTCAGTCAAGATACATTCCTTTTTTAATTTGTTGATAATGGGTTGATGATTAATAATGTCTTTATTACAATTTTTTTACCATACTAACATGTATTGACTATTATATTTCTCGTAAAAAAAAGGTATATACTATTATATATTCGTAGCGAGACCATATATACAATTTCATTTTTGACTATGTGATGAATCCATAATTTAATAATATTTCAAATGAAAATTTTTACAATATTATTGATCATGCAATTTTTTATTGCCTATTTCATTATTACCCAATTTTTTTATTACCTATTTTACAATATTTTTCCATATTATTTCTAATCAATTTGATGAATATCTACACGTCATTCTTATGTCAAGAAAATAATCCAATTTTTGTTATTATGGATTTTTTTCACCACATTGAATCATCATATCTAGGATGTGTTGATCTAAGACATGAATAATTAAGATGTTATCTCAAACCAATGTTTCTTTTTATCGCACACTTAAAGAGAGAAATTGATACACGCAGATTAATTTTTCGCTAAACTTGAAATCTCCTCAAATACTGATCATATAACCAGTGGCAAAGTTAGATTAAAGTGTTGGGACGTGGACCACAAGAGAGATTGATTTTCTTTCGTAGGAGATTAAAAATGTGTAAACCGTTTGTACCAAAAAAAAAAAGTAAACTGTTAATTTTAAAGAATCTCAACATATTAAATTAAGGGTAAATATGTTTTTACTCCCTACAAAGTAGACGAGTTTTGTTTTATCCGCTGTAATTTTTTTTTGAGATTATCCCTATAATATCTTTTTTGATAGTGTATTATTTAAAAAACAATTTGGCATGGGTAAAATACACAAAAAAAATTACAGAGAATAATATAAAATTATCAAATGGTTTTACAAGAATTATCTATATAATATAAATTCTTAATAATAAATTATACACTCTTTAAAAAAAATTGACTATAACTACTATTCTTGGTTTATTATTATTCTTTGTGGTGGCAACATGGCAATTTCATTTTGAAAAAGTCAAAAAACAGTGGATAAATATTGAACTAACAACCTTCTACTCATAACAGGAGCTAAACTACCATTGGACCACACGTAATGTTGTGCGAAACATTTAGTGGTTAGAGTTATTATGCATAAGGAATATCCTTATGCATGGTGCATAAACAAATCTCCACCATCCAATGCTTTTTTGATCAATTAGATTTTTTGATCAATCAAATGCACTAAAGCATGCATGGTGGAGATTTATTTATGCACCATACATAAGGATATTCCTTATGCATAATAACTCAACCCACATTTAGTTATGTGCCGAATAATTAAAAATGAAAAATTTGGAACGGATCACGCACGACCCTCTGCGGTCCAATGGGAGCTCATCGTCTTTATCGGTAATTTATGTTTTTTTACTTTTAGAAGGAGTTTGTGATTTACAAACAATGCAATGAAAATCTCTTTTTCTCATGAATAATTTTTTTTTAATTTATTTTTTTCATTTCTTTTTAGCTTCCTAACAAAAAAATAAACTCACAAAAGATTCATGTACTAGAAGTAAAAGAGACACTAACTTGTTATATCCGTTTTTTCTATTGTGTTCAATTATATATTTTTATCACACATTCTTTTCATATATATATATATATATATATATATATATATATATACATAACATTAGGCTAACACTTTATTTTAAGCCGGTAACTTCAAATTCAATACAAAGATAAGTAAAAATTGACCATAAGAATCGAACTTAGGTTCTTCGAATGATTCATTTTTAATGAGGAGTTTAATTATTAACTATTTTGAACGCAATACTTGTTTGTTCATATTATTAATTCTATTTGTATATACAAATAAATTTGTCTATTCTATGTCATTAGATAAATTTTCAAATGAATAATTCAAATTATTAAAATTTGTGAAAAAAAATTCAAATTATTAAAAAAAAATAATTCAAAAGATATCACTATTTTAAAATCAATAATTCAAATAAAATAAAAACAAAACCATGTAAAACAAATTATATTTTGAAATACCTGTTTTATACACATATAAATTCAGATAAAAACTATTTTAAAACAATAAATAATTTTTTTGAAAGGAATTAAAAAAAGTGATAAATTTGAAGAATATTTATTGTTGTAAAAGTTTTTTCTTTTATAAGTAAGAGTTTATGTGATTCTCTCCATTTTTTCTCTTCATTAATACTATTGTTTTGAAGAGGTTTATAAGATATATTAAATAATTGAACCTATCAAATAATTGAATTTTTATATTCCCAAAACTTTTTT
Source organism: Trifolium fragiferum (assembly GCA_954870985.1). NCBI lineage: Eukaryota > Viridiplantae > Streptophyta > Magnoliopsida > Fabales > Fabaceae > Trifolium > Trifolium fragiferum. The sequence continues at coordinate 4,515,985 of OX940789.1, read as the reverse complement.
AGTATATATAATTGCAAAAATGGAGAGAATTTTGATTCGAAAATAAGAGGGCTAACTAAAGAAAAAGATAGACTCAAGTGGGCAACGATAACACCGAAGTTGTTATTATTATTGATTGATGATCATGTTGATAGTTTGGTTGTGCTTGTATAAAATAAATAATGTGTGTGTTCAAAATTTAAAATAAATAATATGTCTGGTCAAAACTTTGTTGCATGGATCTTTTTTTTAATTATTATGTTTGAGTGCTCGAGTGTGGCGGCACAGAATAAAAAATTGCATAAAGGGTATTACTAGTTGATTTGACATTCTACAATTTCGTGGTTTCATTCTTGAAAACGAGACTAAGGATTACAAGGAATCGTTGGATGAGACAAAGCTTATGTTGTTTTAGGTGTTATTTGTTGTGGCACCATGAATGTTTTGTACGTAGAGGTTAATTATGGTTTTTTCAGGATCAGAATTTACTGCCGTAAATATATGATACATTTCGTGTAGTTACAATTCTTTGCCGTTTTATCATATCTTTGATTATATCATACCTTGTTGTCAGTGGCGGAGCCACCGCCTGGCAAGCCTGGACACATGCCCGGGCTCCCTTGCCTAATTCCATGGCATTAGTCATGATTTTGAGAGATTTTTGAAAACATGACGAAGGAGATAAATGTTAGTTAGTGGGAAAAGGAGAAGAAGAGGGAGAAAAAGAGTCATAAATCTAAGAGGTGGATGTGATAGAGTTGGGTTTACAGACTTCAAAATCCTCAATTCTCATGGAGTACACCTTGATGCTTCGACGGTAGTAAATAACAATGATAGTGATAGAAAGGGCAATGGGGGAAAAAGATATGGCAAATAATTAGTGTTAGAATTTGGGCTTTTCTTTAAAAAAATGTTTGGGTCCAATCAGTTTTTTAAAAGTGGGTTTAGTGCATTTTTCTAAAACATTTTAGAATTGGGTAAAAAAAATTATTTTTTTAGCCAATCATATTATTTTTTTAGCCATAAAGAGAAAACTCATAATTTTTTATTTTTAAATAGTATTATCGATAGTCATCCACCACTAGTTTGAAAAATAGTTTTTTTTTTGTCCATCATATCATTAACCTAAACATTGAATAAATATTTTGTCCAGGCTTCATAAAAATTCTGACTCCGCCACTGCTTGTTGTGGTTAGGTAGTAGTTTTTTATTTTATTTTTAATTTAGCGACAATATAGTATAAGTATAAAATGAATAATTGAAGCGGCCGGAAAAATGCGCGGGCGAAAAATGCTCGCTAGACAGTAAAGTCGCCACCGGATTTTATTTATTCCCGAAGGAAAAGGAAAATATCGATAAAACCTTGAGAGAAATGGAAAGACGGTCGTCATGACCAAATTTCGGATTCGGGAGTCGGTTATGCAAGGGGAAGGTACTAGCACCCCTCACATCCGTTGTACTCAACGGGAACCTTCTTGTTATTTTAGGGTTTAAAAATGTAATTTGATTTGTTTGCATATTTTTATTAATTATTAAAATATTTACAAAAGGGGAAAAAATTAGTTTTTTATTATTGTGCTTGACGGTTGTTGGATTCCGCTCCTACGTATTCCCAAGTGCAATGGAAAATTCAAAGCTTACGTAGTTCTTTGGTAGAAAATATTTGTTTGTTGGTTGATTTTATTTATGAAAATTGTTTGGTCGCACTTGGGCGAAAAAAGTTTGCTTGATAAAAAGACGGACTCGCACTTGGGCGATGGTATCCGTTTGAGAAAAATTAAACGCGCATGGGCGTGAAAAAGATTAAAGGTTTGGTGGGTTGAATTTATTTAAATTTTATGTTTTGCAAAATAATATATTTTTGGTGTGGAAGACGAATAATCGATAGACAAAGCGCACACTAAGTCTCGACTGTCCGAGAGACGAACGAATGTACATTCGTCGATCTCTTTTTTAATCCACAATTTTTTAGAAAAAGTAGTTTTGCATGAATTAAATAAAAAGAGGATTTAAATGAAATAAAGTTGATATTTTTGTATTTTTGAGAATATGTATTGTTTTTGGTATTGTAGTTTTTTCTTTGAAACGATAAAAAAATAAAAACATGAGGGTACGTATATTGCAACAATATGTACGAAACCAGCAAATAAACTCCACATGTATATTTACACAATCTATACTTACGAAAATAAAACTAAAACTATATAGCATATTTTTTGTATTTTTTATAAGTGAAATATAAACAAAATAGAACATTGCATGAATAAATAAATACTAACACAACATGCATTTTAAATATTTATATACAAGCATATCATATAAAAATAATACACAAAATAAAAATCACAACATACGACTAAAAATGAACGAGCACATAAAAATACGAAGATAAAAAAAAAAATCGCTCACAGGAAGGGGTGCAATCAGCACCAACAGGGGGTGCTGAAAGCACCCTGGGCTCACAAAGAAATTCTGGGCGTGTAGGCTGAAACCCAAAGGGGTTTGGGCCGGTTTGGTCGAACCAGACTGGTCTGGCCGAACCAAAACGGACCGGTCTCTATATATTCACAAGTTCCGGTTTTTTTTCATTTTTTACTCTTCTCTTTCTCTCTCTAAACTCTCCGCCTTCTCTCTACACTCTCTCATTCTCTCTTATTTCTGGGCAAGTGCTCTTCATTGATGAAGAACACGATGAATTTTCCGGTGAGCATATGAACACCGGCGCGGTGGCCGGCCAGGCCAGACGGCGGCGGCGGCCGCGCCGGAGTAAAAAAATTTGTCAAAATCAAAACTTTTTTAACCTTTCCTGCTCGTTTTCCCCTCCTAAACACGAATCCAAGTTTAGATTTCTCAAAAAACTTACCAAAACGCGTAGATCGGATATTAAAGTTTTGAAATTTTTGTTTCAAATTTCTTCTCTCCTGCTCGCTCTTTTCCTTCTTCTATTTCTTTTTTTTTATATTTTTGGTTCTGGTGTGCGTGTGAGTTTTTTGATTTCGGTTCTGATTTGTGTTTATGTTGTGAGTTTTTGTTATTGATTTCTGGGTTGTGATGATGATTTTGGTGCGGCTGTGATGTTGTGATGTGAGAAAAATTTGGATTTGTGATGTTAAAAAAAAAAGCTTAGAGTTTGTGATTGGGGTTTGAGTTTTTGTTCTCAGAAAAAAATTGAGTTTCTGGCTCCCTTGTTTTTTGATCTTGTTTTTGATTATATTCACCAAGAAAAATTGTTCTTGTCCTGCAGCATTAATGTGATTTATTGGGACCTTGAAAAAAATTTCTCTGATCAAGGAAAATCTCACTGATCTATGTTGTCTGTTCTGAACAGCAGACCAAAAAGAAAGAAACTGGGGGGGCGCCCCTCTGCCTCACTGCATTTGGACAGATCTTGGACATTTTTTTGGAGAAGCAAAGGACAAAAAAAAAAATATAATAAAATAAAAAAAAATAATAATACATACATATATAAAAAATAAAAATACGAAAATAATAATAATAATAATAATAATAATAATAATATAAAAGAAAAAGAAAGGTGAGAAAGAGGGGAGGGGGGACAGATGCAGCACGTGGCTGCATCTTTTATATATATATATATTTTTTTGTTTATTTTCTTAGTTAATAATAATAATAATAACATTAATGAATAAAAGTAATAAATATAGTAATAAATAAATATATGGAAATAAAACTTTATTTTGAGTTATGAGGGAATTATAAAAGGTAACAAATCAAACACAAATTAATACACAATAAATACTAAATATTATAATTTTGAACTCACATCTTTAAAAATAACAATGATATCACGAACAATAGAAATTAAAGATTTTAACATTTTTTTTTTATATTTTCTCAAATATTCACAAGATTAATTAAAAATGCATGAATTTATAAAAATAAAATTTTACTATTTCAAAAATTAAAACAAACACAAATCGACCGCGAAAAAAAAGTTGGGACAAAATTGGGGTACTACAGCTGCCCCTACTTAATTATCCTTTGACTTTGAGTACGCGAATATTAGACATATTCGTGAACTCTTTGTGAAAGGTAATTAAGTACGAAGGACTCAAATTTTGTCCCTACAGAATAAAAATGTACAATTGAAGCAAGGATGAGATGTCTTCACTTGGAAAGGGTCAACTTTAATATTAAGATAATGGTGATCTTATTCGGCCGCCTGCACTAAAGGTCAATCTACTAAGAAATGAAAATGATCTTATTCAGCTGCATGCAGTGAAGGTCCATTGATGAGGATAAAGGTAAAAATGATCTTATTCAGCCGCCTGCACTGAAGGTCAATCTGCTAAGGTAAAAGTAAAGGTGATCTTATTTAGCCGCCTGCACTAAAGGTCGATCTACTGAGGTAAAAGTAAAGGTGATCTTATTTAGCCGCCTGCACTAAAGGTCGATCTGCTGTGGAAAAGGTAAATGTGATCTTATTCAGCTGCCTGCACTGAAAGTCGATCCCTAAGGATACAGATAATCTTATTCAGCCGCCTGCACTGAAGGTCGATTTTAAAAGGTGATCTTATTTAGCCGCCTGCACTAAAGGTCGATCCCTAAGGATAAAGATAATCTTATTCAGCCGCCTGCACTGAAGGTCGATTCTAAAAGATGATCTTATTTAGCCGCCTGCACTAAAGGTCGATCCCTAAGTGTAAAGATAATCTTATTCAGCCGCCTGCACTGAAGGTCGATTCTAAAAGGTGATGGGGATCTTATTCAGCCGCCTGCACTAAAGGTTGATCCCTAAGGGTAAAAGTAATCTTATTCAGCCGCCTGCACTGAAGGTCGATTCTAAAAGGTGGTCTTATTCAGCCGCCTGCGCTGAAGGTCAATCCCTAACGGATAAAAGTAATCTTATTCAGCCGCCTGCACTGAAGGTCGATTCTAAAAGGTGATCTTATTTAGCCGCCTGCACTAAAAGTCAATCCCTAAAGGATAAAAGTAATCTTATTCAGCCGCCTGCACTGAAGGTCGATTCTAAAAGGTGATCTTATTTAGCCGCCTGCACTAAAGGTCGATCCCTAAGGGATAAAGATAATCTTATTCAGCCGCCTGCACTGAAGGTCAATTCTAAGGATAAAGTGATGTTTGATTGGTCCTCACCAGGTGGACCCTGGTGAAGTGATGAGAGGTGAAATGATATGACCAGTCTGATGATGATGAAATGAGATGATCGTCGCAAGTCTGTTGCTGGTTAACGATAAATGAAATGATGGTTACTGGTAGACTCACTAGGGGAGTTTTAGCTTGGGGAAATTCAGTGGATATAAGTAAATCTACTAGGGATTGGTACAATTGAGGAAGAGATCCGCTGGTGGATTTTCAAAAACTTGTTGGGGAAATTTTGAAAGAGGTTCACTAGGGAACTTGGTTCGACATCCGCTTGGGGATTTAGAATGAAGTTCACTGAGGAACACTGGAATGACTCGCTTGAGAGTGTTTGATGTAGGTTCGCTGGGGAACACTAGGATAAATTGTTGAGGAGTGTTAGAAACTTTATTTGTGGAAGGATTTCACGGGGAAACAATATGATAGGGTATGAGATGCATGATAATGAATGTGCATAATGATGCATGTGATATGCTAACTTTTGGGAATGCTAGTGACATGTTGGGCTTTTAATTGCAATTAGGTGCCAAGCTCGGTTGGGCTTTGGGCGTGATTGGTTTAACTAAGGATGGATGTGGACTTTTGCGAGCGGTCACCAAGTCTTTGCATATGCTATGTATGTATATTTTGTGCAAGTGTGCATGAATTTGTTTGATTTGATGCATGATTTGTTTTGTGTTGACATATTTGCTAATGCGTGATGTGCATGATATGCCCCTGGTTGTTGGGCGTAATATGTGATATGTGATGAGTGTGAAATGATGCATGAAATGAAATGCATGGCTAATTTGTGTAATGAATGTATGTCGATGAAAATTAGGCTTAGCTAAATGTCAATGATTGAATTGCCGAATGATATTGAATGTTGGATGCAGGGGAATGTCAATGAATGTTGGATTTTAGAGGGACATGGATCTTGGATGATGTCGATGGATATTGAGTTCAAGGGATGTTAACGAGAATTGAACTTTGGGTGGATCCCAATGTCAATTGGATTTTTGAGTGAGGTCATTTTCTCTTTTATTGGATGATTTAGAGATATTGGCACATAGGTATGATGCAAGATTCATGAATGATATGTTAGGATATGTCCTAATGGATGCAATATGATGCTAGAGCGATGCAAGCAAGGTTGATGCAAGATGCATGCTATGATGGATAAAATAAGATTCGTAGCTTGATGTTAAGGTGATTCAAACATGATTGATGCAAAATACATGAATATGATTTATGAATGCCATGATGGATACAATTTGATGCCTAATTTGATGTATATATGATTGATGCAATATGTATGGACGATTTATGAATGTGTCTAATTGGCAATGCAAGATTTCAAGAAGCACACATGAGTAGATTTTTATTTTATCTTTGTAAACATGCAAAGAATTTTTGCTGAATGAAATGCTTTTTGTTTTGTGCAAGAAGTGAACTTCTTGACTTGATCACTTTATTTGAAAAAAAGTTTAGATTTGAAAACCAGGATTTGGACTCGGGATCATGCAAAGTCAAGCTTGTCATTTTTGCTTATCACTGATTTCACTCAACCGTTGCGGTTTTGTTTATTTTGATGATTGTGATCAACAATGGTTGAGTGAGTGATGTCTTTTTGAGAAAGAATGTGACCAAATGGAGTTATTCACAACAAATGTCGGTTCGTTATAATCAACTTAGTCTTTATTTTGACTAGAGTCTTAGAAACTCAACTTATTTGGTCCCAGATGTTAATTGTGAGTTTGCATTGAATTAATCGATCATGTTGCTGAATGCATGTCTTGTCTCTTTGAAACATTGTTTAAAGAACATGCATGTTGAATGATGTTGAAAAGGTGCAACTCAAAAGGAGAATGAGTTGATTTAAGACAAATGTATACACAAATGGAATGAAGATCCATGTAATTGCCATGATTCACAAAGGATCGTATTGTCTTAGTTTTGACTTGAACAAATAATCATCTCATCCTGAAGAAAGTGAGAATGCCCCATTATAGAATGACAATGAAAGGATGTGAAGATGAAATGAATGGTTGGAAAATATTCCCAAAATACATGTTGGTAAAATGTGAAAATGAAAGATTGATGAATTGCCCCATTTATAGATTTTGAATATGCATATGGGTGAAATGGAAGACATGGAGTTTGCCCCTAATTTGAATGTCAGGGATGAACTGTATTTTCATGAAATGAAAGATAAGAAAGCTGCCCCAACTTGATTTAGGGAAATATGTAGAAGAGATTTTGCATGTAGTGTAAGATTGAAAGGAAAGGTGCAAGAATTGCCCCACTTTTGAAAGATGACTGCCTCGGTTTTGATCTATCATTTTGAAAGGTTATCACAAATATGATAATGATCCATTGTTGATGTGCTGATGATTTGAATTCATTGATGAACACCAAAAATATTGTCTTGATCTTTTTATTTTGAAAGAGTATTGGGCGTGCAAGCCTTAAGGGTTTTTTTTTTTTTTTTTTTTTTTTTTGCAATCAAGGAACATTGTCTTGTTCAAAAATTAAAATTTAAGAAAATAAGCAATCAATCATTGATGAGATGGACTTTTTAAGGCTGTGACATGGTTAATAGCTAAAGCTTATGAAAGAAAAGATGTGTGATTCAAATAACCATTTATGAGTTGAAAATGACAAAACGATATTTTTAGTTTAAAGACTAGCTCCATGATGTATCAATTTAAAAATTGATATTGCATTTTTATTGCAGATATTCTCTTTTTTTTTCAATGCTTTTGTTGCATTTTTTTTTATCCCAAGAATTTTGATTGATTTTTTTTTTTTGATATAACGAGTAATGCAAAAGTCATGGAGGTATGGTTTCGACTCCTAGTGTAGGAGTGCTCTTTGTCTTTGATTATTGAAAGGATGGAGGAAGAAAAAAAAAATCTCTATTTTTAGCTCAAAAGGGTAGCAAGAGTTTTATTTTTTGTTTTGGATGGAGAATGATGGTCAAACTTCATTTCAAATCATGATTGCTTATTTTCAAAAAGTCTAGTTTGAGGACAAAATCATGTTCTTTTTTTGCTTGCCCTAATTTTTGCTTAGGTTGCCTTTAGAAGTTTTCAACCTAACGAGCTTTTTTTTTTTTTTTTTTTTTTTATATTTTTAATATATCCCTAACTTTTGCTTGGACCGCTCTTTCGAGTTTTCAGTCAACCGGGATGCCCTAATTTTGTCTAAGTCGCTCTTTTCGAGTTTTCAACTTAGCGGGCTTTTTTTTTTTTTTTTTTTTTAAGGACTTGCACATTATTGTTCAAATACTTTGGTGATCATTCAAAAATCATCAAGCTGCCCCAATTTTGGGACTTCAAAGTGGTAATCTTGTGAGGTTTCATCGTTGAGGTTTGACAAAGATGCATGCAAGTTCGTTAAATGAATGTTTCAAAGAAAGTTAACACTTGTTTTTTTTGAACATGATAAAACAATTCCTTCAAGTTAATCACAAGAGTTAACAAACTTGACCTCTAAATTCAAATGATTTTTTCAAGGAAAGACTGAGATGTGTTTATTAATTCTCAAATTTAAAGAAGATTAATGACAATCTACCTTTGCGACCATAATCATCAAGAGTTGGGAAATCTAATTTTCAAAGAGTGATCAATTCAATTTTTTTATTTCTATTAAGCATCATTTTCAAGCAAAACATCACTTTTCAATTTTTTTATCGTTTTTTTTTACTCATGTGTGCTCTTTATTGGAGATAAATAATATGATATGCATGAATGAATATAAGATGATATGTTTGTACAAAGTATCATGATGCAAATGCTTATTCATGTGGAAATTATTCATGACCATGAGGCTGACAACAATGACATGCATGATAGATTTAGGATGATGATAGAATAACCTACATAAGATGGTTCCTTATGATACGATGGTTCTAAATTTTTCTACCCAACCCCTCACACGGATGGCTCTAGGGTTCTTTGTTATTTGTGACCACCAAGATTGTAGACCCTACTTGGAATTGACTGGCCAATTCATGGAAAATTTTCCTGAGCTTTCCCTTAGGTGGATTTTATTGGGTTCTACACAAGGTCCCTAGAGTATTTGATCAACATTCAAAATTTCGTCAAGAGAATGGGCTAGCCAATTCGAGACAAAACTTTGAATGGATCTACTCTAGGCGGAGCTTTCGTATATCACCGAATGAGAAGTACATCTCATGGGCCCATACTACTAACTCCTAACTTAACTTAGATTTCCTCAAGCCCGGGTGTAGAGCTTCACTCAAGAAAATATCCCAACCACAATTTTTATATACAAACATCAAAGCAATAAACATATATGCATAAATAAATAAATAAAATAAATACAAACATAAAGAAAAACAATAATGCAAACAAACAAGTACAAATGACCCTAAAAAAAGAATGGGCTTGACTCTCTAATGTTCCCCAGTGAAGTCGCCAGCTGAAGCGGCCGGAAAAATGCGCGGGCGAAAAATGCTCGCTAGACAGTAAAGTCGCCACCGGATTTTATTTATTCCCGAAGGAAAAGGAAAATATCGATAAAACCTTGAGAGAAATGGAAAGACGGTCGTCATGACCAAATTTCGGATTCGGGAGTCGGTTATGCAAGGGGAAGGTACTAGCACCCCTCACATCCGTTGTACTCAACGGGAACCTTCTTGTTATTTTAGGGTTTAAAAATGTAATTTGATTTGTTTGCATATTTTTATTAATTATTAAAATATTTACAAAAGGGGAAAAAATTAGTTTTTTATTATTGTGCTTGACGGTTGTTGGATTCCGCTCCTACGTATTCCCAAGTGCAATGGAAAATTCAAAGCTTACGTAGTTCTTTGGTAGAAAATATTTGTTTGTTGGTTGATTTTATTTATGAAAATTGTTTGGTCGCACTTGGGCGAAAAAAGTTTGCTTGATAAAAAGACGGACTCGCACTTGGGCGATGGTATCCGTTTGAGAAAAATTAAACGCGCATGGGCGTGAAAAAGATTAAAGGTTTGGTGGGTTGAATTTATTTAAATTTTATGTTTTGCAAAATAATATATTTTTGGTGTGGAAGACGAATAATCGATAGACAAAGCGCACACTAAGTCTCGACTGTCCGAGAGACGAACGAATGTACATTCGTCGATCTCTTTTTTAATCCACAATTTTTTAGAAAAAGTAGTTTTGCATGAATTAAATAAAAAGAGGATTTAAATGAAATAAAGTTGATATTTTTGTATTTTTGAGAATATGTATTGTTTTTGGTATTGTAGTTTTTTCTTTGAAACGATAAAAAAATAAAAACATGAGGGTACGTATATTGCAACAATATGTACGAAACCAGCAAATAAACTCCACATGTATATTTACACAATCTATACTTACGAAAATAAAACTAAAACTATATAGCATATTTTTTGTATTTTTTATAAGTGAAATATAAACAAAATAGAACATTGCATGAATAAATAAATACTAACACAACATGCATTTTAAATATTTATATACAAGCATATCATATAAAAATAATACACAAAATAAAAATCACAACATACGACTAAAAATGAACGAGCACATAAAAATACGAAGATAAAAAAAAAAATCGCTCACAGGAAGGGGTGCAATCAGCACCAACAGGGGGTGCTGAAAGCACCCTGGGCTCACAAAGAAATTCTGGGCGTGTAGGCTGAAACCCAAAGGGGTTTGGGCCGGTTTGGTCGAACCAGACTGGTCTGGCCGAACCAAAACGGACCGGTCTCTATATATTCACAAGTTCCGGTTTTTTTTCATTTTTTACTCTTCTCTTTCTCTCTCTAAACTCTCCGCCTTCTCTCTACACTCTCTCATTCTCTCTTATTTCTGGGCAAGTGCTCTTCATTGATGAAGAACACGATGAATTTTCCGGTGAGCATATGAACACCGGCGCGGTGGCCGGCCAGGCCAGACGGCGGCGGCGGCCGCGCCGGAGTAAAAAAATTTGTCAAAATCAAAACTTTTTTAACCTTTCCTGCTCGTTTTCCCCTCCTAAACACGAATCCAAGTTTAGATTTCTCAAAAAACTTACCAAAACGCGTAGATCGGATATTAAAGTTTTGAAATTTTTGTTTCAAATTTCTTCTCTCCTGCTCGCTCTTTTCCTTCTTCTATTTCTTTTTTTTTATATTTTTGGTTCTGGTGTGCGTGTGAGTTTTTTGATTTCGGTTCTGATTTGTGTTTATGTTGTGAGTTTTTGTTATTGATTTCTGGGTTGTGATGATGATTTTGGTGCGGCTGTGATGTTGTGATGTGAGAAAAATTTGGATTTGTGATGTTAAAAAAAAAAGCTTAGAGTTTGTGATTGGGGTTTGAGTTTTTGTTCTCAGAAAAAAATTGAGTTTCTGGCTCCCTTGTTTTTTGATCTTGTTTTTGATTATATTCACCAAGAAAAATTGTTCTTGTCCTGCAGCATTAATGTGATTTATTGGGACCTTGAAAAAAATTTCTCTGATCAAGGAAAATCTCACTGATCTATGTTGTCTGTTCTGAACAGCAGACCAAAAAGAAAGAAACTGGGGGGGCGCCCCTCTGCCTCACTGCATTTGGACAGATCTTGGACATTTTTTTGGAGAAGCAAAGGACAAAAAAAAAAATATAATAAAATAAAAAAAAATAATAATACATACATATATAAAAAATAAAAATACGAAAATAATAATAATAATAATAATAATAATAATAATAATATAAAAGAAAAAGAAAGGTGAGAAAGAGGGGAGGGGGGAGAGATGCAGCACGTGGCTGCATCTTTTTTATATATATATATTTTTTTGTTTATTTTCTTAGTTAATAATAATAATAATAACATTAATGAATAAAAGTAATAAATATAGTAATAAATAAATATATGGAAATAAAACTTTATTTTGAGTTATGAGGGAATTATAAAAGGTAACAAATCAAACACAAATTAATACACAATAAATACTAAATATTATAATTTTGAACTCACATCTTTAAAAATAACAATGATATCACGAACAATAGAAATTAAAGATTTTAACATTTTTTTTTTATATTTTCTCAAATATTCACAAGATTAATTAAAAATGCATGAATTTATAAAAATAAAATTTTACTATTTCAAAAATTAAAACAAACACAAATCGACCGCGAAAAAAAAGTTGGGACAAAATTGGGGTACTACAATAATGTTCTATTAATTAATGTTCTATTTGGTTTACATGTCAAAAAAATACTAAACACATGCAATGAACTAAGTGTCTGTTTAGCTTTGCGGTGGTAAGAATTGATTTTGATATAATTGATTTTGTAAAATTGATTCTGGTCAAAATTGATTTTAAGTTAAAGTGCTTTATGTTTGGATATATTCATACAAAAGTGAGTTGAATAAAAAAATTTGAATGTAAAAATCAATTCTAGAATCAGAAGCTACGATTTCTAGCTTCAAGTAGAATCAATTCTGGAGGAAGAATCAATTCTACTTTTGAGAATCCAAACAAGTCAGAATCAATTCTACACGTCCAAAATCAATTCTGGCTACTCCAAAATCAATTATGGCTACTCCAGAATTGAAACCAAACATATGTTTAATAATGGTGATTAAGAAAGGTCCCTATATTTGAGTAAAGGGGATATCCCAGCCACTTTGGATAACTTGCACAAAAAAATGAAACAGTGATCTGCTAAAAAACAGAGGACTGGACTGAACAACTTTTGTTGTACTCTATTTGATTCAGAAATTGGTTAAGGGACTGGACAAAAGAGGCAATAAGGGACAGGACAAAAACAAGATTTTTTGTCTCCCACTAAACCACGGGACAACTTTTTATCCACAGTACAACTATAAAAAATACGAAAATATCCATTTTGTGTTCGAATATAAAAAATATTATCTCTCTATTTTTCTCCAGTACAATTTTGTACTGTCATGTATTCTCTTGTTCTGTGCTGTACTGTATTGTACTGTTCTGTCCAATACTTACTGATTTGTAAATCAAACGGACTGGAAGATTTTTGTCAAACGACTCTTACACCAATTTTGCTTTGAGGTTTTTATTTTTTTTATCTATTGAACATTTATGTAGGGTTTTTGTTGTGGAGGCTTGGAATTTTGAGTCGGAAATACTTATATTGTTTTCTTAGACGCCAAATTTCAACTCGGACACAATGAAGAAGGGGGAGTGGTTATGGTGCATAAACAAGTATGCACCATGTGCATAAACAATGAAAATTACTTAGCGCACTCCCATATTACTCGCGCACCCCAAATTTCTCGTGCACCCCAAATTTCTATCGTGCCCCCCAAATTTGTAGCACCCCCTAATTTATGCCAAAATCATTTTGTTGTGGGAATGGTTTCAGAGGTTTGCACTCCAAAATCATTTTGCTAGAAACCATTTCACCTGCAAAATGATTTTGGCTAGAAATGTGGGGGGGGATGTTAATTGCATAATTATAGGGTTGTACTCCAAAATCATTTTATGCACTTAATGATTTTGAAGTAGAACCATCTGAAACCATTTCACCTGCAAAATGATTTTGGAGTGCAAACCTCTGAAACCATTCCCACAACAAAATGATTTTGGCATAAATTGGGGGGTGCTAGAAATTTGGGGGGCGTGATAGAAATTTGGGGTGCGCGAGTAATTTTGGGGGTGCACGAGTAATATGGGAGTGCACTAAGTAATTTTCATTGTTTATGCACATGGTGCATACTTGTGTATGCACCATAACCACTCCCCCTTCTTCATTGTGTCCAGTCCCTTAACCAATTTCTGAATCAAACAGAGTACAACAAAAGTTGTTCAGTCCAATCTTCTGTTTTTTAGCAGATCAAACGCACATTTTTTTTGTGCAAGTTATCCAAAGTGGCTGGGATATCCCCTTTACTCAAATATAGGGACCTTTCTTAATCACCATTATTAAACATATGTTTGGTTTCAATTCTGGAGTAGCCATAATTGAGTTTGGAGTAGCCAGAATTGATTTTGGACGTGTAGAATTGATTCTGACTTGTTTGGATTCTCAAAAGTATAATTGATTCTTCCTCCATAATTGATGTTATTCGTAGAGTTGTAAAAATGGGTCGGGCTATCGTGCCGGTCCATTAGCCCTATAGTTTTACACGGGTCGGACTTTAAAAAAATTGAATGGGCCTTATCGGACCGGCCCGTTGGGCCTATATTTTTAATGGGCCGGCATGGGCGGGCCCCTTAAAGAGTTAAAAAATATATTTTTAAAAATTCTAAAAATAGTTTTAGCTAACAATAAAAAGTTTTAGTTACCATTAAATCTTTAGATAATTAAGTAATAAAATATGAAATTTGTTAGTTAGGAGATAATTATTAAATCAATTTTTTTTTTTTTAAGAATAAACCAAGTTTGTTATGATTATCTTTATTTGAAAAAAAACTAATAACAACTTAATCAATCATTATAAATAGAAAAGTATAAGAAAAAAATTAATCAAATTATAATTGGTCAATTTATTAGGTTTGAAGGTGCACTTTATGAATCATCATCCACATATTTGTGACTTTTGCGTGAATATTTTGTAGTATTTATTATCTCGTGAAATCATGACACCCATTTTTTATGGATATTAATTTGTGTGTGATACATATGTAGTTTTATTGTCCATTGAATTTATTTTGTAAAAAAAATTTGTCAAAAAAAAGAATGAAAGTTTGTCGGGCCGGCTTATCGGGTCATGTAGGCCTTTGCTTATCGGGATGGACTTAAAGGGCCGACCCACTAAAGCCCCTTTATATGTCATGGCACCCCAGACCGAAGCGGGCCGGGCCGGCCCCTTTGACAGCTCTAGCTATTAGCATCAATACCGTGAGTTTGTATGCATATTTATCGTTTTTTATTTTCAACAACTTTTAATTTGTATTACATCATTGTATTATATCAATTTGAATGGATAAATACCATCTACTTTTAGTCTAAAATAAAATAAACTCCACAAAAAAAAAAACCGTTTGAGAAAATTCAAATTCAATTTTATAGTATAACATTTTCTTTTCTCATCACTATTTACCTTTTAATTGAACTCAAAATTTTCAAGCCCGCACTCTCCTAAAAACCAAGGATTAAGAACATAAATCACATCTCAAATACACTTAAAGCTTTTTAATCATTTATTTATATGACTTGTTTGAATTCACTTATTTTCAAGAGCTTATGAAATAAAACTTATCCAAATAAATAAATTTTTATATCAATTCATAAATTTTCACTAATAAAAATATTTCTTCATAAGTATTATACATGATTAAAATGTTTTAAGTGTATCTCTTATAATTTCTTAAGTTATTTTTTTATAAGGTCATAAGTTTTGTTTTTTGACAAAAGATAAGATCAGTGTTTTAAAATCGGACCGAACCAACGGTTGGGTTCGGTTATGGTGTATAAGCCCAAAGCTTATGCATCGTGCATAATTGCTATGCGCCCCCCACCTGCTACGCCCCCCCTCAATTGCTACGCGCGCCCCCCATTTTCTAACCCCCCTCCAATTTCTAGCGCACCCCCCAGGTTTTTTTTTTTAGATTTTTTTTATCACGCTTTTAATTTTGATTGATTGAATTTATTTTATTTTATTGATTATGGATAAATTTCAGAGTATTATGTATGATTAATTATTTTAGTAGTTAGTTTTAAACTAAAATCATGCCAAAACCATTTCTGCAGTAGAATGGTTTCAAAGATATGTACTCCAAAACCATTTGTGCTGTGGAATGGTTTCAGAGATCTGTACTCCAAAACTATTTAATGTACTTAATTATGTCAAAATCATTTTAATTTAAAATGATTTTACCCGAAACCTTAAGTATAACTTAATGGTGTCACTAGTGTTGTATCTGAAAACCAAAGTAGCTCTCTTATGGTTTCAAATAAAACATTTATATTTAATTTAAAATAAATATTATAACTGAAACCATAAGTGTGACTTAATGGTTTCACTAGTTTTGTATCTGAAACCAAAATAACCCTCTTATGGTTTCTAATAAAATATCCATATTTAATTTAAAATAAATATTTTAACCGAAACCATAAGTATAACTTAATGGTTTCACTAGTGTTGTATCTGAAAACCAAAGTAGCTATCTTATGGTTTCAAATAAAATATTTATATTTAATTTAAAATAAATATTATAACTAAAACCATATTTTATTCATATTTTATTCATAATGATTTTCAAAATAACATTGCATAAATAACCAATGATTTTGTAACAAATCTAGGGGAGAAAAAGAATAAAATATGGGGGTGTGTAAAACAAAACTGGATAAAAAACAAAACCAACAAAAAAAAAGGAACTGGGCTTTCAGGCCCAGTAGGCTAAAAATAAAAACAGAATGTGTGCAATCAGCAGAAAGGGGGTGGGAATAGCGAGTCTTTAAGGGGGGCTGGGGGGCGCGCGCGAGTAATTCTGGGGGGCGCGCGAGTAATTCTGAGCTTATGCATGGTGCATAAACATCCCCCTTATGCACCATAACCTTGGCCCCGACGGTTCAATCAGTTGAACCGTGAATCAGAGATGTCACCGGTTTGATTTGTTATTGAACCAGATATGCAATTGAACCGGTAGGAATTAGAGTGAATCGGCCGGTTCAATGCATATTGTTTTATTTTTTTTGAAAAACAAAATGAAACAGGCAAATTTTAACTTTTTTAAAAAAAAATTATAAATTAAAATTAAAATGTTAGAGAGTGAGAACGGATATGATTCGTACGAATACATGAGTTATATTTTGTTCAAAATTTATTTCCATTTATACTATCTTGTTGTGTGTGTGATGACTATGTTTAAAATTTGAATTTAATGAATGAATTATAAATGTTTTTACATTTTTTAGGTGTCTATGATTTCTTTTAGACACTGAGTCATCCGGTTCAACTCGATTTAATACCTATATAGTTTTGTTATAAAGATCGATTTATTCAACCGAATTATCTAATTTTATTCTATTTAGTCATACAATTCAACCAATAAACCAATGATACAATACCTTTACTGATTCAATGTCATATCCGGTTTTTAAAACATTCATCGTAAGTTATTTTTTCATAGACTTGTTTAACAAACTCATAAATAATACATTTTTTTTTATAATATAAGTATAAACCGTTTGTATAATCTATTCTCCATATAAGGCATAAACCTCACAGGTGAATGTATCAACGTCAGCTATCACTGATCCATCGTTCATATATAAGCACAAACATTTTCTCATCACTCAAAAATTTTCTCGGCGGATTTTCCTTTCATCTGAATCTCAATTGAATTGATTCTCTCGATGTCTTCTTCAAACCAGCAGCAACAGTTCCGTTACACTCAAACTCCATCCAAGGTTCTTCACTTTCGCAATCTTCCATGGGAGTGTTCTGATGAAGAACTCGCTGATATTTGTAGTCCTTTCGGTAAAGTGGTCAATACTAAGTGTAATGTTGGTGCTAATCGGAATCAAGCTTTTGTTGAATTTGTAAGCTCATTCATCAATTTTTCTTCAATTATGATTTTTCTGTATTTTTTTGTTTTGTTTTGTGTTTTAGGAATATGTTAGGGTTTTATGTGATTAATTTTGATGAATTTAGTTAAGCTCATTGATGAAATTTTGTTAGTGTTAGAAATTTTTGAGCTTATTGATTAATTCTAAGAGAGACTAAGCAATTCGATTTTTATCTATATGTTGAAAATTATGTAGCACCGATACTTCAGGTTAAACGTTATGTTCGGTGTTTGACAACTGTTAGTCTGTTACATTGATCACTTTTGTTTTCTCAAATTATTAATAGTGTCCGCGTATCGATGTCTTGTCTGTTGTTTGTGTCTGGGTTACGTGTCTGACATGTGTTGGTGTTTGACGGTTGACATTGACAATTTGACACGAAACTGACAACTGCTAGTCTGTTGCATTGATCACTTTCATTTTTTCAAATTATTACTGGTGTCTGCATATGTATGTCATGTCTGGTGTCTATGTTTATGATAAGTGTCTGATATGTGTTGGAGTTAGATAGTTGATATCGACACAAAACTGACATCTGTTAGTAAGTTGCATTAATCACTTTCATTTTTTCAAATTATTACTAATGTTTGTGTATCAATGTCATGTTTAGTGTCTGTGTTTGTGTCAATGTTTAGGTCACATGGTTATTTATGAGTACAATTGTAGCGAAACGTGTTTTTGGTTTATATACTTTTATGCTGCACAATTATGATGACAATGAATATGATTGATGTGTGATTTTGAACCATGGAATCATCATGTATTTAGATAAATTAAAGTCATTATTGATTACTGAGGCTACTATCTAAGATGCTTAGCTTAATAAAATGTCATGTCTTGTATGTGAATTGTTGGTTTTGTCACAAGTAATTGGACACCAGACTGGAGAGAGACTGTTTTTTGTTTTGTTTTTTCACTTTGAAAATTGAAGGGATTTGATTGTGTAGAAAAAACTAATTGGGAGGATGCAATCACAAGTAAACCCTAGTAGTAGTAAAAATGGAATGTAATCTAGCTAAAATATCAATATTAAATCGTGAAATAAAAAGTTTGTAAAAAGTTTTTTTTTTTCTTTTCGATGTTAGTCATTGTCGGTAAACACAATAGTGTATATATGAATGAGATTGAATTACAGACTAGATTGTAGATATGAATAGTTATGGAGAAGTTTTTATAGATAGAATGTTTAGCAAATTTCAATTTTCAAATATAAATTAAGTTAAATGTAGGGATGGAAATTTTAGAAGTCTTAATCAATGCATGTGGAGTTCAATCGAAAATATGCAGACCATAGATTTATTTGTTTCCACGTCCGGTGATCTAACAATGATGATGATGACTTGACATATAAACGATATTCATGTGCTGCATCATATGCTTTCTTATATTTGATTAAATATCTTGATCTGGTGCTTTATTGATTCTGCAACTCAAGGTTCTATTTTCTAATTTAAAAATGCTTTACCAGGCGGATCTAAATCAAGCAATTTCTATGGTTTCATATTATGCTTCATCGTCAGAGCCTGCTCAAGTTCGTGGCAAGACTGTTTACATTCAATATTCTAATAGACATGAAATTGTCAACATCAAAGGTCCTGGAGATGTCCCTGGAAATGTCTTGCTGGTAACCATTGAAGGTGTTGAAGCTGGAGATGTCAGCATTGATGTTATCCACTTGGTAAGTGATACTGATTACTGAGTTTACTAGTTCATTTGGATTTGTGTGTGAGGTTGCATGTGCCTTGTTTGGGACTTTGGGTAAACCGTGTGATGTACAATCTTATTTTTTCTAAGTGCATAATAGCTGATTTCGGGTGGAATCAATAATTTCTTTATTCTTTATTCTTTATTCAGGTGTTTTCTGCGTTTGGCTTTGTACACAAAATTGCCACATTTGAAAAGACTGCAGGTTTTCAGGTTAGTGAAATAGTAAATTGCACTTCTTTCAATGTATCTTATCATTATTCACTCTGTGTCGTTTTTGGGTAGGCTCTGATTCAGTACACTGATGCTGAGACTGCTTCTTCAGCTAGGAATGCACTCGATGGAAGAAGTATACCAAGGCAAGCTTTGCTTTTTACATTTCCTCCTTTCTTCTTGACCCTCATCGTTAATTGTAGTGATTGGTTTTATCTCCAGATACTTGCTCCCGGAGAATGTTGGTTCTTGCCATTTGCGTATCTCATACTCAGCGCACCGAGACCTTAATATCAAATTCCAATCCAATCGCAGCAGGTAGAAATGGCGGTGCAAGAAAACTATCATATATCTGGTTGTGTTTACACTTCATTGGTGTGTCTCTTTGAGTTGTCAGAAATATCTCAA
Organism: Trifolium fragiferum; assembly: GCA_954870985.1. NCBI lineage: Eukaryota > Viridiplantae > Streptophyta > Magnoliopsida > Fabales > Fabaceae > Trifolium > Trifolium fragiferum. Next base: position 4,496,078 of record OX940789.1, on the reverse strand, counting down.
AGCCCTTGCAGTTTTTTTCTTATAAGCTAAAGACCCTTCCATTTAATTCTATAATCTATCGCGGTGTTGTCATATTTGCCAATTGATATGCGTGCTTTATTTTTTCATCTAGAAGTTAGTTAAGCTTGGAAGCCAGAATATAGTTGTCTTATTTGTGATGACTAATTTGCAATTTTATTTACCTTTTTCCATATGTTAGATGAACTTCTTGTTAATATGTAATTAGTATTATTCTCTTATGGGAGATGATTGCATAAATCTAAGTTTTACGAATGTCGGAACATTAATATTTAATATATTATTGTTGTATCAAATCTGATCTGCGTCTATGGATATAGTTTTGATTTAAAAGAATGTGCAACTGCCTTTTGTAGCTGTTTTTCATATATATATATATATATATATATATATATATATATATATATATCACAGTTAATATGTTTTCATTTTAGACGTTAAAGTCTTTTAATCATTAATTCCTGCATGACATTGTTTGAATATGCACAGTCAAATATCCATTTTATAAATGTTCTTTCGATGATATTGTTCTACGTCAATGCCTGGGGCTGGTTTGCTTATATCGATATTTTTGTCTTTGTAGGGACTACACTAATCCTATGCTTCCTGTTAATCAGACTGCTATTGACATCGCATTACAGGTATATTGTTCATATTTTCTTCAATTATATACGTTTTGCATATTTTTGTATGTGCTAACAATTCATGATGTTCAGCCTGTTGGTCCTGATGGAAAGAGGAAAGAACCTGAGAGTAATGTGCTTTTGGCATTAGTTGAAAATATGCAGTATGCTGTCACCGTAGATGTTCTTAACACGGTGAGAATTTTATTTCTCATTAAAATGACAATTTATAGGTGATTTATATTTAATGATGCTTACATACACTTACAGGTGTTTTCTGCATTCGGCACTGTTCAAAAAATTGCTATCTTTGAAAAGAATGGACAAACTCAGGCACTGATTCAGTACCCTGGTATTGATCTTATTTGACCGGCGCTCTTTAGTTTGTATTCTTTATTTTCACTATATGTTTCACTATTGGGTATCTACACAAAACTTGCATAAACAAATGTCAATATAGAATTATTCAGCTAAAATGGCAGTATAATTAAGATGTCTTATTGCTTATATAAGTAGTTATCATTATCATTGGCGAGTTACTATTGTAATGTAATTTTGCATCCTTTGCTCAACAAATTATTTCTTTTTGTGGCTATTCAGCATGTGTATGTCTAACCTTTTCCCCCCTTTCAGATGTTACGGTAGCAACAGCGGCCAAAGAAGCTTTGGAGGGACATTGCATATATGATGGTGGCTATTGTAAGCTTCATCTAACATACTCTCGTCATACTGATCTCAATGTAAAGGTATAAAAAAAAAATATACGTTTGTGTTAATATTCATGAGCGAAGAACATGATAAAGTTGGACATTTTCTTGATCAGAAATAATTCTCGAGTGTATGCTTCTCAACACTTGATTGGTCTTTTATAGTATTTCTTTTGATCTTCGAATGATATTCATTGAATCTGATGGTTTCAGGCTTTCAGTGACAAAAGCAGAGACTATACAGTCCTAGATCCTAGTCTCCGTGCAACACAAGTTCCCGCGTGGCAGAATACTCAAGCTGCTCCTGTGTACCCCCCTGGTTTACAGGGACAAATGCCATCATGGGATCCAAACCAGCAGGAAGTTACGCAAAGTTATTTATTGGCACCCACTAGTTTTCCTCATGGTCAAGCCATTCCTGGCTATTCCCCGCCAGCAGTGCCCCCCGCCGGTACATCACCTCATGCTCATATGCCTCCCAGCTCATTTTCCGGTGCTTCTCCTCCCGGTGTGCAACCTTATTATGGTTAGGAAGATAGATTTCATCCGAACTACAATCCCTTGCTCCTCTAGATTTTTTCTCTCCCAGAAATTTTCAAGTTGGGTCTCAGAATCACATGGAATTTCAGTTTTGATTTCTTGTGTCTCAAGTTTAACACACCTTTTGTCCAAATTACCCTCATTTTCGGGTAATATCTTTACTTATTACATGGATTTTTATGTATTCATTTATTTGTTTATTTTCTTCATGTCAACCACCCTTCTGTTGTACAATGGCATGCAATAGTTAAATATTTCCATTTTATTTTGTTTGACTTGGATGCTTGTTTCTTCCCATTGGTTTGTTCTTTTCTTTTTCTCGCATTAATGGGTGCGAGAAAATCACATGGAATTTATCTTTTCTTTTCTTTTTCTGCACAACTTCAAAATCACATGGAATTTATCTACTTATTTGTTTCGGCTTTAAAAAAAGTGATTTTTACGTTGTATTTTTAAAAATGATTTTCAAGCGGTGTTAACCACTCATATTGTTAAGCGTAGTGGAACATGAGTGTGGTTAACTAATTTTTTATTTTTTTCTTTCTTTTTGAATATGCATAGCATATGAAAATAAATTTAAAAGATATGTTGCTTGTGCTTTAAGCCTACACTATGTTACTCAATTAAGTATTAGGGATTAGGATGATCTACAACATATGTTAATGTCATATCTTTATTCTTGCCTTTTAGATGAAAGAGGTTATTTTGTACCAAAAAAAAAGATGAAAGAGGTTATTTTCTATCTTAACATATTTACTTTTTTCACATAAAAAATCCTTTGATAACCTTCATGCTTGACCCTCCTCACAAGTCACAAATATTACATTACATCACATTTTTTGGCCCTCCTCTCAGACTTTGAATCTAGTTACGACTCTAAACACACACATTACTAATCTAAAATGAATCAAAACTATGATGAACCTCAAGAACTACAACAAACGAATCACGGTTGGTCGAAATGAATGTAGAAGAAATAATGAATGAAATAAACGGATTGAACTTGAATTTTAGTATGTGACTTTTGAAATGTGAAATTGACATGAATTTTAATTATTATTTTTTGCAAAGATTGTCATTGTGGAATAAAATTTCATGCATTTCTAGCATGTTTTCAAAGCATAACAACTTGTTTTGTATTGCAACAATTTGAGTACTTCTTATACCCTTATAATAAATTTTTGCTTATAAAAAAAAATAAAAAAATTACACGCATTTTATATTCATCAAGAAATTTTTTCAAAATTCCACAATACTACAATCATTAATATATGATTCTTTTACAAATTTACTTGGATATTCACAAAGAGTCGTGGCCATTGGAAATAAGACATACAACAAACATTGATCCCCACACAATCTAGTCCACAAGATATGTTCTCTCTTTCATGTGAGCAATGTTTCATTAAAGGATGCTTGACTTCCATGAAAAAAGCTCAACTAATTATTGGGAACAAATCTAACCTTTTATATATTGTGTTGGAATTTTTCTTTGATAAGACACGAAGTGTGCATCTGTGAAGCAACAAAGAAAAAATGATTTGGATAATTGATGACATAAAATCTACTATTTGTTAGTCTAATTATGTCATAAAATTACTATTTGTGTTGAAGTATTGGATTGATTTGATTTCATGAGTTTACTTTTAATTTTCTTTATTAGTTCTTTGATTCTCATATGAAGAAAAATCAAATTCAAATTCTTCCGAATAATTTTTTCAAAAATCAAATTCAAAATTCTTTCGATTTTTGGTAATAAACAATCATTATTCATCAACACTTTAGGACATGATAAAAGTCCATTTTTCTTTGAAGTGTTCGTTCAAGTTTCGCGATTTACGATGTCATTTCATGCGTTCTTTAAGAACAAAATCATGGTTCTATTTTTTTAGTGTTAGAATCACATTCAACAACATTTAATAGCAAGTTGTCTCATGACAAAAAAAAAAGGAAAATAAAGAAAGAACAAGACAATATTAAATTGCAAGGAATGATAATGGTGTTGGAATCCATCTATGTCCGCCCCTGAACCCGTTTGCCACCGCGGTGTGGATGTTACAAGGCTTTTAGAAAATATGATTCAACCCTTAATATATAGAAGTTACAATTATTTATAGAGGAAAAAATTTATTTATAGAGAAAATAAAATAACTTTCCACCCCTAAGATATCGAAAAATGTCCTACTTAATAACTTTTTTAATCTAAGATTGACACATATCGCTAATAACTTCCGATAACTTCTTTGTAAAAGTTGTTTGATTGGTCGGCACACCATGTCAATATTTGACTCTTTGAATGACTTCTTCGACCATCTTTTTCATATGTCACTTCTTGTTGAAAATAGAGCCTTCGACAACAAAATAGTTTAATCGAATTCCACTTTATATGACTAACTTTGACAAATCACATTCCATGAGCAGTCGAAATAAATTTTCTTTTTCTATTCAAATTCTAACACCGAGTCTTTCTCAATACGATAAACTTTATTATTTTGGTGTTAACACTAAACTAATTTTCTATAAATTAAGATTTTTTTTAGGTGTTTGTACTAAAAAACAAAGTTTTTTTTTTTTGAGATTGACCTTTTGTCCTTTTCAATATATATTTTTCATATTCATCATTTTGAAGGAAAATTCTTTGATAGGCACAAACATAAATGTGAAGTGTTAGGCACACTCACAAAAATAAAATAAAATTAAATAGAAATGAAATAAAATGATGTTGATTAATGTGACTATATTATTTTTGTTTTAAATTTTTAGATTTGTGAGTGTGTGCCCAAATAAATTTGATTTAGGTTTATGCCTATACACGTGTTTCTCCATTTTGAAATTAAACTATTGTTCACATGCTTAACAAACCAAACTGGATTGTCTTCTACGATGGTCATCCAACTATTTGTCCTGCTCCAAATACAAAGGCTGAGAGCCAAATAAATTAGAGGAGAGAGAAATAAAATAGAAATTCAATGATTGAAATTACTGCTGAACAAACAAAACTCGATAGGAGAGCATTGTATAATTTTTTTTGTTAATCAATTATTTTGTAATATTAAATTAAACTTCAACCAAACTAACTTTTTTTTTATATATAAGCAAAATTAAGTTAAAAGAAGCATAAGAGGTACGCAATCCTTACAATTATGAGAAAAAACACCTCTAAAATTCATGGAACACTCAAAAAAGAATTTTACATTAATAAAAAAAAATAACATTAACAATAAATTTTCCCCGACTTATGAACCAAACTAACTTGTAAATCCCCGCGCACACAACTTAATTATTCTAACTTCTTAATACTGATGTAAAAGGTATATACAAAAGGAGTAGTGACAATGTGACATGACTCGAATCAATATATTTTAAGGCAAGACTTTAGAGGTGTAAGTGGATAAAAAAATCAAATTAATCCGACGATCCAAATCAATCCAAACTGAAAAAAATTGATGTTTAGGATTCGGATTTAAAACCAAACCGAACCAATTAAAAACCGACGTGGTTTGGTTTGGTTCTCGGATTTATATTTTAAAAACCGATGAACCGAACCAATAGGTATATTATTAACCATATATATATATATATATATATATATATATATATATATATATATATTTCATGATTGTGCATTGACGATTCAAGTAAGAAAAGAATTAAAATTTTATTTTAGTTTGCTTTTTTATTTGATGTTGAACTTATGAACTTAATTTTATGGTTTTGTATTTGAAAATCTACGGATTGTATATTTTTTTTTTTTTGGTACATGAAGAGGGCAAAGCCCAAAAGAGAAAAGAAAAAAAATTAAGAAACTACTCTCACATTCCTAGGCATGCAAGCCCCGGATATGTCATCAAAGAGGATACTCTGAAGATCAGTAGGAGGTGTTTCCAGAGTTATAACATCAAAGGAATTTTGCACAAGACTATAATTGGCTAGCCAATCGGCGCTTCTGTTGCCTTCCCGCCACGAGTGCTGAAACTGAGTCTGCCAATCCATGCTGATAAGCTCCTGTATACGTCGAATCAGTATAGGGGTGGCCCCACTAAGGTTGCATCTTCCTGTAACCATGTCGATCAATAATTTGGAGTCACTTTCCACAAGTAGGTGAGTAACTCCTCGTCTTCGAGCCAAATTCATTCCCTCATACATGCCCCACATTTCAGCATGAAATGCGTCACAAGTACCAATCTTCTGAGCGTAGCCTTGAATCCACCGACCATCTGAATCATGCAACAAACCACCACACCCAGCAAGATCCACTGATTTCTTATAAGCTCCATCACAATTTAGCTTGATTGTATTTTATATATCAACTTTGTTTGAATTAAAATGTGTTTGAAAATCAATTAAAGTATGTTATATGGTGTATGGTGATAATTGATTATATAAGTGTTATGTGTGATTAAAAAAATTACAGCAGGATATCGGATAAAAAATAATAGTAGAAAAAAATAATAGCAGGAAAAATATTGCAAAAAAAAAGCATTACAAAACCGATCAAAGTATCCGATCCTAACCGAACCAAACCGATTAGTTTGGTTCGGTTTCATTTTTCAAAAACAGGACAAACCGAACCAATTGAGTACACATTGATTCGGACTTTGGATTCATCAAAAACCGATCCAAACCGGCCCAATTACACCCCAACGAGGCCTATACTATATTACTCTATTTTTAAATATACCCCTTATTAATACTATCATCTACATTAGATATTATACTAAGGGCCTGTTTGACCTAACTTATTTTAGAGATTATGTAAACGGCTTATGCAATATAAATTATGTTTTATGTTATTTTATAAGTTCAAACTAGTGAAAATTGAATTTTTATAAGCTATTTTATCATAAACTACCTTGAAAAACTTATAATAATATATAAAAATTGTATAAGCTGTTTGCATAAGCTCAAAAATAAGCTAGTCCCAAACGGGCCCTAAATTACTCTTTTTTTAATAATTAATATTACAAAAATAATAAATCATTAAATTTAAATAATATAATTTACATATTGTTCTGGTAAAAATAGTAGGGGGTGGTCCAAGTATATTAATACATAATAATGATACTAGGATCTTTTATTTACCAAAATGTTGAACCCTTTACAATGAGTTTTTCTCCACTATTTATAAAGGAAAAACATAATCGGAAAATATCTAAAACCACCCCACTCCTCTCTAATAGAGGTCGTGGGTGGTTTTTCGCCGTGTCCACCGTGTCTTAAGGGTGGTTATGGGCGGTTTCTCATCTCCTCCGCGCTTACATGGTGGTAGTGGGTGGTTATCTGTTGTTGGGCGACGAGGTCATAACTTGAGGGCGTCGCCCCCAATCTCTGGATATTGCCCTCGCCTTATCTTTCCCGCCAAGTTATTTATTTGAATTGTTTGGGCCAATTGCTGGATCATTAAGTTATTGGGCCTCTTGTATTTTGTCCGGTACACAGCCCCCCAAGCACGAGGCTCAAAGAGGCGAAGTGCTGATAATGGCCGGACGTGGTGTGGTAACTGCCTGCTACTTCTGATCATGCTTTTTATTCTTCTATTATAAATAGGAGCTTTGCGGTATACCAATTACTTCATTCCTCATTCTCTATCTGTTTTTGCATCCTTTGCTTTTGTGGCTATGCCTTCTCCTGCCGTTACCCCGGAGTCACCTGCTATGCCGGTTTTGTTCCAACTGAGGAACATGTTGTGCTATGATACTGATGATTTGCTGGATGAACAGGAGGATTTTTTCTCCATGGTGAAAGAGTTGCAGGACTATTCTTGGAGGTTGACAGACGAGCAAAAGAAGTTTCTGGCCGTGGTGCAGGAATTGAACAAGAGGTTCTTAGATGACGGTGCTTTCATCGAGACCACTGAGAATGTGGAACATTGTCAGAGAGAACTTGCTGAGGCTTTGAAGAGGAGGATTGAGATGGTGAAAGAACATATAACATCTCAGGAAAAAGTGATGGCGCTTTCCCTCTCGGCCGAGGAAGCCGTAGACAACCGAATCGATGAGTTGGAGAGCCAACTTAAACCCCTTGTGAAGAGAAAGAGGTCTTTGCAGATGGACATCCAATACGATGTCACCAAACTAATCCGAACTCGCTCACACTTATGTCGTCTTCAGGAGAAGGATGACGCCCTTAATGACGACATGAGGAAAATTGCCCAAGATTCTGACGCGGCGAAGAAATTGAAAAGCTTGATGGAGGACTGCCACGCCCGCGCCGTCGAGGCTGCTTATAAGGCGTTTAAGTAGTTTTGCTTTATTCTCTTTTGTAGTATGTTGTTTCTCCTCATTCTTCCAAATGGCGTTGAGCGTGCTCCGCCTCCTTATGTAATTGTTGAATTTAATGAATGAAATGATGCTTCTTGTTTAATTCGCGAGTTTCTTTTCCGCCATGTATTTCTGAGTAATTCTGAATATATACTTGTTCTCGCCCCTTGGCGATATCGTCGAATTTCAAACGTTTGGCCTTCTCGCCTTGTCTCGGGATACGTGTCCATGCGTACGCGTAATGCTGACACGCGTAATGGTGCCTTCTTTTACCCGTTGGGTATTAGGACGTTTCGTTCACCCTCCAATTTTCCTATAAAACATGAACTTCAAAAATCTTTTCATCTATTGTTCCTTCTTCTGTTCCGTTTCTCAGCATTTTCCCAAATTTCAAAACTCACTTTGCGCGGTTTGTTAATCAACCAACTTCCCTTCACACGATCCCCACTACATCCTTGCTTCCATTATTTAAGGTAACTTCTATTCCTTCTTCGTAACTGTCTTTACTCCTTTTTAGCGTTCCCTTTCTGATTTCTAGGGTTCGGAGTAGGAAAAAATGGTCATTTTACATAGCTTGAGTGATGATGAAGAGGGGGGTTTTACCAAAATTCCTCCTCGTGGTTCTGTCTTAGAAACCCAGATACGTAACCATCATACAAGGGCCGATGGTTTTCTTGACTATGATGGTTACTTAAAATCTTTAATGAATGTTGAAATTAGCTCTAGCGATACTGAGAGTAGTGATAGTGATTGTGTGATAATCTCGCCTTCGTCTTTCACAGGAAAACGAAGGGACACCACTCTTGCCATCTTTGTCGCCCCAACTCCTCCCGAGACCATGGACGTAGCTTCGAAGTATCTAGACCGGGAATCCGTGTTGGCGTATAGGCGGAAAACCGTTTTGTCTGGTTCTGAGGATGAGAACGATATTATCACTGAGCTTGTGGGTGAGGATGAGATCGTTACTGATACTAACACCCAACCACCTCATTACTTTTATATGTATACCTCTATCATTGATTCTTTCAATGTCTGGTTTCCCTTTACCCTATTCGAGGTTCAAATGCTTAAAACCTTGAATGTCGCCCCTTGTCAACTGAGTCCCAACAGTTGGGGTTATATGAAAGCCTTCCAATTAGCCTGTTTAGGTTTGGAAATTGAGAAGCCTTCCGTTGCTGTTTTCTTTTCTTTCTATACCATCAAAAGTGTCTCGCCTGACTCCCAGGTTTATCTATCGAGTCAGCCGGGCCGAAAACGTTTTCAATTGTATACCTCCAACTTCAAAAACTTCAAAAACACCTTTCTTCGTGTCCGCGGCAGGGAGTCCTTCCCTGACGTGATGTTTGATGAGAACCAAGAACCCTTGTTCCCCTTTTATTGGACTCAGAATCCCCGTGTCATCAAAGGGACCCGTTATGAATCTTTGGACGAGTTTGAGAAAGAATGCGTCGCCTATATTGAGACGTTATGTATCTTGAATGTGGGCGACCTTCTTAAGGCTGAGGGTTATATAGAAGAGTTGGTGGAATATATGAGTGAGTTTCTTTATTATTTTCTTGACTCGCCTTTGTTCATTCTTTCCTGGCGACTAACCTTTTCGTTTATTTTTGCTCCTTCAAATAACACAGTGCCAACTCCTTGGGATCCTCTTTTAAATCCTGTGGTTTTTATTGAGAAAACGATGGATATATCTGGCGGGGGAGCTCGCTTTGACTCCACTTCGACTGAGGAATTGGCTAGGCTCTCCATGGGTTACGAGCTGAAGGGAATCCTGCTCAATCATGCTTTGGCGTCTCGCCAAAAGCTTGTTGTTTCATCTGCTGAAGAAAGAATGAAGGTGATTCGACGTGAGTTGGACGCCATGGAGGAGAAGGTAAAGGCCGCCCAAGAGAAGTTCGTTGTTGACATGGTGGTTGCCAAGGCTGAAAGCAAGAAAGCCTTGGATGATTTGGAGGAGAAGCAGGAGGCTGCTTTGAAGAAGTTGAAGGATGACCACGCCGCCGAGGTCAAAGCATTGAAGGATGCTTCTGCTGATAAGGACGCCCAGATTAAGAGGATGTCCGAGGACCGAGATGTTCTGCAGAAGGAGAAGGCGAACTGGTCTGAAGAGAAATTGGGTTTGGAGGAAAGCATTGGAGCTAAGTTTGATGAGAGTTTCAACTTCGCCGTGGAACAAGTGAAGATCTTGTTCCCAAATATTAATGCTGAACGCCTGGGCGAGGCCAGTGCTTTGATGGTTATCAAGGACGGCCAGTTGGTTCCCTATGTCCCTCCTTCGGATTCTACTCCATGATGTCTGTTAATCTTTTGTATTATCACTCATTTAATCTTGTACGCCCTTTGTGGCTTTTGGATGATTTTTTGTATGCCCAGTTGTGGCTTTGACTAACTTTTTGTACGCCCTGTTGTGGCACAATGACAAAGTTTCCTGCCCTTTGTGGCCTTGATTATAACATCTCTTTATTCAATTGCTTGCGTTTTTCCTATTACTTTGTCGCATCTTGAAAATACTTGTTTGTATGAGACTTTATAATATTTGCCCGTATAACCTTCTCGCCAATGTGTTCGAGGCGACGTAAATACTTGGGCGTGATGTCGTTAGGCTATGGCATCGTCTATGAACCGTTTCCCGAGGATTTTTCGCAGATACCAATGTAGTCAGCGTAACTGTTTAAGTCTTTTGCCGTTTTCCATGCAGTCAAATGTGGGAAGTTGCAACTGTTTGATCGCATTTATTATGCACCGCCCAAAATCTCCCTTATAAATAGCCTCTTTTATCTTCACTTTTCTTCACTTCCATTCTCACTTATCCCGTTTTTCTTTCATTCTCTATGATTCTTTCCGTTTTTCTTCATTCTTGCTTTCACTGATCCCTCCATGGATCACAAAAATAAACCCAAAAAGAAGAGTGTGGCCTCTAAATCAAAATCTCAGAAAAAGAAACGTAAGATAGAGATCTCTGTTTCTAACTTTAGGCGAGATAAGCCATCTTCTAATATCAAAATGGAAACTCTTGCCATTTCGTCAGATTCTTCCGGCTCTGCTGATGAAGATTTCATTGAATATCTGAGGACTTATGCTTCTCGGGAGTCTTCCCCTGATATTGGATCTTCTGGTAAAGAAGAAGGATCCCGGATCACTGTGGAGGCTAAGGAGAAACCACGGAGGATATCATGTAAGGCCTCAGGGAAAACTCTAGGGTAATTCTGCTCTGATGAGTTGTTCCTTCCACCTGATTTTTTCCTCTTGGCGAGGGATTTGGGTCTCGCCTCCAGGTTATCCTTCTACCATTGAAGACACTGGAGTCTTTCCACCCGATTTCTTTTTCTTGCGGGGGATTAGGATCTTGGGGAGTTGAGGAACTATTGAGACTGCCTCCAGTTTTTTCTTCTCTTCCTTGAAGGAGCTGGATCCTTTGTTAGATTTAGGAATTCTTTTCTTTGAATTTGCATCTTGATTTCATTGTAATTTTCTTTATATTTGTCTTTGAATTTGTATCTTGATTTCATTGTAATCTCTTTTATCAATGAAAAGTGGATGTTTGTTGATAGAAACCTTTTTCTAATATTGCTTCTTTTTCTGCATTGTTTTGTTATATAATATTGTAAAGAATAATTAATTAATGTCATGCATTATACATTTGATTTTGTTTGGCGGTTTTTTGAACTTAGCATATGATATTATTGTTTCTGACGTCGCCTGCGACCTGCGCCTTTTATTTTACCGTCGTATCCAACTCGTAAGATTTAAGGATAACATCGTTTCTATTTTTGACATGTCCAACTCGTAAGATTTACAGACCATATCATGGTGTTTCAACGCATTTCCGTCGTACCCAGCTCTTAAGGCTTAGGGGTATCGCCGTTTCTTTTTTAGACGTGTCCAACTCGTAAGATTTAGGGTTCACGCCTTGGTGTTTCAACGCATTTCCGTCGTACCCAGCTCTTAAGGCTTAAGGGTATCGCCGTTTCTTTTTTAGACGTGTCCAACTCGTAAGATTTAGGGCTCACGCCTTGGTGTTTCAACACATTTCCGTCATACCCAGCTCTTAAGGCTTAAGGGTATCGCCGTTTCTTTTTTAGAGGTGTCCAACTCGTAAGATTTAGGGCTCACGCCTTGATGTTTCAACACATTTCCGTCGTACCCAGCTCTTAAGGCTTAAGGGTATCGCCGTTTCTTTTTTAGACGTATCCCACTCGTAAGATTTACAGATGACGTCATGGTGTTTCAACACTCTTTCACCCTTCATGAATAAGATTGAGATAATGATAAACCATCTGCAAACATTGGAACAATGATTCTCTTTTGATTAATGAAAGATTTTTTGAATTCTGAATGATGAGTCTCGTTAAAAACTCCTGCTTTCGCCGGAGAAAAGAGTTTCTCATCACTTTAACATCATTTAGATCATTAATACATCCACATGCATTTTCTTTTTGAAAATAAAAACAAGAAATGAAAGTAAAAACAAGAAATATCTTTGGGGTGGCGAGGCGAGGTTTGATGATGCTCCTTGGGACGCGTCTCGCCTATTAGGCGTTGTTGGCCTAGCTGTAGTAAAATCTGAGATTTGAGATATTCCACGTCCTGTGCAGGACCTCGCCCTCCATGGTTTCCAACCTGTATGCTCCGCCTTCAAAGACTTCATTGATTCTGATCGAACCTTCCCAATTTGCTGCCAATTTTCCACCTTTATCCTTTTCCATTGGTCTCTTCAGGACTAGGTAGCATTCTTTGAATTTTCTTGGGATTACCCTTGTGTTGTTTTTTCTTCCTACTTTTTGCTTCGTGGCGAATTCTCTGAAATGCGCTTTGTCCCTTACTTCTTGTATTAAATCAAGGTTCTCCTGCAATGCCTCATTGTTCTCTTGAGTTGTTGAGGTTTCACGTCGCCAACTTGGGGGATTTATTTCTGCAGGGATCATGGCGTCCGCGCCATAGACCATGGTGAAGGGTGCCTCTCCTGTTGACGATTGTGGACTTGTATGATATGACCACAATATGGCGGTGAGGTGAGCCACCCAAGCTTCTCCTTTGCTTGATAGTCTCATTTTCAGGGCTTTCAATATGACCTTGTTGGCTGATTCGGCCTGCCCATTGGCTTGAGGGTGCTCAACTGATATGAAAGTGTTTTGAATTCCTTTCTCTTTGCAAAATGAGACTACCTTCTCGCTTGCAAACTGTGTGCCGTTATCTGATACAGTGTATTTAGGAAGGCCAAATCTGCATATGATCCTTCTCCAGTAAAACTTTTTCACTTGCTCTGCTGAGATGCTTGATAAAGGTTGCGCCTCTACCCATTTGGTGAAGTAGTCTACAGCCACTATGATCCATCTAGCCTGTTTCCATGAGGTAGGGAAAAGACCCAATATATCTACGCCCCACATGAAGAAAGGCCAAGGTGAAAGGACTGACTTGAGGGGTTCGCCTGGGGCGTAGTGCAGGTTTGAGAATCTTTGGCATTTATCACATGCTCTTACGTATCGTCCAGCGTCACTGTGTAGTTCTGGCCAGAAGAATCCTGCTCTGAGAATCTTACCTGCCAATGATCTTGCTCCTATGTGGCTCCCACATGATCCTTCATGAACTTCTTCTAAAATTCATTTGGCTTCTTCTTTGCTTACGCACAGCAATAAGGGGCTCGAGAATCCCCTTTTGTACAGCTTATCTCCCATCATGGTGTACCATGACGCCATCCTTCTAACTTTGTACGCCTCTTCTCTTGGTCTGGGGAGTTCGTCCCTTTGCAAATACTTGATAATGGGAGTTCGCCAGTCTTCCTCTTCTATGATCATGTGAGTCTCCTCTTCATTGATGCTTGGGTTTGCAATGGTTTCTTGGATGAAGGTCCTGTTGCTCCCAGGTTTCTTGGTGCTGGCGAGTTTGGATAACAAGTCCGCCCTAGCGTTCTGTTCCCTAGGTACGTAAATCAACTGAAACGAATTGAAACATTTCGCCAACTTGTTTACCTTTTCCAGATATTTGATTAATTGGGGGTCTCTTGTTTGCAACTCTCCTGAGACTTGGTTGGTTACCAATTGTGAATCACTTTTTACTCTGAGGTCTGTGACCTCCATCTCTTTTGCCAACTTCATTCCTGCTAGAAGGGCTTCATATTCCGCCTGGTTGTTGCTTGCTTTGAAGGCGAACCTCAAAGATTGTTCTATGAGTACTCCACCAGGTCCCTCTAGAACTACTCCTGCTCCACTTCCTTTTAGGTTAGACGCACCATCTACTGAAAGTGTCCAAGGTTCCTCGTTGTTTTCTTTAGGCGGGGTTGACAATTCCAATATAAAATCCGCCAGAATTTGCGATTTTGTTGCGCCTCTAGGGGAGAAGGTTATATCAAACTTCGACAATTCTACTGCCCATGCTACCATTCTCCCTGCTAGGTCAGGCTTCCTCAGGACTTTCTTTATGGGATAGTCCGTCTTAACCACTACCTTGTAACTCTGAAAGTATTGCCTTAATTTCCTCGCAGTGATGACGATGGCCAAGGATAGTTTTTCTATCTTTTGGTACTTTGCTTCAGCACCTTTGAATGTTTTACTCACAAAATATATTGGCTTCTCTTCGCCCTTGACTTCTTGCACCAACGCTGAACTAAGGGCGTTGTCTGATACGGCCAGGTATAAGTACAAGGTGTTACCCTTTTGAGGACGAGTTAGTATTGGTGGTGACACCAAGAAATTCTTAAGCTTTAGAAAAGCTTCTTCACATTGAGGAGTCCATATGAATCTTTCGCTCTTTCTCAGAGTGGAGAAAAAATGGAATGCTTTTTCCCCAGAGCAGGATAAAAATCTTGATAAGGCTGCAATCCTCCCTACTAATTGTTGGACTTCCTTTACCGTCGTTGGACTTCTCATGTCGATTATGGCCTGGCATTTGTCTGGGTTAGCTTCTATCCCTCTGTTTGTGAGCATGAAGCCTATGAATTTTCCTGATTGAACTCCAAAAGAACACTTCGCTGGGTTCAACCTCATGTTGTACTTTCTCACCGAGGCGAGGATGTCGCCTAGGTCTTTGTCATGTTCGCCATCTTCCGTTGTCTTGACTACCATATCGTCTATATACACTTCTACATTTTTGCCTATTTGCTCCGAGAATACCCTGTCCATTAGCCTTTGATAAGTGGTGCCTGCATTCTTCAGACCAAACGGCATGACATTGTAAAAATAGTTGTAGGTGTTAGTCATGAAGGCTGTGTGCGGCGCGTCTGCAGGATTCATCTTTATTGGGTTGTATCTCGAGTATGCATCCATGAAGCTTAACATTTTGTATCCGGGGGCTCCGTCGATAAGCCTGTCGATGTTAGGCAGAGGATATGGATATTTTGGGCAGACTTTATTCAGGTTTGTGAAATCCACGCACATCCTCCATTTGCCATTTGCCTTCTTTACCATCATTACGTTCACCAGCCACGACGGATACTTTATTTCTTCGATGAAACCTGCTGCTTTTAGTTTTTTGACTTCTTCGTTGACCAATGTCCTCCTCTCTTCTCCTATCTTCTTCTTTCTCTGTGAGATAGGCTTGACATTAGGCGCGATGGATAGCTTGTGTGTTATCACGCTTTCGTCAATTCCTGGCATATCAGACGGTTTCCATGCAAATAGGTCTATGTTCTTTTTCAACAAAGCTATGATCTTCTCTTTTTCCTCTGGTTTCAAAGTGGTTCCGATGTTGGTTATTTGGTGTGGCATGTGGCCAATTTGGACTTGTTCTAATTCTTCGATGGGACTCATTCTTCTCTCTGTGAAATCTTCCCTTGGATCAAGGTCTAGGGGTGAGATCATGTTGACTCCGCCTCCTTTTTTGGGTGACGCCATTGATTCTGCCTTGGGGTTTTGCCTATGTCTGATTTTCAGGCTAGACTCGTAGCATCTCCTCGCCAGCTTTTGGTCTCCTCTAATGGTTCCTACCCTTCTGTTGTCCAAAGGATATTTGATGGACAGATAGAGGGTTGATAGTGCCGCCTCTAGTGTGTTGAAGGCTGACCTTCCAATGATAATATTGTATGAAGTGAATGGGGTTTTGACTACCAAATATCTCACCTTGATAGTCTTGGCGTTCTCCTCTTCTCCAAACGTAGTTAAGAGGGTAGTGTAGCCCATAACTTCTACTTGCTCGCCGGCGAAGCCTACCAACGTGTCGTTGTAGGGTAATAGGTGTTCGTCTGACAATTGCATCGCCTTGAAGGCTTCCCAGTACATTATGTCCGCTGAACTTCCTGAATCTATCAACACTCTTTTGACGTCACAGTTTAGTATTTGCACTTGTATCACAAGAGGGTCGTCATCGTGTGGCATGACTTCTCTTTTGTCCTCTTTGGTGAATGATAGATCGGGGATGGGCGTCACCTTTGTGTGACCTATGAATTTCTCATTCTGATCCATCCTCCTGACGTAACGTTTTCTCGCATTTGAGAATTCTCCACCTCCTGCAAATCCGCCTGCAATGGTGTTGACGGAGATCCTCTTTCCTTTTCCTGGATCTTCTCCTTCAGAGCGATCCTTTGGGTGATTATGTTGTACCTTTGGGACAACTACCTTCCCTGCTGCGGCGTCCTCTATGAACTTCCTCAAGTGGCCGCTCTTTATCAATTCTTCGATTAAATCCCTTAGCCTGAAACACTTTTCAGTGTCGTGACCTCCGCATCTATGATAAGCGCACCAGGCGTTGGGGTTTAATCCCATGGTGTGTTCCTTGTTCCTCGGTGGGGGTATTCGCCCTAATCCTGTTTGTAGGATTTCGTGCATGATGTAGACTTGGGCACGATTTAGTGGTGTGTATTCCTTTCTGTCTTCTTGAAAGTGTCTTTGTGGTTGGTACGGCTTTCTATGACGCTCAATTCCGTGATGATTGGGTACCGGGCGTCTATGATGATGGTAAAACTCGCCTTGGCCGTTACCTTTATTAATCGGACCTCTCTCTCTGGCGTCTCTCATTCTTTTTTCAGCGTTACTTTCTTCCCCCTTTATGTATCCTTCCGCTCTTCTCGTTACTTCCTGCATGGATGTGGCTGGTTTCTGCGCCAGGGATTCATTGAAATGTCCCGCCTTAAGGCCGTGATGGAAGGCGGAGACGAACATTTCCTGGTTTGGGTTGCTTACTTTACTTGTGGATTCGCAGAATCTCGCCAAGTACTCCCTCAAAGACTCATTGTAGTTTTGTCGTAGGGAGAATAAACTTGTAGCCGTCACCTTTATGTGCTTGGAGCTGGCAAATTGTTGCGTGAACTTTTGCTGGAAGTCTGCCTAACTCTGAATGGAGTTCTTGGGCAGATTCATATACCATCTCAGGGCTGCCTCTTTCAATGTGCCTGACAGAAGTTTACACTTCAAATGATCCGCTGCGCCGATGATGGCGGTTTTAGTTCCCACCGCCATCAGGTGTTCTGTTGGATCTGTTTTTCCGTCAAAATCTGGGAGGTGGGGTGTTCTGAAGTTGTCTGGCACCCTCGCATCCCAGAGATTTTGTGCAAGTGGTTGGGAGTTGGTGATGTTGGTTTCCTCCGTTTCATCCATTTTGT
The DNA here is from genome assembly GCA_954870985.1 of Trifolium fragiferum. NCBI lineage: Eukaryota > Viridiplantae > Streptophyta > Magnoliopsida > Fabales > Fabaceae > Trifolium > Trifolium fragiferum. Next base: position 4,478,398 of record OX940789.1, on the reverse strand, counting down.
TTGCTTTTTCTTGATCAATTTCATGAACCTTGGCTTGCAGGCGACGTAATTCTGCCACTGCATCCGTCAAGGTTAGGTGGTTTTGGTTGTCATTTGCTGGTTGTCCTCCTGCCATTTTCTTGAGGAGGATTTCGGACTTCGTCTGGTTTTAGTGGTAGGCTGGGAATCGTTTTACCGCAGCCCCACGGTGGGCGCCAAAATGTTCTGGAAAAAATAGTAGGGGGTGGTCCAAGTATATTAATGCATAATAATGATACTAGGATCTTTTATTTACCAAAATGTTGAACCCTTTACAATGAGTTTTTCTCCACTATTTATAGAGGAAAAACATAATCGGAAAATATCTAAAACCACCCCACTCCTCTCTAATGGAGGTCGTGGGTGGTTTTTCGCCGTGTCCACCGTGTCTTAAGGGTGGTTATGGGCGGTTTCTCCTCTCCTCCGCGCTTACATGGTGGTAGTGGGTGGTTATCTGTTGTTGGGCGACGAGGTCATAACCTGAGGGCGTCGCCCCCAATCTCTGGATCTCGCCCTCGCCTTATCTTTCCCGCCAAGTTATTTATTTGAATTGTTTGGGCCAATTGCTGGATCATTAAGTTATTGGGCCTCTTGTATTTTGTCCGGTACACATATTAAAAGTTATTTAAGTCATGTACACATGCAAAAAAAAGAAAAAGTAGTAATTATAAATCTAAATTCTTTATCAAACATGGTGCATGGCACATATATAATCATTCGTTATAGTGATTTTTACAAACAAATTCACACATACAGGGGAGGGGGCATGGGGGGAATGAGAGGGTCTAAGATTATCATGACTACACGTAACCTGAATTCATTGAAATAGATATATGACATTTTTTTTTGTTAAATAGTTTAATAATTATATATTTTACCGATAAAGTAAGTAAGTGAATGTCCAGAATTCAAATATCTATTTTTACATATAAAATATGATATTTCTATTAAATTTATAGGTATTCAAAACCTTAGTTTTATAAGGTGAGATTATAATTTATTTCTATGATATAAAATTATAAAGGGTCTTGATAATGATTAAGCATTTCATTTAAGAAAATATTTTATTTTAAAAATCAAACAATACAATTTTCAATGCGTTGACTTTACGCATTTTCATAAGAATTATATAAAAATCTTACTATTTTATGTTTTAAAGAGTGCCCCGAGGACACTCGTTAGCATTTGCCAATTATAAATACATGTTTGACAAGGTTGAGAAATTATGGTGGTACGAAAATTCTTTTGCACCCAAAAATATAACTTTTAGAACCATAGTAATTCAAGACATGATTATATACTTCCAAAATATCTACAATATTATTTCCTTTTTAAATAAGGCCGAAGGGAGTAAATTATGACATAGATTAGGATAGAAACAACTCTAGGATAGCCTATATATCCCACCCTCTAATACCAATCGATATCAAATTTAATGCATTTTTGCAAAAACCATGTGTTTCTTACAACTTAGAAACGTCGAAAATGATGTTGCAACGAATTATGTCCAGGTGGTAGGGCTAAGTGTCCTTGTTCTTATTATTCAAAAAGAAAAAATAAAAAAGTATCCTTGTTCTTCCCCATGTGAAAATATATCCAGAATTGTCTTAACTGACCCTACAATATTATGCTAAAATTTTAGAAACTTAATTGCAACTCTACCGACAAAATGAACATAACTGTTTTGCTTATTTAGCATCTTAATGAATGAATGCATAACTAAGATTGATGTATTCGGTAAAAACAATTAATTGAAAATTGATTTATGAACCAATGCACTTTAATAGTAAAGCATTTGTACGTGACCACACATAACATGGTGTTAATGTTTATGTGTAAATTTAAAGCTTCATATCACATGAAATACTAGATGTTGAACAATATTTAAGTCAAAAGATCCGAATATCCTTTTAATGCAATAAAGTTTTGTATGAAAATATAATGTTTATATTCACGAGTATGAATGTTCTTAGTACAATGTGTTGATTCATCCTAATGTAGATTCTCATAAAAGTATTATTGGTATGGTATTAGATGCAATTCAACTTGATGAGGGAGCAATTTGTTGTTCTTGATGTTGGGTCGAATGTGTAGAGAGTCTCACACTTGAGAGAAAGAATATTGATATATGAAGTGTGAATTAAAAGTCTCATATTATATGAAAAGTAAACGTTAAGTAATATTTAATTGAGAAGACACATATACTTAAATGTCTTAAGGTTTTAGACGAAGATGTATTTTCCAAATTCATTTGTGTCGATCGTTGTTCTTAGCCCAACATTTATCCTAATATTTGCTCTCCATAAAGTCCTAACACTTAATTAATGGTACAACAAGTGCCTATATTAAAATTTATATATACCTCGGCTCTTCACATGATTTACAACATGGTATATATAAATTTTAATTTTTATAAAATTCATCATTAACATTACAACATTTTTGATCTATGACAACGGCTGAAAATCGATACCTATGTTAATAAAACCGTTGTCTTAACCTTCGACAATGGTTTTTCACCATTGTAGTTTGAGGCGTTGTCTTATTTTTAGACAATGATAATCTTTTTTTTTTTGGTCAAAGACAACAGTATTCTTTAACTATTATAATATTCAACAAATAATTTTTTCTTTTATAAAATAAACATTTTTTTATTTGAAATTTTTCATCTTAAATTTGAATATGGATTATGCCGATGTTATTTTTTGTGACAATAAGTACTGCCATATTATAATAACTAAAACATAGTTATAGGGCCAAGCTCAAACGTGAGAAATTCTTACTTTGACACAAATCTAAGGAAAAAATTATTTAGGGATACACTCACAAATCTAAAAAAGTTAAATCAAAATTAATACTGTCACATCATTGAATTATTTTTTCTTTAAATTTATGCATTCACTAGACTATTACTCGTGCGATGCACGGATTATGTAGAATATTATATATATAGTTTAATTTCTTGTAGTAAAAAATTGGAAATAAAAAATTTAAGAAAATATAGATAAATTGGAATTGAAATTATGTAGGACATATAGAACAACAATGAATAATTAAAATCATAAAAATAATGATAAAATTACATAAAAAACAGATAAAGTGATCTTTATCATAATTCATCGTTAACTACTGAACAGTATAGAACACATCTTTGTAAACCACATTTTCAGTTGTATTTGAATCTCCACTTTCATCGTCGGTATTACTACCTTTAACTCTTTTCTTGGTGTAACCCATTATAATGCAACATATAATTCTCAAGCTTCAACCCGTAATTATTGACAAAACATCTCGACAAAAAGATAAATTTATGAAAATATTAGGTGAAATAAAATCAATAAAATTATGGTCAATCAATGGTTTAAAATGATAAATTTGTTTAAAAACTGAAAAATTGAGTAAGAATAAAACATAAGTTGTTTCACAATCTCTATCTTATGGTTGAATTCAACAAATTGAATAAAGCATTCTATTTAACGTCAAAACTATCGAAAATTCTATATTGGTTTCAACAACCAAGCTTAATGCCTGCAATCAGCAAATTCATGAATCAACGAATTTATGGACAAAAATATATTAAGATTAAACTGATAAATAAGAACAAAACACAACAAATTATATTAGATACATTCAAACCCTTTTCCTCTAAAATAAGAAGAAACACGTTAATTTTTATATTCCTTAAGGAAAAAAAATATCCAAAATTTTTATAAATCTTAAATTTTGACCATGTAATTAAATTGAAAATATGAAAGCAACAATAAAAAAAATGAAATAATAACCAAATTGATACATAACACACAAAAAAAAATCAGAATTCAAACACCTACAAATATTCATAGGAGTACATACATTTATAGAACCTCAAAGCAAAACCTGCATGCAATAGAAAATATATGAAACTTAAGAAAAATAAAACCCAATTTTTTTTCTTAAATGGAAGAATCATAATTAATATGAAACACTACGAATAACAAAAAAAAGTTGGAATCCATACCTATTGAAATAAAAATAAAATTAAAAAACAATAGAGAATTAATATGGAACACTACGAAAAAAAAATCAGAATTCAAACACCTAAAACATCTATAGCAATCAATATATTTATAGAACCCTAAAGTCAAATCTGCATCAAATAAAAAAAAAATATATAAATATGTGAGAAAAAGTGAAAATAGATCTAAGGCTATAATTAATATGAAAGATACACCGTGAAAGATACACTCTTGGAAGAAAGAAATAAAATGGTTTTTATTTATCGTAAAAGACGCATAATTTAAGGCTATAAATAAAATACATTCCATAGAGTATATCCAATCACCAAATGAAAACATATAATTATGGATTAATATGTAACAAAATTAGAGATTGGTGTAAAATTATTTTATACACACATCCAATCATATATTGACACATCATTTATTGTGTTTTTAAACACATAACGTGTCACATTCATTAATTGATGTGACAACATAGTATTCAAGTTTTTATCGTAGTCGTTGATATAATATTATTTTTCACGTGTCAAAATTTAGACCATTCATATTAGGGTAAGCATATAATTAGGATTAGTAGGTAATAAAATTAAGGATTGATATAAAATTATTTTATACACACATCCAATCATATATTGACATATCATGTATTGTGTTTTTAAACACATGACGTGTCGCATTCATTAATTGATGTGGCAACATAGTATTCAATCTTTTATCGTAGCCGTTGATATAATACTTTTTTTTTCACGTGTCAAAATCTAAACTATTCATATTAGGGTTAGGATTTAGGATGCCTCTAGTTGTTCTCGTTTTATTATATTAAAGATTAAAGATGTGTGTGTGTCTAATTTTTTTTTTTTTTTTAATTTATGCCTATATTAGATTTTTTTCAAATGAGAGTTAATTAACTTTGAAGAAAGTTATAAGATTAGTGATCGTGATCATTATCATTTTCTTTCTTTTAATGAAAAGACGTTTCATATCATCAAAAAAGAGTTGGCATAGTCATTAGAAAAATGAAATGGCTTAATTAATTAAGTTTTTCCACTTAAAAGGAAAATAATTCTTTCAATTTTTATGTTAGGTCTCACTCACTATTGGGTTAGTTCGATGAATGTTTAAAAAAGGTGGTGTCTATAGTGTAATAGTGAAAAATGTCTTTCACCATATGCACATCTATAACGGACCTCTTATAGACAATTTTTTTTGTTTTTAAATAAATAAAAAATTATCTATATATCAAGCATTGAAACTATTAACATTGGGAGTTTTAAATAGAATTTCATACTCTTAAAATTGTGACTTGTTAGTGACTTAACGGTAAAGTAAATCTTAACTATTGGATAAAATATCATTAAATATTAAGGCTATAAACCCATTTAATAAGCATGGTAATAAAAAAAGACATTTTTTACTATTGGATGTTAGACAATCCCTTAAAAAGAAATGACTAATGCTCAACTTTTGATAAATTGTAGTAAAAAATCTCAAAGAGGTCTCAAAAATTAAGACTCCAAATGATATATAGATATTACATATAGAATAATGATGGATAAAATAAGTGGGGTGTTAAAAATGTATTGTAGAATAATGAAGTTTTTTTTTTACTACTAGGAAAAATTGTATTATGTATATATAAAAATTATAAAAAACAAAAATTAATAATTTATTACCAATGAAACCTAAAACTAAGTAGGCATTATGGATGCATGCATATATTAAATACCACATGTTTGAATTTAATGGCTATTTTACATAATGTTTTTTTTATGGGAAAGTTCCTTACATACATTTCTTTGCAGAATGTCATTTGTTTGGTTAATTATAACATTTTAGAGAAGCATATGTACTAATTATTTTCAGTATTATCTTTAGAATTGATTATGATGGGATTGATATCCATATTGATTTGCACCATTAACAACTCAGTTTGCTTTCTAAGAAGGGACTTGTGCATGATGCATACTATTCTATTGTGGCCCTCTTGCACATATTTGTATCATCTTGACATCATAGTCTATGTCATTGTTTTAATACATTGTCGTTTTCAATCACAATTGCATTTTTTTCTTAGAGGGACAAATTATATATTTCAATCTTTGATGTTGCAAAGAAACTTCATATAATTAATATGATGTTTGGCAAGTTGGTATTATAAATCTTCTGCAGAAAAATAATTTTAGAAATGAGATTTATAGAAAGTTAATCCATTTGGGAGGAAATATCGTCGGGTTTTAAGTGTGAATGGTTAAGTTTCACATCGATTATGAATAAGAAAAATGTTGGATTTACAAGAGAGATGATATTCATTAGTTTTTTGGTGGAGATATGATGTCTACCTCTCATGTGGTCCTGGAGCATTGGACCCATTGTTTCTCCCGAACTTTTCCAAACTCCTCAACAACTGGTATCAGAGTCGTGGTTCTACTTTTGGAGGGAGATTGTTGGATTTCAAGTATGAGTGGTTAAATCTCACATCGACTATATATGATTCATGAATGAGAATAATGTTTTGAGGTTTTGGATGGAGATGTGCTGTCTCTTTCATATAATCCTAGATTTGAGTTTGGGTTTCCTCCATTTATTTTCTCTCTGTTTATTCTCCATTTGGAGAGATATATACACATTAAAAATTAGTTTGGTCCACAAATTAGTGGGACCCACTTTTTAATGGGTCCCACTAATTTTTAATGTGTCTATCTCTCTCAAAATGGAGAATAAATGGAGAGAAAACAAATGGAGGAAACCCAAACCCCCTAGATTTGGCTCGATGTTTCACCCGAGCTTCTTCAGACTCCCAACAAATGCATATTTGATTCTACACCGCGAAAAATTGGTTTTGTAAAATTGTTTGTAATTAAAATTCAGTTTAAAGTAAAGTCATTTATCTTTGATAAATTCATGTGTAAACGTGAGTTAAATAAAAATCAATTTTAAAATCATAAGTTACAATTTTTAATTTCGAATAGAAACTACTATTGTAACTTCTTTAAAAATCCAAACATGTCAGAATAAGGACAAAACTTAAAAGCTCGTAATTTTAGATGAACTGAAAACATATTTAATTTAAAAAATTGAAATTAAATAAAGAGGGATTTTTTAGGTAAATTAAAAACATTTATAAATTTAAATAAAGAGGTAACTGAATTTGAGGAACAAAATAGTTTTTAGGCTATGTGATAGTTTAAATATTTGATGATGAATGAAATAAAATAGAGTTAAAAAGATCCGATACTTTCATCAACATTTAGGATAATTTTTTGACAATTTTCTTTATACAAAAAAAGTTTAGACAATTGGGTTTCCGAGCCTTACCAAAGTTAGCGAAAGTATCAAGGACACAAATACTCTGATAAAAATAATAGAAATACTCGCATATCACCCATCAACAAGTTCTTAATTATCGACAACGCCGATTATCCCTCGATTTTGAGCTGAATCTTTACTAATTAGACCAACCTTCGTTAACCGACCATTGAGAGATCATTTAAAATGATACTCCATTTGTCCAAAAATGATTGAGTCAGTTGACTGCGTCACACATGTCAATGCATAACTTTGACGATTAATATTTTTAATTGTACAATAGTAAAAATTATAAAAATTTAATATTTTGAAAATATTCGTCGAGATGAATCCAACAACATTATACTAATATTTATTTTTATATAATGGTAAAACAATAGAGTCAAAATAAGATATGTAAATAGTGCATATAGTCAAATTTGACTCGAACAAATTGACACGGAGAAAGTAAAATGACAAAAGTTCTGAAGAAACAATTTTGACTATGTAAGTATTCCTCAAACCTCACAATGATTCCATTTTGACTCATAATTTAATGGAAAATGCTAATTAGTGCCCGAGGCACTAGTTAAGGATATCAATTATAGTATAAAAATCTAGGAACTTGTGTAATTAATATATTTAAAATATGAATAATGTTGTTTTCGACGCAAAAATTACTACTTTTGATTTCTTAACTAGTGTCCCGGGGGCAGTAGTTAGCATCATACTAATTTAATTTGTACAATAGCATATGGTAAAATAGTAAATGCCTTGATCTATATTGAAAAGCACAGTTTCCATAAATCATAGTTCCAAAGCCTCATACTCCCTCTCATTTTTCTGCATTTGCATGGTCCCAATTCTGTCAGCTTTGATGTTGACTGACCTCTCTCTATTTATTCCAACTCCATTGCCCCCAAAACAATGCAAAAACTCATTTCAATCTTCACCTTCTTGTAATTAATTCTCTCCCTTTATGTCTTCATTTTTTTTCTTTATGTTACTGCATAATTTACTATACATTGCTGATATTTTGTCTGAAATACTCTTATGTTGCATTTATGCAGGAAAAAATGTCTCATCTATGCTTTCTTGTTCTTGGAATTATGTTCTCCATGATCTCATATGTTTATGGTTATGGAAACAATTGGGGTTGGATTAATGCACATGCAACCTTCTATGGTGGTAGTGATGCTTCTGGCACAATGGGTATGTATGTATATATGCATGAAATTAATGTCTGCATAAACATAGCCATGAGTTTAAGTTACAGTTATGCTGCGAATCTTTATACTTCGGTAAAATGCGAATGATAGAGTCAAAATTGTGGTTGCATGCAGTTGCAGAGACCTCAAAATCCTTTATATTATACTCCTTCCAGTTATTTTTATAAGAGAGACTTCATCTTTCTAGATTCATTTAATAATCACTGTATTTGACATATAATATAGACCAGATACATTAATTATTCAATGAATAGGTGGAGTGTCTCTTATAAAAAATACCAGAGCCAGTAGTTGTAAACCGCAATTTGAAACCATGAACATAGCTAACAGATTATTATTTTTTTGTCCAAGTTATGTGCTTAGGTTCTAGCTATACTTTGTGGATATGTAACCAATTAAAAACTGAAAATCGAACCGGAGAGACTTCTTCATTGTGGTTGAATTGCCTTATAAACTGTTTAACCGGGACAAAACCGTGATCGAACTAGTAAAATAATCAAACTATAATAAATGTTAGTTCAAGGTTTAACTCCTATTCAGTTCGGTTTTTAAAACACCGCATCTAACACATATATGTTTGGTAAAGTTATGTACTTTAGGTTCTATACTATAATGGGTATATAACAAAAATCTCAAAAATTTCAGGTGGGGCATGTGGATATGGAAACTTGTATAGTCAAGGTTATGGGACTAATACAGCAGCACTTAGCACTGCATTATTCAACAATGGTTTGAGTTGTGGTTCATGCTATGAAATTAAATGTGCAAATGACCCAAAATGGTGTCTCCCTGGCTCCATTGTTGTTACTGCCACTAATTTCTGTCCACCTGGTGGTTGGTGTGACCCTCCCAATCACCATTTTGATCTCTCACAACCTGTTTTCCAACACATTGCTCAATATAAAGCTGGAATTGTTCCTGTTGTTTATAGAAGGTAATTTAATGTTCTCAATTTATTTCCTTTATCTTTAATATAATATGTAAGGTAGAGAATGAGTCTTGGCACATTAATAGTATAGTTGCTCCCATGTGACCTAGAATAAGCCAAACTATATAGTAGTGACATTTCAAATTAAAGAAATATCTGATATCGATACGACATTTGCATATATAATTATATTCAATTATTCTATTTTATTCAAATTATGATCAACGTTGACATATCATTGTCGGTGTTAGTGCTTCATAGGTTAATTAAAGGTTAATTAAAATCCTAAAAATAATCTCTCCACATATAGGGTAAGATTGCATACATCTACCCTCATCAAAGAAATCAGATTTCTGATCGGCGGCTGAGATTGTTTTTCTTTATAAAACTGTATTTTAAATTTGAACCGTCTGATCTCAAATCAACTATCATGATCAATTACAACGTGAAACTACGTCATTTATTGACAACAGTGAATCCAGATCCCTCTTCAAACCCCATATCATGGGAGCATCGTGCGTTGGAATGTCCATTTTTAATAATATGTGAAATTGATACACAATTTATATTTTTTAGTTTAAAAAGAATTTACAATAAGTAGTGTGTAATTGTAATTTTTTGCAAATATCATTAATCTTTTACTACATGTTTGGCTTTGAAGCTAACTTTTTTTTTTCTTTATGCATGTTTTGTGATTAAAGGGTAAGCTGTAGAAGAAGAGGTGGAATAAGGTTCACAATCAATGGTCATTCATATTTCAACTTAGTCCTTGTGACCAATGTTGGAGGTGCTGGTGATGTACATTCTGTAGCCATCAAAGGTTCAAGGACAAGATGGCAAGCCATGTCAAGAAATTGGGGACAAAATTGGCAGAGCAACTCTTACTTAAATGGACAAAGTCTTTCATTTGTAGTCACCACTGGTAATGGTCATAGTATTGTGTCATTTAATGTTGCCCCACCTAGTTGGTCCTTTGGACAAACCTACACTGGAAGACAGTTCCTTTACTAACCAACCCTTTAAATGCATACATTAAAAAAAAAAAATGCTAAGCCATAGTTGAATAGTGTAGATGTGTCAATCTATGCAGCACCGACATCTCATATTGAAGATTGTCGAGTATTTGACATGTGTCAGTGGTATGTCCAATATCTAACTGATGTCAATATGGAACATTGATATGATCACATCCGACATATATAGTTACAGTCAATCACTTCTATATTCTAAAATTATTACCAGTGTCTACGTGTTTACGTCAGTATCGATATTGTATCTGTGTGCGTGTCAGTATTTGGCACAACTAAGATGGTTTAGTCCATATGTAATATGTTTTTTTCAAAAGGAATTGTTTCCATAATATATGCTAAATCTTAAGGGTACTTAGTTTTGAAATAGAACCTTTACAATATTGTTTAAGATAATTTAAGTAAATTCTTCTTGTACTTGAAACAATAATTGAATGAGAAGTGTGTATGCTTCATTTGTGTAATAAAATTAAGATGCATAGGTTTATATCCTAATTTTCATTACACAAATAGAAATTGAGTGCTGAAAATAGCTGGCTGCTCTGACATAAAGGATGAATGAACTCCCTTGTATAAAAATGTTGTGATGGAAAGATTTTACTTATTGTTCTATTGCCTTAAAAAGAAATTACTCAAATTAGATGATGCCACAGGTGTTACTGGACCAAATCAATGATTGAACTAACTGGCCATTTTGGTAATTAATTAAATATAAAAAAAAGTTATTAATATTTTTTTTTGTATTTTGTATTTTGATAATTATATGAATGCCAACATAGGTACTAGATTGAATATTGTTGTCAATGTGAAAAGATTCTCGGCTGTCAGAAAACATATTGTAACACATAGTAATTAATATCTATCGTTCGATAAAAAATCAGCGACTGAGATCATTGTTACTAAAAATACATAGTTTTAATTTAAACTGTCCGATCTAAGATTGATGGTCGAGATCAAAAACAGCGTGAAACTTTATGTTTTTGTTATAGCAACAAACCTTGATCCAAGGATCTTGTGGTAATTGGAAATTGAAACGTATTATCTAAGTATGGTTGGAACTTCTTTTATAAAAGCAGTATAAATGATAAATGAACACAAAAAATTAAGTGAGTTGAGGTTTAGGGGCTCGGTAGGAGCTGGTTGCCGTTTTGATGTTATATTCAAACTATTTTTTTGGCGATTATGTCTTCCTTTTCATGGATTCGGCGGCTCATGCTCGTTAGAACCTATAAGTTTGTCGCCGAAGGATGTGATTTATGTTGATTGACTAAAATGTTATAAATTGAACTATCGTTCATGTTTGTTGACAATCAAAGACTTTTAAAACCTTCATTAGTGCTAAAACACCAATTAAAGGTTCCAACATCTAAGACTAGTTCTAGAAAATCCTGCAATTGTTCATAAAGGAGAAAGTAAAATTGAAAACTATATATAGTCTTGCAACTATTAAATGGTTTTCCTAACAACAATATTTTGACTTTGTTTAGGAATATAGATTCTATGCTTGAAAGATAGAATTTCAAAATTGACCCTCTGATGATAAACAATATTATATTCTTAGAACATATATGGATCTAGAATAATTAAATTAGGAATATGAGGACTTGAAAATACTAAGTCGAAAGGGGAGTACATGTATTGGAGTTTGATCGAAAATGGTGTTATCATTGCGCTCCACCTGTGACTGTGTGGAGCAACAGAAAGCCGCATATGATAGCAAACTTTGTGACCTCAAGGTGAGAAATCACTTGTTTCAGTCAATTGATCTTTCGATCTTGGAAATGATTTTTGTTCGTGATTCGGTGAAGATATTTGGAATACAATGTGCAAAGAATATCAAGGCTCGACAAAGATGAAACAAATGTAATTGCAAGCTTTGCATCGTGAATTGCATTGTGGATTACACTTTATTAAAAGGGTTTACACTTATTGGTAAAGTTTAGTTTTTACACTTATTGGTAAAGTTTAATTTTTAGATTACACTTTATTAATTACTAGGTTATGAAGTTTAATTTATAGGTTATGAAGTTTAATTTATAAGCATCTTATTTGAGGTTACACCAATATAGAACCACATTCAACAATTTAGTCCAAAAGTATTTATTTCCATAATCATTTTTTCCAATAAATATATATAAATAAACAGGTAGATAAGCACTAACAAAATCATTTGAGAATAATAAAGTCATGATCTTCATAATAGCTCATAGTTCAAACTTCTAAATCCAACAGTTGAATAGTAGAAACTAATGAAACAAGCACTATAGAAAAGTTTAAAAATCGACCACATCTCTAAATCATACTCAGTGTCTGCCACGTCATAATCCCAGTGATATATCATCAAGAAATTCATATCAGAGACTATTTTAAAAGTTTTGAAATATTGCAGGGACTAAAATCAATTTTTTTAATATGAACTCTTTTCAAAATAAGATATAATTATAAAACCAAAAATATATTTAAGCCTTAAAATTATGAATGACTAAGATTACAAGAAAATTGGTGGTACAATGTTTTATAGGTTAAATAGGATTTAAAAGAATGGTCTTTGTTTATTAATTACAAATTGAGAATGTCAACTGGGCAGAGACATTGCAAATTATTGCAGGGATTGAGGTTCGAATTATGATACTTCCACTTATACATTTTTAAAGATGAAATTCTAGCCATTAGACACTTAAAAAAAAAAAAAAATATTGCCATCATATTTTTTTATTATGCATTTTTCTTGAGATAAAAAAAGACAATAATCACTACACAAATATGGAAGAGTTGCGAATTGAATCCCAAGAAAAATGCTCTTTAGACCTCCTTATTTGCTATTCAGGCTCCCATGTTGACGAAATTTCCCTGAAGATGGGGCTTTCGAACTTAAATTCCAAAACTAGTTAGTTTTGGAACTTATATATCGAAATACACTAATATGGTGGAACCTCCGATTGAATTGAAATCAAACATTGATGAATTCGGGATAACGGTTATGGCCGAAGGAAAAAATAATTCGTATTGGGTTGTGAAAAAGGTGATGAGTACAGAGAAGGAAAATGAAGTTAAAGAAAGAAGACACAACAATCAGGAAATGTCATTGTCCATTTTCGGTTCATAATTTCTGAAGTGTAAATTTAAAAAAAAAAAAAACACAATCCAGATGTCAAATTCCTAAGAATTTTTTTTTTTTCAAAAATAAAACATTTTGGATGGTAAGTTCCGAAGCGTAAAATTGTTTCAAAAATAAAACACAATTCGATATGTAAGTTCCAAATTCAACTTGTATAGTAATTTTGATCGAAAATAATACATATTACTATATTAGTGTATTTTGGAAATATAGGTTCCAATACTTATCTAATATTTGTTTTGGAGTTAAATATTTTTTACTCTATACTTTTATACGAGTTTCAAATTTTAGTCCCTACATTTTTTTTATTATATTTTTAGTCATTTTCGTCAATTTTTTATGACTATGATAACAAAATTGACCACATAACATAACTTAAATTGACTATGATAATATTTGCATTAAATGACGTGACATATATGTGTCATCATATGTGGCTGATTTCATGATCCAAGTCAAAAGAAATTGACCGTAGATACTAAAAATGTAAATGGCGAAAATAAAAATATGGGACTAAAAATATTTGTTTTTTTGGCTTGAGCTAAAACTTGTGTGACATAAAATTTGGAGTAGTTTAGAGTGGGAAAGGAATATACTCTTGTTGTATATGTCTTTCCTAATTCCAATCATTTTCTCACGTTACAACCAATTCAATTCAAAATTAAACTATTCAATCAATCCCAACCCTAATTCTTCATCTTAACCCTAATTCAATTTCATTTTCATCAAAATTCCCAATTCTCTCTCCCATTTTAGTATCAAGTTTCTCTCTTTCACCTTCCCGCTTTGCATTCTCCGCACACCACTGTCGTTTTCGGATTTCATTTTCATCTTCGAGGTACATAAGCTGTGATTTTGGTTTCAAGTTTAAATTTTTCTTATTTCATATATTGTTGTTATTATTTGCAATTTGCAAAGGGATTTTTTTTGCTATTGAAAATTGTTGATCTTGATGTAGCTGCTAGCTTGTGTTATAATAATTCATGACTTTGTCATATGGTTGATTACAATTTTAGTTTTTAGGATCATTTTTATGAATTGGGTTTTGGTAATTTAATGTAAGCTTGAAGTTGTTTTTTAAGTTCTGGGAAAATCTCAATTTGTTTCATCATCATTGACTTTGAGTCAATAGGGATAATATTATTTAAAAAATGAAGTTTTTTAAAGTAAATTTCTAAACTGGCCAATGTAAAATATAATCTAAGACCTAGTTGGTCTTTGAAAATGAAAAATACTACTAGTTTGGTTAATAAAAATCTCAAATGTTGGTCAAAATAATATTTTTTTAGTAAACCACCAAATTAATCCCTCTCTTTGTAGGGCGCTCTCAAATAGGTCGTCGGCTTTATGAATATTTCAAAAGAGTCTTTGACTCGGTAAAATTTTACTCATATTAGTCCTTCTCAGAATGCTAGGGACTAAATTGATAGTTAGTGCATAATGTTAGGGGCCATATTTATAGTAAGTTGTTAAAATATATGGACTTAATTGATAGTAGTAGTGGTTAAATATAGGAACCAACTTGATGGTTTAATAGAGTCAGAGACCTTTTTGAAATATTCATAATCTCAGGGACTTATTTCAGAGATTGAGTGAGAGAGACTGTCGAAGGAGAGTGTGTGAGTTTGAATCAAGGGTGCAAACTGCAAATTTAAACACAGGGTGGTCAAAAGATTTGTTTTTAGGATAATGCATATAATTTTAAAAATTTCAGTGTGTTTGTGTGCATACACTAGCTCAAGAGTGGATCGCTTGCATGTTTGAATCACTTAGTTTTTATATGTGTTTGTTTTATTTTATTCATGTTTTTGGGGTTGTCTGTGTTGGATTTTGGAAGATTGTTGGGATTTGGTTGAGAATTGAGATGATTGAATGCTGAACATTGATTTTGATGCTAACTAACATGTTGATTTTGTATCCAGGTCTGCACAATCTAGTTGGTAGGATTTCCATTTTGGAGAATTAATTTCATGTCTGAGTCAAATGCTCAGCCTCCTACCACCTTTGGTAATGTTGTAATTTCCTGATAAGTGTTAACATATTGTTTTGTTTCATCGTATGCATTGTTTCAGGAAAAGAACCAACCCCCCGCTTGACACTTAGGACTTAGGATTGTTAAATAGCGGCTTTAGCGTAATGGAATTTGAACAAATCACTATTGTTCCGCGATACGCTATTTAGAGCAAAATATTGTTAAATAGAGGCTATAGTGGCACGAGAATGGATCCTCTCAAATTTTTTTCCCTCAATTTTTCTCAATTTTCACATCTTAACCATCAATCATCTTTTCTCCATTACTTTTAAAATTAAATATTGTTTTATATTTGTAATCTAATGGTCAATTATCCTACTTTATTTCCTCAATTTTTTTTCCCACTTGAGATAATCCATTCTCATAGTGGCGCTATAGCACTGCTGCATAGCGAATTTGAACAATGGTCTGCGATTGACAACACAGACAGTCTATTGAATCTTTAGTAGCTCAGCTTCACTATGTACATGTAGTCATTCATGTTTGATGTATCTTTCTGTTTCTGGTCTTGTTATTCTGTTATTCTCTTGTGTTGGCCTAATCTCAAAATAGTTTGGATTCGGGATTGAAAATTGTTATAGATGAGAGTTTGATATTCCAATGTAAAATTTTTAAATCAAATTTGCAAAAAATCTGTTTGAATAAATTAAACTGTGTTTACAAAACTGGAAAAAATTGCTGAGGAGCATCTTTCTGCTTTCTTGCAGACTTGTAGTTTATTTTGGATTTGGTATGATTATGCCAGTTCTAATGTTTTCCTCCTCTTCTCTATTATAGTTTCCGATGTTCTACTATGGAAGCGGTGGAAAGTTTCCTTCGGTGTCATTGTTGTTTCTACGGTTGCCTGGTTCCTACTCGAGTGGACAGATCTACCATTCTTAACAATTTGTTCAGATGTCTTGCTGCTTTTGATTGTAATACTGTTTCTGAATTCTAACTATGCTGCCCTTAGAAATAAGTATGATTAGTAACCTTGCTGTCCTCGCTTGTATTATGTTTTTTCACCATTTGAACACTAACACTATGTTATTGGTCGTCCTTTTCTCTTTGAGCAGACAACCGCCAACATTACCTGAGCTAATAGTGTCAGAGGAAATGGTTAACAATGTAGCTGCTTCATTTCGGGTCAAAGTCAATAATGTTCTCCTTATAGCTCATGACATCACTATTGGCAAGGATTTTAGAATATTTTTTAAGGTTAGTTTTGTTTCAGATTACAATGTTTTAGGATTTTCGATGTGGATTTGTCATCTAAATAAGTAGTGATTACTGATTACTTTTCTAAGGTGTGGAAAGGGCCAAGTTAAGCATTGTCATAAATAAGCCAAACCTACTTACCTTACCTTAGTCATTTGTAAAGCTTAACCTAACTTTTCTAAAAGTCTAGCTTGGCCCTAAAACCGATTTAAAAGTTTATTTTGAATCAAGTCCTTTAAATAGACTAATGAATCAATATATAACTTTAAGATAAGGCAGTAAAATAGAGAGCAATGCTTTTCTAACGCTTATTCTTTCCGTTCTCAATACTCGAATCCGAGACTGCATAAGTGCAACCAAGCTCCTTATAAAAGACTTGGCCTAGTTTATTTAATAGGTAGGGCCTATCAAGGCTTGTGCAAGCCACGCCTAATGTGGGTCAAGAGGCCGCTCTTCGTGCAAGCCACTGTATAAAAGGAATGTGCTAGCAAAATTTAACAAGGATTGCATATAGTTTTGAACGGGCTCATTCAACACAAGAGCTATTACCGTGTTCCTTGAACCTGCTCTGTTGAAGCTTATTCCCTCAAATTTATCATTTGGTTTTTCAACAATAACTGCCAACATGTTCTGTTATGACTTCTGACAGAACTTTATGGTCTATTCTGACTATTCATGTCTCAAGTGTTTATTTTTCTCCAAAAATGGAATTTCACATTTAGAAAGGAGACATAGTAATTCTCAATATTATGCATACAACTTTATGGAATTTGGAAGTCAAAAACATTATTCGGTGTTTGTTTTCTACTTAACAGGTGGTGATTTGCTTGTGGCTCTTGTCTGTCATTGGCAGCATCTTCTCCTTCTTCACACTCGCATATATTGGTAAGTTTGCATCACAAATCTATCAATTAAAGAGTTCGTGATGTCTCTGACTGAGACCCCCCTTTCTCTTCTCTTCTTTTTATAAACTCCTAACTCTTCGTAAATATTTTAATTCTGGTGACAGGAACACTCATGATGATTACTGTCCCTGCATTGTACAAAAAATATGGAGATTATGTAGACAAGTGTTGCGGAGTTCTCCACCACCAATTTTCAAAACATTATAGAATCGTAGACGAGAATGTTGTCGATAGATTACCTCATAATACATCTAAAGACAAAGAGTCTTGATTTTCAAACTATTTATCTTATGCTCCATGTGTGAAAAAATTATCTATTCAATCTTGTTGATATGTTGTTTAGAACCTTGCTAGCACTTGACATCAAACTTGTAGAGGACAATTTTGAAGTATAGATGTTGCTTGACTCAACTTTATGGTAGCTGTTTTCATTTTCTGTGCATTGAAAGTGAGAATTTGTTTGCTATTTTTGTATGACATAGCTTGAGGATTTTTGAGCCATTTTTTAGTCATCATTTGATAAATTTATTGGTTTTTTTTTTTTGCTTTCTTTTTCCACTGATGACTAAAAAGCAGGTGATAATAGATTAATAGGCAAAAGTGAGCATTGGAATATATTGAACATCATAATGTGTTATCATAGCATTTAACAAGTTATATACTAAGGAGTTTTATGTTAAACTAGGGTATCATTTGTGTGCAATAGCTAGGGATTTGGTCTTTAATTTAATGATTAAGGGATTTGATTATCTACTATTTGTGTTATATACTATGTTGGTATACACATTAAAAAACTTTGGTAGTACTTATGATCATTAACTTATTTGATGTGGAAACAAATTATTGAATATAATAATAGAAAGATTTGTTTTATGCAATATAATGATTCGTAGACGTCAATAAGTCACTAATTTTTTATAAGTGAAAAATTATGAGATCGAACTTGTGTCTTAGAATATCAAATGTCTTTGCAGTTTTTTATCATTTAAGTTGCGTTTTATAACATTTCGAACAAACCTAAAAAGAAAACCTACCAAGAGAAGAACCACTACATTTCGAAAACAATAAAAGGGTGATCAAGTAAACGTGAAGCTTGTGGAATTGAGTTAAGAAAAATGTATAATAAACTTATTAAGAAGTCATTGATGGACTATCTTTCAAGTTTGCTGAGAACCAAATACTTTTAAAACTTTCATTAGTGCTAAAACACCAATTCAAGGTTTTCTACATCTAAGACTTATTCTAGAGAATCATGTGATTGTTCATAAGGGAGAAAGTAAAATTGAATCTTGCAAATTATTAACGGTCATGCTAAACAGTGTATCAAGTGCACTTGTTAAACATGCTAAAAAGAAAAAAATAATAGTGATAAAATAACTTTTTACATTTTCAAAATATTAAATGCACAATTTTCAAGATAAAATTTCTATAATAATTTGCTTAACTAGTACATCGGATGCACTGTTTAGCATTTTCCAATTATTAAATGGTTTTGCTAACAACATTATTTTGACTTTGTTTAGCATTACTTTGAAAGATGGAATTTCAAATTTGACCCACTAATGAGGAACAATGTTATTTTCTTAGAACATGGCTCTAACATAATTAAAATTAGGAAATATGAGGACTTGAATGGTAATACTGAGTTGAAAGGGGAGTACATGCATTTGACATGTTGCAAGCACAACTAACATATTTTTTTCTTGATGAAATACATATCTAACTTGAAAGGGAAGTAGTACTTGAATTCAATTGTTTATGATAAATTGCTCTCTTGTTTTAGGACTAGCCAATAAGAAAATTTACCTACCAATGAAATACGATGATTGTTCTTCGTTCTTCTGTGTTACTCCGAAGGTAGTTATTTTTTCCTTCGGTTTTTATAAATAGTGTATTTTGTCTGTTTTGAGCAACACGAGAATGGATAAACAATCATATTACAATTCAACTATCAAACTAAAAATTCTTACTGTTGAATAGATTATCAATTTCACAAATTTTCATAAAATTATTTTATATTTCATCAAGCAAGTTTAAATGAACATATAATGAACTTTTTAAAAATATAAGTAAATGTCAATAGACATATTACATAACTACTTTGATGGAAATAAGTAACTTGAATTTTGAAAATCAACATAATATGAAAATAATCTACAGTTGAATTAATGGCAACACTTTTTTTATACAACACTTTTTAAGTAGTTGATATTCAGATGATTGATTAGATACAATTTTCTCAATTAGTTCACATAAAATACTCAAAATCTCAAAAGACATTTGCCTAAATATATAGTAATAAATTATTTGGTGTATCATGACTTTGCATTTAGCATCTGAGGCCTTATTTCTTCACTCATTTCGCAGTTCATTGAATCTCACCACAACTGAGGCATTGATTCACACCTAAAACTGGTTGAGGTCAAATATAAAAATAAAAAAAACTGGTTGAGGTCCACTAAAAAGGTTGGTAATTCATTTAGTTAAATGAATGAAGTGGAAAAAGTTGAAATCTGACTCCTTAATTTATAATATCATACACATATTTGTAATTTCTAAAACATTGCATAAACTACTATTTGCAATATTAGTAATATACTTCTTCAAACTTCCTCTTTTTTTTTTTTTTTTTTGAAGACTTCCTCTTTTGTTATTGTGTGAATTTTATGTAAATTTTGTTTGAAGATCCTATCTAAGAAGCAATTTTCTTACTTCAATCTTTAATACAATACACAAATACAACTTTTTTTTAAAAAATAAATTATGTTCATCCTAATTTTATGTATTAATTAAACAAATCAGTTGAAATACAAGTAATAATAACACTCCAAAAATAATAATTGACACAAATGGTTTCTGAATCTCAAGCACACAATTAACTGATCACGAAAACAAGCTCGAAAAAAAACTATTTAGTTTCAAAATGGAACACCTGAGCATGGCGTCCGTCGAGGCATGCCTCAGTCGGAGTAAGTTTCAAACAAAGAAAGAATTAACCAAAATGGTAAAGATATGTCCATCTTTATTGTACCAAATGATAACAGTCTAAAAACACAACAAAAAAGTTCAATTTGAACTCTCAATCTTATTTACATACATTTAAGATCTTGAAAGACACTTTGTCACATAAGATTACATATATGTACATGAACTAAGAAAGCAATCTAAATAAAAAAGGAAGAATGTAAAATTGCCTAGCCGCCGCCACCTAAGGGGTGAAACTACTCTGCAAAGAGAAGACTCTATCTTCTCAATTTCTTCCATTTGATCAACAATAAGAACCAACTCTAAACAAAACAAAAAGTCAAGAAGAGAACCATTGTGTTCTTACAGTTTGCAACTTCCTGAAGAAGTGTGGAAACACTTCAGATTGAAGGTGTGTTTGGTGTCCGACATGTATTTGAAACTGGCACGGCATCAATTTTCTCAAATTATTACCAGTGTCGATGTATAAGTGTCGGGATTGTGTATGTGTTTACATTTCATAGCAACTGTGTCAACTGGCTCATCTGCTGCATCTAATAAATAAAAACTAATTTATAAGCTACATGTTTATGAGGTCTCACGGAAGTTAATTGACCTAGACATTGCTGCAGGATTGGCCTGCATGACAGGTGAGTTTTGCATGCCATCTTTTTCGTCGTCTTTTGACGCGAATGCTTTGAAAAGTCCTCCCCCGCGAATCATGTCTGTCTTATTGTTTTTAATCCCAAGAGTTGTCAATATGGAGCTTTTTTGTGCTTCTCCTAAGTCATCAATCCTCAATGTTTTGGGAACCCAAAGAGATTTTTCTTCTTTATTGTTTCCTTCGTCAGAACCTTCTGCTTCGTTCAATTTGAGCGTGCTTTCTTCCCTTGAATGCTTACCTAAGGTTGGTGAGTTAGGACCGGAGTTAACGGCTGCACCACTTGGCGATGACGGCTGTGCCACCCATGGATTGTTCCACGCTCCAGGCACAGTAAAACCCCAATAAGCCGGTGGAGGATAGAGTGGCATGGCGTATCCTTGTGGGAAAAAAGCAGGTGGTGGTTGTACTTGAGAGCTCCATTGGGATGGATTCCACGGCAAAAGCCAAGGGGCACCTGGGTAGTATGGAACTTGAGGTGGGAAGCTTTGACAATTCGGCATAACTTGTTCTACAGAATTGTTGACAGTTGCATCTTCCACTGGCGTTGCCGATGCGTCAGGAGATTCATTGCTATTTTCTTTACCAGCATAGGGAACATGGATTCTTAGATCTTCCGGTCTAATGAATCCATTTTTCGGGCAATTATTAGCTCCTTTATCAACAATGTTCAATGCAGATTCCATTGATTCACACAAGGGTGAGTCGGTGCCGAACGTAAAGACCGTGCCGTTACTGTTCAGAGGAGGAGGATGGATTCCATTAGGCGAGTCAGATTGAGAATTCTGAACGGCTGCATCAGGGACAGTTATCACGCGATAATGAGAACCAGAATTCTTGTTCTTCCTGCGACCGGCGCCCACAGGCACATTTCTCATGGCCCCACCGGCAGTCCAGTACCTCTGGCAGTTCTTGCAGAAATGACGTGGCTGGTTGACATTGTAATTATTGTAGTAACAAAACTTGGTATCCATGCTATTACATCGAGGGCAAGGAAGTATTTTGTCTGGCTTTTTCAAGGTCTTATCTTGTGAATTCTCAGCCTGTTCTTCACCAGTCTTTTGCTCCTCTTCGGCGGAGGGGTTAATAGATTCTTCGACTAATCTTGAGGCAGTGTCTAGATCAGTGTTCTTTTGTGACGATTGGGCGAGAGTTTCATCTTTTTCCTTCTTACACTTGCTCAGTTCCTCTTCCATTGTGTCCTAAATTCAAGAAAGCGGTTGATGAGTATGATGTTATAGACCAAAAATTTAGTACAAAGTACAAACAATACATTATATTATGAAAAGAATATCTCAAAAATAAATTTTTTTGAGCTAACTTTCTTCTTTCTGCAATTACAAATATTTTTCCAAGTCAAACAAAACAATTGAAAAGAATATTAAGTAACCGATTATAGCATATTGTTAATTTGTTTCGGTATGGTATGAAAAGCCATTTTATAAGAAGAAAACAAATCAGTACTACATCATTTAACCATGTTAGCTGACTATAGACAAAAACACAAGGAACATGAAAACAAAGGTAGAAAGTATGACAAATTGAGCTAAAACAGTTCTTAAATCTCATCTATCTTTATTCGGAAAAACCGATACACAAAACACAAAAAGCCAAGTAGAGAAAGCATTTTCCACCGTTAAATACAGAAAGTATTCAGATATAAGTAGTTGTCCATGTTAAACACAATCAAAAGGTTTTAGAAGCCGAAGCAAACAATTTGCAAAAAGATCTTGATATTACACATTTACAAATGACCTAATAACGGATCTAAGATAGAATCTGATTCAATTAATATCATTTAGGTTCAATAACGAATTCATAACAAATCTAAGATAGAATCTGATTCAAATAATTTCATTTAGGTTCAATAACGAATTCATAACAGATCTAAGATAGAATCTGATTCAAATAATATCATTTAGGTTCAATAACGAATTCATAACAGATCTAAGATAGACTCTGATACAAATAATAATACCATTTAGGTTCAATGACTAATTCATGACTAGGGTTTTTCCAAATAACTATACTCATACAATAATTTTTCACATAATAATGCTAATAAAATCAAGTATCTTCAGAATTAATCCAAAATAATTAACTCATTAAAGCAAAATTAACCATCCAATATCAACCTCAAGTCATCACAAACTTCAACACAAGCAAGTTCAAAACACCATGAAAATTGAAAACTTTATGAACCTAAATATAAAATTGTAAAATTGAAACAAACAAATAAAAAAACACAGATCCAACAAACACAAAATACAAACTAAATACTAAACCCTTCAAAAACCAACACACACAAAGTAACACAACAAGTCAACAGAATCTTCAATATTATGAAACAAAGAAAACTAACACCAACCCACTAATTATTTTCACATTTCAAATAAAGGGTCACTCTCAAAATCAAAAATTTATTCATACCTCATCAATTTCTCTCTCTTCTTCATCCATGTTTGTATTTGAAGAGTTTAAGGAAGAAGCATGGTTTTGAGGAATACCATCATCAACAGCATCACCAGAAGATGAAGCCGGAGCTCCGGTAGAGTCACCGGATCCAGCAGAGATCTCCGGTACCGGAATCGTCTTCCCAAAAAGCTTGATCGCAGGGTCTTTGGCTTCCAACATTTTTCTGTTTTTTGGTTTTTGTTTATGTTTTTGTTTTTTTATATAAATTTTTTGGATAAAACTAAAAAAGCATATATTTTGTTTTTTTTATATATGTTGGAAAAAAGTGTAGAGAGAGAAAGTTTAGAGAGAGGTAGAGAGAGAGAGTGACGCGTTGTGTTTGTGTGGTTTAGTTGTTTTTGTGTTCTTTTTGTTGATACAAAAAAGTTGCTACATCATATGCAACAATGAATTTGAGCCACAAGTTTATTTTGTGGCTTTGAAAAGATGTTTCTCTTTCTCACTTTTTTACTCTTTCTTTTAGAAAATAGCCAAATTAGACTCATATTTGAATGACACATAATCATTCCACTATCTCTCAATCCAAGTCACTACTTTCTCAATAGAGATAGAGATAAACACCTTTTGAGATGATACATTTCAACTTATTCCATTTAAGATTAAAGATTTGTTTGGATTAACTTATTTTTAATTTATATAATATAATTTTTATTTATTATTATAAGTTTGTGAAAGTAGTTTACATAGATATATTTTTCATTAACAAGAATTACAATATAAAAATTTATTTATGTGTATAAGTTATAAGCTATTTTTCATAAGCTCATAAAGAGGTAAATCCAAACAAATCCTAAAATGAGTTTAGAAATTAAATAGTTTAGGTTTAAAATTGAATGAAATAGAAAATGGAAATATATTAATAATTATCTTTTTTTCTTTGGTATGTTTGAATTGAATTATTTTTGTCTATATAAATAAATAAATTTTAATGTTAGTCCATAAATTCTTACTAATAAAAATTGTATGTTCATAAATAATTTCTTTTTATAAACTACCTTAATAAGAATAATATTTAAAATTTTATTTATTTACATAATTATTTTACATAAGTTAAAAATTAAATCAATTCAAATGCACCCAAAATTTTCTTTGTCCTTGTTATGTAATTCTTTTCAAAATTCAATTTGCATTAATAATTTCTTTATAAAAAAATACTCATTTAAAGTATCATTATAAAACATATATTGTGTTTCTCTATTTTATGATATTGACCGTTGTAAAGATAAATATGTAAAGTTGATATTTTTGACAAATTTATTATTACAATTATTTTTTTAGTATAATCTCTATTTACTTCAAAAGAAAAATACCCATAAATGTTTTGAAATTTTTACAATTAAGAGAGTGAAGGAGTGATGAACAAGATTTATCCGTAAAAAGGAAAGAGATAAATTCCTAAAGATTCATTATTGTTATCCGACACCAATCCTTATCCTAGTTTGTCTGACCAAAACAATTAAGTGTTCTTTTTTAAGGTCATGTTAATCGATGTCTCTGAGGTATTGATTAAGAAAACTAAAAAATAAAGTTTTATATTGAAATTAACATTTTTTAAACTTTTAAAAAATTGACCGCATAAGTTCTAAGATCATATTACTATATTTATTTTCTTAAATAATATCATAAGGATCTCGTTAGCATTTTTTTTAATTCTCTCTCAATTTTATTTTGAGTGTCATATATTTCATTTAATCGCACATGATTCCAATTGTCTTTTATCTTAAATTTTATTTTGGGTGTCATATATTTCATTTAATCACAGTATTTATAAATTTGAGTAAAAAGAAAATGTTCTTTGAAAAGTACTTCAGTTGATAGCTATTTAAATATATTATTAAAAATATCAAAATTTGAATATAAATCATTCACTTCTCTATAGTTATAATGTATGAATATAATCAATAAATATCATTAAAAAATGACAAGAAAATATTTATTTTAAGTTATTATAATTATAAAATCCACTTATATTCTTGATGCACCAATTATATATAGCTACACTTGCGGAGCACTAGCCTGTTTTACATACTCTAGCACTTATAAATTAAAGAATCTCTTTTTGTATATATTAGTGGCTGTGGTTTTCTTTTGGTGGGGAAATTATCAATTGGAAAGACACGTGTTGTTGATATATTCCTCTATTTAGAAAAGAAATGTTTTTGCTCATTTTGGAAGAAAAATTAATATAATATACCATAAAATAATATAATACAAACATGTCATATTCAATAAAAAAATTATTGTGCTCAATGTCATCTTCACTCTCATACCATCTTCTATGTCAAGTGGTTTTATAAGGTGGCCCTCTAATAATAATAGTGTTTATTTTCTAGCTATTTTTGATGTGCTCACAATTTTTTCCATGTATAAGAGAAAATCAAGAAAATAAAGAGGTATTAAAACACTCTACAAAAATCCAACAATTTCTAAGTTAAGACAGGAAAATAATCAAACAAATAAGAAGGTATACCACCATTAAATCTCTCAGAGAGAGAGAGAGAGAAAGAGAGAGAGAGAGAGAGAGATAGAGAGAGAGAGAGAGAGAGAGAGAACAAGAGGACATTCAATCCTTCTTACACATCGAGAGTACCCAACATGACACCCCAACAAACTCTAACAGTTCTAGCATAAACTAGAGCGGATACCCCACTTAAAGGAATATGGGAGTCAGAGTTTTTACTTAAAAACTATTTTCAAGATAAAGTTTTACCCTATCTACCAGACCATCGACAACAAATGTCCCTTCCAAAAAAATATTATTCTGAGATTTTCAAATGCTCCACACAATAGTATGTCAAATTAACAATCACTCAAATTTATCTTTTCTACCTATATATGTCCATGCCCAAGAAAATCTAAAATAACCTTAAAACACTAAGAGGAGGCACCAACTCCACACCCACTCTCCAAAGAATACCATACAACACTAGTGAGATTTGGTTACAAAAAACCAAATAAGTGATTAGCTGATTCAGACCATAATCCATAACACACATATGTAGAAGCACTAACATCCCAAACGACTCTCCGGTTCCAGAGATTTTGACGAGTTGACAACCTATCATGCAGAAGTTGTTAGAAAATACCGCGCCACTTTTAAAGGGGCTCAAATTTTCCACACTTTTGAAAGCAACCTTTCTTCCTCTACATATAAAATTTCATCATCAGTTGTGAAACGACTAAGCGTGAAAAAAACAACTTATACTGAATAATAACCACTTAGGTCATACTCTAAAAATAAAAAATCATCTACAACAAAGATTGTTAAGCGATTCAATATTTTAAAAAGAATTTTTAAGATATTAAACTCCTGATCCAAACAAAGAAATCCATTTTCCTCACATTGGCAATGGAACTTGAATTTACACTCTTACTAAATTATGAGCTAACTTTTTATCATATATATGAACCTGCCGATTATAATTCCTAAAAACAATGTAAATATTTTCATGCATGATTTAGAATATAACTTTCTTTGTCTAGAAGTCTTAGCTCAATTGACAAATGTCGAAATTATTAGGCCGAATGTCGTGATCCCGGGTTCGAATCTGAAACCTCACAGTTATATGTGAGTTTAATTTCAGTAAATTGTCATTTCATCTAAGACAAAAAAAATTTCTTTTGAATGGAATTTAGCGTATATATAACTAATGACAACATATGCTTACAATACATAGTAGTAAATAGTCAAATTGAGACAACTTAATTAATAGATGTGATGCCAAATGACAAAGAAAAAAGATGGTGTGGGTTGGCGCCATATACCTCTAAACTAGTCCCTCTTTAGATATTCATAACAAATAGGCCGTTGTTACCCTTTGAAAGAAGGGGGTTTGTTTTTTATTATATGAGTGGTTTACAAACTTATTTCTATTATCAGTAATCAGTAAATTGTTGTATTTCTTTTTTCGAGTTCCCTTGTTAAAATTTTGAAAACTTGGAAAAAAATTTAGAGATAAAAAGTTTTAAGAGTTTGAATGGGAGTAAATCTCAGAAGAAAATGTTTTGATAAATGATAGTAAAATACTAAAATGAATACAAACTATGCTCTTATAGATAGCTATTAGAGAATCAACTAACTAACCACCTATAATAACAAACTAACAATCTAATTGAATCTCTAACAAAATCATTATATTATTTATAACATCCCTTGTGTTTTTATTTATTTTTTTAATTTTAATTTAGACGGTTTAGTACTTATTTTACTTCTTTCAATATTATGTCTATTTAATAATATAATTTAAGAAATAATTTGATATATCTCCAACAAAGACTAAATTTGATATATTTCTTTGTCATGACATCATTTTGATCCACGGTAGCACATTAGGTGGTTCTCCAATTTGGCCAAATATATATATAGGTTAGGTTTGGATTAATTTATTTTTGAGTTTATGTAAACAGTTTATGCGATTCAAATTAGGTTTTATGCTATTTTATAAGTTTAAATTAGTAAAAATTATATTTTTATAAACTATTTTATCATAAATTACTCTGACAAACTTATAATAATATATAAAAATTGCATAAATTGTTTATAAAAGATAAAAAACAAACTAATCCAAACGGATTCATAATAGCAATCTACCACGAATTTAAAACAACGGGAGTATATAATAATTTGGTCAAAAGAGATATATATCTATATAATAATTAATGGGGCAATGAAGTTTCTTAAACGTCAAAGATAGAAAAAAGAATTAATCGTTTAATGCTTAGCCATATCTTGAGTGCTTTTGTACTGATTATTATGAACGAATGAATAGCCACTCCATCTTTTGCTTGACTTGGCCACAAAATAGAACATTTGTGCTTAATTTGTTTGGTTTTCGAAATTAAAGAAAGTTGAAGGAATTAAAGAAAAGAATGTTAAAGAATAAAAATGACTACGTTATATGAATTTTTTATTGTTTGGGAAAATAAAAAGTGAAAGAAAAATGAGAAAAAAAGAAAGATGTATATTTAGTATATGCATTTCATAATGAATATGATTGCTGAAACTCATATTTAGTTTATCGTAATTTTAGTCTTCTATTTTCACTATCTTATAAAACTCATTTGCATTTTAAAATTCTTCAATCTTAGTCAATCCCCAGACTTTTGAACTCAAAAAATAGTGATGTGACATATTTTAATTTAAATAATGTGTCATATAATATAATAATGTGTACTAATGACCAAATCTCCGTAAATTTGCAATAAAATTATATTAAAACACCGGTTTCAACTTAAGAAATTATTCACTTTTATAATTTAATTAATAAAATATAAATTACTTATTCATCTTAATCATTTTGTACTATCAAGAGTCGCATCATTATTTAAAATATATCACATCATTTTCTTAGTTTAGAAATATAGAGAATTATTTTTTGAGAAACACAAACTTTTCTTGAAGATTTTGAAGAATGCTCATAAAAAAGTATAAACAACCAAAACTAAAGAGTTTTTAAGTGAAAAGACCAACCTTACAAGCAAATAAGAATAAATAAGAAACCAAATCTGCAATTAGAGTCTCTTATATGATAGGGTAGCATTAGAAGGTGTACATAGATAAGTTGTTTTTTTCTTTCTTTCTGAGACCACTAATTACACGGTTCGATTCTTCACAACTGCGATTGGAAGGAGGTTAAAACCATTTAATGTCAGAACTGACTCCCAAATCAAATTTAACTGGTGATGAAAACAAAGAAACTTAAACACATGCAACCAACATAGTTGGAGTCTGGTCACCAATGAATATAAAAGTTTTCGTATATCGATGAGTCATGCCACAATTTTCCTCCACTTTCCCATGCTTATTTCTCACTCTAAAGAAAATTTCACATGAATTCAAGTAATTCTAAAGTCAACAAAAAGTAATCCTAAAGTCAACAATAGTAATTGTTTTTTGGTGCATAGTCAACAATATTTATTTTTTTTGAAAGTATGTAGTGATCTTTCTGAGGTAGTGATCTTTTTCTTGGCTGGACCTTATAGACCAAATACAAGAACATATTATCTTTGGTTCAATAATCATTGTATCAAACATAGAATAACATTTTGCCATTAAAAAAAATCAGAATCACATGATTTTTTTGTTTGTTGTAGATTCTATCCATAGAAGATAATCTTATTTAAAGTATTTCTCAATTGATCTAATTTTATTAAAAAAATATAGCGTAAGGGGATGATACTTCACTTTCAAAGCAAAAAATACCTTACAAAAATAATAAAAGAAAAAATATTACAAAAATCAAATCAAACTAAAATCAATTATTTTTCATTGATTTGTATTTTTTTTTCTTTCAATAATGCGGAAACAATTTCCCGTTGATAAGAAAATCAATTTGGTCCCATTTTTTTTCTTCAAACTAAAATATTTTGATTGTATCGGGACTTCATAGAGTATTCGATCTTTCGGTGGGTGGGTTTAATTTGGTTATGGTTATCCCGCCATATTAATTGCGTTGCTTTTTGATTGTTTCTTAGGAGCAACCGGTAACAAGAAAAGAAAAATTGGTTTTTCATTGATCTGACATGCTACGGTTTGGTTAATTTCCTGCGCTTTGTGGCAGTGGCTGGTTTGGCTCTGGTGTGGGGACCTGGAGCGGCCTGTGTTCTGGCCTGCCCGATTCCGTTTGCTCCATGTTTTGATGATGTTTGTTGCAGAAGTGTTGGGGGTGGTTTTTCATTTTGTTTTCTTGCCTATGTGGAGGTGTGGGTATTGTGTTGTTGGGGGATGTTTAGCCTTTGTACTGCTATTCCAAGTACTTCTTGTACTTATGTCAATTAATAAAATTTTAGTCTTTAAAAAAAAAGTTGGGCAATAACTACCAAGTAAATTGTTGAAAAATTAAGAATTATGAATATAATAAGTTCAAGATCGGAACAAGTTTTTTTTTTCTTTGCTTGGAGCATTAATGTATATATGTGGTTGCGTTGAAATTTTTATCCTCATCTTGATCAACAACATACTTTTAGGTCATGTTTGAATTAGCTTATTTTTGAGTTTATGCAAACAGCTTATGCAATATAAATTAGGTTTTATGTTATTTTATAAGTTCAAACTAGTGAAAATAGTATTTTTATAAGTTATTTTATCATAAACTGTCTCGACAAACTTATAATAATATATAAAAATTACATAAGCTAAAAAATAAGCTAATCCAAACAGAACCTTAGTATGTGTTGCTCGATAAATTTTAGTAACGTTACAAAATTTTATTAGATTATTTAAAAAATCAATTATTTGCTAAATAATACATACATAATACTAACTTTTATATATAAAAAAAATCAATTTATTAAATATGGATATTTTTTTAAAAAAATGGTTACTGCACATAAAATTTTATAAACAATCTTATATTAAAGGACAAAAAAAGTGAAAATAAATACTACCTCCGTCCCTAATTATAAGATCCCATTGAGAAAATTACGAAGATTAAGAAAGTGAGTTTTGATGTTAAATTTGTTGACAATTGGTATATTGTTTTTACAATTTTATCTTTTGAGAAAGAGAATGAATATTTTTTTCTAAAGTATTTATTATAGATTGTAGAAAAAGATACACTTTAATTAGGGGTATGTTGGTAATGAAATAATTAATATTCTTAAAAATTTGAAAAGAGTCTTATAAAAAGAAATAAAGAAAAATCTAAAGATAATCTTATATTTAGGAAGATAGGTAGTATTATAAATAGGGATGGTGGTGGGAATACAAAAATGTAATAAGGCTATAAGTTATTTTTCTATTTCTATAATATATAATATATTTTATCACATGATATGCATGATTAAGAGAGTCTTTTATTACATGAAGAATTATA
Organism: Trifolium fragiferum; assembly: GCA_954870985.1. NCBI lineage: Eukaryota > Viridiplantae > Streptophyta > Magnoliopsida > Fabales > Fabaceae > Trifolium > Trifolium fragiferum. The sequence goes on along the minus strand of OX940789.1, from coordinate 4,446,746 downwards.
GATAATTGATTATCTAAAAACTACATTGTTGATATGCATGTAGTAGTTAGTTGGAGTGTTCTTAATAATTAATACGCATGAATCCAAGAGTTATATGTAATATATGAGATTGAGGGAAACTCATTTTAGTGACTTAATTTTGTTGGTGTTTCAAGTGTGAGTTGAGTTTCGGGTCGGATAAAAAAGTAAATGTTGAACATTTTATAAGTAAAAGAACCCATAAACTTAACGCCTTTAATATTTTGAGTTCAAATATGATATTCAACTCACTTATATAGTTGTTCAAGGTTTAATGTAATGATCTCAAAACCCTTCATGACCCAATAGTATCGTGATTTTGTTTTTTGTTTATACATTCTCTTGGAATCTTGCAATAGATGTCTAGGTTTTAATGAGCATCTAAACTAGGGAATCCATTCACACAATATATATCCTCATCATATGCACACCTCATTCTTCTAATTACATTCAGAACGACTTAACTAGAGATTTACGATGAAATTTGGTCTAGGAAGAAGAAACTAGATTTCTATATGTTTATTCAACTAAATAATAGAATTTTCAGTAAAACAAAAAAAGAAAGACTAAAAATAAAACTAAGTGGTGTACATTAATTTTCACAGTAAGATAATAGATTTAGACTTCCTGTAGTTTAATTATCATGTTGCTGCCAAGGTTACAGACACAAAGTCGTCCAATTTTATTTTTTTAAATACTATTTCCTCTTATCTTGAGAATGAATTTCCTGCGTGGCTCAACCTCCGCAATAGTGTGTTTTGTGAGAGATGATATTTTTTTGACAGGAGAGAGAGAAAATAGTATTTAAAAAATAAAATTGGACGTCTTTGTGTGTGTAACCTTGGCAACAACATGATAATTAAACTGTAGGGAATCTTAATCCCTCAAGATAATATGTCCACCAACATGGGATTAAGATTCCCTGCAATTTAATTGCCCTGTTGTTGCCAATGTTACACACACAAAGCCATCCAATTTTTTTAATACTATTTTCTCTCTCCTGTCAAAAAAATTCTCTCTCACAAAGCACACTACTACAGGAAATTTCCGAAACTCTTTAAATAGCGAACTATGTTTTAGTTTGTATTCTAAATAGCGAGTGTCAATATTTTATACTCAAATTGAACATCAACGCCTTAAAAATAAATAAAAAAAATCATAAAAAAGAAAAATTCACATTCTAAAATGTGAAGTTCCCATCCTAAAATCTCCCCACCAAATCATGAAATTTGCTATTGAGGCCCCCCTACATGCTCCCAAGCCCCCCTAAAATCCCAAAATACCCCTTAGGACATGATCAAAATTTTTGTTGTCTAGGCAACGAAAGCCAAATATATTGTTGCATGCAAGACGAAGGTGCGTTCCTGGCCTAATTTACTTGATTTTCGTTGTCTAAACAACGAAACAAGCTTGATTGTCACTTAAGTAATGAACATCACAATTTCGTTGTCTATAACACGAACGCGCTTAGTTTCGTTGCATAGGCAACGAAATCATGTTATATCAGATACGAAAAAAGCATTGGAAGCTCAATACATTGAAATGATTTTGAAGGGTTTTGTGGGCGATTTGTGTTGTCGTTTTAGAGTTAGGATTCGTGTAAGCACGATAAGTACGATTTAGAGTTGATTTACAAACTCTATTGCATGCTATAAATTAATTTGGGGATTTTGGGATTTAGGGATTTTGGATTAGGGGATTATGATTTAGTGATTTTGGATAGAATCATTGAAATTGGACATTAAATTTTGCGTAAACACTAAATAAAAAAATTAATTTGTCTGGACAAGTTTGCATGGTTTTGAAAACCATTGGATTATGCGTAAACTATGCAGAACTGGGTCTGAGAAACTCATTTTCGTTGAATAGGCAACGAAACCTGTAAATATTTTCCAGATTTTCGTTGGTTTGGCAACGAAAACAGGTTCTGCAGAAGTTTTTAAAAAACTAGTTGACAGAACCTGCATTTTTTAAAAACTAACAACAACAAACACACATGAAGTCCGTAGACTGCTTTAATTGAAACAACATAACAAACATGAAAGACGAACAAATATAACATCGGACATAATCATAAAGTACATTTGCAAAATACACATAAACAAACCAACGATTACGGATCGGCTAAATTAATAACTTCTTCTTCCTCAGGTGCGTAGCACAAAGGTTCGATTTCTTCATAGGTCCTTGGGCGACTTGGGCGACGCAAACTTGATAAAATCTCTGGTACAGATCTGAGCAACTTTGCATCTAGTTCTATCGGACCCTTTCTGCTGTGTTCCGAAAAAATCTCAAACATGTTTTTGACATCGTCATCCGTGTCAAGAACCATATTTGTGAATCTAACGATACAACCGTCACATATGAATGACTGACGGACGTCGATACTCAATTGTGGCTACCCTTCTATTGTCACGATGGCCGGTAAGCCGACCATTCAATTCATCCAATTGTTGCTTAAGCTCGCTTAGAGTGACATGGATGTGGATCCGAAACAGATTTGGGGTTTCTTTGTTGAAGTAAACAGCGGCGAGGTGTGTGTTAACTTTGTAACCGATATCCATTTTTTAGGTAATGTGTGACAACATAAACAAACTAGATCACTCTATTTATAGACCAATACAAGTAAATCATGACCGTTCAAACTGTCGGTGCAATCGTGGCCTTTGATTAATTAAAACGCATTACACCATAATAATTGATGTGTTGTCATTACATACTAATAATTCATGTTTCTTCATTACATAACTATTACATATTAATAAGTAACTAATTAAAATAAACGAGCGGCCAAACGATGTAGAGCTGGGTCACCTTCAACACTGTCAAACATCATTTGAACACAGTTGTCAGATATTAATTCTTTCCAATGATATTTTGTCTCAGCATCATCAAATCCAATACTGTGACCCGTAATATCTGTGTATGATTCATAATAATGAATTTTATCAATTTGAATTTCCTTCCCGTTCATGAAGGCATACATGAATTCAATCTTATTTTTCAACCCTTCCAGAGTCGTAATGTAGTTTTTCAGATGAAGGTGAAACTCTGGAATACCAGTCAACCTTATAGCAAAATCAAAACTTTTTGAAGTATGATTCGACACATAACGATCCGCAGCCCTTTTTTTTTCCGCTTCACTTTTTGAAATCTGGTTTCGTTGTCTATGTAACGAAAGTCTGGGCATTTTCTGGAGGGCGCGCGCTTGGACACCAGTACCATTCATTTTCGTCACTTTGGCAACGAAGTAATATTTTTTTCGTCAGTTTGGCAACGAATTTTTTGGTCAGGGGTATTTTTGTCAGTTTGGGGGGCCTGGGAGCAAACATGGGGGGCCTCAATAGCAATTTTCCCAAATCATTCCCACCATGATTTGAAAAAGGTAAATCCAAGCCCATTCTACAAACAAGCCCACTAATATTTCTTCCCCAAAAACGTGTACTTGTGAAAGTACTTTTTCATTTTCTCTTACACATGTTGGCGTGTATCTAACTTAACTATGGCCCTATAAAATACTAGTTACATATAAACATTTGAGATTTCATTTTCATATACTAATAATATTTATTTATCATCATTATCATATCATATGATATATATGATGATAATAAATTAGTGAATGATGATCCTTCTTTGTCTTCTTAGCTTCTTCATCAACTCACTTTTCAACCCCTAAAACCCATTTCAACAACACTCATTTTTCACCCCTTTTTTTATTTTTCAATCTTATTTCTTTCTATTGAATTGGATCATCACAAATTGAATTCAAAATTTGAAGAATAAAAAAAAGGGGCAAAAAAAAATCAATTTTTTCTTTTGCAAAATTTGATCCATCTGGGCACCGACAAAATTCGATTTTTTCTGTGCCTAGATCACTTCAAAGTTACAATCTTTTTCAGTTTTTGATTATTGGGTCGATTTAATTTTGGTTAATTATTGTTGGGTTTGATCTAAAAATTTGATTTTGCAGTTTTTTTTTCCTTCAGTTTTTGGTGATTTTGAAATGGTCTATTTCCATAGCTCAATCTCTCTTTGTAAGTCAGTTGATCAACCTCCAGTTCCTTCATCCATGGCGAATTCGATTGATTTCGGATCGAAATCGAAACAAAGTAATCATTTTCAAAGGAATAGGAAGAATCATAATAGTTCATCATCATCATCATCATCATCAAATTCTCTTCAGATTCCACCTTGTGATCGATCTAGATCAGCTATGATTGATGTTGTTATCTTCATTGCTGTTATTTTTGCTTGTGGATTTTTGTTCTACCCTTATGTTGAGTTTTTAGTGATTAAGTCAATTCAGATTATAAGCATGGTGTTAATTTTGATTAAGGAAGAGTTTTCTATTGCGCCGTATATTTATATATCTATTGGATTAAGTGTTGTTTGTGCTGCATTGGCTACTTGGGGTGTTGTTGTTTGCACAAGTAACAAATGTGGTAATCGAAATTGTAAGGGTTTGAAGAAAGCTGCAGAATTTGATATTCAATTAGAGACTGAAGATTGTGTGAAGAATTCGCCGAATTTTGTGAAAGATGGTGGTGTTTGTAAGAAGGGTTTATTTGAATTGCCTCGCGATCATCATAAGGAACTTGAAGCTGAACTTAAGAAGATGGCGCCGGTTAATGGAAGAGCTGTTCTTGTGCTGAGAGCTAGGTGTGGTTGTTCTGTTGGTAGGTTAGAAGTTCCGGGACCGAAGAAGCAACGAAAGATCAAGAAGTAGACGATACAATACAACATAGCAATATCCTTTTGATTTATAGGGAGATGATGGATTGAAGAAAGGGATGGAAATGAATAATTGAATCAATATAGAATGTGTAATGTCCTTTTGGATCTGATTTTCTCATTCTATATGAGGAACTATGATGTCTTTAAATAAGCCTTTTGGTAATAAGTTGTAAGGAACTATGTTTCATACAAATTTTAGTTGGTTATATACTTGACAATATACATGAAAACATTTATTTCAATTTACTTTAGTATTCGAGGTTTATAATTCACAACAATTTCTGCTTGCGGTTTCTGAATTTCATTTTTTTAATTGTTGTTATGTCATGTTTTTTGTGATGATTGCGTAGGATTTAAGTTTTTGATATAGGTTGCAGGTTTAAAATCGATTAAGTGTTGGTTTGGATTTGCTTGTTTGAGCTTATCTTTATGTCATAAGCACTTAAGGAAATAGCTTATAACATGTCCATAAGCTCTATAGGATAGCTTATCTATATGTCATAAGCACTTGTGAGTTTTTTCAGAAGAGCTTATGGAAATAGCTTATAACATGTCCATAAGCCATAAGCTCTATAGGATAGCTTATGAAAACAACTTGTAGCTATATGAAGACAATTTGACTTTATTTTATCTTATGTTACAGAAGTAGTTTATCATAAATATGTTGTGAATGCTTAATTAAGTTGTTTATCCAAACAGGACCTACATTTGATTCTTGCTATGATCTCATTAGTATGCACGATACATGTGAACTTTTGTCATGTTTGTTTCAATCTTGTAAGGTCATGTAAAACTTAAAAGCATTGCATTTTCAGCAAAGGTTAATATGTTCGTTTTTTGTTACTTGATTTCACCGTTAAACAGTGATGTAAACTTTCTCTTTTTTCAGTCGACATGTTTTCGTTGTAGGCAGAGACTCTTATACGAGAGATTGCCTGTGGTGTTAATCGTGGAGTAGATTGTTCAAATACAGGTCATCTTATAGGTAAATATTTGATTTTTTGTCTGAAAATGGAATTCAATTATGGTGATAATGATTTGGTCATAATTGTGAAGATTATTGTTGTATTATTATCGATGTCTCCTTCTGTAGTTTATTGAGCTGTATATCTGTTACATGTTTATTGGACTTCTGTTTGTCAGTTGTTTCTAGAGTGTTGTTATTGTCATGATGCATAGACGAAATAGGAATTTAAACAAACCGCAATTTTCTGCGATCCACAACTGACAAAACTGCTTGTACTGTCCTGGTTACAGTTGTGTTGCAATCCCTGTTATTATAGATAATCGCAGTTAAATGCAACTGATGCGACTTCAGTTGTGGTCATTTTGTGGTTATGAAGACCTTGTTGTTGCATTTTAGATTGCAGTCACCGACAGTTTATTATATCTTAGCTTGTCTAGTTATGGTTGGAACTTGCTTAGATTGACATGACTTCAAATTTATATGTCCAAACCAATCTATTTCTTGCATGTATTGTGTTAAAATAGTAGTAGCATTACATTGTTTTCTTTCATTAACAATAACTTGAGGTCTAGGTTATTCAACGAGTGAATCTCTTCTACATGATTTTGTGATTTTTGAAGAATAAGATTATGAATTTATAATCCATTGAGCTTAACAATTGATTTTATATATCATTATTGTGTGAAAAATTGTGTTTTAGGACAATGTGCACACTTGATAGTTTATTGTCAATGTAGATGTTCTCAATCTATCTCACTTGTTGAACTAATAATCAAATGCGTGTTGTCAAATAGCTGCTATATATAAAGCGTAGGATAATTTCAACAAACCGCTAATTGTTCTGCAATACGCAATTTAGTAGAAAGTGTTGTCAAATTGCAGTTATAACAGCGTAATAGCACGGTAGCATAGCAGAATTTGAACAAACTCATGTTTCCTATGATTTGCTATTGACAATATTGATCAAATTCCAAAGCAAACTGTGTCATACTGATTGCATATTTTAGTCTGAAACTTGGTTAAATAGTCTTACGTTCTTATTCAAGTGATTCCTTGACAAAGTTTCTGCAACCTGTTCTTATCGAAGAGTCTTACGTTCATATTTTAGTTTGAAACCTATCTCCATTGGCCAGTTGTTATACCTCTGATTAGTGTTAGGCTGAAATAGAGGTTGGACATTGGTGTTGTCTTAAACCGTTTTGGGTGACCTACACATTGTGTAGTATCACCGAGTTAGGTTTTATGTCCTCAGTTTTAATTTTTATTTTTTATATTATGTTATTATGAGAATATGATAGACGATGAAAGTCTATGGACGTACCAACTGATTTGGTGTGTCTAAAGATTATTTGATGTCCGCTATTCTCCTGACTTATTAAAAAAAAGCATGCTGTAGCCGTCTACGAATTTTTTTTTCTTCAAGGTAGATGCCACAACATGCCATGTTATTGAGACTGATCAGTAATGAGCTTATGATTATGGCTTAAGAGTATCAGTAATGAGTTTTGTATATTCTGAGGCTTAGAGTTTAATTTCTATCGATAAAAAAAGAGACTAATTTTTTATTTTTATCTTAGAAATTCAAGCTTTTATAAACGAAAGTGATGAAAATAAATTATTAATTGTCATCAATATTGATAAGTATATCAATTTATTTATTTTTATATATCAAATGACTTTTTAATTTTATTTTGTTTCTGAAGTTCAATTAAATGTATGAATATTATTAGGTTTGTATATTAGTTAATTTTGGCTATTAGTATTTCATGTGTTGAGGTGAACTATATAACAAAATAAGTAGGATCCCAAAAAAATTATCTTTCTTCTTTTCCTCATTTGTATTCCAAAAATGGAAATTAAAAGGTAACTAGTACACGTAAAAATCCAGTTATAGATGGTTGAAAAAATATCTCTAAACTTATAAGTAGTTAAATTGCTTTTTCTAGCATAAATAATTTCAATTGGATAGGGAAAAAGCATAGAAAATTAAGCCATGTTTTCTCATTTTGGTTGTTACATATGAATGAATATTACACAATTGACTTTTAGATTCATGTCTTTTTCATTGCAATTAGCAAATGCACATAGATAGGAGTACCTTAATAATAATGTTAATGAGGTGATATTGATAATCCATTAAAGTTTTGGTAGGGAAAATAATTCAAATGAACATATGCTCTACTTCAATTTTATTTAACTTTGAAATATAGTTATGTTATTTGTTACTCACTTCGAATTTAAGAAGAAAAATTGAATTGGAAGCACCATAAAATCTTTGCATGTTTGGACAAACTATTTATTTAATAAAACTTGAGACATGAATGTCTGATCTTGATTTGACGACCATGATTTTCCATCTGCAATAACTTCATGGTGTTTTAATTGCACCAATTATAAATAAATAAAACGTGTTTTGTGGTTCAAAATATAAATAAATCGATCTCAACAAATTTTACTCTATGTGACAATAGACTTCCTTGAAATTCTTTCATTTTATTTGTTATATTTTTCAATAATCCGTTTATTCTAAAGGAACGAGTTCCCATTAATTATTATTTTCAAAAAATGAAATTGAATGGGATTATATATTAACTAATTAATATTTGTAAAGATGTGATGTATATTTTTACTTATATTAGAAACGAGTAGTATAAGGTAAAATATTATAGATGTAGTTTTTTGATCATCTCTTCCCTCTTATACACAAAAAGACAAGATATTTGAGAAAAAAAAAAGTAAAGAGAGATAAAAGAGAATATGATATGAAAATAAGAAAGAAGATAAGAGATGATGTAGAGAGTATATGGAATAAGAGGATCCAAATATGATGACCTGTAGACAATAGATATGGTATCTTCTGTAGTGCTTTGTTACACATGATGCAATTGCTGCACAAGCATTGAATTTGGGTGCAGTGTTGGATTCACTATGATTCTACTATGCATCAATTTACCATTTTAGTCCAATGCTATAAAATAAAAGTCATCTTTAAAAAGAAATGTGTTTTTTACAATTTTTCATAATATGCAAATAATCATCTCTAAATTTTAATCATACAATTGGCACTAAATTTTGGAATTAGGCGTGTTCCGGTGTCGGACACGTGTCACTGTCGGATATCGACACAACACCGACATTTATAATTATATTGAATTGTGTAATTTTTTTAAATTATTATCAGTATCGATGTATCAATATTCCTATTGTATCCGCGTCTATGTCCGTACTTTATAGTCTATAATTCATTTGTCTTTATGGTGCTAAGTCTCGGGTGGAGAACTTCGATTTGATTCCAGTAAAACACATTTTTAAGGAGGGTGAAAACTCTAAACTGCAATTTAAGTAGTTTGAGGAATAATTTTTGGGTGACATCCATATTATTTTCACTCCTTTCTATTTCTCGTGTCAACCAAACAATGATAAAAGTCAACTTTTCCTCCCCTTTTACATCCTTGCATTTTTCAATAAACCAAACACTACCTTATACTCCATTCGTAACACTTTATAAGTAAAATTGACTTTTTAGATTCGTTGTAAATTTAATATATTTGATCTATAATATAGACCAGATACATTAAATCTAAATGAACATAAAAAGTCAATTTTACTTATAAAGTGTTACAGATGAAGTATAGACATTAAAAGAGATAATTTTTTGAGGAAAACCAAACATTACTTTATATTTCAAAAAGTTAGATTACCTCTTCAATATTCCTTCGTCCAAAGCTCCAAGCACACTTTTAAAAGAGTAAGTAGAATTACAAATTCTCATATGTATATTAAAATATATTTAATAAAATATTGCATACATAACATTATACATACCTATGAGTAAGTAATACGTTAATTCTTTCAATAGAAAAGTAGTTTTTTTTACTATAATACCTGTTTTATATTACGGTACCGTTTGGCTCGACTTTTTTTATGACTTTTCTTATTGCTTTAAGTAAAAGTCGGGCCAAACACAAATTAAAATAAGTACTAAAAAAATAAGAACTTTATTTTTGTGAAGAAATACAATGCATAAGGATTAAGGAGCATGAACAGAAGTCAAAAATATCAACTTTATATCAACTTTGCGCCTGCTTATTTCATAGTCCGCCCATCAAATCCACTTGACACCAAATTTTCATTTTTTAGTGTTATTTTTTTGTGATTTTTTTTTAGTGTTATCACTATTGTATAATGTGGATGCACATGTCTGAAATAATTATGTAATTTTGAACCGTTAGTACGTAAAAATCAACAATTGTTTGCATTTTCTTTCCTTCTTTGTTTCATTTTGTTAAGAGTTATTTTATTTTATTTCATCTCATAATTTATTTAAATTTTTATATGCAAATTTTTTTTGGTAATAATTTATGAATTTTATTCGCAAGGAAAAACTATTATATCATTTAATGAATGAACCAATTTTTTGTTTTTAAAATTTTTACGGTTATTTGTAATAAAATGAAAGCTTTTAAAAAAATATGAAATAGATTACTGCTTAAAAGTTTCCATTAAGTTGAAATAGTAATAAATTCCAAACAACTTTAACTTAATTATTAAAGTTCTTATTTTTAAATTTAATTGTTAAGTAACTTTTAAATTATAAAAAAGTCGGACCAAACATATAACACTGTAAGATAAAATTGGTGAAAATTGGGTTCAGTTCTTAAAATTGAGGGGGGTTTAATAATACAACAAGCATAACACAATAGGAGTAACTTTAAAGGGGATTGAGCTGAACCCCTACCCTTAAGTGGCTTCACAGGGGTGGACAACGGGCCGGATTGGGTCGGTACAGGCCCAAAACCTCAAACCGGCCCAATCCACGGGTGGGGAAATGCAGCCCAATCCGGACCGTTTTTGGGCTTCGGTTCAGGCGGGTTCGGTTCAATCGGATCGCGGGTCAAACGGATGGTTTTTGACGGGTTGGGCTGGTAACAGTTCAATTATATTTTTTGCTCATTTTTTGTTTTTGGGCTTTTTTTTCTTATAACGTCCAATTTTTTTTTATAAGAGTCCAAAGCTTTTCTTTTCCCTCTTTTTTTTGGCCAAAAACTGTCAAAATTGGGCCTTTTTTACTGTCCTTTGTTTTTTTCCTCTTTACTATTTGTGCTGTCTTTTTTTTCTTCATTGGACACTTTTTTATCCAGTATAAATTATAAATTTTAGTGCAATTGATTTAACCTCCACATTACTTAATACATACAATACAATAGAAGAGAAAATACTCAACAAACCACTTGTTGAGATAATAAAAAATATAAACCAAGGTTCAAGTTTTGGTTGCATACAAAACACCTAATTGTTTCATTTGACTCTGACTATTAATATATATTACAATATATTGTTGCATGGTGTTTACATTTAAAGCTGTAGCAATGCCAATTTCGATTTCTTCTTGAAGCAACATGACCAAGGATTCATCTTGTTTCTGTTGGAAAGAAAAAGACATAAAAATTAAAAGAATAAGAATTAAGAACCATGTTGAGTCAAATAAACCAATTTCATGCATCATAAACAATCCCTTTTTTCATGGGTTTGTGATGTAGCTTATGAACATGATATTCCTTCTGGTTTAGGAAAATATCAAATATATTAAGTGGCAAAACAAAAGCTTGTAATTCAAAAGAAATTGGTTTCAATTATACCTATCCAAAAATATGTTCATTCAGCCATTGTCTACTGATATATATTTTCATGAGCCACTGTCCAGTGATATAGAAGTCATGTATGACCCAAAAAATTCAAAAAAGATTCCCCCTGAAAATATCACAAAATAGGAAATCATTTAGTTAAACATTTAGTATTATAAAAGATACAATTACATACTAAACACTTATAAGTAAATCATTTAGCATTTAAATACGTACAACAAAGATGATACATACTTAGAGATGTCTTGGTTGAAATCACATTAGTAAATCATTTATAATATAATTTGGCATACAAAGAGAAACTTGCATACTTAGCATTTAGTACATCATTTAGCATTCAGTGACAAAAAATACAAAAGAAAGCATGCTTAGGTAACATGACAACGATATAAAAAACCATCTTTGGTGGCCACTTGAAAAAACTCAAATAAAAAGTTGTAAAACTAAGAGGAAGAATATTAGAAAGCATAACATTAAGGATAAGATCATTTAGCTAATAGTTAATGTTGTTTGGTGTTAGTGATAAAACAATACTAAATGGATTAAAAGACATAATCAATTGCAAAAAACTATGTCAAATCCAACAATCAGATTAAGATGATATGATAAATCAGTTGCAAAATATTCATATAAATCTATGCAATAGTATTCAACCGGGTTTGTTCTAAATTAAATGACTTAATCATTTTAGTCAAACACATTTTAACTAATATTATCCAACATAACAAATTATAAAAAAACAGTAAATTCAACATAAAAATAACAAAATGATAGAATACATTTTAGTTAACCACTGATCTATAAAACCAAAGAGGGATTGAAGATTATCAAACCCTAAACCTTGGACAATAAATAAAATGATATTAGTCAAATAGCAATATGCTCAAAGTATTCAAAGGGTCTGTCTACCTTTCAAGTCACACAGATCTGGAAGAAAATCAAAGGATTTGAAGGGACTACCTCTCAAGTCTCACAGATCTGGAAAATGCATCTGAGAGATGGAAGATTCTCAAACCCTAACTCGAAAGAAAGAAAAAATATTAGTCAAATAGTAACATGAAAAACCCTAACTAGAATAGGAAACTGAAAGAAAAAAAAATAGCCAAAACATTACCTGTGATTGAAAATCCTAAACCATAAGCAGCAATATATCTTCTTGTGCATACCTTGATAGAAAAAAGGAAAAAAAAATTGTTAAGAGCAGTAAAAACTTAAATCGAAAAAGAGAGAAGAGTTGAGGAACGAAAACAGAAAAGAAACAAACCATATTTATAAGAGAAGATTTGCGGTGGTGGTAGTGGTCGTGGTGGCGGCAAAAACGCCATTGGATTAGGGTTCAATTTTTGTGTAGTGGTGAGAGTGAAAGAAGAAACGGCTGAGTGAGAGAAGAGGAGTATGTTTGCAAGTGAAACTGAAATCCAACCCTAGAAAATAAGACGAAACGCTGCGTTTTATGTTTCATAGTATTTAAATATTATTTTGTTGTATCTATTCCGGTTCGGTTCGAGTAACCGTGGTTCAGATTTACTGAACCGAACCCGACCGTCAACAGCCACTTGAACCCGCGAATTCCAACCGAAAACCCGTTTATCCACCCAAAACCGACCCGGTTCAGTTTTTATCCACCGGTTTTCCCGGTTTGGGCTGGGCCGTCGGGTTTTGTCCACCCCTCACTGGTGTCCGCACTCTTTTATCTTTCCTAAAAAATTCTATTTCATTAAAGTTTTTTTGGTAAAGTTTTTAATGAAGCGATAAATTCTTACACTTGACACTACAACATTTTTGACTCTAAGCCACCCTTAACTTAGCCACACGTAAAAAATAGTGGCCTAAACATAGTATAGTCCACGCTTTTGTAACTGTTGACTATAACATATAGATTCTTTTGATTTTTTTACAATTTAAATAGAACCGCAGCCTATTTATTGTATAAGCTACGGTTTTTTGGCCGTTGTATTATAGGGTACGCAATAAAACCATGACCTTTTAAAATATTGTACGCAACACTGTAAAAGCGTGGGCTAAATAAACAGAAGTGTGGCCCTACCTATTAATATAGCAACATGGGAGAAAACGTGGCTCAAAATAAATTTAAAATAAGCTATCAACCAATGAACAATTAAGAAAAAGACCCATTGGCCACATAAATCATATTAATTTTTTTTAAAGAACAAAAACAAATCGCAAACACAGTGTGTTGGCCTCTCACTCAATTGCAAAAACCTATTGAAACCCTAGATCCCAAATTTTGCAAAAATTCAATCTTCCAATTCTATTAAAAACTCAATGTTATCTCAATCTTCCACTCTTTTTGTGATGTTGTCTAAAGTTAAAAATGTTGTAGTGTGAATTTTGTTCTAGTCCCTTAAAGTTCATTTGTATCCTTTATAGTATCCTTTTTAGTTTATTTTTATTTATACATTTCATTCATTAAGGTGCATTTTTTAAGTGTTTTCTTCGGGGTGTCAACATATTTGAGATTGCTAATTAGTTGTCATCTTTGTACCTTTTGCTTTTATTAAAAAAAATAATTTTTGGAATCATGCATATCAATCACAAAAAAACCACCAACAACTATATGCATAACACTTTGTCAAAAAAAAAAAAAAAAACTATATGCATAACATCATCAATAAATTTTAAAATGAATTAATTCTTCATAACTTTTCATGTATTAAATGTGGATTCATGCATATTATATGATAATATACTCTCTTAGTCCCAATATATATGACCCATTTCACAAAATCACAATAATCAAGAAAATTAGTTTTTGCATTAAATTTGTCATTAATATACCTTCTCTTTCCAATATTGTCCTTCAATATTATTAAGAGAGAGAAATAATAATCTTTTATTTCTTTTCATTTAATTAGGGATATTTTTGTGAAAATATAATTAATGCACCTTATAAAATGAATTATTAAGATGGATCTTTTATTTCTTTGAAAAAGTCTTATAAAATGGAACAACAAAATTTTGCAAAAAGATCTTATATATTGGAACATAGATAGTATAATGTATTATATGTTGCAAATAGAAAAATAATATTATATATTTTTTTAGACAAATAATAAATTTAAGCAGATTTGTCAAAAAAATAAAATCCAGCAATCATCATTCTAAACATTAATTATTATTTTTATCTCTTATTTCTCTTTGTATGTTCTTTTGTATATTTCTCTTTTCCTATCTTTCAACTTTGTGCACGCATAGACTCTGTTTGGCAATGTCAAATTTTGAGCTTATAAGTTATAAGCTCATGTGATAAAAAAACATGTTTAGTAAATATTTTTTAAAAAGAGCTTATAGCTTATCTTTCATAAACTATTTTAATTAGCTTTTGAGTTTATAGCTTATCATTTTTTCTTCCAATTTTACCCTTATCATTTTAACTAAACTTCAATTTCACCCTTTATAATTATTATATTTTATGTGTTGAAAAAAAATTATTATATTTTAAAATAAAAAATGTATGTTTTAATATTGTTGCAATAATTAATTATAATTTAAAATAAAAAAATGTATGTTTTAAATTATACTTTAAAATAAAAATAATAAAAACGAATAGATTTTTTAACCGAAAAGATAATATAATATGTTTATTATCTTATGAATTTGTCTTCATATTGCTAATGTATACTGGTCCATATTTTTATAAACCTATTGCAAACGGTATTTTTGCCCAATTTTACCTATAAGGGAATAAGAATCACTCTAATAATGATATAAAAATGGGATATTATATTAATAAGTTTGAATTACTGAATGCTAACTATTTTAAATATTAATTTGACATAAATTTTATCATGATTTATCAATACTTTTTTATGTTATATTACATTTATTAATTAGTTGAACTGTTAATTTTATCAAACACTTCAATTAGCTTATAAATCATCAGTCATCAGCCATAAACTATATGTTATCAACAATCAAACTGTCACTATCTAGGATTGCTTTATTCTTCATGAAAGGACTATAAATCTTGACTATGTGTCTTTGAGAAGCATCCTTTAAGAGCTTGATGTCTGCACCCAGCTGAGGAAATTTCAAATAAAATAGAGCTCTCTCAAATGTAAGGGGGAAAATGATCTAACAGAGGTTCAACACGAGGAAATTTCAGCCGAGAAAATTTCAAATAAAATAGAGCTCTCTCAGCTGAGGAAATTTCAAATAAAATAGAGCTCTCTCAATTAATTAATTTTTTTGATGAAAGTGCTTTTTTTTTTTTTTTTTTTTTTTTGTGTTTGTATCATGTGGAATATATTTTTATACCCATATTATCATATTTTTATTCTCTGTTAGCTCTCCTCCATATATAGAGCTAATTAAATTGTAATACAAAACCTATATCTAAACCATATCTTTAAATAAGATACAAATTATAAACTATTCTAAACAAAATATTAATCTTAATGATATTAAAAAAAATTATATAAATCTACAAATTTTAAAAAAGATATTTAGGTATATTATTTTCAACAAGAGGTAGTATCAGAGACAACATCGAAAGAGGATAAATAGGTGCCAATCATCATTTCGGTTTAAAGACAACCACCAAATTCATGAAAAATATTTCATCTTCAATATAGCGATGTAAGTCAAGACGAAAATGGAAGGTGGAAGAGTCTTTCTTGAGTGTATGCCGTCAAGCACGTCAAAAATATAAGCTATGTTCACTATAATTGGGAGAGATTGAGAGTGAAAGTGGGCGTGAGAAAATGGTGTAGCATTATTAAAAATGGAAATTTGTAAGAATAGTTCCCGTGCTAAAATATTAAAAAAAAAATTATTCGACAAATAGTCTTAATCTGTTAAGTTAATTAAATTTTCTTATTGATTTTTGTAATGTTCGAAATATGACTTCCAAAAGTAAGAGTCGAAGATAATCACAATAGACACTAAAACTACTTAAGAATTAAAAGTTGAAGAATTTTTTTACGGTGACCGGCTAAAATTAAAATGTTAAAAAGATAAAAAAAAAAAATATATAATTACTATCTCATGGCAGAATTTTGAATTACAAGATCTGCTTCCCTGAGAACCAAAGAGTTAATATATATATTATATATATATATAACAAATTCTAACATGGACCACATGGTGCAACAGTATTTAAAAAATATTTAAAATAATAATGAATACCAAATATATTGGTGTTAAAGGTGCCAAAACAGTTGACATGGAAAAGTTAAAGAAATGCTTGCAAATATTTTTAACTACTGTCTCTGATAATACACTTCAACAAGGGTAATTTACATTTTACTACTAGTGATTTAGTTGGAGCAAAGAAAGTAGATAAAATGATACTATATATTTGTGAATGTTATTTCCTTAAGTAAAATGGAATATGATAAAGAAAAGAACAATTTAAACTTTGTAAAGAAATAACTTTCATGTGACATCCAAATTATTTTCACTCTTTTCTATTTCTCTTGTCAATCAAACAAATGATGGAGTACATGCCAAGAAATCACCATTGGTATTTGGCAGCAACAAGAACCTCCTCATATTGTTGAGCAGCATTGTCCCAACTAAGATCCTGTGACATCCCTCTTTGTTGAATCCCTTCCCAACTCTTCTTATATTCCCTATATGTCGTTATGCAATTCCATAATGCCGCCATTAACTTGTTAGCTTCTGCTCTATCAAACGTCCAGCCGACACCCGATTCATCGAACGGATTAAAAGGCTGCACTGTATCTCTGAGTCCACCCACCGCATGTACAACAGGAACCGTTCCGTAATTCATCGCATAGAGTTGATTCAATCCACACGGTTCAAATCTTGACGGCATGAGCAATATATCTGCACCTGCTGTTATCCTATGAGCCATCTTAACCGAAAAACCAACCCATCCTCGAATTTTGTCGTGGTGTTGGCATTCAAATTGCCTTAGCATTTGTTCTAAATCAGGTCTTCCGGTTCCCAACATGATTAGTTGCACATCATGGCTCATCATCCAAGGAATTGCTTCGGCTATGAGATCAACACCTTTCTGTTGATCTAGTCTTCCGATGAAAGAAATTATAGGAACATCCTCGCGGACGGGCAAACCAAGCTCCTTTTGTAAGGCTGCTTTACATTGACGCTTGCCGGTTTGTAGGGTCTCGAGGGTGTAGTTAGTGTAACCGTCTGATTTCAAGTGAACGTCGAATTGAGGGTTCCAATCTTTTGTGTCAACGCCGTTCACAATTCCCCTAAATTTCCAGTCATTCTCATTTATGATCCCATGCAAACCCCAACCACCTTCCGTAGTTTTAAGTTCCCATGCATATCCATGACTTACAGTGACGATCCTATCTGCTGTTTTTAAACCGGCTGCAAAGATGTTGAAGTGCTCACCTCCAACGGGGTCGTACATTTTGAAAAGGTCCATGTAGTTTCCAGGTAAATCCACATAGTTGAAATCCTCAAGCGGGCCTCGACCCTGCATAAGTGAAGCTGCGTTTCAGTATGTATAAGGAAAAGCCAATATAAATTCCAACCAACCATATAAGAAAATGAAATCAGCTTCGATGAAATCCACATAGTTAAGGGTATTATCGACAAACAATAGTTAATGCTACATTGAACTTTAAAAACGAAAAGTAAATAGGAACAAATTTTTTCTGCAATAGGACCAAGGAACCAATTGAACTCATGGGTTTCAGACAGCTATTCTAGTACAACAATCTGCCATCACCAGCAAGATGCTGATAGTGAGACCATAGTGTTTAATTTAGGGCCTGTTTAGATTGGCTTATTTGGACTTATCTACTAGCATAATCACTTGTGAGACTATTTGGGAGAGCTTATGGAAACAACTTATGAGCATGAAATGTCCATAAGCTATTTTCAGCTTATTTCCATAAGCTCTCCAAGATAGTTCATGAAAACAGCTTATATCTTATATGAAAACAGTTTGACTTTATTTTATCTTCTGTTATGGAAATAGTTTATAATAATCACTTAAATGTAAAGCTCATGCTACAAACACTTACCTATGTAACTATGTTATTTATCCAAACAGTGTCCTAGTGGAGTAGAATGTATCATAAATAGGACAATACGAGATTCTTGTTCAAAAATGGGACTTTTACTGCTGAGTTCTGACAATCTGAGACACAGACATACTAGGAATGCTAATAGGTGTTATAGTGATACATCCAATTACAAAGACAATAATTATAGTGATGCCGAGTTCAATTCCTACTAATAAAAAAACGGTTCTCTAGTTGAGTCAAAATCACAATATGCATCTATTTCATATTTGATAAAACAAGTGGACCAGATGTCCTAAATGATATATACATTATAGACGTGTGTGTGGACACACGTATACAGAAGTTTCTTTCTTCACCATGAAGAACATTGAATTATCTGTAAAATTAGATTCAGAATGAACCTGGTGAGCTATGTTATGAATCACGAGAACAGATCTTGTATAGTTCATCAAACCATTGTCACGATAATATGCCTTCAGATACACCGGCAGCAATGCAGTATGCCAATCATTTGCTATGAAGACCAGATTTCCATCTCCATAGCAAACTCCACCACATGGAACATGCCAAGGGACCTGAAAAATAATTAACTTCATGATTAATATTTAATTAAGGCAAATATAAGGATTTCATAAACAAGAGATATGTAAGTTTCCTGAAACAGACAATTTGTGGTCCACAATACGGACATCTTTTCTATACATCATTTAGTTCACGTACCTCGACCGCTGCCTTGCAAAATAACGCCATGCGCCTTAGAATATCCTGTTCCATTAAAGGACAGCAAGAGTCAAACAAAATGCTAGGAATTAATAAGAATAGAACACTAGTTACAAGCTATGAAGCACTCACACATACACGGACACCAGACACTGACACGTACATTGGTAATAATTTGAGAAAATAGAAGTGATTATTTGTAATCACAAGTGTCAGTGTAGAACATCGATACATGTTGGACACTCAAACACGTCTTCAATCTGAAGTGTCGGTACTCTGT
Source organism: Trifolium fragiferum (assembly GCA_954870985.1). Lineage (NCBI taxonomy): Eukaryota > Viridiplantae > Streptophyta > Magnoliopsida > Fabales > Fabaceae > Trifolium > Trifolium fragiferum. Next base: position 4,427,390 of record OX940789.1, on the reverse strand, counting down.
GCTACATAGGTTACAGGTAACTAAAACCAATGCATGATGGGTTCCAAAATACCTTAAATCAAAACAACCATATTTTGGTCATTCCTCTCATAATGATTTCCTAATGGAGAAACCAATAATTCACATAATAAGACAGTTCTGTCCATTTTTTCCACTGTTTTTCCCATTGAAAAGGATCTCAGTAATTTTACAGTTAATGACAACTTAAGTACTTAAGCAGGTCCTTAAGTAAACATAAATAGAAAATTACCACTCGGTTTCCGCCATATATGTTACTCTCTAGATGGCGAAATATTGGACTGTCAATAAACACGTAGTCGACACCATCAATATAAGCCTGGAAATATGTCACTTCCATGTCCTGTAAAGTGAAAATGTTGAAGCATTACTACACAGAGGTGGTAGCATTTAATTGTTTCGAACAAGGAAACATAAAATAGTTAGGAATACAGTAGCCTCTCGCTGCACACCTGACCAGCTACTTTGTATCTCTTTCGCACTCCTATGTCTTGTGCTTCAGCATAATTACCATAATGAGGTGCAACAACCTGAGAAGAAAATGAAAATAAAGAAAAAAAATGGAAATAGTTCATAAAAAGGGAAATTGAAAATTTATTGATTTAAGGTATATCGGCATATATGTTATACTTCTTCAGTTCATGAAGGGAATAGCATTTTACCATAACTCTATGCCCACGCCGAGCCAAAGCCTTTGGTAATGCTCCAGCGACATCTCCAAGCCCACCTATTAGTTCATATTAAAACCGTTAATTATATTGAAAAAAACCGCAGCATATCTCCGTTTGTTATAGAAGAGCTCAGCAACATGCATTCATCAAAGGGAAATCTTATTAATGCATGAAATGTGAATATTTGAGCATGTTCTTTCACTGATGCATATCTCTGTTTGTTATAGAATAGCTCAGCAACATGCATTCATCAAAGGGAAATCTTCCATTGAAATTATGTTAAATTACCTGTTTTCGACCATGGAGCACATTCCGCAGCAACCAATATAATGTTCATAACATTGGTCCCAGCCAACGGTGGGGGATTTTCACCATCACTCTCAACATTGTGAGGCTCATTAAGGACCTCCTTTGAACTTGATTCACTCTCACGTTGCAGATTTTCAAACTTTAGGCTAGAACTTTTTATGCTACTCGCAAGGTCTTTCGGCACAGTATTAGTCCTCTTTCCCTCATACCTCGTGTTTTTAGGTTGTTCATTAAAATGTAGCCAGGATGAAGACCTTTCGGCATCATTTCTCTTTTTTTGTTCATCAAAACTTTGATTAATGCCTACAGACGAATCATCTCGTGTCTTCTTTTCTCTAGAATAGGCATTGTTTCTTAAAACATTGCCACCATTTTGGTTTCCAACAGCATTGCTGCTCGCGCTGGTCGAAGAACTTTCCTGTGTATTTGAGCCACTTGACAGAGATTCTTCACTGCTTTCATAAGAAATTCCATTTCCGTCCAATCCAGGAACGTTGTCACTATCTATAGAAGAAACTAGTTTCTTTCTTTCAGCAATCTTCAATTAAAAAACAAATAACAAAACTAAATAAGTTTGCCACATTAATGCTTATAATAATAACATTTAAAGAGGGCTAAGGAAGCATGTTCATATTTGGATGACTTATTTTAGCTTATATATTGGTATAAGCACGTGTGAGACTGTTTGATGAGAATCCGGAATTCAGAAGCAGAAGTTAAGTAAAGAAATACATCAAACAATTGATGAAGAAAGAAGAATTGTAGAAGGGAAAGAATCCCAACATATCCCACCGCCAAGCTCCTCCATGATAGTTAATGAAAACAACTTATAACTTATATGAAACTGTTCTATTTTAGTTTATCTTTTGGTATAAAAACAGCTTATTCAGAAGCACTTATACGATAAGAGCTCATACTATAAGCGCTTTATTAAATTGTTTATCCAAATAAAATGATGTTTGTTGACACAACTACCAGTGTAATTTGTATAACCAACTGCACTTGCATGCCCTTAAGTAGTTTATATATGAATAGTATACCTGTATTGTATGCATTCATTTCAAAAGAAAATGTTCGCAATGACCTACTCACCCACATGTATCCATATGCCGTACCTTTTATGATAACGGAATTTTGACAAATCCATTGCAGGACTGTTTTTCGGGAATATGTTAATCTAGCTCCATAGAAATTTACAATTGCAACAAACTAGCAAAACAAACATAAAGGTGCTACAGCAAAGGCATAACATTCTATCCCAATTTTTTCAGGGTTTTGGACACACTATTTATTATTTAGTATCCAATTAAACCTATGGTAATTAGCTTTAAGAAGTTAGTCACTAATCTTAGTATTCATTAGTAATATGATCCTATGTTGAAATGGTATAGTACTTCTATTAAGATAAACATCATGGACACAAAACACAGAAATAATAATGATACAAAGTCTGATCTATGAGCTTTACATCATACATGAAATTTAGTTTGGACTTAAAAAAAACAGAGCTTTGCATTCCATTTTGTTATTCGGTTGATATTGACCTATCAATCTTCTCTGCTAATGCAATCATATATTTTCTTTATCACCTATACCTTCCTAGTCATCCTTAATACCTTAGCACTTCATTGCAAAAACGATAGCTTTAGGACCTCACAACTAGGCGCTAAAATTGCAAATTTAAACCCAACAGAATCTTATAGACCCTAAGTGTGCAACATAGTTTTGCATTCAGCTCTAAAATCTTGAATAAGTCAATACAATAGCCAATTAGATTACATTAACTAGAGGTAAAAAAATGAATCTCTAAAACTCAGTGTTAATGTGTTATCACTTGCAAATCACGGATAATAACAGTTTGTTCAAATTCCGCTACACTACAGTGTTATAGCTGATATTTGACAGCACTTTTTACTAAATAGTGCATCTCAAAGCAATAGTGTCTTATTCGAATTCTAAAAACTTAAGTAAAAAATTGTCATTGCTACGGCATGAGTATAAAATCGCCATCTATGAAGCACGGTCACCACTATGATTTAAGTGTGTCGCGGTGTCCGACACTCGTACGACATGTGTCAGTTTCATGTCAGGTCCGTGTCGAACTCCATGCATCATAGATTGTCATTGCTACATTGGTAGCTTTACCACAATCAATTAAAGGAGGAGTATACACATATTATACATTGCTTTACTCTACTTACAATTAGCTTTCCAAGAGGAAAAGCAATTATATCTCTCTCCCTCTCTCTCTTTCTCTATAGTATCTAATAAAGTCCTAATTTTCCAATTCCAAAACAAATCAATAAATGACCAAAAAGCAAAAATTATCAAAAAAGAGAAACAAACTCAACTTAATAGTAGCTTAAAGAATCTAAACCTAAACCTTTTATAGTAAGACCTAAAGATGAAAATCATAACCCTTTTACAAAATCAAAATTCCACAATACCTGTTGAATAAGTTCCCTTTGCAAAGCAAGAACCTTTTTACTCTTTTCAATTGTAGCATTAACAACATCATCATTATCTGATTTATCTTCATCTTCATTCTCATCTGTACCAAAACTCTTCCCAACAGCTCCTAAATGCTTATGTTTCAATCTAACACTACCATAGTTCAATCTACCACCACTCAAACCTCTACTAAATGCTGAATCAACATTCAAAGTGTTAATCTTTGGTGTAAATTTGAGATTCTTAGTGTGAAAAAGTAACACAGTAGTGTCAGAACCAAGTGATAACATCATCAATGAATTGATGAAAAATGGGGATGACCCAGATGGTGAAAATGAGTGATGAATTAGAATGGAGTGGAAATTTGCAATTGGGTTGGACCCAATTGGAGAAAAAAGTGTTTTATGAATCAAAGTTTAAGACTTTTTTCTTTGGAAGTGAGAAAAAATGGAATGGAAGACTATGGAAGGAAAAGAACAGAGTTTTATGATGTTTTTATTATTTTTTTTGAGAAATTAAGGTAACCACAAATAATTTTGTGACACAAAAGGGTCTCATAAGTGGGGTGAAAAGTTATTAACGTTAACCAAACTAATTGTGAAAAAAAGAGAAAATCCAACCAACAATTTGAGAGGCTAAAGTTTACAAATGAGTCTATTCATCATTTTGAAAGGTTGTCACATGGTGTAGTACAATTTGACAATGATAATTAGCATATGAAAAGCATGCTAAAATTATAAAATATTGTATTATGGGTCATGCTAAACAGTACATCAGGTGCACTTGTTAAACATTCTAAAAATAAAAATAAACACAAAAAGTTAATGTTAATAAAATAACTTTTTACACTTTCAATGCATTGAATGCACGCATTTCAAGATAAATTTTCTTTATTTATATGCTTAACTAGTGCACCGGATGCACTATTTAGCATTTTCCTTATATATTATTACTATTGAAAAACTTGATCTAGATCAAATTGCTTAAGGACTAGAGATTTTACAATCAAAATTATAATTTATAATAATGTGACATATTTAACAAATGTTTGAGTCTCTTTTTTAATTTTCTTTGAAAGAAATGTTTGAGTCTTTAATAATAATTGGTATGTGTTAAATAAGCTTTCATAAGCTTTCAATCGGTGTTCAAAAACAAGTTGGCGGGTTTACTAGTTCCTGTGTTTTGATTTCTTCAGTGTAAATAAAAAATATTTGGATTTCTTTGTGTTGCAATTGTCAATATCATGTAGGTATTTGGGTCGGATTGAGTTTTGGCCTGAATCTGAAATCGAAAGAGTATTTGTCAATAGAAGTTGATTTTTTTATTGGACCTTTATATTTTAAGAGACTAATTTATGACTTTTTGCTAAAGGATACTATAGATAGATAACAAAAAAAAGAAATTGTTACTCAATAAAAAAAAAATACTATTATAATTTAGTGATAGAAGAAAAGTTTGTTAGAACATCTCTAATGATGTATTTTTACATTTTTATAACACAATATAATAATTCTTAAAATTTTGTATTTGAGGGGACTTCACATAGCAATTATTAGCTAATTGCGCCTCATCAGTGTTCTGTTAAAAAAAAAATTTAACGGCGAGGATTAATTTTAATTATAAAAAAATTTGTAAAGTTGTTTTAAACTATAAAAAAAAATGTAGGAACTATTTTTGACTATAAGAAAAAATGTAGAGATTAAAAACATATTTAATCCAATTTTAATTAAGGGCCGCATAACACCATAACCAATTTTCATAGGCCATAATTTTTTCATTATTTCATATTTGTCTTAACTCTTATGTATGATGTGAAAGCATTAACTTTATCATCCAACCACAAATTTAGAAGGCAAAATTTCACAAAATAATATTGAAAGGTTGTCCACGTTGCAGTACAATTGACAATGATAACTTGCATGCATTCCACGTTAAATATATTTAATTTGGGGCAAATTCTATGGTGCATTCACCAAAATGAATGTTTTCAAAACAGTCATGATCAGTGCGGCAAGGATACAAAAATTCCTATGTGCAAATCTCAAATCTAATGGCTAGAAACCAAGCAGTCCATTAGCACAAATTTAATAGCAAAAATTTGGTGGCTAATTTATAGCAAATAATCCTAGTCTAATGGATGATGCTATAATAGTAGTACTAGATGGAAATGAATTCCTAAGAGGACCACGTGGAGGATTAATACATCCAAAAATACAGCTTGAACCAAACCTAGCTGACCTTGGACTATATAAAACTCAAATCAGATGGTTTGATCAATCACATCGTTGGTTTAAGAACAACGGAAATAATGATTTAGCTAAAGAATTTAAAGAAATAGCTGAGAATCTTAAGAAAAAACTTCAGGATATTGCATGTTGACTGAAGAAAGTCTAACAAATAAATTATAAAAAGTTTTAAATAACTTTTCTGACCTACAATGTAGGATAGAAAAACTAACGACCCATTTGGAAAACTTACAGTTTGAAGAAGGTAAGTATAAACCTTATGAAACATGGAATTTTCATGAAGAAAATTTTGCCTGTTATGAAGAAGATGAATCTCATAAATATCCTCATATTTTTCATACCACAAATCCACAACTAAACAATATAGCATGTATGTTAGCTTATATAATCAAAAATTGTTGTTATCAAAAATTTCACCAAAGAATGAATGAAATTGAAGAAGAGCAGAAAAGAGATATAGAAAAAATCTACATTAAAATATAAGATTTTTCAAAACTTTTAGAAAATAGAGAGGAATATTTGGATAAGTTGTCTCAATTTCTTAAAAGGGGGGAGAAAGATAAAGGAAAACAAAAAGAAATCCTAGAAATATATGATTCCACACAATTAAGAATTAAACCACCAACTAATTTCTTTTAAATATGGACGATACAGAAGAAGCCATTAATAGGCAATTAGAAAATCTAGAAAGACTCATGGTCTCTTTAGATATATCAGGAAAGAGTCAAATAGTTGACGATGAACCAAAAGAGAAAAATCAAATCATTTATGATTTTAGTTCTGAAGAAGAAATAGAGGAAGAAAATGAAAACCCTCATTTTGTAAAAATCGAACCAGCAGAAACATCAGGAACAAAAAGGCCTGCAGAATTCGAAAGAGAATTTACCAATCAAAAATTCCAGAAAGTACCACATTATTATGTACCTTCACAAAATCCATTTCAAGGACAAGGAATTTTAGATATAGACTGTAGTGTTGATGCAGCAAAAGATCTTAGGGATTGGTATAATACAAATAGTGTGTTAATCCAACTAAATGAAGATCTTAGAAATTTAGGAGCGGTTGATGTTTTTAACTACCTACAATATAAAACTAGAGGAAATGCTTACAAATACATTTCTACCTTACCACCTGAAGTTATGGGAACAATACCCTTAACAGGAATCTTAGTAGTAGACTGGGTCTATAGTTTACTTGTAAAAGAATTCAAAGGATGGAAAGACTCCGTTCAATCAAAAGTAGCATTCTCTGACCAAAACCTTTGGAAAATCACCAACCTAAAAATCTGCAATATGTGCTATGTAGATAATTTCATTTGTGAATTTCAGGACTATTACTATAACATAGATAATAGTACTAAAATATTTAGAAACTTGTTAGAGTTATTCTATGACAAGTTACCAGAAAAAGTATCAGCTCAAGTTAAAACATTTTTTACTTCAGCATTAGCAGAAGGAAAAGTAGATGATACTTTAGGAGGAAGAATAACTTCCCGAAAAATTTGGCTTCAAGAAATGTGTAGTCAGAAGATAGCCAAAAAAAAAGCTCAAATATCCCTTTGTTGTAATAAACTACAAGACAAAGTGGGAAACTATGGTTGCAACTCTAGAAGGAAACCTAAAAAGATAAGGTCACAAAAACCTTATAAGAGAAAGAAATTCAAGAGGGTCCCTTTTAGAAAATTCAAAAAAGGAAACAAAAAATTCTTTAGGAAAAAACAACCTTACCCTAGGAAGAAAACATGCCCACAAGGCAAAATATCATGCACATGTTGGTTATGTCATGAAGAAGGTCACGGATCCGGATCCTCGGCAGTGGAAAATCTCTACAGCTGCATCTGCTGCTCCATTTTCAGCCCTCATATTAATCCAATGGTTGAGATATATTGGATACAAATAATACTACAATTAATGGTAAAACATCATATCTTTTTCTTAGAGAGATAAAGTATCATATCTATCGACAACAAACAACATACCAAAAAAAAAAAACCGCCATTAATCAGAGCAACCGTCATTCTCTGCCAACATATAAATTGACAACCATTAATCAGAGCCACCGACCATCACCATCCCATGGCAGTGCTTTGGCCGTGAAGTGGAAGATCGACCTTCCCGTACCCAATCTACGACGAACTTGCTTTGCAACGATTGCAGAGGAGATGCACTTTCAGCAGAAAACTTAAAACGTGGTGACTGGTGCATCGACGGAATGTTGGTGGAAACTCTTGACTTCTAGGTTTCTAGTGATGCTTCCATTTATCTCTCTTTAGATTTTGAATTTTCATTGTTGTTTGAGTCTTTGAGATTATGCCAAATTCAATTTTCATATAAATTAAATGTTTTGATTTTTCAACCGACTAAAGAATGAATCTCCAATTTTCTAATATGTCATTTTCTGGGTTTAATATGAATGAGATTGAGAAGGCAAACAACACGTAGGCAAAAAAAATACTGTACTTTACAATTACTTTGTAATCTTTTATGTCTCAACCGTTAAATGGATCTAATGGTTGAGAATGGCGCTGCAGATGCAGCTGTAGAGATTCCGCTGCTGAGGATCCAATTCCAGAAGGTCACTATGCAAATGAGTGCCCTAAGAAAGAAAACCCTAAGAAAAATGTCTTACATGCAATATATGTAATGGGATATGAACCTATAGAATCAGACGTAGAATCTGATGAAGACATTTACGAATACTGTACAGAGACAGATTCAGATGTCGAAGAAGATACTTGGTAAAGGAAACCCAAGTGCTACATTTATTAAAATAGTATTAAAAAATAAAAACCTCTTAGCCTATGTAGACACAGGTGCAACTCTTTGTTTTGGGAGAAAATCTATCTCTAGAAATTGGGAAAGATTAATCAAACCAAAAGAAATAATAGTTGCAGATAAATCAAAACATCAGATATGGTTTAACCTTAGGGATGTATCTATAGAAATTGAAGGATATAAGTTTCTTATTCCAACAATCTACCTCCATGATTCAGGATTAGACCTAATCATAGGAAATAACTTTTTAAAATTATATGAACCTTTTACTCAAAGAAAGGATACTATATCACTTCAATGGAAGGATTTGGGAACAGGCCCGGCCCTGAGGGTAGGCAATGGGTGCGACGGCCTGAGGCCCAAAATTTTAAGAGGCCCAAATTTTTGTATACCTACCTACTAATATAAATAAAATATAATTAATAATACTTAAAAGAAAAAAAAATGATTAGGCAAAGGAAATATGTGTAGGATTATTAAAGAAAATATCATTAAGGGGCCCAATTGGTAGAAAATATGATTAGGTATAATTAGTAGGATTATTACAGAATAATTAGGCGGAGAGTTTGATTTATGGACTAGAAAGTTTTGAATTTTTGCTTGGTATGGTTATTTGGTACGAAATTTTATTTGCTATTAATATGGTGAGTAAAAAGTTGCAATCTAAGTCTATGTGCATGATGCTACTTGAGATCATCAATGTCACAAGAAAGATTGAACGGTTTGACAACTTTGTCAATTGATAAAGATATGTTGGCGGACATTGATGTTGATGGGCTTATCAATAATTTTGCATCTCAAAATGCTCGAAGAAATCACTTCTTATGAATTTTTAAGTAATTTTTTTTTATATTTTGTAAAATTTATTATGTATTAATGCTATATATATTGAATGAAAGAATTTTTTTTATGTTTGGCCTAAGGCCCATAAAATGTCAGGAACGGTACTGTTTGGGAAATCCTAAGAATAGCAAAATAGTAACCACCAAAATAGTTACTAGAAATGAGATCTTAAACCTTATTAAGGGACACCTTAAAGAACTAAGAACAATATGGGAAGAAAGAAGTTTCCATATTAGTATAGAAGAAAGGTTAGATGAAGTCTGTTCAGATAACCCTTTAGACAGTGTTAAAAATACTAATCATGAACTTATAGTCATTAAACTTAAAAACCCTGATGACGAAATAAATGTTCCGAATAGGATTCCATATTCTATTAGAGATGTTGAAGAATTTCAACAAGAATGTAAAGATCTACTTGATAAGGACCTTATTAGACCTTCATCAAGTCCACATTCTGCACCAGCTTTTTATGTCGAAAATCACAACGAAATAAAAAGAGGTAAGAGAAGAATGGTAATTAATTATAAGAAGCTTAATCTGGCAACAGTTGGGGATTTTTATAAATTACCAAGAAAAGATTTTATTTTAGAAAAAATAAAAGGATGTAATTGGTTTTCTTCTTTAGATGCAAAGTCTGGTTATTATCAACTAAGACTTGCTGAAGAAACAAAACCATTAACAGCTTTTTCATGTCCACCTCAAAAACACTATGAATGGAATGTTTTACCTTTTGGATTAAAACAAGCATCATCAATATACCAAAGATTTATGGACAAATCTCTTGAAGGTTTAAATCATATATGTATTGCATATATAGATGATATACTTATTTTCACAAAAGGAGGTAAGGAACAACATCTTCAAGATATAGAAACTGTTCTTCTAAGAATTAAAGAAAAATGTATTGTAATTTCGAAAAAGAAATCAAAGCTTTTACAAAAAGAAAGAGAATACATTGGTTTAATTTTAAAAGAAAACGGGGAACTAAGTTTAGCACCTCATACACAAGAAAAAATACAAGCTTTTCCAAATGAGCTTTCTGATAGAAAACAAATTCAAAGATTTCTTGGATGTTTAAATTATATTGCTAACGAAGGATTTTTCAAAGACTTAGCAAAAGAAAGAAAACATTTGCAAAGAAAAATTTCAGAAAAGGTTCCTTGGTCTTGGACTGAAACTGATTCTGTTGTTGTTAAAACCATTAAAGAAAAAAATTCAAGTTTTGCCTGAACTTTACAATCCAACAACAACAGATTTCTTGATTGTAGAGACAGATGCATCACAAACAACCTGGGCAGGTTGTATGAGAGCCTTACCCAATGGTAAAGCAAAACTTTCTCTAAATGAGAAGGGATATAAAATTGAAGGATCTAAAGATCTTCAATCAAAGCAATCTGAAACTTTGAAAGAAGGAACAGATACTAAAAAGGGCATTGATTATAGTGCTTCTAAAATCCTGATAAAGGATACTGAAAAATTACATTTATGTAAATATATCTCTGGTTTATTTACAGATACAGAATCTAGATACCATATTCAGGAACTAGAAACTCTGGCATGTGTAAAAATATTAGAAAACAGGAAAATTGACTTATTACTGTCAAGATTTCTTCTTCGTACAGACTCTAAATATCTTACAGGATTTTGGATATATAAAATTAAAGCTGACCATAAACAAGGCAGACTAATAAGATGGCAAATGAAATTACAACAATTCGAGCCATATATTCAATACATAAAATCTGAGCAAAACAGTTTTGCAGATACACTGACGAGAGAATGGAGCAAGCCATAAAGCTACTTCAAAACAACATCAAGCAAAAAGACGAGCAACTTGTCGCCATAGATATCAAAAGAGCAAAAATTTCTGCCGAGCGGGGGGAGATGATTACAACACTCAAAAGCTTACAAAAAATGACAACAAACGAAAATCAATCTTCAACAGGCCCAAATGAGATTCTCAAGAATGAAGAAAATTGAGACTTGCTAGGACAACCTTCTGGAAAGTATGACTACTATGTAAAGTATACAACCCCAGAAAGTTCAAAAATTCCTACTAAAACGGTAGTACCCAGCGGTTGGAATATAGATTCAAAAAAAGAACAAGAAGCGGAATCTTCAGAAACAACTACAGACAGCAAAAAGTCTTGGGCTGATAAGGTCGAAGAAGAGGAAGAAGAAGCCAGAAAAAATGGTTTATTAACAACCATTCAAACAAGCGATCCCGTAGACAATGAGATGGGAAAGTTTGAAGCTTATGTCATTTTTTATGGTCCAATGAAAGAGATCTATAGAAAATGGGCAATAGCTAAACAACACATCATTGGCAAGAATGTGCGTCACAAAGGATACAAAACCATGAAGGAGGCCGAACAGGCGCTTTATGGAGCATACAAAGAGATTACAACAACAAAAAACCTTCAAAAATCTTCAACAATGGAGTCAAAAAAGAAGTTGTCAATTGACAAAATTCGCCAGCTCGAATATTAAAAGAATTTCCAGATAACTGATCCAACTTATATGGAATTCAGTCTTAGATGGAAATGGCTAAACCACTATGTAGAAGAATTCACTACTGAATGCTTCTACCCAGTTAGCAGAATTGGTTGCACCAAAGCAGTCGTACTACCTGGAATAGACAGTGCTATATGTCTATCCTTCTTCCAAAATGGGTTGATCCATACCATATACCTGGAAGAACAAGCCGGAAAAACTTTCGGAGAACTCAAATTCCTTCCAAAGGAGTTACAAAATTTGGCACAAAAATTCAACAACTTGTTTGTCAAAGGAAAGGAAATTTTTATTAAAATTGAGTCCACATATCCATGGTACGATGAGATCACTCTGGAACTTACAACAAAACCCTTATACCTCATCAAGATTGGAATTTCAAATAAAGAATATCCAGTGGTGAACAAAGAAACAACTAAATGGCATCCTGCCATTTACCTTAAACAAATTAAACACTTTCGCCAGAAGATCACTAGATTGTCTTCCCAGACAAACTACAGAGTTATTTACGAAGACTCATCAATGGTCGTATACAGTGACTCTAGAAAGCCCGCAAAAGACAAAGACATCAAGGCAGTCAAAAACCTTGAAGAAAAAGTTGACCAATTGAAAGATGGTCTTGAAAAATTACCCAAGTTAATTCAGGAAGAATGCTGTCAATACTTTTTACAGTATTACAAAGAACACAAATGTGAAAATTGTCCAGAAAAACTGTTGGCACAAGAGGACAAGAAAGTTGACAGCACAGAACAACTGACCACAATGTAGGACAAAATTGTACAGTGGTACCTTATCACATCTGAGTCAGATGGGGACCACTTAGTGCTAAATAATGTAAAATACTATTTGTCGTTTTTTTCTTAGTGCGTATTTCTTTTTTAGTGCGCATCACTTTTTCTGAGTGCATGTTACTGTTGTGTGAGTGCGTGTCACTTTTCTGAGTGCATGTACAATGTCATGGAAAGGGACGTTTACCTAATGTGAGCCCTTCTCCACTATAAATAAGAGCATTTAGCTCAATGCAAATTACAGTTGAAAGAAATACGAAACTATTAACTAGTTTTCTGAAGAATTATTTCTTCTGTCCTTAGAATCATTTCTAAGAAGTAGCTCTTGAGGTAATACTCTGGAGGAGCTAGATCCTTGAGGTAATACTCTGGAGGGATCAACCACATAAAACAATAACAATACAAACATCTTCGGATCGAAGAATTCATCAAAACTAAAAACAAAGAAAATCATATCAGGTATGATTGTTATTATTACATCACTTATTTATTATATTATGTTATTTGCATAATCAACGGAAAGTTCAAATTTTAGAACTCAAAGATTATTTTCAAACTTTTTTGAAATTGAATACACAGAACCTAGTTCTAATCATACGTACTTAGAATTAGTCTTGATGGAAGACTATGATAAAAATGTAACTTATTTACTAAAAAAGATTCCTGAACCAAATTTGGCTAAGATAATTTTAGACAAATTCAAATTTAATCATTATCAAGAAAAGATTTTTCTCGAAAAACTTCAAGAAACTGTCGAAGGAGACTTCGAAGAACATGAATTAAAATGTTTAGTTCATGAGTTAAATAATTTTACTAAAAATTCTAAATACATAGAATGTTTTCAAGGACAGTTCTATGGAGACTTTGCAAGTGTACACTATAGACTAAAAAACTCTCGATTTTATAGTCTAATAAAAACTTTAAATACTCTGCCCGATAATATTAGTGAAAATTCAGAAGAATTTTGAAAATTATGTCTGAAATCTCACTTTTTGAAGAAACATCTAGTTATTTTGCTGATAGCATACTAGATCACAAAATAGAAGAAGCAGATTTATCTCTAACTGCTGACGAAAACTTTAAAAGAAAAACTAAAAAATTCAAAGAACTTTTCTCTAGGAAAAATATTTTGAAATTTGGAATAATGGTAGGAGAAGAAGCAGTTCCAATTGATTCTACATCTGGAAATATATTCGTATCTACCATAGATAGAACACAAATTCAAAAAAGAATTTCAAGTCTTTCTGAAAAAGAAAGAAATAAAATTGGTTATATTCACATATCAACCATTCAAGTTTTAATCAAAAGTACTTTCATGAAAGGTATTGATACACCTTTAAATATAATTCTAAGAGACTCTAGGATTACAAATGATAAACAATCTATAATGGCACAAGGAAAATGCAATTTAATATATGGAAAAATTAAGTTTGACATAAACTTACAAATAGGATTATCCTTAAAGGATAAAGATCTAGACAGATCCATAATCTTTAATTATAAATTAGAAGATTCAAAATTTATGAAAAAAGAAAATCATCCTTTTACAATATGCTATATAATTAATTATGTTTTAAGTAATTCACATCATAGCATAGATTTTACAGGAAAAGATATAATTCATATTGATGAATTATTCACCCTTATAGTGACGTTAGAGTCACCCATATTCAAAACTTTGGCAAGGAAGAGTTGTTCCTTAATAAAAGATGACAAAAATCTGTTCGAAGAAACAGAAGAAAAATCATTAATTAGAAGCCAAAGCCTTAGGGTAGCACCTCCAAAAAAAGATTTTGAAATCTCAGAACAAAAAGAACTACATAAGCTGCAAAGCTCAGTAGCAGAGTTGTCCTTACAACTCGAAAAACTAGATAAAAGAATTTAATTTCTACACTCTGTTACACTTACTACCTGCGCTAGTAATGAACTTAGCTGAAGAAAGAAAAAATCTAAAAGTCTATAGTTTTCATCACTACTTTTTAACTCACTTTTTTAATTTGGTAGATATAGTTTTATTCAAATGGATTTTGAAGTTTTCCTAATTCAATTTCGAAAAAAAATTCAAAAAACACTTTACAAATTTTTTATTTAAGGACAAAAATGAAATTACTGAATGGAGAAAAGAAACGGAGGGAATAGAAAAACCTTCTATAAATAATGAGTAACTTATATAACATATATAGTATTTGATAGTAGATGATTTAAAAGATTTAAAAAAAAAAAAATTCTAATATCATTTTAGAATTTTAAATTGAGTTTAATTTAATTTTACAAAATCATTTTATAAAGTGAAAATTATCTTTACTTATAAACATATGTTTAAGACATTTCTCGTCCAATGTAATAACGAGTCTCTTAATAAGTTGGACAAAATCATTTTAGAGTCTTGTCCTCCAAAGTCCAAACATATTGAATTTCCAATTTCAATTTCAAGTTTGATATGTTTTCCTTTGTGTTTGTGTTTGATCTATATATATTTTTGTGTTCTTTCATATTTGCACTTTGTGTTGGTGTGATAAGGTTTTTAGTTGAATCATTCTTTAATATAGATATTTTGTTTGTTATTTAATCTTTAAAACACCTCCAAATCTCCAAACCCATAAGTTGAGCCATTTTTATAAATACTCAAAGTTTTTAGGCAAAAAAAAAGTTGTCCAAAATTGAAATATACAAAAAATTGGGTCTAAGAAGTAAAATATAAGAGTTGGAGGACCATTCTATAAAATCAAAAATATAAATTAGGGATTAAATGTTATCTTTTTTAATGGAGAAAAATATCAGAAAAACAGAGGGGTCAAAATGCTTATTCATGTACTTTTATTTCTTCATTTGCCATTAGCCAAGTCCTAAAAAAAACTATAAACATACTTGGATTTCATCATCAAAAACATCACAATTGAAGCAACTTTTCGTTAAGCCACAACAACAACTTTATGTATTTTATAACTCAATTGTCCCTTCAATATAGTATTACTTAGGAATTACTCCCTATATATAAGCCGCCCAAGAGAAATTTCACGCTTATTAAGAAAAGTTGATAGTGTAATTAATGTATACTTTTTGGGTATATTGCAATTACTAAATTGTCCTTGGTCAAAAGATGTATTTGTAGTTGACTTTACGTATTTCAATGCAAAGTGAGGTTATGTTTGTAAAAGTAATAATAAATGTGTCTAGAAAATTGAAAATGAGCTTATATTTAGGGACAAATAAAATCTTTGTAAATGTGCTTATAATAAGGGACGGAGGAAGTATCTATCAAAAAATTGTATTACTTAGGAATTGCAAGCTTAAATACATTGATGTCATTCAAGTAACATTGAAAACCTATATGATAATAATTTGTCAAAAGTAATATTATTTCCATTGTTCATTCAAGAAAAGAGAAAAAAATATACAATAACAAGACATTAGTGGTTCCATATATTGCATCAATTAATAAAAAATACTTAGCAACTTCTTGAAACTAGACTAAGAGCCATATATTTTCTCTCTCTTAATTTAACGGTTTACAACCAACTGCTACGCTATAAATCTGACCATAAATTTATAATAAAAAAATATCGATCATAGATGATTTGAGTTTCATCTACACTATTAGATCTGTTAATTTAAAATCATAAACCTTGATACTCTCTAAAGGTCACCTCCATTTAAACAAGGTATTATATAGAGCATGTAATTTAGTTAAGGACAGATGAATCAAAATCATAATATTATAAGAAAGGGAAGCTATTTTTAATTTGATGAAGAATAAACTTAAGGGCATTTTGGTCCTCCTTGTTGAGTCTTCCAATTGTTGTAGCAAGGGCATATAGCTTTGTTCCCATAATACCCCGGGGGAACACACAAGCATTTGTTACAGCACTTTTGACAAAAGAACATGCATGGCTTGTGGTATTGGGTCCTTTTGCATCTCCTTGAACATTGAGATGGGCATTCTGGTCATATCACATATAGAAAAGAAAATAAAAAAGGTAATTAAAGTCAAATACTCATAAAGATGCAGCTTTGTTTTCAAGAATAAATCTGAATATTCTCGATGCATTGAATACACAAATTTTAAGATAAAATTTCTATATTTATATGCTTAACTAGTGCTTCCTGCCCTGGGGGCACTGTTTAACATTTTCCTTTAAAATTTAAAGTAAATTAGATTTTTCGGTGTAAAATAAAAAATAAATTGTTGTTTTATTTTACAATCGAGTGAATCTTTCAACTGTTAAATGAAGTTAACATTCAAATTTAACTCCATAGAGATGAGAAAATTCAACTTGAATTTTTAGACGATTGAAATAATTTTATAAAATTCTCAAACTTATCTTTAAACTATGTTCAAAGTTGTAGAGATCTTCGATGTCCAAACTGTTTTACTCTAAATTGAAGAACAACATCAACAAAAATGAACATGGTTAAAAGAACTTACGGTAACTTTTAAGACTTCCAGGTCCATATTTTCTCTGGAAAACACATAAATATTAAACATAAGTTAGCATTTAATTCAACATTGATAATGAAAATAAAATCCAAATACATCATTTTAATTTTATTTTTTTTGTTCTTTACTCTTTACCCTCGGTCTCCCATAATGAGAGGGGTCAAGATTGTCTCGCAAATCATCCATCTAACGCAACTATGCAATTCAAACTATTGTTGATCAATTATCGAATGATTCACATTCCAATTTTATAAATCAAATACTAAATAATAAGTCAAAAGGTGGGCAATTCAGACAATCCGTTAGAATTAGTTAGGGTTGATTATATAGGTAGTGTTATTTGTCGATTAAAGTAATTAACCGTAACATTAACAGCTTGTAATTTGTATTAACCAACACCAACTAATAAGCCTAAACTTTTTGGTCCAGGATTCCCCTATCTCAAAGAATCCTCCCCAAGAGAGAAAGAGTAAAAGAAACCACATATATACCTTGTCATTGTAGTGGTGGCCTCCATGTCCATGAGATGCCATGACCTACAAAATCAAGCAAAAATATTATTTTAAGTTAACCTTTAAAAACCTAAAACATATACAACAACAAAAATGCGGGTCTTATATGAATGTTATGTGTTTCTGCCACTTGAAAAACTAACCACTATTTGAAGCATGGAAATTGCAATGAGGACCAAGATGAAAACAACAAATAATCTAGCCATGGCCAATGTCAATGTTTCAAGAAGAGGGAAATTTGTGTAGCACAAAATTGGACCACAAGAGAATTATAGAGTGAAGAGGGAAGTGATAATGGAGCAATACATAAAGAGAAATTGGGAGCATTTATAGAATTTTGATAGGGTTGGGAGAACTACAACATTTATCATCAAGATTAATTATTGGATATTGGAAACTTGCATAGAGTTTTGTGAAATGCTAAAACAAGTGTTATACATGTGCTAGCATTAATATTATCATCATGGATGGACGGTGGTGCAAAAAAAAAAATCATATGAAATTAGGATGTTATCACTTGAGTTTAATGTCTTGATAATTAATATTGTGTAGAGTGGGAAAAAGTAATAAGACAATTAAGAATTGTTATTTTAAAAAATTCATGATTAATACTCCATTCGTCCCAAAATAAATGACCTAATTTTGACTTCAGATATTATTCATATGATTTGCTTTGACCATATTTTTCTATTAATATGTATATATAAATATTAACATATTAGATGTTGTTTGATTTGTCTCGAAGAGTATTTTCAAAATATACAATTTTTATAATTTTTTATAATAGATAATTAAAGATATTAACGATTAAAGTTGTACATCGGCAAACGTGAAGGCAGTCAACTAGATCATTTATTTTGAAACGGATGGAGTAGTACATATCCTGATTTCATATTTTAAATCATAGATTTGCACTAAAAAAAGCGCTTGTTAGCCACGGTTAAAACCATAGCTAAAAGTGACTTAGACCGTGGCAAATAAGTTACTCACATTAATTTTAAGGGTGGCCTATTCCGGCGTTGCTAAATTTAGCCACTACTAAACTTGGTACTTGCCACGGCAAAATAAAACATGGTAACAATCGTTAAAATAACGATTCTTAATTGTCTTACTTTTTTCCACCCTATACACTAATTATCAAATCTCCATTTTAGGGTTTGCGATACAGATTAAAAGTTAGTTAGTTTAGCCGAGACAAGTGGTTAATAAATTTTTATTAGAATTGATTGTTTGAGAGAACTCGAGTTTGATTCCTGATGAAAACAATTTTTGGCTCGATTTTCCTAATCTTAACTCTGAATTATTTGGATCCTCTTCTTCTGAGAACCAAAAGGCTAATACCAAAAGAAATTTTAAAAATAAATTATAGCTTATTCGTAAATGTGAAGTTACTTATGAATGAATGAATGAATGAATACACTTGTGTAGTAGAGTGATATATGCTCTTCTTAAAATTTAATAAAACTATACAAGTGGGAAAAAACAAGGGGCGGGTTCATTTAAGATTATGAATGGTTCTGTACCATTTTTTCCTACTACTTGCAAAATCATTAAATAAATTGCTATTCAAAATAAAATTATACTTATGTCTCCACACTTGGGGAAATGGTACTGATCATTGGGATCATAACGCGGTCTATGAGCCTGTAGTCTTGGAAAATAAGAGATTATTATTGAGAATCATAGAATCATAGGGATGAAGATCATATTCATAAGAGAGGTGGAGAGAATAGGAATACTCATGGGGTAAAAACTCATAAGAAATCATATTGATTGATAAATAAATTAATAAAATGTACAATAGAGTAGCTTATTTATAGAACTACTTGGAGTAACTAACTCCCTAACTAACTTTCTAACCTCCTAACCAACTCGGTAACCTATCAACTAACTCTAGTTGATTAACTAACTAACTAACTATATTCTTAACAATTAATGAAATCTTTTTCAAATGCATTCAGATAAATTGTGTCTCCACTTTTTCAAATGCATGCCAATGTCCATAAGGGATTTGTGTCTCATCGATCACTATGTTATATTTTATATAAAATAAAATGTTCTACTAACTTCTTGTCATCACATTGAAGTGTTTCCTTGATAAGTGTATCTCACACGAACAATCAACTTTTATTGAGGGAAGATTCATTCTGAATAATGCTTTTATTGCTATTGAAATTATTCACGCCGTGAAAAGAAAGATAAGGGGAGAAAGTGAGATTTGGCCTTGAAGATTGACATTAGTATGGCGTATGACAAATTAGATTGGTGTTTTGTCAGATGTGTTTTAGATTATGAATTTTGGTCAGAAGTAGATTCAGTAGTAATTAGTATACTTGCTTTGCTTGTTGATAAATTTTCTATAGATTTTGAACCCAGATCATTCATTTTCACTAAACTATGCAATGATCAAAAGAGGCATGCAAACCCATAAAAGCACTTATACTGCTTTCCCTATCACTAATATATAGATGTGATCTTTGGAAAACTTGTATAATTGAAAGGGACTATATAGTATGTGTATATGTCAGATCCCATAAATAATATGGAAATTAACTATTCACAATTTTCTAGAGCCCAGCCTACACTTGTTTGTGGACCTCTTTGAAGTTGAACTCATGGGCCACCAAATCTAAGGACTATTCAACATACCTTTCACTTTACTTACCCTAGATTCATTCAAATTGAAAATTTTCACTTCTTGAAATCGAAATTGCTTTCTTTGAAATTATTGTTAGCTATATAATGTTTGAGCACATTAATATTACTCTGTATGTCCTAATAATAATCCAGTAGTGGAGCTCCCTATGACCGGGGAGGGTTGCAATCCGTCCTAAAATTTCCGATTTTAATAAATATATATACATATTTTTACTAACACTTATATATATTATTGGATTCATTTATATGCGACAAAGTTTACATGGTCTCGTTGTTATGGAGAGTCTTTTGTTAAGAATATAGACTATTAGCTAGATATTTCATTAGTTAGTTAGAGTTTGTATTTGTTTGTTAAAGTTTGTTACTAGTTGGTTAAGCACAAATTGCTCTATATAAGAGCCATCATTGTAATAGTTTCATTATCTTTTATAAAAAATGAATCCTTATGATTTCTATTCTCTTGATGATTTTCTAGAGTTTTCTCCACTTTTCCCAAACCATGCAAATTCTAACATCTTTCTTATGTAGGTCGCCAATGCTCAGCTCATGGCATTTTTTATCATTATTGTGGTAAACACACATAAGAATCAAATTTAATTGGTGCAATATTTAAATAATATTACATCGTTCAATATAACGATTTAACGAATGAGTTGACACTAATTATTGTTTGGAGAGATAGTTTTTGTTTATTTTTATTTTCAGTATGTTTCTCTTAAAGTGCCTAAGAAAACATCCATCTTTTTATTGGTGCGGTATAATATTACTCGAAGATTACATTATTATTATTATTATTTGATATGTCCTTTTATATATTAGGTGTCTCATAAAAAATTTCAAACGATGTCACGATCCATCCGAAAAATTTAGTCTAGCTCCATCACTGTAATAATCATCGTATTATCCACAAATGTAACTCAAATAATAGAAAAGTTGAAATTGCTAGATCGAATGTAGCTAAAAATTTAGTCTAGATCGCCACTGTTATTTCATTATCTATATTAAAGAAAAAGGCTATGTTTTTTTTAGCTCTTGAAATTTTGTTAGATAAAGATTGATTATTATAATCCTACTATATCTAACAATGACCATGCTGATAGTTTCAGCAGGGATAATATATAATAAAACTTTGTTTAGTGGTTAGTTCCAAGAGCTTGAAAATGCAGTCACCAGAATGGAACACTAGTGGAATTGATACCCATTTATGTCGGTAAAGAAAATTTGGATGGTTGTTAATGAGTGGAAGGGAGTGGGAGGTTACACGTTAGGATAAAATTGTGAGTATAATTTACTCTTTTCATTCTAAAATATATAACTTTCAATTTAAGTTTAATAAGTTGAAGATGCATTAGATAATTAGATGATTAGTCATATTTTATAGAAAGATCTAGAAGATCATCAATTGGATGAGTTATTAACAAGTTTGTCTGGATTAACCGATGCTATAAATAAAGGCATGAGTGAATATAATGGATAGTAAAAAATTAATAAAAGTCATCAAGTTAGCTTAAAGTAGTTTGTTACTCTCTTTTTAGCAACTAAAAAGTTATTCATGTCAATTGGTAATCTTGTTGCTACGGATTCTCCTCCCTACTACTACAATCATCACTACGATCCTATCATCATCAACACTAATATCTTGTTAAATCCTCAAGCTTACCAACAACCAACTGGTAGTTGAGCCACATAAAGGACTATCTATAGGTTTAGATTAACGTGCTAGGTGAGTGAAGCCGCTGAAAAGTAAAAGGCTATACCATCAGGTTAGTGCCGATAGAGTCAAAGTCATTGTGAACATTGGCTCTTAAAAGATATGACAATGTTAAGAGTCTTACATTGAATATATCAAAGTGCTCGATATGATACTTAAATCATGATGCACTCCCATTTATTAAACTAATCTTTTAGGTTGGACTCTTCTCATTAATTAAGTCCTAACACTAATTTCAATTTTTATTTTGTTACAAAGCTAAAATAAAAGAAAAAGAGTTTAAGCTCTTAAGTAAAAGACATCAAGATAGTTGGCTGCAAGCAATTTCTTATATTCCAAAGAGAAGAGGAATGAATCATAAATTTAACATTATTGATCTCTAATTAATATTACTTTCGTTGCGACACTTTCAATTTGATATCTCATATTTTGCATTTATGATACACAAATAAATAATAAGATAGTTTAGTAAAAATATAACGTTCTTTCATTTAAATATTTTTTTTAATCCGTGAGTTTCTCAATTAGATAAGTTATTTTAGAACTGAGAAAGTAGTTTTCAAATGATTGTTCTTCAAGTGGTAGCTCAATGGTAAAGTATTGATTTTATAATCTTAAAAGACGAAGTACAAATTCATGAGACTATTTTTTTATAATAAAAAAAAAAACTCTTATGAAATCATTGTAAAACAGTCATATAATTTAAAATAGATAATAATTATTATTATTATTTGAGAATTAAAAAATATTTATTTTTTGTCAAAGCTTTTAAAATAATGAAAATTGATGATTTTTTTGACAAGGAAACAAAGTTTTAGACAATTGAAAGAGGCCCAACAACCCATGATCCTCCGGGCCACATACAAATGGATTGAAAATATCGTTTTTTCTAATGAGATTTAGATTGTCCTACCCACTGATCCTTGTAGGGATGCAAGAAATTAACGTCAAAATTTTGCTAAAAAAAATTATATCGTACAAGTGTGCTTGTAACTTGAGAATTACTCCTTCTATTAGAATTAATTATTTAAAAGTATTCTTACCAGGTTGAATTAAATCAAGTAGAATGAGATAAACTCTTACAATCTGAAAACATAAGGTTTAAATTCCCAACATAAAGAAGTAGAGATAACTTACCATTGAAAATGTTGATCATGGATGTAGATGAACATTGAAAATGTTGATCATTGAAAAAGGATTTGATATTTTATAATTATGTACAGAGATATCTTACCCTTAATTAAACACTTTTTAAGTGAAACTCTTTGTCCATATATAATTCACATTTATGTTAAGAGAATACTTAGTTTGGTGTAATACATTTTCTTCCAATTATATTATTCATGTAAACAATTTTATTTACAGTTTTATCCTTTTGATAATATTTTCTTAATTAAAATATCAATTAAATCACATTGCAATAGAAACAAGTAGGAGGTTACTTTGATTTTATTTGTTTGAATGATTTGATGTGGCATATGTTAAAATATAGAAATACATTTAAGTGCAATAGAAAAATAATAAACATGAATTTATTTATTTTTGGTCAAAAGAGATATTCTATTCATTCGAAAGCTAAATAATAAAAAATTATATCATGTGCAGATTACAATCCACTAACGAGATAAAGTACAGAATTTATGCAGAATCAAACAGATAAAATCATAAACATGTTAATATGGTAACGTGCCTTTCCACTTCTAGTTAGATAAAGTGAATAAGGTTAAGATGTTTCAAACTGGCCCAATTTGTAGTAGATAATTTTATGAGATTTAGTACTACAAAATTTAGATTGTATTAGAGCCCTTCAACGTACTAAAGGAAGAAAAATATTTTTGTCATTTTATAATTTACTCGCGCGTGCTACGAAATGATTAAAATACCCTTACAGGGCTTAAATCACAGATGTATAAAATTTGAATAATTTTGAAAAATAACACTTTTTTTATATATGTGACTTAAGTCACGAATGTTATAACTGTAGGGTGTTTTAGAGGATGTCCGTGGCTTAAGTCACAGACAGGGATATATTGGTCATTTTGTAGGATGCGCCTCAAAATTAGTAAAGTGACAAAAATAATTTTCTTAAAGGAGACCAAAAATGACATAACTCAACAAAAAACATCCATTTAATAAGTGACTACTCAAAATCTCAAATTTAACATCAGATTTTCTTTTCTGCTTTTGATTTCTACTTTCTTGTATGTGGAGGTTGTTATCCCATGAGTCAGAACTCATAACTGTAGAAAGATATTCTAATTGCAAAATATGGAACACATATTGTTTGGAAGGTAAATCTGAAAGATGGGAGTGGTGTCAAGAGTAATGTCTATGGTAGGGCTGGAAATGAATCGAGCCGAGTCGAATTCGTCTGAGCTCGACTCGGCTCGATAGAAATTGGTTTAGTTCAAAACTCAGCTCAAATTCGACACGAACTCTTTTTTCAGCTCGAGTTCGACTCGTTTAAAGTTAACGAATAGTTCGGTTCAACTCTCATTAAGTTCAACTCGTTAAATCAAATCACATGATTTTAAAGTCAATTTTTTGTCAAAATTTCAAAATTTGATCTTTAACCTTTTAAACTATATTTTAAAAAAGAAAAAACAAATATAAAATTAAAAGAAAAAGTCATCTCAAGTGAATAATGGATAATCACGTACAAAATTCAAATTGGCGTAAACTAATACAAGTAATAAAGTAAAAACCAACAAAATTCCATAATTATTCTCAAAATATTTTTCATTGATGTGTACAGTTATATATATATTCTCGAACTAGTTCATGAGTCAAACGAGTTAAATTATATATAGTTTATGTTCAGCTCATTTATTTAACGAATTTAATTTTTAACTCAAGTTCAGCTCATTTGGTTCACAAATCAAGTTCACTAGTCAATTACCGAATCGAGCTTCGAACTATTCACGAGTTGACTCGGATCATTGACAGCCCTAGTCTATGATATAATGACATTTTCTCATTGGAGAATTTTTTTTCAATTAATTAGGTAATATTTATATTTTCGGTAAAAGTGTTTAGAGATAGATGTATACAAGCGATTTAATTAGTTGTTGGAATATCTTAAAAGAGAAATAGTAGGATTTTTGTGCAAAAAAAATTTGTATTGAAAGTATAGTTCGACAAAGTAAAATTATTAACATAGTGATTAAAAAAAAAAATTTAAAAAAAAACCTTACATCCGATTTGAATATATAGAGGTATACATCACATAGTTTGTTTGGGGGGGTGTAGAATTCGATTATAGAGTGTTGAGATTAAAGCTTCACATTGTTAGTTATAACTAGTTCATAGTTACTTATAACTTTCATCTTTTGATCAATAACAATGAAATCTCATTTTTTTTTTCTCTATGATTTGTCCACTATATTGATGTTCTAACATAGCGAGTAGGTGTTTTTTCGTTGTACATTTTAAAATCATATATACCGTTTTATAAAAAAAAATATATTGTATCTAATTATAAGGTTCTTTTTCGTTGTATACATTTAAGATTTAGTTTTTCTTTTGCTTTCGTATCAGTATCCGATCCGACCCATCAAAGGTAGACAAATAATTCGGTTCGTGCGTAGAGGCATGCGCACTGACCAAGCATTGTTCTCCTTGAAAATCGAACCCGGTATTCCCCGAATATGTCATTGGAATGAGCTCTTTGCCACTTGAGTCCAATCAACTTTGTTAAGATTTATTTTCTTTAATGTAAAAGTTCTACTATTTTATATGGGAAAGCCGAAGTTCGAATCTCAAATGTTCAATTTATTCATTTTAATGGTGAAATTTCTATCGACTAACCTATATAGCCTAATTTCTTTTGTTTTTTTCATTTATCCTTCGAATCTTAAGAGAAGGAGGTTTATTAGTAATTTAAAATTAAGTTATAAATAAGTAAAGTCTAACAAAAAAAAATTGTTTCACTCCAATATTGAATTCAGATCTCCCAAACAATGTTTGGTGAATTTTATTATTCAATTGAATTTCATATAATTTAGTGTAAGAGTTCTATTTTTAATTTTGGATTAATAGACTTTTACCCCATGCAAAGTAGGCGAGTTTTGCGTTACCCCTTTATAATTTTATTTTTTTATATTACCTCCTGCAATGTGTTTTGGTTTTTTTTTCGCAGTTCAATTTACCCCCTGGGGGTAAAACAAAACAACATTACAAGGGCTGAATTGAACTGCGAAAAGAAAATAAAAACACATTGCAGGGGGTAATATCAAAAAAAAAAATTTATAGAAGGCAATGTAAAACTCACTTATTTTGCAGGGGATAAAAACCTATTAACCTTCAATTTTTTTAATTTATGTTCTAAGAATATACATGTCAGCATGATCCAATAAATAAATAAAAAATACTATATGTTCTTTTTTATTTTGTCAAGTAGCCTAATGACTCGAAATTTCAGTCTTAAAAAAAATACTATATGTTCTAGTCAATTAATTTATTTATTGACAGACAGGACTCAATTACTAATTTATTCGTAGGTGACAATTTTTTTTAAAGGAGAATGTTAACTTGTGCCCTTAAGGCACATGATAAGCTATCTAAAAATAGAAATGTAGATAAATATGAAAAACATTTATTAAAATATGTATACCATTCATTTATCTAAGCATTAAATTTTTTGTATCATTAAATGCTACATTTCTATTTTTAGGTAGCTTATCATGTGCCCTGTTAATGTTTGAACTTTAAAGTATAACACATTCATTAATTGTTTCTTTATTAGTTTGATTAGTATATACATTAAATTTTGACTTTCATATACTTGGCTGGCACCTTAACAAAACAAAAAGGCATACTCACACGTGTAGCCACGTGGCTACTGATTTACACGTGTTTATAGATTTGGGACTCCTCTTGCGTCCTTAATTGTGATTATTTATTAGTATGGTTGACAAACGAATCAAGTTATGGGGTTCATCACCAAGTTATAGCTCCGTAATATTCATAAAATAATGAGGGTATTTCTGTCCAAAACCTTGTAGTTACAGATAGACCATCTCATACATAATAACTTTTTAAAAAATCGGTATTCTATCCAAGAAATAGATAATTTAAGAGACAGATTTAACCGGTCATTTGGAAAGTTTTCATTTAAAGTCCAAGGTTTTTTTTAATACGGACTAGTCCATTGAAATTAGTAAAAAAAAAAAAAATCAAATCTAAAATATTAAGAGGAGTATACTTTAAAATCTCAAATCAATATTACTAAATCAATTCAAGTGGTTTCTAATACACCATATTTTAATTGATAAAAGATAAAGTTGTTTATTTGAAAAGAAATAGTTACATGTTTTTATTCATACAACCGATATTTAGTGTCGATAATATAAAAATCATTGGTTGGAATAGACTTTAAATCATCTTTCTTTGATATACAAAAAAGAAAAGAAAAACAAAACGACAACGACTAGAATTGCAAGAGAAGGAAAGAAATGGTGACCGCTAAGGATATAAGAGGAGAGATAGCAATTATGAGTATTTTTATTTTGTACTAGTTTTTATACCAACTTTATTTTCCATTGAAATTTTTTACGGAGTTTAATATGTTTTTTTTTTTGTTTCTATCAATTAATAATAGTATTATTTCATTTTTTTAGGGTACAATATTTCAATTTTGTTTTACTTATGAATAAATTTTGTTTCAAAATATTTTACCAAAAAAAATGTTGTTATACACTAACCAAAACTATGAACCAAAAATTCTCCAAAAAAAAAAAAAAAAAAAAAAACTATGTACCAAAAAAACACTAAACAAAACTAGGTTGTCCGGAAATTCTCTGATACCGACAGGGGCACCAATTAATTTTTGGAGGAAATGGTTTCAAATACATCCTTCTCTTTGTTTAAAATTACATAATTTGACACTCCTCTTTTAATGTCTTAGCATTAATTTTTCTTTATCTATTTTATCTCATGTTCCTTTCAAAATAAAAACCTCTTTCTTTTCGATCATATTAACCGGTATTTTTGATAGGCAAAGTCAATGTTTTGAACTCAACTTTTTATGTTCATTTAAAAGAGATGGTACAGTGCGGCATTTTAGGCAAAGTAATTTTGAGTTTTTCTGATTTCATTTTTTGAGTTAAAAAGTTGGACAAACTTAAATGAAACGGGTCAATATACTATCTCATCTAAATACTCCCTCTAATTCTATATATAAGAAAAAGTTGACTTTTTAGATACATTATAAACTTGATGTATGTAGACTATAATGTTGTCCAGATACATGAACTTTATAATGAATCTAAAAAGCAAATTGTTTCTTATATATAAGACCGGAGGGAGTATAAATTACTTTACATATGTAAAAGTTATTAAATAAGTTAGTTTAGTTCTTTTTTATGAGAAATATTTCTTTTGTTCATTATGGTTCTATTGACTTAAGAGATTAATATGTATACTTGTATTTTTTTTTATTTTTTTTGGTACAATATGTAAACTTGTATTTAAAGGATGTTCATATAGATCAAAAACATATTTAATTACTCTATTTTTTGTTTCTTTCATTTATGTCCTAAATAAACTAAGAGAATCCTTATCCATTATGTATTTATAAATGTAATGTCTTAACTTTAATACATCATCACACACAAGTAACCAAATTAGTCCAAAGACAGTTTATGGTAAAGCAAGAAAAAGAAAGAAGAGAAAAGACTAAAAAAATATAGTAAATATATATGGGAAATAAAGAAATCAAAGAAAGGTTGAGGTCAGACTAAAAAAATATAGTAAATATATATGGGAAATAAAGAACTAAAAGAAAGGTTGAGGTTACCGACATCTCTACGAATAGACGTGTCATGGTATAGACGTGTCGTGGTGTCTGACACTCGTATGACACTTGTACGATACTCGTATAAACGTGTCGGAAAAGTGTCCAAAAAAACTTTTTTCTTTTATTTCGACACTCCTTAAATCAGTGTCCAACACTTATAAAACACTCGTACAAACGTGTCGGGGTAAGTGTCAAAAAATATTATTTTTACTTGCTTCTACTTTTCTTAGACATATATACAACGATTAAAGGTGTGTCGAAATAATATTATTGATCAATGAAGGATTATAAATATTACATTTTAATTACATTAATTTTAGTTTTTCGATAACAGTTTGATGAATAAATGTCAAATGTACTATTTTATATATCTATTTTATATACCTTGTAGGAAAAGGCTAAACAGGTTAAGCAAATTATTATGGATTTTTTTTTTATGGAAATTGTGCATTCAATGTTTTAAAAGTATGAAAGTTATCTTATCACTATTACTTTTGATTTTTTTCTTCTTTTTTAGCATGATTAACAAATATACCGAGTGCACTATATGTTACAAAAAGGCTAAAAAGAGTATATATACTAATCAACAAAACTAATCCTTTAACATAAGGTGTGCCGAAAGAGGCTACAAGAGTATATAGATGCAAGAAATGGAAAACATTTGTAAAAGCAAAGTTACACAGTTAAATCATGCCCAAACAAGTAAACGCGCTCGACCACCGACTATGGTAGTTAGAAACTAAACTAATATTTGTAGTCTTCAACCACGAGCAAGAGTAAAGATTGACCTTATTGAGCAACCGAGTTAATGAGTGTGTTGAATTTCTAAATAATCGTTGATTTCTTTCGTTCCAAATAACCCAAACACATAAGAGCCAAATAAGCTGAAGAAAGGAGCGACGCATTATGAGATCACCAGATGAAAATATAAACTGAACAAAATGCTCAGTCATATTTTGAGGATCTACCGATGACAAGTCAATCCATGTAATAACTGAAGATCATAGAGAGTCAGAGATGTTGCAACAGATACATAAATGCCGAGCTAACTCCATGTCTCCACAACCGGCCACACAAGTCTGAGCCTCCGGAGGGATGATACCTTGAATCGCCAAATTTGTTTTAGTCGGCAATCTGTCTCTTGACAATCTCCAAGCAAAAACAGACACCTTCAACCGAACTTGATTGTTGCGAATAAGATCAACTACGACATTCAAAGAATCAGATGGATGAGAAGTCAGTAGCTAATAAGTACCCCTGACTAAATAATCTCTGTCATGATCAAGCCGCCAAAGCCACCTATCTAGGGACTGAGCTTGCAAGAAAAAAATCGTGAAGTAACATCTGACACTCCCCCAACATCTCTGCCGCCCAAACCCACAACGGTCTCTACTATACCCATGCCTCCCATTCGGTGTCCCGCCGTAAATAAAACAACTCAGCCACCATACTCGATCTGTTCACCACCAAATCGAATAAGCGTTGAAACCTCACACACAAAGGAGTCTCATATATCCAAGGATCAATCCAGAAGAATGTCTCCATCTCATTTCCCACCTTCTTCATAACACACTCCCAAAACCACTCTCCTCCTATGCTATCTACTCCATCACGAATCCTCACGATCTCCCTCCACCATGAAGACCCACTCCTCCCCGCGCTCTCAAACATCCTCTTATTGTACAACTAAAGAGACTCATTTCTACATGCTAATAATGAATTAGTATAAATGGTAAAAGTCTTGATACTTTTGAGCATGTGGTTAGTAGTCCAATTTCTAACATGTGTATTGCAAAAAATCAGTTGAAAAAATAAGAACTCGTCTCATTTACCCAAAAGATTCACCAACAAAGATATTTCTTAAAACTAATTAAAATATATTTAAAGAATGATCTTTCACAAAAAATAATTTTTTAATCTATGTAAAATAATTGAATAAAAAATTATTGCAAAACATTTTTTATATTAATCATCTCATTTCTATAAAAAGAGTCTTATAATATAAAATTCAACAATAAATAAATAAAATATAATTAAAAATTATTCCTATATATTAAAAATTGAAATCAACTTATTTCGAAACTTATGAGTGGCTCTGTTTGGCAAGACTAAATTTTGAGCTGATAGCTTATAGTTTATAAGCTGATATAACCAAAAAAGCTTTGTTTGATAATTTTTTTAAAAAGACCTTATAGCTTATTATATTAACGCTATTTCAAGTAGTTTATTTCTTATAATTTTTTTCCAATTTTACCCTTGTCATCTTACTTAAAAAATTAAATATTAATTGAATCTATATTTTTTTATGTCATTTGACTCATTATATACTTAGTAATATAAGTTAGTTCAACCATTAATTTTATTAAACATTATAAATTCAATCAACTTCCTTATTTACTATAAACTAAAAACTAACTTAAAAACTTTCACTATAAACTCATCTTCTATAAACTAATTTATCAACTATTCACTATTTTTTATCTTTAATAAAATGCTTATAATTAGAAACGGAGGGAGTAATTTATCACCTATTCGCTATTTTTTACCGAAAAGATCCTTATTTTTCGCCAAATTGGTGAAGTACTACTTAGAAATGGTAGTAATAAATTTGAAGAAGGGTATATTTATTACTCATATCTAACCCCAAGTAAGGTCAATAACTTAACCATAGATTAGAACCAGAGTTAAAAAACACAAGTTGGTTAAGAAGGGACAACCACATAACCCGGATTTCTATTATCAACAGTCTTCACATAGCATCACCTCCACTTTCTCTCCCTCCTCCCCTCTCCCCTCTCCCAATACCAAAGTTAACCACTCTCTCATCTTTTTTGTCTCCTTTCACTTCCTCAATTTCTCAGAAACATTAAAGTAACATGAACCTCAAAACATAGTCAAACTCAAAATCAATCTAAGCTTCTTCATGGAGATATTAGTGTGTGTCCTATGATGTGATATATATATATATATTTATGAGGTTTCATAATCTTAGAAAATTCAAACAAAGGTAAGAAGATATATATATAACTTTTTTTTTTAATTTTTTTAATTTCTTTTTTAAATTTCATGTTATGTTACTAGATTTATTATTATGATGATGGAGGTTTTAACATCAACAACAACAACCACAAACACAATAAACACAATCACTACTCCATTAACAAATTCAAAACCACAAGAACCCGAATCAGAAAACCCGACCCGAATTCAACAACCCACTACCTTAAACATAACAAAGCCTTTGTCTTTTTCAAATGGGGTTCTTAAACGCCACCACCCAAACACTCAAAACCACCATAACAACCACCACAACCACCACCACCACAACAATAACAACAACGTTGTTGTTGTTTCTTACAAAGAATGTCTCAAAAACCACGTGGCAACTTTAGGTGGTCATGCACTTGACGGTTGTTGTGAATTCATGCCGTCACCAACCGCCACCTCCGACGACCCTGCTTCCATAAAATGTGCCGCTTGTGGTTGTCACCGGAATTTCCACCGCCGTGAACCGGAAGAACCAATTTCCACCGTTTTTGAATATCAACCACCTCATCGCCACCACCCACCTCCGCCGCCGCTTTTTCAGTCACGTTCACCAAGCTCCCCGTCGCCACCGCCGATCTCATCATACCCATCAGCTCCTCATATGCTTCTAGCACTCTCCGGCGCCGGAGTTGGACTTTCAATCCCACCGGAAAACACAGCAGCACCTTTAAACCTTAGTTCTCCTATGGGTAATAGTAGAAAAAGATTCAGAACGAAATTCTCACAAGAACAAAAGGAAAAGATGCATGAATTTGCTGAAAAAGTTGGGTGGAAGATGCAGAAAACAAATGAAGAAATGGTGAATGGATTTTGCAATGAAATTGGTGTTGATAGAAGTGTTCTTAAAGTTTGGATGCATAATAATAAGAATACTTTGGGAAAAAAATTATCAGATCATGTTAATGGTAACGGCGCCGCCGTGGGAGCCGCCGTTGACGGTGGTTCCGGTGGTGGTTTTGGTATTCATGAGAATGATAATAATGGGACTAATGTTGCTGTTTGTGGTACTACTAATGGGTCTTCTTCTTCTTCTTGATCTTTTTTTTATGAGAGATTAAAAAAAAATGAGGGATTAATATTAATAATAATAATTGATATGTTTAGATTATTATAGAGTAATTAAGAGATGGTATTAGTTGTTAATTTAGTTGTTTCTTCAATTTAATTGTTTAGTTTTTGTTAATTAATGAGATTATTATAATGATGATGATCAACTTTGGGTTAGTAATTTTTTTATTTTTCAATTTAATTGTTTAGTTTTTATTGATTATTGAGATTGTAATGATCAACTTCTTAATTTGGTTTTCAATTTAATCTAGAGGGATTTTTCTTTCTTATGGATTCTTAATTTTTAATTTGATATTCCTGTTTTGTTGCAGTAATGTAAGTAATGATAATTGAATGCTTGTTATTAGAAATTGACTACTACTAGTTAATGTCTTCAACTCTTAATTAATTACACCAACTCATTTTCTTGTATAGTTGTTTATTTTGTCTCCTTTATTCATAGGAGAAATATGCAACAATTTTTTCATTTTAAAAAGATAACAGTTAGATTCACACATTTTAAATATTCGAAGATTGAATATTTCTAATTAGAATTCAAGTTGGTGTTTCTATAACTACAATCTAAGTTGTACGAACCATACAATTAATGTGTTTATTTTATATTACGATCAATTACATTAAGTTTTGTTGTATCAATTCTAAGATGGAATTATAAGTTTACATTACAAACTTCGATTCCTCTTTATTTATATTTTTTCTAGAATATTATTATTATTATTATTATTATTATTATTATTATTATTATTATTATTATTTATTTGTCATTTTAAAGATTAATAATACTTATCTGTCATTAATTATTTATTTTTCATTTTTATTGTGTTGTCAATAATATTTTTTTAATATTTATTGCAACAAGACAGTAATAATTGTAAGAAAAAGACAACTATTTTTATTTAAAAATAAGAACTTAAGGAGTATTAGTTCAGCTTCTTTAGCAAATATATTTGGCTTCTCTTTTTATTCAAGCTCAAATTTGTTTTTTGGAGCTTTAATTTTTTTGAGGCTTAATTGATGAACTTGGCAGTATATTATTTGGTGTTTTATTTTTGTTGAGATGATGATTGTAAAGCATTCTATGCTTTTATTTTTCTCCTTCTGAGTCTCTGGTCGGATATGGAAAAATAATCAATAATAATATAATAATCATGATAATTTCCTTCTTATATTGTGTCCGTAAAATAGAGGCAGAAAGTGTTGCTACGTAAATTTTAAAATTTATCAACTATTATATTAAGGGCGGTGTTAAAATTAAAATGTTTTTCTATTCTGTCTCCATGTTATGTATACTCTATTATTCTATGAAAAATAAATAAATTATATCAATGAGCATAAACAAATATTGTTCCATTAGAAGTGGATATACATTATTATTATTATTATTATTTTTTGTTAGTATAATTATGTAACCGATAAGGGAAGAAAAATAATGTACTTTAGGGGTGATGTGGCTACTATATGATTCCAATTCCATTATTTATCAATTTAATTATATTCTCTTTAATCAAGTATGCTGCCGTTTTTACTAATATAGCTATAGCTATATGGCATATGGTTTTGGGAGAATCTTAACCCTACTAATTCTATACATAATCTCATTTAATAGTATATAATCTAACTAGCTATACTTTATAATAATCCAATTGCATGATGTGTTCTTGGAAATGTTCGCATGCTCTTTCCCTTTAAGGCAAGTAGATCTATGAATTTATTTTTAATTACTAAAGTAATGATAACCACCAAAATATTTAAATAAAGAGTATGGTAGAGAGTCATAGAGATTAAAGTGAGAGAGTGTAATATGAGACAACGTGTTATGTCTTCCACACTTTTCATTATGGGTTTGTTTTGTTTTTGGTCACTTAAATAATGATTAATTTATTAATTATTTTGGGTCCACTTATTGGTTTTATTATGGTTTTTTGGTCATTGATGAAGTCACTAATCTTGTTTTGGTTAGAAGGGTGTGGGGTCCATTAGGGACTGGCCTTAAAGATGCTCCTTAACTACCAAGGCATGGGCTTGTCCTTGACCCTTAATTGCCCTTAAAAATAGGGATATTTTGTTTAAGTGATTTTGTTTAAGTGATGAGGAATTTTCCCTTAAATATAGGGATATTTTGGACTATTCATGAGTTTTTGTTTCAATTCCCCACTAAATGTAATGGTAATCCACTTGGGAAATTTGGTCATATATCTTTTCCTTTCTTTTATTTCCTTCCACATGCATTGTTCAGGACATGTGTTTTAGGAATTTAAATGATCTTGCATATTATTTTATTTATAAATTTATTTTATTTATTTGGAGTGCAACCACATTATAATGATGAAAACTTATGCTTGAATTTTGGCTCTTTTTAATTTTCATTTTAGTCTAAATATTGTTAAAAATTTGGTAATTTAGTCTCTAAAATTAAAGTATTTTTGAAACAATTTTCAAAATATGAAATTATCGACCTTGTTAATTTATATAAAATAATTTTACGAATCAGATTGATAATTTTGAAATAGTTAATGTAAAAATTCAAATTTGATGATTATTTGAATCTTACTTTTTTGTTTTATTTTAAGAAACTGATGATCTAAAGTTTTGTTGTAAGGTAAGTAAAGTTTAATTAAAAGTTGTTTCACCAAGAATCAAATTAATAGTATTTTGTATATGATTCATCATAGAAAAACTCATTAATTACTTGAACTCAATGTCTTGATTATTTAATGATTAAATTATTAAGTGAGTAATTTCAAAACTTAAAATGATGATTTCTTTTATATTTTCTAAGCGACATGTTCACATCAACATAATGAGCGAGGTAGTTTTCATATTTATTTTTTCAAAACTATTTTTAAACTAGAGGTAACCATATTCAATGCAATGACAAATAATAAATATGGACACTTCTCTTAATCAAAAGAATCAAATTTTTCCGCTAGGTCTAACTTTGCAATGAAGTATTTTCTTTATTTTTTTAATGCAAGGTATTTTTTTATATATTACAACTTTTTTCTTTGAAGGTGTCTATCTTTGCTTGGCGCTTTTGCGCGATCGGTTGCCAACGAGAACAAACCTGGTTTCCCGTGGCATTCTATCTCCGGAGCTACATTTTTGTGTGACAGGTTGCAGAGGCATAAAGACAGCTCATCATCTGTTCCTCTCATGCAGTACTTTTGATTCTCTTTGGGCTCTTGTCCGGTCTTGGATCGGCTTCTCAGCGGTTGATGCGAATAGTCTCAGGAATCATTTTGTTCAGTTCACTTTTTCAGCTGGTGGTCTTCGTGCTCGGCGGTTCTTCTTGCAGCTCGTCTGGTTGGCTTGTGTTTGGGTAGTGTTGAATGAAAGAAATCGTCGGATATTCAGAGATTCGGCGAATTCTGTGACTCAACTCCTATCGGTGGATGCAGACTACAGATGTTACTTTAGTTTCTAATTTCCATTGTTGGTGGTCGAGCCATATGCTATGTTTAGGCATCGACTAATTGTTGTTTTTTAATTTATATTTTTTCACTTCGATCCTATTGTACTCCCTTGTAGCCCTTCTTAGCATACCTTGTACTGAGGGGCCTACCTGATTCTTTTAACTCTTATATATATATATATATATATATATATATATATATATATATATATATATATATATATATATATATATATATATATATATATATATTTCATTTTAGCTTGTTAAAAAAAATCATAATATATTGTTGAAAGATTGAACATTTATTTATAATTAAAATAACAAAGTTTATCTAAGTCCCGATTCATAAGGATTAAAATCACAAAATTTGTAATAAACGCATATGACTAAAAATGATTAAACTTTAGGTGAATTATAAAGTCAAATGATCATCATTTTATTAAGACTAAGATTATTATTATTATTTTAATGTAATATATAAATGCAAAGTTTTTTCTTTTTTATATTCTAAAACACTATAATCACACAATTTAGTTTTGTATGAGTTAATTACTCAGTTAATAATTATTAAAGAACATTATTATAAGGAGTTGATGTTCGAATTCTAAATTTTTTATTTCTTTACATTTATTGTTTGTGAATCTACAACTTAAAGAAAATACGCGGCCTTTCACAAAGAATTAAACAAAACAAGTATTGGTTGGTGTTTGCGGATCACTTGGAACGTTTTGTTATGGCCGAGACGACTTGGTTGGATGAGAATTATTCCATAATTGAAGGAGAGGCTTTGGCCTTAGGTGAGGCGATGAAAGCAATGGAGCAACGAGGCATGTGATCTCAAGTTGTTTTTGAGACGGACTCTAAAAGTATTGTGGATGCGATTCACTATTGCCGTGGTGGAATTTCTGAATTTAGTTTAATTATCTCTCACATTAATAACTTGTTATTTTGTAATCCAAACTTTAAGGTTGAGTTTGTTAAGCGGCAAACGAATATGGTTGCTCATACCCTTGCTATGGCGGCCATTTCATGGTCTAGTCGCTGTGTTTTTGAGACATTACCTATTTGTATTTCTCCCTTATTGATTAATGAAATGATATAAGTTTATGCTTAACTTTTATAAAAGATAAGTCAAATGATCATGATTTTATGGAGACTATTAAAATTATTATTATTTAATTTTTTTTTTAATTAAAAGCTAATTATATAATGTACAAAATAAATGATATATTATTTTATATGTATTTTGATAACTTAGAATCACATCTTTGAGAAGCTAAACTTTTCCATTTAGACCGGTTATGCTGCACACGTTGCTCATCCACCTACCCTCAAAAAAATCACAATCAAATATCAGCTGAAAAGATGATACTCAGCTTACTTGTAAAGCTACACTACACATATATTTACTACCTTTTTGCATTATATGATTTTAATTTAAAGGTAATACATTAAAAAGAAAAAAATTAATTATGTCCTAAAATATAATTATGAAGGAAAGTGTTATTGTATTGAATCAATATATTTTTAGCTAAGTCATGGTATATATATTTTCCAAAAATCTTAAGAATTTTGATTTATGTGTCATTTATTTTTTTTATTTTTTTGGTGATATGTCTCATTTATTTATATATGTTGTTGTTTTTTTAACGAATTTATTTATATGTTATTAAATGCTCAATTTCAACGTTTTTATTTAATGTGAAATTTTATATATCATAATTTTTCCTCTTAA
This sequence comes from Trifolium fragiferum, assembly GCA_954870985.1. Lineage (NCBI taxonomy): Eukaryota > Viridiplantae > Streptophyta > Magnoliopsida > Fabales > Fabaceae > Trifolium > Trifolium fragiferum. The sequence goes on along the minus strand of OX940789.1, from coordinate 4,389,398 downwards.
AAGTGAAATTTACTACATCTGTGATTTAGCATTAGAAATTTCTTTGTTACATCATTCTTTTATTTTATCTTTTTTAACCATCATTCTTTTAGTTGTTACATACAATACACATGTTAGCAAAACAATAATTTTAATTGTATTTTCAAAGTTGTAACAATCCATGACTTCCCATAAGGTGCCTTAAACTATCCTACAACTTAGGTTTTCTTTTGGCTCCTTAAACACAATATTTGAATGTGTTTCGAAGCATCCATTTTCACAATGACGACTCCGATTCAATAAAAAATTAACATGTACGTAGTTTCAAACTCGCCGCATGTTTAACTATCTCCCAGTGTATATCTAAGCATGTTATATATAACTCTTTTATCAATGCTAGCAAGTTCCCTCCTTTTTTTTCTCTCCAATTCCCTCTCCAATTTTTTTTATGTGTCTATCTCTCTCATCATTTCTTCTCTCTCATTATCATTTATTTATTTTTAATTTTTAATTTCTCTCTCTTCACACTCACAAAATAATGAATTGGAGAGGGAATTGGAGAGAAATCATAGGAGAGGATCCAAATCCTTGTTAGACTATCTCTTAAATGAACGATTTTAAGAATTGAACTCGATTTTTTTTTTTGTTGAAAAAAGAGAGTACTATGCATGTTTGCAACTCTCATAACATGTTCGTTGAGTATATACTTCTACATAGGCTAATGCTACGGTGGACCACATTCACAAGTGGTCCACCGTGGATAAGTGATCTACCGAATATAAATTTTACAAAATTTATTGGTAGATTGAAAGTTTATATCATATAGAGCATCTATAAAAAAATTTAGAAAAATTGAAAATCATTTGATATTTTATTGGGATTTATTAAGATTTACAGTATTTAATAAACTGTTAATCTTGATGGATCTCAATAACATATCAAATGATTTTCAATTTTTCTAAAATTTTCTATAGATGATCTATATGATATAAACTTTCAATCCAACGGTGGGTTTTGTAAAATTTGTATTCGTTGGTTTTTCATGAATTGTCCACCATGAACCACTTGAAAAAGTGGTCCATGTTAGAATTTTCCCTTCTACATATGGTATGGTTGTTGCGGTTAGAGTTATTATGCATAAGGAATATCCTTATGCATGGTGCATAAACAAATCTCCACCATCCAATATTTTTTTGATCAATTAGATTTTTTGATCAATCAAATGCACTAAAGCATGCATGGTGGAGATTTATTTATGCACCATACATAAGGATATTCCTTATGCATAATAACTCAACCCGGTTGTTGCAATACCATATGAAGAATATTATTTACAAAATCTTAATTAGATTACGAAAATAATATTTATTTTAAAAAATGATATATTATGATATGGTTGTTACAATACAGAAAGATTCTTTCACTAACTAATAGCTTTATTACCCTGTCTAAGCATTTTCATGTGCGTGAACCTTTCAACCCTATATTCAGGAGTATATCAAACTAGTAGGTACACATTATTGTATTTCTGGCAAAATTTTGTGCAAAATTATTTTGTACTATTTTGATGGAATGATGTTAGTTGAATATTTCAAATTTGGAACCAAATTTCAACATCATAGGAGAGTATAAAAGTATATCGTCTTAATATTGTGTCTATATACTATAGCTTCAAAGGTTATTTTTTCACTGTTCAGATCGTCGAAATATGTTATGAGCCAAGAGCAATCGAGCTCGAAGTGCATCAGGTTTTTGGGGGATTTTTCATATTCTTGTTCTTGTTTTGTAAGTTTTAGTGATTTCTTGTTTGATTGATTGTCAGCACTTGTTTGTGCGTCACATTGAGACTTTCTTGCGGTCATATTTAATTATAGTGAAACTATTTCATTGGTTTGAACGGTCCGTAGTTTTTTACTCTCACATCAAAAATTTTCCACATTAAAATTTTGATGTCCTTATTTTGTTTTATTGGCTGCATTTTATTTATTATTGAATCTAAAATATTCTTATAAGTTTGAGAAATTTTATTTTCGCTGAATATATATTTTTTAATGGCAATTTTAATTAGAAAGTTTAAGTTCGTCAACAAGTATATGAGTAGGGTGTTGGAAAATAAAATTGAAATTTATTATGTCCATTTTTTATTGTCGATCATAGTGTAACTTTAAGTTTTTTTAAAAAAAAAAAAAAATCAATTTGAGAACAATTTTGAATCCAAATCCAAAGTCAATTTTCTGAATATCAAGCTTACAATTTCACGGAAGTAGTATTAATAATATTGGTAAATTCAATAAATTTGTTATTGGATTTTATTTAGAGAATAACTTGTACTGTATATATGCAATTGCAACCAAATTGAGAATATTGAAACATCCTTATCATATGATAATTTAACCTTTAATTTAGCTTTTTTTTGCCTAACCTTGAATTTAGCTAAGCATACATTGATTTTGATTGATGATTAAGAAGATAATGCATATATATATGGTACAAGGCACTTATCTTAATAATGCATATTGTTGCTTAATATACGAGTTAACTTTATTTGGGAAAAGGATCAATAAAGCTGAGTTTAACACCTTACAAATTACAATAGGCAAACTTTCTGTCCCTACCTAATAAATTCCATGATTAGGTAGATGAACTTATACACAATGACATTATTCTCTTGGTGCTTAATTTGCATTAAATTTTATGAAAATATATAAGAATAAATTTTGAAAATTTGAGACTAGAATTTATTTTTTTTATTTTTTTGCATGTAAATTGAGACAAAGGGAGTAGTTAATTGATAAGGTAGTTTATCCGAATAAACTTATCTTAGCAAATAAGATAGTTGATTGAATTTATAGTGTTTGATAAAATTAGCAGTCGAACTAATATATTTAATAAATATTTAATTTTTTTCTAGTACGACGATAGAACTAAAATTGAAAGAAAAAAAATATGATAAACTATAATTTATAAACTTATTAAAATAAGCTATAAGTTGGTAAAAATAAACTAAAAGCTTATAAAAAAAATTTACTAAATTTTTTGTCATATGAATTTATAAATTATAAGCTACTCATAAGCTCAAAATGTGGTGTTGCCAAACAATATAATTGAAACTTAATTCTAAACTATAGTACTAGTATTATTATAATTTTAAAAATATTAACTAATATTTTAGGGATATTAGTTAAGAAATTTAATATAATACAATAATATAATATTGAAACTTATGTAATTTATCTTTTTAAAATATAAAACATATTCTTTTTAATATAAAAATATATATTTTGATATATTCTTAATTAGTGTCTCGAGACACTAATTACTATGACGCTTATAATTTTATACAGTACTGTAGGTTATAATTTATTTATGGTTTGGTTAGCAATTTCTAGTTATATTGGTTACACTGTAGATGACAGGTCTCTTCCCAGTCCTGTTACAATCAAAACGTGCGTGCACGTTATATATATAAACAACATGTGCCTAAACAGTGTTCCTTTGAAGTTTGAAACATGTTCATAATTTGTTGCCAGTAGTTAGACATGAATTTGAGGTAAAATTCTAACGTAAACATTGTTCAAAATAGGGATGGGTAAAAATCCGTAAATCGATTTAAATCGAATAATTCAAACCGAAAAATGGTTAAGTGGGTGGGTTGCTGTGAATTATCGGATTGTCAGTCACATATTTTCAATTTTAGACGGGTTGAAATGGGCGGGTTCGGTTTTCTAAAATCAATCCAACGGTGTCCGAATCCGTCCGAATTACATAAATCGTAAGCTTTATTTTATTTAATATATAAAACATAATGAAGTGACTGAACATATCTCGAGACATACAAACTCAAAACTTGTTATCGTTTGTTTCCTTAGAAATTGGAAACAATAAACCATTAACTAGTAGTTGAAAATTATTAGTTTTCTCTTACTCAAATACTAATACCACCATACATTTATTTTTATTATTTTATTTTACTTTATACTTATTCTGTTTAACACTCATATTCTCTTCACACCATACAATTGAGTTTTTTTATTTTATTTTATTTTTTGATGATTTTTCTTTCGTTAGGTCAAAATCGAAATTAACCGACCCGTTAAACCGCTAATCCGCAAAATTCGAACCCGCAAAAATCGAACTTTTAAAAAGTCGGATTTGACCTAATTATTGCAACCGCGGGTTGAGATGAATGATATTTTTTGGCCCAAACCCACCATACCCAACCCATTACCCACCCCTAGTTCAAAACTCCAACCACGATAGTACTAGACCATCTTCAATAATGAGTGCTTATTTTATAAGAATCAGGAACTAGTATTCTATAGTAACAAAACACAAATTACTTGTTATAAAATATAAGTAAAAATTTATTTTTTAATATCATCGTATAATTAATTTAGTTAGAAAGTAAATTTTGTAATGGAGGGAGTAATATTTAATATTAGGTGTTGGTTCTACAATAAATATAATACATATATAATTTTTGTGGGGTGTATATGGGTTAGGCAAACCCAGCTGACCCACTCAAATCCACCTAATCCAACCAAAAAAGCGGGTTGGGTCGGGTTACTGAGTGTGTATGGATTTCAAAATGAAAAATTCATAAAAATAATTGGGTTTCGGGCAAAATCCAATTCAGACCCAAAAAACCCACTGGTCCACTGAATCGGTAATGCTATAATTTTTAAAAATAATTTTCATATTAATATTAAATATTTTTCATCATTAAAAGAGAAAAGCTTCTAGTTCAATACTCAATTTTTCAAAATAAGTTGTATGTATGTTTATTCCAAACGACAAACACATTACTCTTCGGTACATCACAATTTTAAAGCATTCTTTGATCATCTTATCGTCACTTTTCTACTTTTTTTAATCATTTAAAAGTAACGGTGCAAAAAATATGGTGATGATATATCATTTTATGATGCTAAAAAAATAGTGAAAATATGTTACACTATTTTTTAAGAAAATGAAAAAGTTAATTTTTTATTTTTTTTATAAAAATAGTATGATTATTCGTCATTTTATCTTTTAATATTAAAAAAAAAATAAAAATATTTAAAATTTGGGTAACCCACACAACCCACCAAATCCAACCCAGAAATGAGTGGGTTTATCCAACCCGACTTAATATTAAAGTAGGTGGTTATTTTGCTACTCAACCCGGAGTACCCTATATGATTCGGATTTTGGTTTTGGCTAAACCCAACCCAAACCGGCCCATATACACCCCTAATTTATATTGATGAAATATGTTGTTGGCCGGTGTGATCCATTTAAAACTTTTTAAAATGTATTGGGGGTAGAGGGATTAAATGCTTATTATGTACAATTATTAAAAATATGATCTTGGAATATTAATATTGAGTGCTTATTAAGTAATATTAGTATCTCTCTCTTGGAAAATGTGACTGGAGTTTTGCAATTTAGATAATTAAAGAACTAAATGTGGTAAAATATGAAGTATGAATACTCCTAAATTGGTATCGGGTATCATATGGTACGCACTGACCCGTATCGATTTTTATTTGGATGATGAATACGGGAAAAAATATATTGACGGTTGAAAAATCTCTTAAAATATTTTAATTTTTTATTATATTTCAATTATATCTCTCACTTTTTATGAAAATATTCTAGTTGAGACAATGGACAAAAATAAAGTAAATCTCCAAAACGACCTAAAAAATATTTTTTCTAATATTTTATTAACATCCTCGTACATAATTTTTTTTAAAAATACCATATTTCGTACCAGTACCCATACTGGTACCGTACCTAGAATTGAGAATAGATCAAGTCGGCCTACAAGGGCCTATGACCTGACCTGTTTAGTCCTGGCCCGACCTATTTAATAAAAAGGTTAGAAGGGTGAAACACAAGTTGCGACCCTTTCTCCTTCAATGGTGGCTAACCGTGACTCCTTCAACCTTCAACGACAACTCTTTCATCTCTCTGATTGTGAGTGAGTTATTTATCTCTTCCACCCTTTTTTTTTTTTTTTTTTGTTGTGTTTGTTACTTGTTAGGGATTCATCTCTCTATCATGTTATTTATATTTTTCTCTCCATTAATTTATCTCATAAATCACTTATCCTAGCAATGTGATACATTTTCATTGTTCTAAATTCTAATATGAACCCAAAGAATCATATGATTTTTGTTTTTTATTCTTTGCTGATGCTTTTTGCTTGTATTAATTGTCAACGTTTTTTGCTTGTATTTTATTTAGTTAATTCTTAATTGATACATAACTATTCTGTTTTACTTAGCTATTATGTTACTTTTTCAATGACTGATTCATATTAGTTTAATTTATTCTTAATTAGTTTTGTTTTTTTTTTTTTGGGAGAAAAAAACAAGTAAAATTTGGGAGGATTGCGATGAAGTTAAATTTTGTAAAAGTATTATGAAAGATGTTTGCAAATACTGTAAGAGTTAATTTGCTACTGGGAAATAAGGAGCTTCCTGATCTTAGAACCGGAGAGAATATATATATATATAACGCACCCACCCATTTCATCAAGTAACATTTTAGATAGAATTTTTGAATTTTTTGTCCTAACATAAAGGACGGACCTTGAATACACACCTTCTAAAATGTGGATGGTGTGTATTACAATCAGAAGTTGCAATTGCAGACCATACCTTATTAAATTATCGTTGCCAATGCCATACATTCTCCATGTTTATATGCATTTTCTCTTCTTTCATTTTGTTCAGTTGCAACTAAGAAAAAAATCAGGACATAAAATTTGTCCCTAATTCACTTTCTAAGAAAATGGAACTATCAACAAAGAACTCTTTTCCTAGTTGAAGGAAATAATTTTATTTATTTATTTATTTTTTTGTATTAACGAAATGATACTTTGTTATAAAACTAAACTAGGATAACGTACACTTCCAAATTAATAACAATATGAATATTAATTTGGATGTACTAATTTAACTTCTTAAAAAATAATAATAATATCAATATTAAACAACAAGAGCCTCGATGCTTCCAAATCAAAAGGGTGTGATCAATTCCGTAAATCTGGGCTAGATGATAAATTATTGAAGCCATGAGAGACTAGAAGATTTGATCCACAAAGATGATTCATTTATTGAGAGAGAAACAAATTATTAAAAAGTAAATTACTTTAATGCTCATTTAAATCAACTAATTTTAAAAGAAATATTTGGGTTTTTTGTCCATTTATAAAAGGTGACACATTTAAAATTTTGAGTTATGTCTGAGCTACAAAGTAGTTATATTATTTTTATAAGTCACACGCGCATAGAAACACACTTAATATATACATTAAGGCGTTTTCATGCACATGTAACTTATAAAAAATAATATAGCTAACTTTATAGCTCAGACATGACTCAAAATTTTAGAGGCACTTTATACCTAATGTGATCTCAAATAACATAACAACCACTTCCAATTACCACCATTTTTAAAATTATAGTTAAATAAATCATAATTTTTGTATATTAGGTAAACTCATAGGGAGGCAAGATACAGAAAGTGCGGTTAAACTCAATTTAATTTTATTTTTACTAAATCTCAAAACATAAACTAAATTATATTGTATTTTTTTGATATCATCCAAAATAGCAAACCAAAAAAGCTCTACTAGATCCAAGTATATTCTTACACCTTAAAGCAACAACATATATACTGTTGTCTTTTCTTACTTGAGAAAGGGTGAGAAATCACAAAGGGGTTCTGTGTGCTAGGGTTTGGGAAACACGTACTTAGAAAGACAAGGATAGAGAATTATGAGAGTTAAAAGACCTAATAATTTAGAGCACTTTGAAAGTTGGGAAACACATGAGAAACATTTTGGGAGTGAGTTTCATTGCTCATCTTTATTCTTGAGTGAAGAAAGAAAAATAGAGAAAACGGGTATTGCTCTTGAAGAGCAATTTTGAGCATTTTCTTGGTATTTTTCGTTGAATCTCATTCGTGGGAAGAAATTGGGAAATTGGATGAGATTAGGATAGTTCTTTGGTGAACTTGTGGAGCTGTTTTTTTCAAAAAAAATTGTTTGATCTCTTTTAAACATTGATGATATAGTAAATTAGAGAGCTGCTCTCTCTTCCCAACATAAGTCATTGTTATACCAATTTTGGACCAATATTAATGATATAGTGAATTAGAGAGCTGTTCTCGTGTGTTTTATTTATATTTACTATTTCTTACTATTTGCTTGATTTGTTTATGTCTACACTTAAATTGTTAGAATTATTATTTGTTTGAATTGTTTAGTATTGATTGTCATTAAACTTTTGCTCCACTCTTGTTATTGTTGTATTGAACAAGAACTTCCAAATTCACAACAAATTCTCCAACATGCAATCCCATATAATGGAAATTATTACGAACCTTTGTAATGTTAGGCTAAGCCAGAACTGGGGTTTGCATTCACATGCCCCATGTGCCTCTATTTAAGAGGACTTAGCAACTTTCCTGAAATAGCCAATTTCAATTTTTAAGGGAACCTTCCTAAAAGGAAAAAAAAAAAAAAAAGAACAAAATTGGTGTACTAATAGTCACAAACTTTGGGGTCATAAAAGGCTTGTGTGTGTGGCCTAGATTATCATAATAAGGTTAACTATTCGTTGGATTCTCACTTGTATCAATTACTGGTTGCTTTATGTCATTAGTGGGCCTTTACTAGAAAAAATACAAGGCTTATGAAGAAATGAAGAACTAAATGTGCATATTCTGTTAGGATTCAACATTAATTTATTATATTACTTCCGTTCTCTTTAATTTACGGTTCTTTTAATTTTTTACTATTGTTCCAAAAATATAATGTTTTACTATTTATATCCATATAAAAATTAACTTAATTTCCTCTTTCTTAATAAAATAAAACTTTACTTTGTATAAAATTTTAAAAAAACTAAAGATTTGAGATGGAAGGAGTATAAAAGTCCCATATCGTTTGGTATTAATTAGTTCGTAGGTTTCTTAAATATATTTTTTGTTTCATTTTGGCCCCTTAAAGAAAAACGTTTCACTTTGGTCCTTATTAATATGTTCGCAGTCAGTATGGTCCTTTCCGTCCAATTTTTCCAGAAACTGTTAACTACCTCTAATACATAAATGAATTGGAAATAAATATACCGCATCAACACAATTTAATCAACCACTTCATTAATCAAAAATATGGTCGTAAAGGACCATACTGACTAATGACGTACATATCAATAAGGGACCAAAGTGAAATGTTTTTTCCTTTAAGGGATCAAAGTGAAACAAAAAATATCTTTAAGGGACCTGCAGACTAATTATGCCGCAAATTTATGTTTGTTTAATTTGGGGCATTGTATCCCACAAACTTATTTATTTTTTTTGTCCTCTAATTAACTTTTATAATAAAAGTTCACCTTTAAATTGATATAAAAATCGATGTATTTGATCTATATTATAAATTAGATATATCAATTTTTTATTAAATCTAAAAATAACTTTTTTTTTTTGAATTTTATATTAAGGGTTAGAAAGAGTATATTGTTGAATAATTTTAAATGTACTCTCATAAAAATTTAGGGTCACCCCACTATATATAACTATTGAATAATTTGATATGTGAAAAATGGTATGAGATAAATTATTTAATGATTATATAGTTAGTCACATACATTAATACATGACTAAATTAGACTTTTAGTCCCTTAACTTATTTATTAGTTTCATTTTGATCCCTTAATTATTTGTTGTTTCATTTTGATCCCTTAACTATAACTCTAGTTGCCAAATAAGTCCTTTCCGTTAAAATTGGTCAAAAACCGTTAACTTTCATCATCTTCATTGCCAAGTTCAGAAATTCATCGCTCCTTTCATCACTAAACCCAGAAAATTAAAACAATATCATCACTTTCAAAACTCATAAAAGAAAAAAATTTAAAACTCAATGTTCAATTTCAAATTTTTCCCAAATTGAAAGCCCTAGAAATCATCATAACCATAGATCGGTTCCACATGAGTTTTTAAACAACACAATAAACACGGCAACAAAAACAATCTCACTCGACAACTCAACACAAAAAACAACAATAAGAAGAACCACTAGAGGAGGAAAAATAAACAAAAAAACTCACCAGAAACATACAACTTTGAAAACACCACTCAATACTCCAAATTTACAACCCATTCTGTCATTGCTACTTTGAATATCATTTACATGTGTGTTTTTATTAATCATTTTGTTCTTTGCTGTTTATAATTTTTAATGGAAAAAGAGTTTTAATAAAGAGATTGATGGAGGAAGAGTAGGGGAAGCGAGAGGAAGTTAATTTATTTGGATTTTGAATTTTTTGGAAATGAAACTAGTTGGGGGTGATGAAGGAAAAAAATGTTAAGTTTTTTACTTGAGTGCTAAATTTGGTGATGAAAGGAATGATGAATTTCTGGATTTTGCAATGGAGATGATGAAAGTTAACAGTTTTTGACAAATTTTAACAGAGGACTTATTTGGCAAACAGAGTTATAGTTAAGGAACCAAAATGAAACAACAAATAATTAAGGGACCAAAACGAAACCAATAAATAAGTTAAGGGACTAAAAGTCTAATTTAGCCTTAATATATATATATATATTGATAATGTTGAAACAAAATAAAATTCAAAATAAAATAAAAAGATGCACATATTTCAAAAATATACATCTTAAAAGAAATTAAGAATACTTTAAAAAAAGGAACTAAATGAAAAAAGAACCAGTTATTGCAAGTAAATAATGGACCACATTTATTTACAACATAAAGATTAGAGCATTATATCATTGTTGTGGTTGTGGTCCTTAAGATTTTTCATGTCTTATCTTCAACAATCTACATCTTCAATATTCTTGTGTCTAAGGCTTGATTATTTACATATATTTGAGATGGGGATTGACATAATTCTGCAACTAATTATACATCACATGCATACTCTCCCTCTTAAATAATAAGAGATATAAAATTCATTTTCTTGATTCCGAATTATAAGAAAAAATTAACATGTATCTTTTCATAGTTTTCACAATTCTCATAAAATTATGTTAATTGAATTTTATGTAAATAAAAAAAATTTAATTTCATTTAATTTTTCTCTTCTTTTCTCAACAAACAATTCCATTGAAAATTGTCTAATATCTTTCTATGAACCTTATTTTAAGAAAAAGTATAAAAATTTCAAATTATGATGTTTTTACAATAAAAAAAATTATGATGTTTTTTTCTTAATAAACGTGATTTTTTTTTTTTTTTTTTTTTTTTTTTATAATTTGGGATGGAAAATGTAATACTTTTCCTTATTTAGTAGAACTACAAGATATTCATAAATAAGGGTCTCATTTTTTTTTTATTTTTTATAATAGGTCCTCTCTCATAATTAAGAAGAAAAACGGTAAACTGTTAAATTTGTCGCTAATTTAATTTGTAAGATGCATTCAAATTAGTCAAAAGTTTATGAATAAATTTAAAAATATTATGAATTTTTTTATAATAAATAATTAAATATAAGGATCAAATTAATAATGAGTAGTTAAAGATTGTCCCGGAGATATTCGTTAGCATTTTCCTTTAACTATTTTATAGAGTCAATCTTTTTTAAGATATTAATCACAATCTCAAAAACCTAATTGATAAAATAAAAAAAACCTCAAAAACCTATTAAATCTATTAGAGAGGATACAACTATAACACACCGAAACACTTATACAAAAGTATATAGGTATGAATATTTACATAAAAGGGTACGGATACATAGACACTTTTGTATCAGTCTATTAGAGAGGATACAACTAAAACAGGAATTGAAGTAAAACACATAAAAGGGTGTATGTGTAAATTTGATCAAAAGGAGTGAAGTAAAATTTACTTAGTAAATGATGGGCTTAAGCATGTGAAAGCAAGAAGAAAGGAGCTATGTGTCTAACCGTATACGGAATACCATTATGCCTACTGTAGTTATTCACATGCTCAATACTTTGATGATATATTCATTAGGATTTAGGGACCATGTGACAGTGTATTGCATTGAAGACCCCATGAGGTACCATTAATTGTGCTTTCCCACTCATGTCTTAAGAGTTAAGAGAAAGATAACACTTTGGTTTCTTTCTTGGAAACTTTCCTACACTTTTTTTGTTATTTTTTCTGAATTAACCAATTATTTTCTTAAAAACTAAATTGCACTTTCCTACTCTTGAGACAACCTTGTAAAGCCAGCTATAACTTATTATATTTTGATATTAAGCTGAATGTATAGACAATAAAGAAGACCCGGTCAATATTCCCGAGATAAATTGTCACAGACAACGTAAAAATGTTGTGGTAAAGAAATCATGTATAAGAATCATGGAATTATAGGGATGAGGATCAAATTCACATGCAAGGTAGAGAGCATATCAATATTTTTTATAAAAGCTCATAAGAAATCATATTGATTGATAAAAAAAAAAAGTAAAATGTATAATAGATTAGCTCATTTATAGAACTACTTGAGTAACTAACTAACTAACTTTCTAACCTTTTAACTAACTTGGTAACCTTTGTCAAAAAAAAGAAAAAAACTAACTTGGTAACCCATCAACTAACTCTAGTTGATTAACTAACTATATTCTTAACAACCTCCCTCAAACTCAACATTGGGGAATTTACCAATTTGAGTTTGAAATACAAAACTAAAGGCCAAACAAAGAAAGAAGAAAAGAAAAGAAAAAGTCTTGCGAGAACCGGACGTTGCTGTCGTATTGACGTTTGACCTTGATCGGAGAAGAAAACGCTTTAACACTAGATCGATGCTACAATCTCTGGCTCACTACGTAATGCACAAAATTAGGTTCTAAATTTTTTGATTGATTGTCCTCTTCTGAAGCGGTGAACTTTAAATTGACATCGTTGCAGCAAGAATCACCAAAAAAACAAGTAATCTCCCCAATCTTGATGGAGAAACCATCAAAATCTGAAGCAATTGAAGGAATAGAAACCGTAATGATTGGACTTGCGAATCTGCCAAAAATGATTGAATTTTGCGAAGTTGAAGATTCCGAATCTTGAGGAAAATTGCCAAGAATTGCAACAACAACAGATTCATCTTCTTCACAATTTTCAGAATCATAAGCGGAAGCGAAATCTTCATCTTCATCCCTCGGGTATCGCTCTGATACTATGTTAAGAATCATGGTAATCATAAGGATGAAAATAAAATTCATAAGCAAGATAGAGGGCATATGAATACTCATGAGAAAAAAACTCATAAAAAATCATATTAATTGATAAAAGAAAATAAGTAAAATGTAGAAAATAGAATAACTTATTTATAAAAAATTACTTAGAGTAACTAACTCTCACTAACTAACTTTCTAATCTCTTAACTAACTTAATAACCCATCAACTAACTCTAATTGATCAACTAACTATATTCTTAACAGCCTCTAGGTCAATTGGGCTTTGTAGAGAGAAGGCCTGCCCTTTAGGTCACATATCATAGCAATATATAATCATAAGGACTTCTCTTTATATACGTTCAAGAAGAGGCTATAAGTCATATCCCAATTAGGTATCGTAGGTTTATAAATACAATTCTTCTTTAAACTTAAAAATTTAAAATGTAAATAGTAACTCTGAAAATTATATAAAATGTAAATAAAAACTATTAAACAGAAACATATATCACATGTGCTCTGCTATATTTTTTATTTTTTTTGAAATTAATTTATTAAATTCTTTAAATAATTTATTTTCTTGGCATTTATATATGTTAACGTTTAAGAATAATTCATTTGAGTTTGGTAAATTGGTAATAACATGTTATTTTTTTTACACTAAAACATTAAAAACCCAGTAATTGATTATTTTTAATAATTAAAAGGATTTTATTAAAAAGAGTCTGACAACAATATCAACAGAAACACACTTGAAATAAAATATCAGAAGTATTGTTGTACCATTGGCAGAGACTATTGAATAAAATACTTCACTCATAGTTTTATATGGTACAATTGTTTCTCATGAAACCAAAAAATTAGTTTCTCCTGGATGACAAATTAAAATTACTTTTAATATGTAAATATAATTTTTTTTTTTACAAAATAAAAAAATATTGTAACTATAGATTTAGAACATCTCATAGGAAAAATTAGAAACTGTTGTTTATGCTAAAATTTTGTAGGTAGCTAAAATTACTATCGCATTGTCACGTCGTAGGCAGTGGTAGAGTCACGGCCCGGCTAGTTCGGGCACTTATTTGGATTTGGCCGAAAAGTTTTGATATTTCAGGGTTAATTTAAAATAAAATTAAAATTTTTTGGAGATTAATTTAGAACAAACTGAAAATTTTATTATAAAACTAAATTTTTTATTTAAAACAGAAATTTTTGCCCGAATTTTAAAAATTTTCTGACTTCATCACTTGTAGGCGACATATTCTACCAGAACCGTTGGATCTAAATCCTTTTGTGATATGTCTACAACTATGTGAGACAACAATATTTATTTACCATGAAGTGCACAACAAGAACCAATCACATAATTCACCTGGCAGCAAGTTGATAAGAAAGAATAATATTGTCAGTTGTATGTATACAAGATAATTTGTCTGCTTGTTCTTCACACATGTTTTTACTGGACAGATTTTTAGTGGGGACATATTCATCTGGAGTAAACCGTTCACGATTTTGTAAAACACTTTTAAATAGGATTTTGATTTTATAAATATTTTAATTTAAAATGATTCATAATTTTATTGATATTAATCTTTCAAAAAAATAGGTTGAGAACTAAATTGAAATAAATGGACAAACTTGAAAGACTTAATTGATATTAGTAAGTAATTAGATTTTTTTAAACCGTCAAGGTTAGTAGTTGATATTGTTAAGTTTTTGTTGTAGAGAGTTTAATTTTTAACCTTCTTAATACTTCACTTCCTATCTCATATATCTCAAGCATAGACTACCAAGTCATTCTTAAAACTCACACTAAACAATTTAATACAGTTAAAACTCACACTAAACACTTTTAAATAGGGTTTTGATCTTATAAATATTTTAAAATGATTCATAAGTTTATTCATATTAATCTTTAAAATAATATGTTGAGAAAGCATGTTCTGACAATCAACATGCTTTCATACCATTTGCTTTTGACACTTTTGGCTTTCTAGCACCAGAGGCTGTGAGTCTTTTGCAACGAGTTCAAAAGGTTATGAATATCAATGTTGTGTCCACTAGAGCTAAGAATGTTATTTTTATTCGAATTGGTTTTGCCATTCAAAAAGATTTGGCGGCGCAGCTTGTTGCCCGTTTACCTTTAATTCATATGTAATTACTTATTTATTAATTATAATAATTCAAAAAAAAAAAAATTGAGAACTAAATTGAAATAAATGGACAAACTTAAAAGACTACATTGATATTAGTAAGTAATTAGATTTTTTTAAGCCGTCAATGTTAGTAGTTCATATTGTTATATTTTTGTTGTAGATGAGAGTCGAATTTCTAACCTTCTTAATACTTCACTTTCTATCTTATACATCTCAAGCATAGACCACCAAGTCATTCTTACAACTCACACTAAACACTTTAATACAGTTAAAAACTTTTTTAAAATATTTATAAAGTCAAAAATCTATTTAAAAATGCCTATAAAATTAGTGACTAACTTAATAATTTATTCATAATTTTTCATGAAGTTAAACAAAATTCATCAAAATTATATAAACCGTATATTTCCCACATGGAAGTATTTTTCTAGGTACATGGAAGTATATGGAAGTATTTTCCAAGGTATGTGGAAGTATTTTGTTCTCAACATTTCATATGTATATAAACGGTTTTGAAACAAGAAATTTACTTTTACCATTCCACTGATTACTCGTGCACTTTACGTCTTTTTTAATTTATCCTTCTGTTACTTAAGTAACAAACATTATAAAAAAGAGAAATTTTCGTAAATGCCGTCCCGCAATTTAAGTAACGGACATTATAAAAATAAAATTTGATAAAGTGTTTTAAGAGAATATATTAAGAAAGAAAAATAAAATTTGGTAGAATATTTTAAGATATTTTAGTAAATTCGCAGGGCACGCGGAAAAAAATGGACGGAATGTCAAAAGTAAATGTCTTGAAACAAATATCTAGCCCGTACGCATAAGGATATTTGAAGCTCTAAACTGTTTCTAATTGGGCTTATAGACAAAAGCCCGTTTAGTTTTACCAATATATTCAATTCCAAATTAAATGGAATTTTTATCTTATAAAAAACATGTGAAATTTTATTTTTCTTCCTGCCATACAAGTTCTTGCGCACCCTCCAAATTGAAAAATATATCACCAAAGTATAGCACTCGATCTTACCACACATAAAGTATGGCACTGCCTACCACACATAAATAGATCGACAAACTGAGGTGGTAAATTATAGTTTCGAAACTTATTTGAGATATTTTGCACTACAAGAAAATTCTCATATAGCGGCAAAGTTAAAATAAAATTACTAATAAGGACTTTTAAACCCTCAATAAATTTTGATGGTTTTAGCCCTTAAAAATTAATGAAAAACCATCGCAAATTAAAAATCTATTTTAAGGCAAACATATAAACTTTCTAGTATGGTTTTTTCTGCCAAAAAATTCAAGCGCCAAAAATGCTACATAAGTTCGTGACGGTTTAGGCCACCAATAAATAATGATTTATGGAGAGTTTTTGGCTGTGAATATCTTTTTCTTGCTATAAAGATAGTTGTCACCCTTTTGAAGATTTATATGATGGTATCCCTCCAGCCATCCTTGACTATGTGGCCGAATTTACCATTCCAATTTCCAACCTTGGAAAAATCAATGGAACTTAGGCAAATAATATTGAACACCTTGATGGATAATTTTAAAAAAAGCAATGATGTCTTAGAAACTTTTAAGTTTCCAAATACAAATAATTTTTCTTCTGAATTTTATAAAATACAAGCAATGATGTCTCACTCTTTTTCTCATTTCCGAATCAAAATGATCATCACATAATATACGTAGGAGTTGTGATTCAAACTCTGAATTCTTCTTAATTAAAGGTGAAAAATGTTTTGGCCCAAATAAATGTTTTGTCTTCTTTTCAAATACCTATAAGACCACCATCAATCCAAACTTTCGAAAAAAAGTTTCATTGGGCTCGCCTTTTTCACCAAAACTCCATTTGTAGATTGCAAGTTAAATATGTTCGCTATTTTTCTTTTTTAATGACAAATAGATGTGTATATATATATATATTCATATTTAGAAAAACAAGATTATAGTACATAGTGAGAGAAGACCAAATAAACACAATAGGAGATCAGATGGTTGGCATCTCCCCTGTTACACACATCGGTTAAGGTTGTCTACCTCTTTGCTTATGGATGTATCTTTATATATTGAAGTAAAACAAAACTATTTTTTTTTAGTTTTCTCCTTTTCACTCTAATTAGTTTCAACATTTCATTTTGTTTATGATGCTCTTCTACTAGAAAAGTTGAAATAGCGGTAGAAATTTAAAAACGGAAATATTCATTTTGTCTAATATATGCATTATATATAGTTTGAAAAATAAAATTACTTTATGCATCCATGTTATTTAGCAACCAAAGAAAATTGATCGATGAAACATTAGAATGTGCATGACATAGAAAAAGATTCCTTTTGCTATTTGTCACAATATGATCAAATGGAACACATACAATTTAAATTGTTCTATATGAAAATTAGAAGTATAGTACAATCAAGCATGTGTAAGAATGAAAATAGCTTCTGCTAAATAGCTTAATGACAGCATCTTAGCAAAATATATAGCTAGTAAAGTTCATTCTTTAGGCAAAAAAAATTAAAATGATAGAAAAGACACCTTTTAGGTATATATTTCAAAAATGTAACTTTGGAATAGACATATACCTGATTTTGTGTTAACATATACCTAAAACTTTGTTTCCTTCCATGCTCAAATGCCTAACTTGTCTACTTTTGATTCAAGCATCTCACATGAAAAACATCTATACATACATATAAAGTGGTACTTTGCTATCTCCTTTTTATGAAAGCTAGCTATAGAGAAGTAACACAATAAGTGTCTTAAACCATTGCACATTCTATGCATGTTAATTTTAGTTAGGATCCACATAATTTGGTTGAATAACTAAAATGACTTGTGTTTGTTTCTATCTTTCAATTTCATTGCTAAATGAATTTGTCTCTCAGTACCATATGTAAAATGTATGGTTATGTTATGTACCCTTCAATTCTAATCTCACCATTATCTTTTTTGTTTCTACTACATACACTTCTATTATATTATAAATAAATAAAATAAATATAAAAGTATCATATTAACAAATTATCATGCGATCCAAACAGACAATTCAGTTAGTGAGCTGAAGGACACTCGAAAAAGTACTAACTAGAAGCTCGAGAGTTCAAATTCACCAATATCTACCTATCAAAAAAACAAGCTACTTTAAATCCACTTAGGGTTTAACCAAACCATATGCAACACCATGGTGTATATATATGTAGAAATATTTTTATGTACATATAACTAGGTTAGGTAGTTTCTAGGTTAGTGTTTTTGTGATGCTTTTACTTTTGGTTAATTTTAGTAATCAATTGCATTGGCAAGTATATTATTTAATGCTTTCTTATCACCCTTTTATTCCCATCTATTGAGTTTGAACTAGCTTAAAACAAATTTTTTAATATGTATGAAGCTTAATGAAACTTCTTTATTTCAACAACCAACATGATTAGACATGTGGACCTAATAATGATCTCAAACAAACATCAACTAGTGGACTGAAGAGTTAATGATCATTGTAGTATAGAAGTTACCTAAATAAGTTAATGGTTTGATACATATTAAGAGATAAAGTGATGAAGAATCGTGTGGTTAGTAGCATTAATCCATTCATTTAGCTTATAGAGGAAAATTTATATAAGTAGAAAACTTCTATAATTGCTAGTATTTGCTACTTTTACAAATTTGTTAAACAAAACACAAAGTTACAATATATAGAAATATTATAGCTAGCATGCAATGATATAGTAAAAGTGATATATATTAATTGAATTTCTTAACAATGGAAGGAAATTTTCACCATAGAGAGAAAATTTATTGAAGTATATATAAAAAAAATAATTTAAAAAAAAAAGAAGATAAAAGGCAAGTGGAGTTTGATTTCATATGATTTTGTTGAATGGAATCAAAATCAGCATCCAACAAAAATCAGACAGAAATTAAAGAAAATTCCATAGCCAACCAACCAAAAACCAAAAAAACCAACTTCCTCATCATTTCTCAAACTGAAAAAACAGCTTCATCAAGTACAAAGCCATTAATAAAATGCTTAACACAAATTACAGAAGCTTATAAAAAAAAAAATAAGAAAAAGATGAAACATAGAAAATAAATTAAAAACAAAAAATTAAAACAACAAAAGAAGAAGAAGAAGAGTACCTAACTAAAAATAAAATCTCAACTCAAACTTTGCACTTCTCTTATCTTCACAAAAAGAAAAACAGCTCCTAAATTACTTTTCCTTTTTTACCCTTTTACCCTTTACACACATAAACCTTCAAAACCATATATATATAAATATATTTTCACTCAAGAAAGACAATTTTAGTATATAAAAATATATACTAAAATACCAATAAATTCTTTATATATATTACAAGAATACCAAATAACATGTTTTTGAGTTTCAAGTACCATTTGAACACTCAGAAACAGTTTCAGTTTCAACTAACTCTCTTTTATGAAAGTTTCTGTGACAACCACAAGCAGCACAAGTTAAAGCACCATTTGTACCTTCTTCACTAGTACTTGCCATAAACTCTCTACAACCATCAACAGCATAACCTCCAACATTAGCTGCATGATTCTTCTGACACTCTCCATATTTCACAACACTTCTCTGTGTTTCCTCTGATCTTCTCACAACTACTTGTCTCTTCCTCATTTTTCTTGCTAATTCTTTATATCTTCTTCTTTTTTTCTCCTTCTAAACTCTGCAAAGATTATGATGATTTTCTTTAAAGTTTTGGTTAATTAATTAATCACAAACTTGCATAGAAAGAAATTAAATAGAGAGAGAGAGAGAGAGAGAGAGAGAGAGAGAGAGAGAGAGAGAGAGAGAGAGAGAGAGAGAGAGACAAGGAGGAGGGGTTACTCTGTGGGTATGCTGAGCCCTAACCCTAAATATATGAGAATGTGTCTTTATATTAAATTTTTGAGAAATAAGTGGAGCCAGCTCATAATCACTTTATTTATATTTTTACTGTCCAATTATTTAATCATGTAATATTGAATTAATGGTGGTTTTTCTACACTTAGGACTCGTTTTGCCTAACATATTTTTGAACTTTACAAATAGTTTATGCAATATAAATTAGATTTTATGTTATTTATCATAAACTACTTTGACAAACTTATAATAATACATAAAAATTGCATAAGCTGTTTGCATAAGCTCAAAAATAAGTTAGGCCAAACAGGCCCTTAGAGTATGTTTATAATAGCTTATTTTTGAGCTTATACAAAACAGTTTATGCAAACAAATAATTTTTTATGTAATATTATAAGTTTGTCAAAGTAATTTATAAAAAGATAACTTATAAAATATTGTTTTAGTTAGTAGAAATTTATAAATTAATATAAAAATTTATTTATTTACATCAGCTGTTTTATATAAGTTCAAAAATAACTTATTCCAAAATAGACCGTTAATTAAATGGACTGTCATACATTTAATTAGTTGAATATATAATATTTATTTTCTTTTTAAAAAGAAATATATATGTAAATGGATAAATTATACTTTGCCAAAAAATATTAATACATAAACCATACTTAATTTCTAACACAAAATCATAGTATATTTTATAAAAAAAATAATAAAAGACTGCATAGATACATGAATTAGAATCTCCCTTATTATTTATATATATTTTTTGATATTCAAAACAAAAATTAGTCTTTTACACTAAAAGACTTTGCAAAGCTTAACAACTTCATGCAGAATCGAATGGAATTTGGCTAAAATGCTTTAAACAAGATGTTTAGTTTGACTTTTATGAATTAGAAAAAAGGTAATGAAAAAGAGATTCCACAAAAGATTGTATGAATCAAGAGAGCGTCTAATGAAAAATGATTTAAAGGTGCAATTTACTATTTTTAGTAAATTATAATATAGTGTATGTGTTCTCCACTTTTTATTATTATAAAATTATTTTTTATTAAAAATGGTAAGAGTTCATCCTTAAATTAATTAATAGCTAGCCAAAAGTAAAGAAAAAAAAAAAGTTATTTATGAATATGATTAGAATTCAATTCCCTAAATAAGAAGTATAAAGAATTGTTGAAACATATAACGAAAGACAGAGTGATAAAAACACTTTAACCAATCAAAAAGTACATCAAAACATCATCCTAATCCACTCCTAACACTACACCAATTGAAATTCACCAAAACTACCGGTGTAAACATATTTTGCATGCATATATTCAATCATTTCTCACTGTATAATTTATGGATATGATAATTTTCTTTCTATGTATAGTTTTTTAGGGCAAAAGAATAATTATTTTTTTATCATCATATTGGTACGAAGTTTCCACTGTCATTAGTAATGACTAATTTCCGTTGGAGAACATGTGAACATATACAAAATGGATTCTCCTCTCCCAACTAAATTATAAGTCTAGAATTAAACTTTTGACCACATGTTTAAGAAAACCAAAATTCTTATACCATTGGATTAATTCATTGTTGGTAAATAAATGTTTTTTCTATATAGTGTCAAATTTTATTTTTTTTGACAATCTATAGTGTCAAAATTATTTACAGTTATCTAATCATATTTTATCATCATGCCACTATGTCATTGAACATACATATATTATATACATCATCAACAACATTTTCCTTTCTCTCTCTAAAAACTCTCTCTGCCCTCTCTCTACACCTTAACCTTAGATTCGCTGTCGCTACCTCCCACCCTAAAATCCAAAATCGGCCGCCAAGATGTAAACACAACAGTGGGTGGTGCGACGAGCTCCCCTGCTCCGTATCACCATGCCAGATTTCGATCTGGCCTCGGTTCCTAAGTTTCTGGTGTGAGTGTTGGGTGTTTCCTTCCCCGCTGGTAGCGTTTTGATCTGGTCCTGCCGCCGCTGTTTCGGTTGTTGTCGTGATTTGGTGCTCGGAACCTCGCCGGTCCTGTCAATCCGCGTTATCCTCTGTGGTGGTGGTCTGGTGTTTTGGTGGTTTGATTTTGTTTGTGTTGGTGTGGTGACGTGGTGGTGGTTTCAGTGGGGTTTGTTTGGAGGTGATGCTGAGTGGTGGTGACGGCGAGGTTGCAGTGTTGGTGTTGGAGGTGGTGCTGCTCCGTCTCT
This sequence comes from Trifolium fragiferum, assembly GCA_954870985.1. Lineage (NCBI taxonomy): Eukaryota > Viridiplantae > Streptophyta > Magnoliopsida > Fabales > Fabaceae > Trifolium > Trifolium fragiferum. Next base: position 4,367,027 of record OX940789.1, on the reverse strand, counting down.
TTAGTGGCTATGGTGGGGACAGTGAAAAATGTGGTGGCGGTGGTTGAGAGTTTGGTGTCGCGTTTGGCAGAGGTGGTGTTTGGCAGTGGTGGTGTTTGGCTGAGGTGGTGTTTGGCTGAGGTTGTCTCCGTTCGTTCTCCGTCATCCCGTTTTAAATTCGGTCCGTTTCTCTGTGTTTTGCGTTTGGTAACGTGCTGTGTTGGCGTGGTATTGTGGTAAGGTGGGGTCTCGTGCAAGGGTGGGTACCCGGAGGTGAGGTGGAATGGTGGGGTGGACGGAGCCTGGGGGTTGGTTGGGTTTGTTCTTGGCCTTGGTTTTTGACCTGGCGCGCCCAAAAGGGCGAGGTGCGTAGACACTCCGTGTTGACAGTTGTGGTTGTTTGATCGTACCTTCAGGACATATTGGTGTGGGAGAGGTGTTGGATGGTTAATGTCAAGTGTGAGTGGATTCTCTAGGATACGAGAGTCTTTGACCATTTGCAAATCTGGTGAGATTTGCTGGACTCTTTGAGTCGCTGAGGGGTGTTCAAATCTGTTGAGATTTGCAGGTCTCTGGTATCTGGTCGAACTCTACTGCATCGGTGTTGACTGTCGGTTCTCTGCCTACCGGTGTCCCTCAACCTTCAACCTTTGGGGCTGCTTTCTAGATCCTGATGGGCCGAGTAATTTTAATTCGAGTTCGGAAGTTAGTGTCTAGTGGTGTCTCCTAGGGTCGGGTAGGGGTTTTCTCTGGTGGGTTTAGTGAATCATTATTGGTGTAGGGGAGGGTTGGGGTGATGATTTTTTTTTTTATCAGCAACAGGAAATTTATTAAGCCATCTCATTAAAACATAAGGTATGTTTTAGGAGAGGAAACAAAAGGTACAATTACAACAGACCAGCCAAAAGAAAGACAAAACAAAGCTAGCAATACAGAGCTAACAAACAAAAACAAAACTGCAGAACAACAGCAGAAAAATAAGGCCGCAGCACACATGGGACAGAATCAACGCAGCAAGCAGTCAAGAGGGCTCCAATATTATTCATATAACAAGCATGGTCCTTTAGCAATTCTTCCAATAAACCATTTCCACGAGAGCAATTTAATCTCATCAACCAAATCCTCGACGCAAACAGCACCATTGTTAAAAATACAATTGTTTCTTGCATGCCAAATAACCCACATAAAAGCTGTCCAAATTAAACACAACCCACCCCTCTCTTTTTTGTTCTTTCCACACATAATAATGACAACTAGGGAAGAAACAATATTATGAGGAAGAATAATAATGAAACCAAGCCATCTCATAATTGCATACCACACCTTGGCGCCGAACTTACAGTGAAGAAACAAATGAGCTGCACTTTCCGAAGCTTCCCCGCACAAACCACACATACCCTGCTGCGCTTGTAATATTCTTCTTTTCACCAAATTATCCTTTGCCTGAATTCTGTCCAGTAGCAGCTGCCAAGAGAAGGCGCAAGCCTTTGTTGGCGCCCCACACTTCCATAAATGTTTAAACACCAAATCCTTGGTAGGATCCGAAACAGTTCGTGGGATATATTCATCAACCAACAACAAATATGCAGAATTTACTGTAAATCCCTGCACATCGTCACCGGACCACATCCACTTGTCTTGCTGCCCAGTTGGTCTAAATGGCATAAATAATTCTAAAAATTCAGCGTATAACTCCTCTTCCCAAACAAACAAAATCCGGCGCCATCTTAACTCCCAATGCCAAGTCCCATCCACCAATCTTCCCACACTACCAATAACCTCGTTCTTTTGCATAGAAATCCCAAACAATCTTGGGAACCTTTGCTTCAAGGAATAGTTTCCTATCCAAACCTCATTCCAAAAAGATGTCAAATGTCCATTACCAATCTTTTTGCCAATAGCACTAGAAAACCAACCGGATCCTTTATCAAGTAGACAAATGTCTCTCCACCACGATGATCCCGTTGTTGTGATATCATTCTCTCCAATGCTCCTATTACCCAAAACCTCCATGCCATATCTTGCCACTATAACATCTTTCCATAATTCATCATCACGGCTCAATAACTTCCATTTCCATTTCGCAAGGAAACTAATATTCACCAAACGGAGATCCCGCACGCCCAAACCACCTTCCTTTATAGGCCGACAAATCACATCCCACTTGACCCAACAAGTTTTGCTATGTTTTGATAACCCGGCCCAAAGAAAAACACGTTGAATTTTCACTAGTTCCTTCAACACTTTCGTAGGCATCTTCTAGAATGAGAGGTAAAAGGTTGGGATGGCATTTAACACCGCGTTAATCAAAACTATCCGCCCACCTAAACTCACATATTTGTTTCCCCAAGCACCAAGCCTACTCCGAATCACACTCAACATTGGTTCCCAAGTTGACAACTTACGGGGATTTGCGCCATTCGGGAGACCAAGATACTTGAAAGGTGTTCTCCTAATCCTACAATTGAGAAAATCGGATGCCATTCGGAGAAAGTCGTCATCAACATTTATCCCAATTACACAACTTTTTCAGAAGTTAACCTTCAAACCGGATACCATCTCAAAACCCCTAAGCACCGCTTTCAAAGCCCATAAATTGTCCACCGTCGCCTCTCCGATACATAAGGTATCATCGGCATATTATAGAAGAGAGATTGGCATACTTTCCCCTCCTATCAAGAATGGTTGGAACAAGGAATTCTCAACGGCCTTTCTCATTAGGCCTCCAAGACCTTCCGCAACTAATAAGAAGAGGAGTGGTGCAAGTGGATCCCCTTGCTTAAGACCTCTCTTGATAGGAACTTCATTAGTTGGGCTTCCATTTACAATAACCGAGAGAGTACCCCCACAAACACAAGCTCTCATCCAATTTCTCCATTTGTCACTAAAACCAAATTTACCAAGCATGTAGTCTAAATAATCCCAATCAACCGAATCATATGCCTTCTCGAAGTCGACTTTGAAAATCAAACAATCTTTCCTTACTTTCTTTACATAATCAATCACCTCATTAACCACTACCACCCCTTCCACCAATTGTCGGCCTTTTAGGAACGCGGATTGTGATTTTGGAATCAAAGCCCCAATCACATGAGCAAGCCTATTAGCCAAGACCTTAGATAAAAGTTTGTACCAACACCCAAGAAGGGAAATTGGGCGAAAGTCTCCTAACTCTTGTGGTGACTTGACCTTAGGGATAAGTGTCAAGAAATATGACAACAAACAACTAGGGATACTATCAATACCGGAGAATTGATCAAACATGATTCGTACCTCATACTTCATGATGTCCCAAAACTCTTTGATGAAGGCGAAGTTGAAACCGTCCGGCCCCGGACACTTAGAGCCATCACTACTTTTGACCGTCTCTTCAATTTCTTCCATAGAAAACGGTGCTATAAGAAAATTATTATCCTCCTCCGAAAGCACCGGGAACACAACCCCATCTAACCTTGGTCTCAACCATTCTTCCTTAGAAAAATGATTTCGAAAAAAAGACACCGTCTAATTACGCACGCTTCCCGGCCCCTCAGCCCAACCATCAACAGTTTTGATAGCCGAAATAATGTTCCTCCTCTTTCTTGAATTGATAGAAGCATGAAAGTATTTGGAATTAGAATCCCCCTCCTTCAACCACAGCGACCGAGACCTTTGGAATATAGATGCGTCAATACTTTTTAGGACCACCCATAGATCCTCAAATAAACGCTCCCGAAGACTCACTTCCACCGTTGTAAGGCCCACCAATTCACTCTTCACATCAAGTGCTTTAATTTGAACAACCAAATTATTTTTTGGTAAAAGTGTTTGATTTGGTGTACTGTTATTTGGTAAAAGTGTTTTATCACTTTACCGCTCTTTGTATGTTTCTCAACAATTCCTTACACTTCTTATAGAGGAATTATTCATTAATAAAATTTAGGCATTTCAAAAAAAATTATGTCACTATGTCCTCTAACATGAGTTTCTCTAATATATATAGACTTAAAAGTGTCCAAAGATGGACACGTGGACACGTATTATTTAATAAAATAATAAATTTTCTAAGTAAAAAGAAAGAGAAGTAATAATAATTTTATTAAAATTTAATAAAAAAGATAATATTGACCTTTTGGAACTTATGCATTTGTGTGATAAACCCACAAACATCTATGTGGCAAGGTCTAATTGGTTGACTATGTAAAAAAGTTATGCACTCTTAGCATCCAAAGATTTAGTAACATCTTAATTATTCCAACCCCTTCATGCATATAGTTTACTTTTTATCCATAATATTCTCCTAATAATCTACCATAAGGTAGTAGTAAAACTGAAAATAGTTCGTTGGGAATGTGCATTCTTAATTTTTTTTAGTTTTATTTGTTAGTCCTTTTTTTTATATATTTATTTTAAAAATTGTTGGGTTATGGTGGGGTATATTTTTTGTACTTCTTTATTATTTTAAGGATTAAATATGTTTTTAGTCTCTACATTTTACCTTATAGTCAAGAATAGTCCCTACATTTTTTTTATGATTTAAAAAAATCCTACAATTTTTTCCGTAATTAAAATTGGTTCTCACCGTTAATTTTTTTTAACAAAACGCTGACATGACACAATTAGCCAATAACATGGTGACATGTGTCTTTTTCCATCAGGTTTATTGTGCAACTTTCCACATAAAATCTTTCTTTGTACCTTTCTTCCTCCAAAACAACCCCCATCTTCATCACCACAAACTCAACCAAAACCACAACAATAACCCAAATTGAAGCCTTGGTAAAATACATGTGTCATCATGTTATTGGCTAATTCCGCCTTATCAGCGTTCTGTTAAAAAAAATTAATGGCGGGGACCAATTTTGATTATGAAAAAAATTGTAGATTTTTTTAAACTATAAAAAAAATGTAGGGACTATTCTTGACTATAAAGCAAAATGTTGGGACTAAAAACATATTTAACCCTTATTTTAAACATTGTACTTTTATCTTTTTTATATTAAGTAATATATATATATATATATATATATATATATATATATATATATATATATATATATATATATATATATATATATATATATTTGCCATTAAAAAGAAATAGTAAAACTGAAAATAAAATAAATAAGAAAGGATTTCCGAATTTATAAGGAAAAGTCCTTAATAGTGATGGGTTTAATTAGGAAAACTTTATGCTTTTCACCTAAATAGTGATGGGTTTACTTAGCAAAACAATAAAGATGGGTTTGATTAGGAATGACCAGCTAAGCAAGAATTAAGTCTCACACGTACCATGGCCCCTAAGTTGATAGTAAAAGGCAATTTTGTGGGGTACATTGATTCGATACCAATAACATTTGTCTATAGCACTTGACCTAAAAACGTGACCACGATAGGTAAGCTTTGCCAAACCTTGTACGACAATATTTTTTCATCGCACAATATGATTCTCTTAACTTGTTTGCATGTAGTTAGTTGTAAATATTAAAATTCATTACACAAATTAAATAATTACTTACTTTATTTTCATCACACAAAAGTTGTAGTTTGACGAACCATGACTTTATTTCCTAGGCAATATAGTTAGATAAACAAAAACAAACATACATGGGTGGTGAATGTAGAGAGCATGTGGTCTATATATAGGAAGTTGATTTTTCCCGCCACTTTAACTTTAGTTCGGGTCTGTGTAAATTTCTGTAAGAATAGTGTAATGGGAATTAATTAATGTGGAGACGAGAATTATTATGAACGTCTATAGACTTGTTAAGTTATGACGGAGTGTATTTCAGATATCTTTTTGTTTTTTGAACCTTTTGTATGTGTTTTGTTTTTATTTTAATATATTATATATTTGTCATTAAAAAAAAAGATTAATGTGGAGATGAGAATCATTATGAACGTCTCGTTTTTTTCAAGGCATATTAGTTTTCTAATCAAAAGGTTGGATGCATGCAATGGTGTTTTTCAAAGTTAGTTCATCACCCAAATTAAAAAAGGGATCATTTGGGTGATAACGAAGAGGACATAAATACCCTAGAATTAATGGTCACGAGTTTAAATACATGCAAGGTGGAGGGCATGGGCTTTGAGATTTACATCTCTTCAACATGGGTTTGTTGGGGGAAATGGAGGAGAGGAGCATTGACCGGAGGATTGCTGCTCGCAAGATGTTTTAGTTACAAGATATGGTATCCAGGATACCACATCCATCCACGTTAGGAAGTCGTCCTTGTGTGGCATGTTGGGTTCTAGTTCGAGCTTAAATTGGTTTCCTTAATTAGGGGCGGAGGTGGTAAGGGAGATTGAGAACAAATTTTTGACCTCACACTATAAAAAATATAATTTTTGGCAGCAACTTTTGCTGTTATAAGTCGTTGGCGAAATTATTTTTTGATAGTTTTGCCAACGATTTGTAACAACAAAAATCACTGCAAAAAATTATATTTCTTGTAGTATCATTTTAGAATGATATATGGGTGGGGAACAAAACCTTGCGTCTTCTCTCCTTCGAAACAATGTATTTTAATTAATACTTGTGCTTCTCTTCGTGGACCATTTTTGGTATATTATTTTTTTTTTCCATTATATAGATAATTATATTTGCCATTAAAAAAAGGATGGGGACACATAAATTTATAAATTCTATACCTATGTATTTGTCAAACGAAAAATGTAAAAGTCGTACACATCCTAAATATCAAGTCAAGTGGTTTATTGTTGTTTAAATGTTGTCTGTAACAAGAAAATTATAAAGTCGACTTGATGGAAATTTTATGAATCATGTTGAGGGACATGAATAACTAAAATAAGATTTGTCCCTCCCACATAACATGGGTTAATTAATATCTATGGACTCCATGACCGAGTTAAGGCTTGAAGTGCATGACCAAGCCGAAATAAGGTAATATGAGATATATATTGAACTTTGACCAAAATGTACTCGGGATCGAGAAATATGATATTCTACTAGGGGTGCCACATATTATGTCTTGGGTTCAATATAAAGGTAATGAGTCACCAAATTTGTCTGAATTTTTAGGATGGTTTCAAATAGATCACTCACTAACTTTAGGAATATTGCAAAAAAGTGCCGACTCTATCAAATTTTATTCATATTAGTTTTACTTAAAGTATGTTAGCGAATCCACTGATAGTGGGAATTTAAGAGACAAAATTGATATTAACTTGTTAAAATATAGGAATTTAAATGATAGCGAGTGATTAAAAATGACCGTCCACACAATTTAGAGATCAAATTGATAATAACTTGTTAAAATATAGGGGCTTAATTAAGGATATAGTAAATGGTTTCAACTCTCTTTCATATAAATTTTTTAACAAAAAGAACCATCCAAATTATAATTAACCTGACATTGGACCTGGACGGATCCAGGTTGATCCTTAGGTTACCCGATCCATCCTATTATATATGCATGTACTTCTATTAGTTTATTTATTTTTAAATGATTGGAATAACTTATTTTCTAATGTTAATTATAATTTTGTCAGGATAATATGATAATGTTGTTGATTTTTAAGAGTTTGAGTTAAATGAAAAAATTTTGTGCTTTATAAATGAACTTTTTTTATTTAAATACAAAATGTTGTTGGTTTGCATATTTTTAGTAATGCTATTTCATTTTTTACGATCAAGCGCAAAATACTTATAAGATTAATTTTTTTAGTGGTAATAAAATCATTAATTTTTTTTATACATTATATATATAAAAAATTAATAAACCAATTTTAAAATCTTTCTAATATTTGAGACTTTCTCCTGTGACTCACTATATATATATATATATATATATATATATATATATATATATATATATATATATATATATATAAAATAAACCCTGCATGTGTTATGAATAAAAGAATAGATGGTGTATTGGTGATGTCGGGTACTTTTGTTCAATTTAAGCAAATAAGAGCACCTAGGAGAAGAGCTTTGAAGAACTATATTCTCACATGGTAACCAAAATTAAATAGATAAGAAAAAGGAGGTGCTTTTACTTTAATCTAGGCTCCATATCAATCACATATCAGCATATTATACCTAACCAAAAATCCAGAGGTAGGGAACTTAAAATGTTAGGAATTTTTGTCTTATATATTTCTTTCTTTCTTAGTCTTGAAGTAGCTTGCATATGCTTAAAGCGCTAGCTCATATATTTTTTGTTAGATGTGCTGGGTAAATATTTTTCCCGAAGAAGTTAAACTAATCCACCTAAATTGGCACCGACGAAAATCGAATCTGAGACCTTAAGAGGAGCATTTGCTGGGTAAATATTGTTGAGAAGAGCAACCAAAATTTAAAGAAATAATGTAGTTATGTTCAAGTGGTTAATGAGATCAAGTTAAAATAAAATAATTGATGATTAATACTCGAGTTTGTTCGGGCTTCGGTCCTTCATTCCATATCAAAAAAATACTCGAGTTTAATTATTAATTGACTTCTTTAAATATCAATTGAATTATAAATTTTCTTTTTTAAAAGGGGAATGTTTTATATATTATAAACTTGGGTTACAAGAAACACAAGAATGACATCAAAGCCCATCTCACTTTATAGAGAGAAAGTTTTTATATATAATTATATTTGCCATTCAAAAAAAAAACTTTATAGAGAGAAAGAGTTCAAATTAAATATGAATTAGCATCATACGCTATAAGAATTTCACCTGTATTTTTTGGACAAAGAATTGTTCAAATATTAATTCCCTCCAATCAAAAATCTCTGCGGAAAGAATTGAAATGTTTGAAACGCGAAATCAAGCAATTTTGTCTTATGCATCAAAAAAATAAGAGAGATCGACGAGAAACGGTGCATACACTCTAACTTTCATTTCTTGTTGGTTGATTAGTCTATGCACGTAGCTTGAGATATTTAAAAAATATTTAAAAAATAGTCAAAAGATTTATGAGACCATATTAATTATACGGTGTCAGATGTAACAACCTAGACTCTTTTTCTACGTATTTAGTAGGCAATTCCAACGCTGTACTTCACGATCTTCTTTACCCCTTCTTTAGTAAAGTCCGTTTATGCCTTCCGGGGGAATAAAATCATGTACCCTGAGATTCAAGTAAATGTTCAAGTGTTAGTGAGAATGGATTCAAGTAAATGTTCAAGTGTTAGGGGTACATATAATTCGATTCCAACACAGGGGCGGCTCCTATGCAAGTGCAAGATGTGCTACTGCATAGGGTCTCCCTTTTTTAAGGGCCTCATATTAAAACATCCTTTTATCTTAATATGCTATAGTGTCTAGTAGTGCATGAAGTTTTATTTTTATTCCATACAATTTATTTTTGTCTAATAATTAAGTTAATATTTTCATTTAAAAATTTGAAATGTCAACATCATTAATAGTTTTGTTAATTTCGCTCTTTTGTTATTCATTTACATGAGTTAAGGCTAGTAAGAAAAACAAAAGTAACATCAAAAGAATGACATATTTGGTATTTTATATATATTTATTTTAAGTTTTAAGTTAGTTATTATGATGTTTAATCGTAAGGGATCAAATTGTAACATAAAATAAATTTAAAATTAACTTGAAATTTTTTAAACTAAAAAGACATAATTAAAAATTAAAATAAACGCATGGATTAAAAAATACAATTAAATTTAAAAAATAATAATAGTTCTTCACCTCTGAATCACGTTCATGTTATTAATTATAATATGACATTTTTTATGTTAGTTATAATGATAACTATTTTATATGTTATTGACAATTTAAATAGATGGTAACTTTTTATTTTATTTTTATATTAGAGTCTAAGCTTAATATTTGAACAGAGCCTCTAAATACTTAGAGACGCCCCTGTTCCAACATAAGGCAAAAACTTTACTATAGAGGGGATAGAGAAGATCGTGAGGTACAACATCCAAATTGCCTACTAAATACGTCGAAAAAAGGTTCAGACTGTTAAAAAAAAGTTACATCAGATGTATAATAGTGTGTGCACATTTCTCTTATTCAAAATATATGTCTGTATTTGTACTCTACATGAGCATTAGACAATGGACTTTTATCCAAAAGTTAAATTATTTGGGTTCAATCTAGCTAGGATCTAGTTTGCATAATTGACAAAGAGATCATACCAAATTGTAAGCATGTTGAATCCATTTTTCAACAAATATTGAAATACAAATTTTGAACCAAAGTATATATACACAAAAAAGGGTGAACAATATCTCTATTGGAGATGAACGATTGGACTTGAAATACCATGTTGAATCAAATTTTTCCCATCATATCACTGTCTTATTGTAATATCCAATGATTAAAAGGCAAGTTTTTGCAACACTAGCTGGCACAAGAAATTACTTAGCAATTTCAATAAGAGAGAATAAAATGGCATATATCAAATCAAAAGGTAGTTGATTAAATGTATTTAAGAGTTGATAGTGACTTAAGTATATGGCATTTTGGAAAGAAACATAAATAATGAAATTTTTTGTTACTTAACTACCCAACCTATATTGTGATATCTAATGTAAAAGGACTTACATTATTATGACATTTGGGGTCCTTAAATATAGCATCTTAGGCTTCTACTTAATTAACCACACAAATTATTATTTTTTGCTTTCAAATCATGCTAGCTAGAAATTGATGTATAGGTAGACAAACAATCGATAAAAAGATATACAATAATGCAATTCTAAAATCGAATTAATCATGGAGATTATTTTAGAATCCGTAGGATTAATTGCTCAAAATGAGCCTCTAGATTCTTATCTTTGAAATAAAGAACTTACTTTGCATAGATACTAATAATAAATATGATAAAATTGTCAGCTTCCTTCACGTAAAACAATTTTTCCTTTAATGGTTGATAGATAGATTCCTTTGGTACTTTGGACCACAACATGATTGTGGACTATAGTGACATTTAATGTTATTTGTAAAATATTTTTTTAAATTATTTTAAAGAATCTAACAGCAAAATTCACAAACACTAAATACAGTAAAGTGAGATTTTTTATTTCCATGTTCATTAAAGTGAGAAATTGTTGATTAAAATTTGCACCTTAACATATCAAATTTATAGAATATTTAATCAGTGAATTCACAAATATTTTTATTTTTTGGATTAAGGGGTCTATCGGTCAAAATTTTATCCCTTAAAATAAATAAGTGAGAAATTTTATATTTGAACTTCAATCTCTATGTGTTCGTACCAACTAAACTATGTTCACGGAAATGATCAAGACAACTTCTTAATGTTATGCAATTTAGTAGTGAAATTCCTTAAGTATTGTATCATAAATTTCATATGCTGCTTTATGTTCAACTCCCTATCTCATATTAGATGTCTCATTTGAGTTTTTCATACTCCTTTCTTAATATTATGATAGTTGAGTTGATTTCCGTAATAAAATGACAAGTGTATTAGGATGCTATTGGTGGACAAAAATAATAAATTTTGCATTGATATTTTATTACTGAAAATGATAGAATTAATTTGTGAATGCACATGCTCATTGATTGTTTCTTGATTTTTAAGTTTGTTATTATACTAAAATAGAAAATTTATTTAGAATAAAATATTTATAAATTTGTTATCAACTATATTGTTATAATAAAATAGACAAATCCATTGATTTTTTTTCAATATTTAAGTTCATCATTATATATATATCGCTTCTACTACACTTGTTGGAAATCCCTGGTACCGACTAAATTGTTTGTGATTTTGTAAGTGAATCTCAAATTAATTTTTGAGATTATGGAAATAGTTATGAAATTTGTGGGTACAAGGGAGGTTTTAATATTTATATCGCTTACCCTTAACCAATACAAAAAGGACCAAAAGTCTAAATTAGTAAGTGCAAAACACAGAAAAATTTCTTATTTATTTGTAGTGAAATTCCTATATTATTTGTTTCACTGTGCTATTATTTATTTGTTTGTTTTATTACTTACATTTACATATATGAGAAGATTTAGAAGCAAATTTTTTTTATAGAGATTTAGAAGCAAACTATTTCGTCAACATGGAAACCAAAAAAATTAAGTATTCTATTGGGCTTAAAAATAAAATTGAGATTACACCCTCATTTTGTCGATTACAAAAAGTTAGATGCTTAATCGACCCTCATTTTGTCGATTACATCCTAATTTTGAGATTTTTAGTTTTACAATATTTTCAACATACGATACAATATGTTTAGTCAAAATTTTAATTTTTCAGACTTAATTGCACATTTGATCCCCTATGTTTTTTTTAGGTTTCAAGTTTATCCTTATGTTTATTTTGTTTCAAATTAATTTCTTATGTTTTAAAAGTTTCAAGTTGGTCTCTCATATTTTAAAATTTGAATTAGTTAGTCCATATTTAATCATCTTTATATGACTAAATAATTCACATTTTAGAAACATGACGGACCACAAAATATATTAGCATGAGACTACTAGTTTCATGTTAATCGACTATATCATGAACCACACCAAATCATTTTCGTTCATATATGTTTGGGAATTTTTTGGTTTTAGTTTATGTATATTTTTTTGTTGCAAATAAATTTTTGAATGTACAAAATTTATTAGTTTTAGTCCTTAAAGTCAAAATCCGTAGGAAAATATGCGGTTTTTGTGCAAATTTTCCTTCGAATTTTGACTTTAAGGACTAAAACCAACAAATTTTGTACAGTCAGAGACTTATGTGCAACAAAAAAAAATATAGGGACTAAAACAAAAAATTCACGAACATACAAATACGAAAATGATATTTAAGCCTATAATTATCAACTATTTGATAAAAAAATGGATGGTTTAGATTGAAAGTTCACACATATGTCATTCCACACTCTACCAAATCTCTTTGAACTGTTAATCTTCTTATCTCTCAAATGCTATCATTTTCAAAATTGATTCTGAAGAAGACCGCATCGGCTTGTTCACATCTAAACAATGAAAACTTAAACATGTTTGCTTTTCTTTTCCATTGCTATTTCACCATTAATCCCCACTTCATCAGATCTGACGATTTTCACCATTAATCCCGACTTTGAACTCACTTGCAGTTCAACAATTTTACTCCACCACCACCGTGTTTGAATCGTTCGACGATGTTGTTAAATCATCAAAGTAAGAGAGAAAAGAGAGAAAAATATATCGATGAATAATCCATTTTATCACATATAAAATGAAAGAATGTATACAATCTTCTACTTATACTACTAGAGATGAAACTCTATCAAGCTATGATGCACTAGCACACATGAAAGTACTATCCTAAGTTAGTAACAAAGAATTTGATTCATTCAAGCTTCCAAAAACTGAAGACACAAAGAATTTGATTATTGAAGTTTGACCATACGCCAAAACCCTTCCATGTGATATCTCATGCACCGACGAGGTATCATAATATTGCATACATCACACTTTACTTGTTTTTTCTTAGCGACGTTACTTTGATGTTGTTTGCCTTTGATATGTGACTCCATATTCTTCTGGCATGCGACGGTTACCCCACATAGAATATAGTCCAAACTCTGATCAAGCCCCTTTTGAGATTTTTTTAATCTTTTTGTTTTACAATTCTTTGGATCATCATAATTTTCCTTTTTTTTGTTTGACAATTATATTTTTGTTTTTGAATAAAGTAGAATTGTTATATTAATATTAATTACATTAAAAAGAGTTTTAAAAAAATTACATATTTTCAAAAAAATATTACATTTATTTTGGTAAAAAAAAATCAATATAAAAAAGATAAGAAAATCAATAAATTATAAGAAAATAAATTTAAATTAAATAATTTGAAAATTAAAAATAAATCATGATAATGAACGAAAGAAATTTAATAACTTTGTCCAAAAAATAAATTTTATATATGAAAGGAATTCAAACTAATTGATTCAAACAATAAATTTTGCAAATGAAAAAAATTGAAATAAAGCATTTGAATTTCATGACATTTTAAAATTATTCGATGAAAAAAGGATGAAAATACAAAGAAATCCCGCAGATCATATTAATGAAATATTGCAATAAGTGAGACGGATATATCATAAGAAAAAGAAGATGTTATTTTTCAAGAAGACAAAATTAAAACAAAATGAGAAAGGATAGATATATTAAATTAAATAAAATAAGAAGCATAAACGTGTGAATGCAAAGTGGTTTAGAAGGGAAAATGATATGTGTATGCCTTGCCCAACTAATTCACTCTGCTGGTGGTTTCAAAAACATCCAATCTAAAACATGTGAGTGTGAGGAATTGATTTGTTTAAATAATAAATAACATAAAAATAATATTCACATAATTGAAGAAAAATAAATTATAAGTGCCAATTAAAATTATAAACAAATGAATGAATACTTTAATAAGAGACATGAATAAAGGTGGAAAATTATTTTTAGTGCCCTACGAATTTATTAAAATATTCCCGTTTTTTTTTCTTAAATAGCAGACACCCTTTAAAAAACATCTAAAACATCATACCCTCTTAAGTAGTGGACAACATTCACAATTTATTTTTTAATAATATCCACTACTTAAGTAAAATGAAAAATGTATAGGACGCGCGAGTAATCAATAGGATGTCGAAAGTAGTTGTCTAAAGGTGTGTGAATGCATGGGGGCCTAGGATTTGCCTTGGTTTGGCCCATTCCACTCTCTGGAAAACATTGCATTGGTCAGGCCTGGCCCATCTCATCATCTTTGCTGGTGGTTTTAAAAAAATGTTGGTTTCTTTGTGCCCCTTGTGTTTCTCAAAATTTTGTGCTTTATTCAGATTTTTAAAAAATCACGACTTTTGAAAACGAGTGCTTTTTGCACGTTGGATTTAAAATTCAAACAAATAATAGAATTTTGAGAAATGCAAAGGGTATTGAGAAATTACCAAAAAAATTATTCATCTGAAATATGTTTGAGTAATTCATTTGTAACTACTAATGAATTTATTGTAGAGCTTGAAATTCGAACCATAGTAAGTTAGTCTAACCACTAGCTATTAGGCAAAAAAAAAAAGGACAAGAAAAAAAAATTACATGCACATAATTCAGCCAAAATAAAGAATAAGTGTCAATAACAATTATAAAAGCTACTAAATCTTCATTTTACTCATACTTCAGTTAAATCTTTAAGTATACCAAATTATGAAATTATTCAACTCTTAATTTTTATTTTTGCAAAAGCTTAGATTTTATTAAATTATCCAAATAAAATCATTAACCTATTCATGGAATGAAATTTTCAATCTGTTGCGGTAAATAACAAAGTTTTCACATAGTTTAAGATTTTAACCATTAATTATAGATCAAATGATCTAGTTTAAAATAATTTTAAAATTATTATAAACAATTTCATCTAGATGTTTTATATCAGACGGTCTTAACTATTACAACATCCCTACGGGTATTCGTTAGACTTTTAATCAACGTTGAACTTTGTATGTTATTATAACCATTAAAAACGAATTATTAAATACATACCCATGAGTTTGAGTCAGTTGCTTAATCGGAAATTTAGATTCTGTGCATTCAACTTTTCCATGCAGTCGTGCAATCAGTCTATTTATAGACGTTTGATCAAGATCGGAAGGCTGTAATTTAAAAACTACATTTATTGACTGTATTTATTTAAATCGTCCGATCAAGATCGAACGACTATAAAATAACTGCATTGTGCAGTCGACTGCATCTAATTCGAATCCCTTAATCGGCTAAACAAAATTAAAAATTAATATTATGAAAATAAGTTGTATGTATATGATCATTAATTCCACTACTCACAGAAACTGTGTGGAAAATTTGTCCCTTTAATTCATGTATTAAATGTCTTTTTCATATCAAAGTTTGGTGTATATGAATGACAATAAGCAAGCTGTCAAAACAGTATATATTGTATATGCAATTCCACATGGTGGCACTAAATGCAAAACAGAAAGATCATCCTTAAGGCACATGATTCTGTCCTTAACTAGTTAGCTTTGGATGACAACTTGGAAAATCATACTCAAGCTTTTCTCATGATTCAATATTCTTTTTTCTTTACCTTCTAGATAATTTCTACTATATAGGGATAAGTAATTAATGTATATATATTCTAATACATGGTGCAAAAGATAGTACGTAGTATATGTATCTAGCTATGAAATACACCATGCCTTATTGGTCAAAACAAATAATGCAACTGAGTCTTGCAGGATGCCTATCTCTGAAGTAAATTTAGGCAGCAATGTTTGAAAATAGTTTACAGTGATCATTATGACTTGTCGAATTCACTGTAAATTCAAATGGGTAGATTTATGTTCTGTTTGGTAAAAAATAACGAATAGTTGATAAACTAAATTATAACGAATGAGCTTATAATGAATAGTTTATAAGTTAGCTTTTAATTGATTATAGCGAATAAGCTAGTTAATTGAATTTGTAATGTTTGGTAAAATTAGCTGATTGAATTTATAGTATTTGGTAAAATGATACGTTTAATTAATATTTAATTTTTTAAAGTAAGATGATAGGAGTAAAATAAAAAATAAAAAATAGTAATCTCATAAACTATTTAAAATAGCGTTTAAAAAATAAATTATAAGTTAGTATAATAAAATATAAAATAAGCTACTAAATAACTAAAAGAACCAAAAGATTTAAGACTGAGAGAGTATTGTTTACCAACATACTCCACTACTAGAAATGTTAAATTTAGAGAGGGAAGAAATTTGTCGCTAATGTATCAAATTCTGTCCCAACATCTTTCACTAAATATTTTTTTTTTTGGTGCTTAAAGAGGGATCTCTCACTAAATATAATCTCATAAAATTTGTGAGGAAATTTGTGACAGATATTTTGTGAGGGATTTTTCCATCACAAATTTCGTCACTGATGTTTGTCAAATTGACTTCTATTAAAATCACAGTTTTAATAGTGAGGAATTTCATTCTCTCTCTAATTTTTGTCACTAAATTGCATTTTTTTTAGTAGTTCTCTTAATTTATTTACATTTTTCTTCAATATGTAATACTAATATATCAATAAACCATTAACTAATTTTAGAGATAACGGCTACCCTCATACATTTTATTTCTAAAGATCATATAAGTTAAAATTTTCAGTTCTCAATTTATTGATGTTATGTTGGGCCGACCCTTGAATCAATAAGTCTAAATTATTGTTTCAAAGTTCAAAATTTTAGACTAAAAGAAACTCACAATTACATTTTATTTAATTATAATATATGATATGACAAATTTTATATAGTTGTTTTGTCCAACCCAGTTAGTCAAGATGAAAATTTTATATCTTCCATGACTTAGGTTTCCTTCCTTGTTTTCACCAAAATTTGATTTTTATTTTTATAAGTTTTGTGTTATTTCTTTTTATTTTCAAATGGCCCATTTTTATATGATTTTAAAATGTCTCCTATAAAGTTTTGTGTAATTTATTTTAGAAAAATTTCCTCTCTTTACAAATAGCTCAAAATTATATGAGACGAATTTCATCCCTCCTATTTAAATATGGAAAATGCTATTTAGTAAAAATTTTGATATGCAAAAAAGAGAAAAATTATATGTGGCAATAATTGGTTAAATTATAATCACTCTTTTTTTCATGTATGATTATCCAATCTTTAATTGATTAAATTTTCTGCTTTTATTGAATTTTATCTTTCTTGTGCAAAAATTTCTTATTAAATAGTAATATTCTTTAAATATTATTATCATCATATATATAAGCTTCTTTGGTCTTTCTAAGCCAGCTACATGCCAAGAGACTTTTTATTGCATATTAATTATGGCACTCATTGTGGTAGTATTTGTAACATTTGACCTATGCTATTTTTCCTTAGTATATTACCATTAGTATGGCTTTATCATGGGCATAGGAAGGGTTAATTAATTAAGTAGAAGTTTTAATATATACTACATAGTGAATAATGGTCCCATGAAAAATGGACACATTTTTGCCATAGTGTTTTTTTTTTCTTTCCCATCCCTTTACAACATGGATAGGTTAACTGAATAGGAAGAATAAAAACTATAAAATAACCTATGAAAAAACATGTGAATTTTTTTTTTTATCACATGACATGAGCATTTATAGGCAATCAGTTTAATTAGATGAAAATATTTTATACCAAGAAAATGTTTAGAAATTTATGACATCATGCATGCATGATGAAAATAACATAAAGAAAAAGGTTGAAAAATTCAATTTTCCTTTGTTTAATTTCCAACTTTTTTTTTTTTCATTATAAGCTCTCCTATGTAGTTGGCCAGCTGACAAAATCTATATGATCTTTGAGACTAAACTGTTTATTTGGCATCATGCATGACGGAAATAACACAAATAAAAAATTGTGACAATTGTTGGAGTTAATATATTGAAATTGAATAGTATTGTAAAAGATTGAGGTAGACCAAAGTTATATATTAACTCTAGTTTGTTTTTTTTATTTTTTTACAAGATACTAAAAATTTATACCCGACTCGGTTTATTGTTGTTATACCAGTATTAGAGTTTTTTTTTTTTTTACTTAAATACCCGTATTAGAGTCTTGTGAGGTGTAAAGTTATACATATCTATTTTAGAGACGAATATTAGAGTCCAGAAAAACTTATGTGTTGTGTAGCAATTTTCACACAATTCTTGTCAAAAAAGAGAAAAAAATTCCCATATTAGTATTATTCTCGTTATCATTAGGTAAACGTGATAAAAAAAAAAGACAAAGATAAAAAAAAAAAATCATTAGTCAAAATACAGGCATAACTTAAGTTTGTCTTATTTGCTTTTGACACTTTTGGGGAGCATGCAGCTCATTGTAGGGAGTTTTAATTGGGAGTTGAGGATTTTACTGTGGAAGGGCTACCTTCAAAGTTGCTTCAAGCAAATTAGTCAAACATGAGAAAGCGTACTCTGACAATCAACGCGTTTTTATATCGTTTACATTTGATATTTTTGCCTTTCTAAAAAAAGTTCAAAATGTCATGTATAGTGATGTTGTATCGCATAAGTATGAATGTAGTTTTTCAAAAATCAGATTTTGTCATATAGAAAATTTAGCACCGCAGCTTATTGTATGCTTTTCTTTTTATTAATGTGTAATTATCTTATATATAATATGTCATTTTGTTTAAACAAAAGTTGCAATTATATTTTCTCTTGATATTGAAATTTTTGGGGTTATATGATCTGATATTGTGTTTCTTAAGTACAATTTCTCATTCTCAAGTTTAGTTGGGTTCGTTCTATAAAAAAAAAAAAAAAAAAGTTTAGTTTGAATTGATATTGTCCTATCCGCACAGATAATCAATTTATTTAGACGAAATAGGAAGTTAGTAAACCTCAATTTATTTATTTTAAAAAGAAAGTAAGAAACAAGTCTCCGAAACTATTTGAAATTGTTAATCAACTATTTGAAGTTGTTAGTCCACTAAATTTATGTTTTTCTTATATCATTACACTGAGAAAACTAGTTATCTCTTGTAAATTTTTATCAACGGTCAAAATATTATTGTTAGTAAATTTTGCATTTTCAGCGGGTGAAAAGTTTACAAAATATATATTCCTATGGGACATAAAAAAAATTTCAACTATCTTTATATAGTATTTATTTATTATTTTTGTACTTATATTTATAATTTTATATCATCGAAAATAGGTTAAATTGCATTTTTCCCTTTTAATTTTTATAAATTTGCAATTTTGATTTCATAATTTTGAAAATAGCAAATTTGGCTTCTTATATTTATCCCTTTTGCAAAAAAGCCATTTTTGATCAAGTCAATAGTAATGTGTCAAGTCACTTAAATAACTCACCTGTCATATCCGCTTATATGCCAATAATGCCATTGTAAAAAATCAATTGTTAAATAATGTATATATAAAACTCAAAATGGTATTAACCATTTGAAATGCGTTTAGAGTACGTGGTAGCATGAGTATTAATGTCACATCGTCACATTTTTATATTGATTGTTTATGATTGCTAATGTTAAATCTTATTATCATGGAAGATATATTATGAACTAGTTAAATTGATAAGAAATTTGCATAAAATTTGTATATCATGATTTGGATGGATGGTTTAGCCATAGTTGTTGCTAAAACGTGAATATGGAATGTCCTAACATAGTTAATTTGTTCAAATTCCCAATCATTTAGCCTAAAAAAAATAGGCTTAATTGTTTACACCAAGGGTAATCGAATTTCAACTCTACTACATTGAAACTCAACAACATGCACATTAAGCAATAAAACAGAGTCCATACTTATATTTCTAATTATCAAAGCATCAATATAAGGTTGCAATTCCCATACTTATATCGAAAGGAAGGGGAAGACAATAAAAGGGATCTTGTCAACAAATGTTTTAAATTAGTTAAGGAATAATGAGAATAAACTAATCTTGAGAATATAAATTGAATGGTTGTTTATAGAAAAATGTTGTCTTATTTTATTTTATTTTCAAAGCAGTCGTTAGAAATTTCACTTTTAAGGTGGATAAATGGGATGACGGCGAGATTTGAATTTCAGTCTTCTGCATATATAATACAATGTCCTACCAACTGAGTTGAGCTTACAAGACTAGTTAAGTAACCCAATATAATAAATAATCTTAAAATTTGTATAGCTTATCTTTTTAAAATATAAAAATATTATTTATTTTAAATATAAATTCATCTTTTTATTTTCGTTAATTAGTGGATAATATCCCTAGTTTATATCCCCTCTTTTCAATGATAAACTGTCTCATTTTAATAAATTAAATAAATAGTAGTAAAAATAATAACAAGTGTCTTAAAGAGCATTATATAGTAGTTAATACCAATGAAAAATGATGTTTTAATTTTCAATATATTCCTTTCGGTTATTATTATAAAAAAATTTGATTTTTTGATAGATTAAAAAAGTGATGTATGTTGACAGTGACGGAGCCAGAAATTTTGTACCATTAAATATATAAATAACATTTCATTTTTGAAGCATAACTTTTTTTTCTCCTAAACAAAGTGGTAATCTACTGAAATTAAACTCACACACAACTGTGAGGTTCCAGATTCGAACCCGGGTCATAACGTTCGGCCTAACAATTTCGGCATTTGTCAGTTGAGCTAGGACTTCTAGACATTTTTAAAGCATAATTATACATTATAAATTGTTCTCTACTTTTATATTCTTAAAACATCGAATAAATTTCTCATCATCAATATCAATAAAAATAGTTCTCTTTAACCATGGAGTTTCCACTATTGTTAATACAAATTTAAGTTCAACAAAATATACAATGATATGTCTTCATTTTTTTTTTTTATTTGTAGACAAAGTGACAAATACCACTAAAATTTATACAAATAATATCATTATTAAAGTTGAACCTAGGACTAGTACATGTGTTCGCTTGTATATTGCGTTGAAAACAAATAATAAATGTAAAAGATGAGGGGAAAAAATTACAATAAAAGAAATATAAGCTATTGTGTTGTGTTGAGTTGCGTTTCTTGGAGTTGATCCGGATAACATTTAATTTAGGTATATGTACATGTGCTATAGTACTAAATTTTTATTCAAAACTTAGTGAAGGCACATGCCCTCACAAGCTACAAGGTAGCTCTGATCCTGTACGTTGACCATATTATGAACTAAATATATCACAATTTTAATGTTTTAAAAAAGTCAAATTTTCTTATAATAGTGACCGGAGGAAGTAGTTTTAATTGATTTTTTTAGTTTCATCATTTAATAATTTATTAACATTTTTCACTATGAACTTATTAATAATTTAGTTAAAACATCATTATATTTCTTTCAATAATCATTATATTAATAATTTAGTTAAATAGCATAATATAGTCAAATTGTTTTAAAATTTGTATAATCGATTTTTTTCCTTTAAGTACCCTTTTTTAATGTTTGTGTGTAAAAAATAGCTTACCCAAAAAAAAAAAAGAGGTGTGAAATACAAATTAATTATTGTGAAATGGCGAAAAATTATCATTTTCTAAATATAAATTAATCATTCTACATTCCTTAATCAATACTCCCTCTGTCTCAAGCCAATTTGATCATGTGCATTTTTTATATATCTTGATTTGACTATATTTTTTTACTAATTTATAAAAACAAATATTAGTATATAAGATGTTGTTGGATTCATCTTGATGAGTATTTTCAAAATATCAAATTTTTATAATTATTATTATTATACATTTAAAACCATTAATTGTCAAAGTTATGGATTGACATGCGTGCTGCAGTCAACTGGCTCACTCAAATTATACATGTATATTTGTTAGTGTATGCAAGAATAATACGCATACAATATGCAAATTTTCAATCAAAGCACAAGAAGTAATTAAGTAGATAGCATGAAATTAATTGCAGAATATGATGATAATATTATAATGTCATTAATATTGAATTGGAATATACACTTCTACACCACCAAAGTGTTAAAAAGTAAAAACCAAAGTGAGATTCAATTAGGCTTAGTCCTAGAACTAAGAAAAAAGCAAGATTCTCAAAATGTTACAAAATTGAAAATCCAAAACATAGTAAAAATAATAATTTCAAAATACATAATTAATTTCACTTAGACCAACTTTCTCTTGAATACCACCATCATCTAGAAGCCATTTTTCAAGCAAAGAAAAAGGCATAATTTCACCATCACCAATATTTTCAGGTTTGCTCTCATCTTGAAAAATATTAGTAGAATCAGATTTTGAAGAATCTAAAGATTCATAACCAAACAAAGATTCAAAATTTTCAGAAATTTCAACATCAACATTTGTTGATGACCCTTTTTCCATTCCTTCACTAGAAGCACTAGTCTCATAATTTCCTCCATAAGCCAAATCAATATTAAATGAATTTTGTGTCGCATTTGAGTAATTACCATTTGACCCTTTTGGCTTATTTTTCATCCAACCTTTCAACAAACGAGCTATGTTGTCAGCACTTGAAGCATAACACAAAGATTGTGTTTGTGTGTTTGGTTTTGTTGAACAAAAAGAGCTTTCACTAGAAATGTTTGATTCAAGTGGTAATAATAAGTTATTACTAGAAGTGCTTTTTTGTGGAGAAAGAGCTTCACTAAGTGCTTTTTTAGCCATGTCAATGTTGGTTTGAAGTCTTCTTTCCCATTGTCCTCTAGCTATTGGTTGAGAAACTGAGACATCATCATGTCCTAAACATGATTCAGAAGAAGTACTTGTTTCCAATTTTTTCAGCTTTTTCTTCAAATAAGTGTTCCAATAATTTTTTATGTCATTATCTGTTCTTTGTGGAAGGTATGCAGCTATTGCAGCCCATCTGTACAATAATCAATGTGATTTAATTTAGCATGTGAAAAAAAAAAGTACTTTTGAAAAGCACTTTTCCTAGACAAAGTACTAAAAATAACAATTTTGATGAAAAAAAAAAAGTAATTAAATTTTACTTTATAATATATTTTTTTTACAAAAATAGAAATAAAAATTTATTTTATGAAGCTAAACTTAAACATGTAGAATCACAGTGCGAATACAACTATAAATACGACTAAAATTACGTAAGTCGTATTTGATTGTGATTATTTGTAAAGTTAAAATTCGCGAGACGCATTTGTAACTGTTATTTAAAATTATGGATATTATGCTTGAAAAAGAGGTTGAAGGTTAATTAATTAATTAATTAAATACCTATTTCCTAAAAGAGCTTGGAGATGGATTATCATTTTCTCCTCTTGATCAGTGAAGTTACCCCTTTTGATTCCTGGCCTTAGATAATTAGTCCATCTAAGTCTGCAACTCTTACTACACCTTAACAAGCCTGAAAAAGCAAACAAAAAAATTATTAATTTCAAATCACAACCTTAAAAGAATCAAAACTTCCATTGATGATTCATAGTCTAAAACAAAAAATAATTTCCTTTTTTTTTTTTTTGATAAGCAAAAAAAAAAATAAAAAAATTTTCCTTTAATTATGCTCTAATAAAACAAGACACAAAATTGATAAAATCACCAAAAAAATACTATTTCAAATCACAACCTTAAAAAAATCAAAATTTCTTTGATTATGAACTTATAAAACAAGACAAAAAAGTACCAAAATTTATTTTATTATGGCCTAATAAAACAAAGACAAAGAAAAAACCAATATTGATAAAGTCATAAAAAAAAGACTATTGATTTCAAATCACAACATTAAAACTTAAAAGAAATCAAAATTTAGGTCTACTAAAATAGGACAAAACAAAAACCAACATTTATATATAAAATCACCAAATAGAGTGGAAATATGGAAGATTAATTAAGTGATTAATTACCAGTATTGGTAGGAACAGCTTTCCAATTTCCAGGACCATGTTCTTGAATATAAGAAACCAAAATGATATCTTCTTCAGGAGTCCAAGGACCTTTCTTCACACCTTCTTTATCACAACATGGAGGTCTCACCATTTTTTTTTTTTTTTCAAAAATAAAAAATAATCTTTCTATAAGTTTGTTCACAAAAATAGCTTTTTTCTTCACACTCACTTAATTTTTTTCCTCTTACTTGTTAGCTAAAGGAATGTGTTAAGGCAAGAGTCAAAATGAAGGGTGTATAAATAGGGGAAGAAAATTAAAGAAAAAAATAAAAGAGGGTGCAAATAGTCAAAAGTTGAAAGCAATAGCATTAACTATTGTCATAAGGTGTAAGAAGACATGGAAAAAGTCAGCTCAAGTGGAGTAGTAATAAGCTATTTTGTGAGTCTCAAAACCGCGTTGTGCATTCAATGTGACTGCACTGGGAAAGCTAAATTATCTACTTTTTAAAGTCTCTAAAATTGTAAGCTAGCATTAATGGTTTATGTGAGATGAAAGGTGCTGCATGGTGGTGACTTTAGCCAACCCAAAACTATTTTCGTAGTACTCCAATATGCCCTTCTTTGTATGCTTGTGAATGAATAAATGAATAATTATTAATAACTTTTTAAAAAAATAAAAATTAGAGAAGGGTAAATTATTCTAATTAAAGCTGTAACATTAATCCCGTTAGCTTAATTCGATTGGCAGGACATTGCATTATATATGCAGGGAGCTAGGGTTCGAACCCGAGTCATTTCACATATCCATGTTAAAGTGAAATTTTAAGTCACAAAACTATTTGACAAAAAAACTACAACATTAATGTATTTTACGATCAAGATTAGAAATTAAACGAAGTTTAGCTAATGAATTGAACTCCTAAATTATAAAATAAACAAATACTATATCTTTACATATTTTACATTTTAAACCACTAAACTATTATTAAAAAATTATTATTTTTGCACCACGAACATAAAAGTTTCAAAAATTTCAACCCTAAGTTAACGTTCTGCCTCCAATTTCTTTGCTTAATACTACTGTATATGCGATAAATAATAGCATCATTGCTAGTAGTATTAAGCAAATAAATTGGAAATTATAAAATTATACAATATATTTACACTTAAAAACTTGAAGAAGCCTCGACATTTAGGAACTACAATCGTTCTCTTTCTATTTATATTTTTAATTTTTTTTCCTCTATTTTTAACACTATTAAAAATATGTTGACTATGTGACTAAATAAGCATACACATTCAATATTATTTTTTTGGCTTTAAGTGGTTTTACCAGACAGTCTAATTTGGTTTGACAATTAATTTTAACATTAAGGCTCTGTTTGGCAAAATTAGCGGTTGGCTGATAAGCTAGCTGATGGCTGATAGCTTATAGCTTATGGCTGATAGCTGATGGCTGATAAGTTAATTGAAATGTTTGGTAAAATTAGCGGTTCAACTAGCTGGTAAATGTAAAATGACATAAAAGGGTATTGTTAATTCAAAATAAAATTTATGTCAAATTAATATTTAATATACTTGAAATTTAAAAATTAAATGTACTAATATAATATATATTTTTTATATTACTAAACTAATTGTTATTGGTTGAAATTTTATTTTCAAAAAATTATGGGTTTTCTTATTGACTTTTTTATTAAAAAAGTATGGTTTTTTTTTTACAAGATTGAAAAAGTATGATTTATTATTATATTTTGGTCCAAAACAATAATTATTAGGCTATTTTATAAAATAGAGCAACATTATTTTTTTATTTTATATAAAGCAACGTTATTTTTTTATAGTGAGTACTGAGTAGCATTCATAAGGTTTTTTTGTGGTAGTGCATACATAAGGTTTATATTCACGTAAAAATTGCCATAAGGTAATAATGAATGATAATGCATGGTTTATTAAAAATAAAAGTATTGTTTATATTTATTAAAAAAATTATGGTTTATCAGGTAGCCAAAAAAAAGTATGATTTATTTTAAAGTGAAATAAAAAAAAAGGATAAAAGTGAACATTAGTTAAAATAATAAGGGGTAAAAATGGAAGAAAAAATAATAAGCTATAAGCTATAAGCTACTTGAAATAGCGTCTGGAAAATAAGCTATAAGCTCATACAGAAAAGTCTGTTACCAAACAGGTCTTTTAGCTTATAAGCTATAAGACATAAGCTATAAGCTAGCTTTTTTGGCTAGCCAAACAGACCCTAAGTAATTTTAACTATTTTTCGATCATAAATATGCAATATCAAACCGTAATTCTCCCTGTTATCCATCACTACTGAACCAATCAAAATCCGTAACATTCAATATTTTTTGGTGGATACTAACGAAATAAAATTTATTTTTCAACTAATTAAAAATATCAGATTTGGTGGGGACACATAATCCCCCTATTTAATAGGCGTGTGTTATTTTTTTGACAAGTAATAGGCGTGATTTGAACCTTGTTTCTTAAAATTACAATGTCACATCTTACTACAAAACTAACATTTTGGATAAAAATAATTAAAATCGCTTAATTTTAGTTACTAATTTTGAAGAAGAAAAAAAAGATAGAAATTTAGGCTCAAACAACTATAAAATGAGATGAGATGTGTTAGTTCATGAATAATTCAGATACAAACAATCTTTTATTTTTTTGAAAGTAGATACAAACAATCTATTAAGTAGTTGCAGTAGATATTAAGTACTTTTGTAAGGGGCGAGAGTGAGACTAAAAAGTCTTTCAATGAGATCTAATTGAAACCTCATTCTCATTGTAGTTGATTGGTCATCATCGTAGTTTCAAATAGTTGTGCAAATGCAATCAAAATTGGGACATTGAGATTTTTTTTTTTTATAATTGTGGGTATAATAAAATTGCAATTGAATTGTGCCAAAAAAAAATTGCAATTGAAGAATTAATCACATATAACTATGTAATTTCTCATTTTATCAAAGCTCGCGATTTGGGCGCTCATATTCAAACTAATGAAAAATCGAAAATAATCACTTTGTTTAATGGACCGGATCAATTTTGCTATTCCCTAAAAAATATCGATCCAATTCAAACCAAAATAATAATATTTATTATTATTACTCTATATTTTTTTTTATTGAAGATGACTAGTAATTACTAATTAAACTTTATTTGAGTTTTTTTTTATATTTAATTCTGCTTGTTATAAAGAACAAATATTTTCTTCTAGAAAATATAAAACAAAATGTTAGAATAATATTACAATAATCAAAACTGAAAATCAATCAAACTCATGAACATTCCTAGTTATCAAATCGATGGGATAATCTAACAAATCCGAAGAAATTATATTGAACTATTCTTCCTTTCAAAACTTTTTAATCCAATCTACAAACACCCAACTTATCACGACAGATTATTATTAATTTTTTTTGACTGACTTGAAAATCTTGAATGTGTGGTCTTAGTGAACCTGCAGCAGCCCTTTCTTTTTCAACTTATCTATAATAACTACATTAATTGACTTTTATGGGAACATTAGTATCATATTTGACATTTTGGACAACATTTTGGAGTAACAACTTGTAATTTTGTCCCATGCTTCTTTGGAAAGGGATCGAGAGATCATTATCACGTGAATTCTTGCTTATATTCCCACTATTAGTATTTTCATTTTAGGGTCATCATGTTAACAAATGTATCTGCGGGACAGTGAATACTAGTTAAATATACTAAAATAAGTAATTTTTGTATTAAAAATAGTGTTCTTTATATTTTCACAAGATCAATTACACAAGTTTTCTTTTTGTTTTAATATGGTTTGCACATAGTATGATTTTTTTGTAGGACAATATATTTTGTATAGTTACATTAATATAACATGCACAGTGAAGAGGTTAGCAAGAGTCAAATTACAATACAAAACAATTAAAACACAAGATGTCGTGCTAAAAGTAGACATGACAATAAGATGGGAAGAATTTTGTTCACCCTAAACCTATGACGTTTTGGGTGGATATCAATGTCCTTATTATTCATCTCACCACTATCTTTTAAAATTGAAGAAAACTCAACCCTGAACCAAAACTTAGTCAATTTAAATTTTTTCTATCAAACCAAGATGGTTTCGGACGGATAACAGCGTGGGAGGATTCTATTGACATGCCTAGCCAAAAGAGAAGCACGTCACCTAAAGAAATTAATGAGTTCATATACAACATATTAAAACTAAAATCAAAGACCTTGAATTTTACTTTAAAACTACCACAATATCCAAAGTTTGATATTATGAATCATGAAATCTACTTCAAAACTTTCTGATTAAAAACACAATAATTTATTGCTTTACAAATCATCCAAATTGTCGTCAACCAAATGCAATACAATTATAAATCAACTAAGAACTAAAATTTCAACTACATTTATGTAATGAATCTAATTCATAATAAAGAGAGTGTATACGAGGAATTCTTGGCATATAAACAAGGTTCACACACGCACATATTATTTTTCATTGTTCTCATCTCACTTATTTTTCATTGTTCTCGCCTTTTAATCTCACTTTTTAGGAGTTTGCTTTCTCTCTTCTTAGTAATCAAAGATAAGGATTTCAATGCACTCTCATATGACATGAGAGGATCCATTTTCATCTTGCACTATATGGGCTCACATACCCCACAAAAAAAAAAAAATACTGTAAAAAATAAAAATATGAGTAATATCCATGAAAAAACTCTTATCATAAGTCAACGCTATTTTTATTTTAAAAATATGGTGTATTTATGATAAGTAAATAAATTTTGACTTTCAAAAGTAGGAACACGTCGAATAGTGTGTTAGACGTGTTAAAGATCACCACTAGAATTTGTCCAGTTGTTTATGATGAAACTAAAAGTCATGATGCAATTTTGAAGTGACCTATCACTAATCAAGTCACTGATCTGACCTTATGTGGATCCAGACACCCAAAATAATGCATGCCGATTTTAATGTTGGCCCCTAAAATCTCAAAATATACCACTGTTTTTAAAAGTCGTTTAAGTCAACTAATTAAGTGAACGTATTTAAGTAGTTAAGTGTTCCCTTAAGAAGAAATCTGTCATGTTATTCAAGTTTGATTCTTGGTGAGCATATTAATTTCGATCTATTCTTACATGTACTACTATAGAGAATGAGTTATAGAGATGAAAAAATAAACTAGTATGTTCTGTTTAGGTTCATCTCTTTTTCGATCCGCCAAAAACATATTGAAGCTAGGTCGGCTGATATATGTAGGGGTGTAAGCGGATCAGAAAAATTCAATTAAATCGATAATAGAAGCCAATTCAAACTATAAAAAAAAAATTGATTTTTATGGTTCGGATCAAAAACCGAACTGAACCAATTGAAAACTGATGTGGTTTGGTTCGGTTCTCGGATCCAGTTTACAAATCCAATGAACATACCGAACCAAACCGCCTAATAACATGTTAAATGGGTTGGACAAACGAATTCAACCTATTTTACGATCCCGTAATGAGTTATTAATCGAACCATTAGATCATTGGTGGAACCACATAAAAGAACCGTGTCATGAAAATACTCTATTTTTCTTGCTTTTTCTAAACTTTCCCTTTTGTAGAAAGTGAAAACGGATTAACGTCAAAGTAAACTTTCCCTTTTGTAGAAAGTGAAAACGGACTAGATGAATTATAACAATTTCATCATGGAAGCTAAATCTACTTCAAATAAGTTCAAACTCTTCTTTCTAATTAATCAGATATATTTCAAGTGTAATTGTACATACTAATCTCTTAAACCTCGTGAGACTCAAATGTAGGCAATTTTTTAAAGAATTTTAACATTATGGCATGTTCAAATTCAAACTCAAAATCTTAAATATATTATTATACTAAAAAAGACTTGTGTTATCTCTTCTAAATAGGGGTTGAGTTGCTCATGGGTTGGGGAGGGTCACACCCCGCCCCAATTTTTTTATTTTATTAAAAAAAATTATTTTTTAGATTTATTAAATAATTATTGTATCTAACATATAATATAGACCAAATACATCAACTATTAAATGAACATAAAATATTATCTGATTCTTATAAAAAGAACCGAATGTAATATTAACATACATGTATTTCAAACATTTATAGTTTTTACATCAAATATGATATAACACGGCTCACAATTCACAATATTTTAGTAAAAATCCTTTTATATTATAAATTTCATTTTTCACTAAAAATGATAATAGTATACCTTTTGAATATTTTTGAGAGGTTCATATTAGATACACCCTCAATATGATATATATTATTTTTTATAAAATTTTTATTTAAATATTTAATTTATATATTATAGTAGACCACTTCAACATTTTAATCTTGCCCCATCACTATTTCTAAAGCTCTTTAATTTTGTTTTATTTTAACATCTTTGGTCTCTCTTTTTTTATTACTTTGACATTCACATTTTGATTTCATGGTTTGCATTTATAAGAGTAGGTACTAATGTACCCAAGAGCATTTAGATAAAATGGCGCGGGTTTATTCGAACTTAACTAAAGTTATGGGTTCGATCATCGGCTTAGACATGCAACAGTATTAAAACTCTTAAAGAGAGTTTGCTATCCATTTGAATCTCACAAGACTCGAAAGATTAGTTTATGCAATTGCATACAGAGAATATTCATTATTTAAAAAAAAAAAAAAATAGGTACTAATGTGATTGCGAAGGCCCACTATCTATGAATGTGTCATAAATATGATGTTCGTTTATACAAATGTGATACTGCACACGTATTTGTCCAAGTACATCTAACTTGCTGGCCTAATTAACACTTTAAAGTGACACTTACATTACATAATTTTAAACGTTAGATCTTTAAAATATCATTTATAGTTCATTTATAAGACTCACATTGGTTATTAACTTATTATACCAAGAGCATCTAATTCTAAACATTATAGAAAAGTTAGACATCATATTCCTAATTATTATATTTCTCGTTGTTGTAGATATTAAAATTGTCAAATTAAGATAAATAAAATTTAATATTCAATTTTTTAAAAATATATTTCTACTGATTTTTATATTTATAGAGTAACTAAACATAAAATTATACGTACTTATAAAAAAGAAAATATATTTAATAATTTTGGGTTACCCAAGGTTACCCGGCCCATAGCCATGAGAAGCTCCGCAAGATAGTCGAATATCTTAATTATATTGGCATATTTAATATTTCCCGTTATCTATCTATTTATATCTCGTAAATATATATATATATATATATATATATATATATATATATATATATATATATAAAAGAAATAAGAAAAAAAACATGTACAAGGGTTATTTATACAGTTCAATATATTTGCATAGACAATTTAATATGTTTTTTCCCATAAATAGAAGACTTAATTATTATGTTATTCCTAATGAAAAATACTTTGGATGTTGTGCTTTAAAATATTAAAATATTTTGTATTGTTAAATAAATTATTTAGATACTTTAATATATCTGCCCTTAAAATATATATTATCATGACCCAATTTTGTTATCATATTTTTCCTTTTATCCATACTATACATTTTTATTATAATTTAAACTCTTAAAATACAATGTATACCTTTTTATCAAATTTAAGTGCAATTCGCTATGAATGTATCCATTGATGATTTAAAGAGAACAATTTTTAGTTAACATACAACTTAAAAATATAATATTCTACCAAAATTATAAAATATGTTTGGAATTCTATCTAATTAAGGAAAAAAAAATTATATATGTAACTAATCGGAGGAGTGAGGTGATAGAAGATTCTTAAGAGAGTCCAAAATATAGAGAAAGTAGTGGTCGTCTATGAAGCCCTGATACTCAAAAAATGGTGACGTATCGTATCTGATACGTACTCGAAGTTGTAAAAAATTGGACCTATTTATAATAACAAGCAATATATAAATTTAAATAACTCAATAAATATTATAGAGAATAAATTGAAATAGAGTTTGTAGAACTTATCTTTCGTTGAGTGTCGTAATTTGATGTCGGCACTACCGCATAATCCATGAATGACCTGAAATATGGAACCGTGATATAATACCTGAGGTGTGCTGATCGCACTGTCCTTAAGGATTTATCCGCCTCAAAAGCGCAAATCCCCCAGGATTCAACAGGTCCTTCTCATTGAGGGATTCAACATGTCTTCCTCAATGAGGTAACTGAACTAGCAAGGAAATAATAGACACCGGTTATGTAATCCAGAAAGTAG
The DNA here is from genome assembly GCA_954870985.1 of Trifolium fragiferum. Classification (NCBI taxonomy): domain Eukaryota; kingdom Viridiplantae; phylum Streptophyta; class Magnoliopsida; order Fabales; family Fabaceae; genus Trifolium; species Trifolium fragiferum. The sequence goes on along the minus strand of OX940789.1, from coordinate 4,334,535 downwards.
TAACTCAAATTTTATTATGAGAGAAGAAAAATATGTTGTTTTAGTGTTATGCTTGTTTCACTTATATTTTACTCACATTTCATTCTCACCATCTCTTTTTCAACATCACACACACACCCACTGTACATATCCTACTCTAAATAATAGTATGCCAAATAATAACGTTCCAAGCATAACCATAAATCCTAGTAAATAGGATTGAAACCAAGTAATTGCCATTTTAAAAGAAAAACGTGTGTGTAGTCATATGAGATGACTTGGTCAAATGATAAATTAATTAATTTAATTATTATCATTAAATAATAATTAACTTTAAAATAAATTATAAAATAAAATATCCAACAATCCCCCACAATTTATTTTAAAGTTTAAAAGATTATTCAAAACATTTTCTGGATTAACATCATTGATGTAATGCATCAAACTGGTGTAGCAAGCTATATGAACCAGTGCTAGACTGATAGTACTTAACACACAATAACATTGGTGTAGCAAGCTATATGAACCAATGAAACTTAGCGTATGTTAGTGGTCTACCAATCACATTACACCCCACAGTTCTTGCTATTGCCGCTGTGTTGCGCGAATAGGCCGTGCGCGTGCCTGGTTTATTCATGAGTGCTCTAGAGATTTTGCCAAGATCCCATACAAGCGGCCCCACTTGACACTCATATAGGTGATTTCATCAAGTGTATGCTGCAAATCATACACCACCCATAAGGGATATGAAAATCATTAAAAGCATTATAGCTTATCCTCTCAGTAATGCAGTATCTAGCACTTTCTCATTCACACCATAGGAAAAGGACTAAAACAAAAATTAATTATTTAATTGTTTGTGCTAGCAGATCTAACAAGTAACTTGTTCTTACTCATATGAACCTTATTCATGGGATCTCCAATCACAAAGGTTGGGTTCCTATCACTTGTTGATTTCAATTGGCTTAAGTCCAATTCCCCTCGATGCGTCACAAAATTATTTCTTCCCAGGGGCTTTATTTAGTAGCTACTTTATACACAAATGATGAAGATAATTTTTTTTCTTCATCAAAATAATATTGACTAAGACGTCTCTAAGTCAATTAATCTCAATATTTATCCAAGTCTATATTATAACAATGAACTTGGTCTCAACAATCATATTTATACATGTCTGCTTATATGACTGTTAATAAGCGACAACATTCACGCGATGAGTAAAGTAACTCACAGTTTGATCTCGTTGGAAATAAATTCCAATTAACATCATTATATTATTTTAATATAATGACTCATCGATATCTCATATATTGTCAAACTGACTTTCTTAATAATTTCATCAGGTCTGCTTAGATAAATTCTAAGCGACAACATCTCCACAAAAGTAAAAATTAAATCTATAATTAGATTTATTTGTCAGGTCTACTTGAAATATTTTTCAAGCGACAACACCCCCACATTTTATAACATAGGTGAATTTTATTCAGGTCTACTTGAGTGATTTCAAGCGACAATCCCCTCACAATTAGGGTAATTTATAAATCAACATTTCAGGTCTGCTTGAATGATTTCAAGCGACAATATCTCCACATCAAAGACAATTTATAAGTCTTCATATAAATATATTTTCTCATAAACAATTTTCATTAATCATCATTGTATTTTTTTTTATTTATTTATTTATTTTTTTTTTTCGGTTTTTCACCACCAGTTGAATCTGGTTCGGGGGTCAGTTCTGGCATCAAATGGTTCCAGCCCCCTCCCGATCGCAGTTGCGGGGGATCGAACCGTGGTCCTCCCTACCAAGTTCAGCGCCAATCACCACTGAACCAACTAACGATTGGTATCATTGTATTTTTTCAATACAATGGGTATCCACTCCATACAATGTTATAATTTTCAAAATTTAATTTTAAATGCCATAGAACCACTTTCATCATAAGACACTAATCATATACAAATATACAAATAAGTCTACTTAAATTATTTTTAAGTGACATATAAACTCAATAAATTTATTCTCATAAACATAAATTTATTTAAGATCACTTTAATAGTCTCTACCCTTCATTTTCAAGAACATCATCTAATTAAACGCAAAAGATTATCAAATTGGCCTCTCAAAAATCAGATTGTAGAATTCAATTATATTCTACTTATTGTCTCAATTAAAAATTATATCTCATTATCAGCATAAACACAAGTTTCATTCTAACAAATTAAGATACAAGCTCACAATAGACAACAAAATCATAATTTATAGAAAGTACTCATACCAAAACTTGGTCTCGTCAATTTTAAGAAAAGATGATCAAAATAAAATAAGTGACCCTTAATGATGTATCATATTCTCAACAGAGACACAAAACTACACATACATAATCATCGCAAATTTCATTCGATTCATGTGGTTATTATCAAAATAATAATAAAATGAAATAATAATAATCACACATGATACACACACATTATAAATCCGTTAAAAGCTTTAGCAGTACATAATTTACCACTTGGATATCAACACTCAAAACAACATCAGTGACATACCATAGCTTGCATAAAATAAAAGTCACGAATTCTCATTAAAAGAATTAAGTATAAAAACAAACCTGAGTATTAAAGGCCACTCGGCATCAAACTTTCACCGCGAGAACTTCACACTTGAGTAACTTATTGGTTGTGATTACAATTTACACATTGTGTGCCCTTTTGCTTCTGGCTTCAGTGAACACTCTCTATTTCTCTATCATCTTCAATTTAGAATAAATTTCTTATTAATAACATAAGATAAATCCTTAAGATTGTTGTAAAAAATTGGACCTATTTACAATAATATACAACATATAAATATTAAGCAATCAAATAAATATTGATGAGAATACAATAAACTAGAGATTAGTAAACTTATCTTTTGTGAGTGTAGCAATTTGATGTCGGCACTACCGCATAATCCATGAATGACCTGAAATATGGAACCGTGATATAATACCTGAGGCGTGCTGATCGCACTGTCCTTAAGGATTTATCCGCCTCAAAAGCGCAAATCCCCTAGGATTCAACAGGTCCTTCTCATTGAGGGATTCAACATGTCTTCCTCAATAAGGTAACAGAACTAGCAAGGAAATAATAGACACCGGTTATGTAATCCAGAAAGTAGTAACTCAAATTTTATTATGAGAGAAGAAAAATATGTTGTTTTAGTGTTATGCTTGTTTCACTTATATTTTACTCACATTTCATTCTCACCATCTCTTTTTCAACATCACACACACACCCACTATACATATCCTACTCTAAATAATAGTATGCCAAATAATAACGTTCCAAGCATAACCATAAATCCTAGTAAATAGGATTGAAACCAAGTAATTGCCCTTTTAAAGAAAAACGTGTGTGTAGTCATATGAGATGACTTGGTCAAATGATAAATTAATTAATTTAATTATTACCATTAAATAATAATTAACTTTAAAATAAATTATAAAATAAAATATCCAACACTCGATACCGATACTCTTTCGATACGTCCCGATACTCGTATCGGTAAAGTATTGGTTAAATCATTATTTTTAAATAAAAAAATAATATCTGATACTCTTCCGATACATCTCGATACTCGTATCGGAAAAGTATCGGTTAAATCATTATTTTTAAATAAAAAGTAATACTCAATACATGTCTGATACGTCCCAATACCCGATGCATGTTTGTATCTTTAGCACTTCTTGTGGTTTTCCTTTGTCAATATAATTTTTTACTTTTCAAAAGAAAAACTACGGTGTCCTACTATATAACAAGTTGTTAAACATTTGACTTTTTTCCAAAATTCTGATATAAGATTAAATATTTTCTGCTTTTAATTATTAATATTGTTGATTTTAGTCATATTTATATAATGTGTATTTATATATTTAATTTTAAATTTAATTTTTAAATAACGTATCGCGGCAGTATCGGATTGAGGATTTTTAAAAAATTTACGTATCGGCGTATCGGTATCGTATCGTATCGGTATCGTGTCCCGTATCGAAGCTTCATAGGTGGTCGTTGAAGGTGATAATTCAAAATACATTTCTGATCAAAGATAACCTAAAGAATATGGTAAGCAATCTTGTTTGGGACAAACTTTCTAAAACTTTGAGTTTGATAGAGATCAGAGAATTTTCCTCAAAATATTTCTTTTGTATTTTACATTTTTTGAATTATTATATTTTTTTGTGTTTGTTGTAATTAAAGACAATATAATTTTTGTTTTATATCTTTTACTATGAATGAGAGGCAATTAGGGATAAGTTGCGCCACTAAGTATACTTTTTAAATGCAAAACCAATTTTTTTAAAGACAACATTCATAGTTCTATGGAACACAACATTGCTACTCATAATCATTTAAACTCTTTGTAGAAGACTCAACCTCTGGTGCTAGAAAGTTAAAAGTGTCAAATGCAAATGGTATGAAAGAATATTGATTATCAGAACATGTTTTCTCATGTTTGGTCACTTTACATTAAGCAGTTTTCAGGGCTCAATTGGTAGTGGGAATGGAATGAACAATGTACTTATCCCCAGGTACATGAGTTCGATTCCCACGAAAAGCAAAAACTCCAATAGAGAAGGGGGTTGGAGAAGATCGTGAGGTGGCAATCGGAACCACCTATGTTGGTGGGGCCTGGGCTGTTACAGTCTGTCCCACAATATAAGTCTTTAGTCCACAATTTAACAAGTGGTGAAACTCCAGTCAAATTGACACATGCGTGCTTCCCCCTATCCATCCATACACCATAACATCGGCCGGTCTGGGAGTCGATCGTCCTTCTTGTGGGTCGTTGAAAAAGTTCACAGGCGCCTCCTTTTTTTACGGATATTTCTATGCGCCTAAAAATATAAAAAAGGACATCTCAGACAAAGTCGTGCTGTATTTGAAACCTAAAAGCTCTCTGCAATGCACTGCGTGCTCCCCAAAGTTATGTAGGCACATCTTACGACAAATAGGACAAATCTCATCATGAGGCAATATTTAATGATAATAATAGTTACTTCACTCGTGATATATGCTGATCTAATTCATCAATAAAAATAGCAAGACAAAAATCTCAAATATATCCTGAACACCCAAAAAAACTACTTTCTATGATGTGATAATATTAAACTGAATTTTCATGTCTTGAATAATTTTATCAAACAAAACAGGCACAAGGTAATAGATTAAAAAGTGCATGAATCAAACTTAAGCAGATTATAATATTGACCATACATTTTTTCTTTCTTTCTTTCTTCCAAAATCATATTGACCATACATTCATTAGACGTACAGCTTATATTTTTTGGTTGAATGTCATGGCATTCGTCACAGGAATGAAAATTATTGGGCTTGGGCTTATGATTAATAGGTCCAATTATTTTGGCAACACCTTACCAATTAAAATATTAGGTAAATTCTACACCATACAATCCACCTTGCACCTCTAGTACTCACACAAACTCTTTGAATCTCAAGTTTATTCTTCTCTTTAGAAAAACTTTGTTTAATGTGTTCAAGGAAAGTAGTTTTGCAATATATATAAATGTATTATTTTATCATTAGATCAATAAATCACACATTTTATTTGAAAGAAAACACACGAGAAATTTATTTACCCAATTCAATCAAGAATTAACATCTAACTCTATCCAATTACCGAATCTCTTCCCTCATCAAGAAACTCAGTTTAATCTAAGTCTACCCAAGATGAATCAATAATAATTCGTCCAAACTCTAAAATTATACCAAGAGCAAACCCCTTTGTTTCTCTCTAAAACTTTAGCCTTTGTGGTGGGAAATCCTAATTCTTATTTCCTCAACCTTATTTTTCTATGAATAAACAACCTCTTTTTATAGAAAATATATGTCTATTAAATTAAATCTAGTTTAAAATAAAACAAAATCTAAGTCAGATATCTTTTGAATACAAATTTTTTCCAACAAATCAGTACAAACAAATCCTGCCTACTCGCGTTTTCGCCTGAGGTGAAAAATCCATACGCTCCCTTGCTGTGATCACACATTTTGCATTTGGTTGTCAATATTTTCCATCACAATTTTGTCATACTTTTGATCTAACACTTGGAATGAACAATGTACTTATCCCCAGGTACATGGGTTCGATTCCCACGAAAGGCAAAAACTCCAATAGAGAAGAGGATTGAAGAAGATCGTGAGGTGGCAGTGCCGGGACCACCTATGGTGGTGGAGCCTGGGCTATTACAATTTAAATTAGTTATTTTTGGATTATATTTTCTGTTTGCTCTTATTTTGTTAATACATTGTGTGACTCTAATGCCTAAGTAATAGTTCTTATGTGTAAAAAAAAGTGATAGTACTTATTGTATGATTGAATCAATTTCAAGTATTCATTTTCTTAAAATTGTTAATACTTTTAATAGATAAATTGATTTGACATTTTTTATATTAATTATACTACTCAATCTCCTGATCAGAATTTCCTATATTTATGTAGTTTTGTGCAGTAATAAATTTGGATTGTTGATTTGAGATCGATCGGTCTAGATTACTTACATAGTATAACAATTTCAACTGTCTATTCGTATAAGACGGTTGAGAGCTGTTACAGCAAGTAATTCAATTCCCTCAATCTCCTATTACAACATAATTGTTAGTAAGGTACTATGTTGTCAATCGCTCCTCTCGAACACCTTCTATTTATCGTAAAGTTAATAAGATACGAGACTAACATGAAATTTTTTAAAAATAAAAGACCAACTTAAAATCTCAAATAAACTTAAAAGAGTAAGTAGGAGTGTTACTTTGACACAACTTTTATTACACAAATACTATTTATACATACTTTTTGCTTTTTTCATTTTCATAAGAAAAAGAAGATAAAAAATTACACAAATGCCCTTGTATAAGTACTCTCTCCGAACTTATTTATAAACAAATTTTTTTTTTTAGGTTCATTGAACAAGTGATATATTTAGCATTATTTATAGATTAGATACATCACATGACTTTTGCTTATAAATAAGTCCGGATGAAGTATTGTGTATAAAAAAGTGTGTAGGAATATCATTTCATCAAAAGGGGTTAAAAATTAAAATTTCCCAAAAAGTGTATCCAAATAATATTAGCTTGATTGTTTTAGAATAAAAAATTTAAATTTTGCTAATGTTTTATATAATTATATCACAAGAACTTCTCAATATGTCATTCTAAATAGAACTAGTTAGTTGAAAGATCTTACTCTCTTAGAAGGTCGAATATTTTCATGAAAATTCTAAGTACTAATCAAGAATTTGCATAACCCTGCTCTGTTTTTCTATACTCTGTTTCTCATTCCTCTATTTTTCTCAAACAATAATGAACATATAAAGGTAATTTTTAAGTTTCTATTAAGATAGATTTTTTTTATAATTATAAATGATCACTTGTTATTCTAAATGACTTTTTGACTAAATAATGAGTATTTTTCCATTAAGGTATATTTGTTTTTTAGAGTCTGTATTTATGAAACAATCAATTCAACATGTTCTTAACATTCAAATATTTGCCATGAATACAATTATGAGAAAATATATAACTATAAGTAATTCACAATGTTATATTCAACTCAGTTACTTCTCATTGTTTTTTTTTTTATCAAATCACTTATAATTTTTGGCTCACTTTCCAGGGGCAAAGTTTGTAGCATAGGCCCAAGCATTGTTGTTAACTGGGTCAGCAAGGTGGTCAGCAAGATTCTCTATAGGCCCTTTTCCGGTTACAATAGCCTGAACGAAGAATCCGAACATAGAGAACATAGCTAACCTACCATTCTTAAGTTCTTTTACCTTTAACTCTGCAAAAGCCTCGGGATCTTCAGCGAGGCCCAATGGGTCGAAGCTACCTCCAGGGTAGAGTGGGTCGACAACTTCACCGAGAGGTCCGCCAGCAATGCGGTAACCCTCAACTGCGCCCATTAAGATAACTTGGACAGCCCAAATTGCAAGGATACTTTGTGCATGGACTAGGCTTGGGTTTCCCAAGTAGTCAAGTCCGCCTTCACTGAAGATTTGGGATCCTGCCTTGAACCACACGGCCTCACCGAATTTCACACCATTGCGGGACAAGAGCTCGGGGAAGACACATCCCAAGGCTCCCAACATAGCCCATCTACTGTGGATGACCTCGAGTTCACGGTTTTTGGCAAATGTCTCTGGGTCGGCAGAGAGCCCAGCAGTATCCCAACCATAGTCACCGGGGAATTCACCGGTGAGGTAGGATGGAGCTTCACCAGAGAATGGACCCAAGTACTTGGCACGGTCTGGACCGTACCATGGGCTTCCAGAAGAAACATTCTTCTTGGTGGCTGTTTTCCTCATTGTGATTCTTCCGACACTAAGGTCCGGAGTGGAGGGGGAAAGCTTGATTGCCTTCCCAACCAAAGATGAAGAAGAAGATGAGAGAGCCATTGATGAAGCAGCCATTGTAGTATCTTATTTTCAGCTTAGTCAAACAAATGAATAGCTTTATTGAGAATGAGGAGGATGGTTATTATGAATGTTGGGTTATGTTACTATTTATATGTGATTTCAACAATGAAAATTAGTGGTTCTTATCTTATGAAATCTATATCTTGATTTTCAATTGGTTTGGAGCATTACACTTGCTTCTCAAACCACATATCATTTAGAATTATTTTTTGTTTGTTTCTTCAAGATATCAAAAATCCACAATATGACAACTGAATATCTTGAAAAACTTGTAACATCCAATAGGAAATTGTCATTTAGGATTTCTTGATGTGATAATCAATAGATATATAACAATATAAACAACAAGTGATGCAGAATAGGGACCACAGTGACAGTGAATGTTTCATGATTTCTGTATTAGCTAAATAATTCAATACTCACTTTATTTTTAGCAAAATATGAATATGAATAAATGTAGTTAATATTAGTCAGAATTCAACTATTGCTAATAACTAAATGTGAATTTTAAGCTAATAGTTATAGCTTCTTAATAAAAATTGCAGTACCACTGTGGAAATATTAGTGCACATCAGAATTTTTCGAGAAGTCGCGTTTTTTTAACTTCAAAATGTAGTTTTTGTTAAAATTACAATGGCTTACCGTGATTTTATTAAATTTTCCAAGATTCATTTAACAGTTAACACACTTGAGTGATAGGATATGTGGAAATCATGTCATTCAACTAATTCCACATATGTTTAAGCTGATATGCTAAATAACAAAGTGTTTGTTAAAGATATTGAAGTAGAAGGTAATTTATCTATATTCAGTACTATAGGAAATGGAATTTTGTCAAACATAGACTTTGGAACCACTATTGATCTTGAGACCTTGGGAAACCATGGTAGAGAAAATGAAAGGTTAAAATGAGATTATTTGAATATTGTGGAGGATAAATGGTCAAATAGTTTGGATATATGTAGCATCAACACTTCAAATTTAATGTGTGTCTGAATATCTAATACATGTCGGTGTCTGACACTTATTTTCTCAAATTACTGGTGTCTGTCACAGTCTGTCATGTCTTTGTAGGTTTCATAGGTTTTGATGATAAAAATAGGGGTACAATGGAACAGATAAGAAACAAAGAATATTCTTGACTGCAAAATTTCGGTATGGATAACACGGAGAAGCTGAAAGTTCATTGCTTTCAAGATAGGCATAAACAAAATAGATAGTTCAGGAGGTTTAGATCTTGATGTTTCCTACTGATTTTACAGAACAAAATATGGAGTGGAACTAAGGTCAGAATCCCTGGCTTTCCTACAATTATGTATAGTTTTCTTATAAACATGAAATTTGTAGGTAATAGGATACCCAGTTCTAAAGTAAGAAGATAAGTGCACCTCGTTACGCGCTCAGGGCCGGCCCAAGGGTAAGACAACTCAAATAAGGGCTTTAGGCCCCCAAATATATACTCCCTCTAGTCTTATATATAAGAAACAATTGACATTTTAGATACATTTTAAAATTGATGTATCTGGACTATATTATTGTCTAAATACATTAATTTTATAATGTATCTAAAAAGTCAATTGTTTCTTATATATAAGACCGGAGGGAGTATAACATTTGTCAAGAGAAAAAGGCCTCTCATGAGTCATATGTTCATTAGTTTACAACAAGTAAAGTGTCTTGGAATAAAGATAAAGGCCTCCGAATAAGAAAAAAATAGTATCTTGTACGATATAAAATAATGTGAGACTTTTTATTTTATGACTAATGGAAAAAATATTTGATACTTTGTATTGAAAAAATTATATTATTTGTTTTTGTTTGATATTTTTACACTCTCTGAATAAGCAAAAAAAAAAAAAAAAAAAACATTTCAAAATTCGCTTTAGACCTCATTTAATGTTGGGCCGGCCTTGTACGCGCTTTCAGCATCACTCGATCAGCTACGCTACACTTGAGCGTCTTTCCATTTATCATCAAATATACTTAAAACAGTTTGCATAATTTGAACTCCAAACACTCATGACCTTAGGTTGTAGGACAGGTTCAATTTGGGGTGAATGAGCTAATTTTTCTCTCATATGCTTGGATATGCATAAATAAATGACAGTATTCTATATCATAATATCCATCAATATATAGAGTCCAAACATAGAGAACATAGAGATTGTAACAAGTAAATTTCTGTTATATTTTGGGGAGGTTGTAACAAGTAAATTTATGTTAATCAAGTAATCATATTTAAAAGATTATTCATATTGTGCTTGATCTTTGCTCAACCAGATCCAGCGATGATGTATCCTTCCTTTATGGACTGTGGTAATGCTCAACAAACCTCACTTAACTTTAGCATTTTAGAATCCAAGTGATCATATTTACATTATGCACAGTGTTTATTGGTTAGGCATATAGAAATGCTTTTAGTCTCAATTTTCTGTTGATGGCAACACCAAGTAAGAAAACAAATTTATAACAATTGATTAAAATTTATAACAAAACTTTTGTGTTTCATTGCATATGATAAAAATGCTAGCTTGCAGGATTACTATTTATCATCATCATCATTCAGATTCATTGCATTGGAACAATGTAATATGTATTTCGTTCTCTTAATTGGTACAAACTTCAGGAAATATCTAAATGCACCAAATATTTCACTAAATTAATTAACAAGAAATTCACAAACTGACATGCAAGTCAGTCACTCATTGTTTTGGTAAAGTTACAGCTCACTTTCCGGGAACAAAGTTTGTGGCAAAGGCCCAAGCGTTGTTGTTGACTGGGTCAGCAATGTGGTCGGCAAGGTTCTCTAGAGGTCCCTTTCCTGTCACAATAGCTTGAACAAAGAAACCAAACATAGAGAACATAGCTAACCTACCATTCTTGAGTTCCTTCACCTTCAATTCCGCGAAAGCCTCGGGATCGTCAGCTAGGCCTAATGGGTCAAAGCTGCCACCTGGGTAGAGTGGATCAACAACTTCACCGAGAGGTCCTCCGGCAATACGGTAACCCTCAACAGCTCCCATTAAGATAACTTGGACAGCCCAAATAGCAAGGATACTTTGTGCATGGACTAGGCTCGGGTTACCCAAGTAGTCAAGTCCACCCTCACTGAAGATTTGGGATCCTGCCTTGAACCACACGGCCTCACCGAATTTCACACCATTGCGGGACAAGAGCTCGGGGAAGACACATCCCAAGGCTCCCAACATAGCCCATCTACTGTGGATGACCTCGAGTTCACGGTTTTTGGCAAATGTCTCTGGGTCGGCAGAGAGCCCAGCAGTATCCCAACCATAGTCACCGGGGAATTCACCGGTGAGGTAGGATGGAGCTTCACCGGAGAATGGACCCAAATACTTGACACGGTCTGGACCGTACCACGGACTTCCAGAAGGAACTGTCTTCTTTGTGGTTGTTTTTCTCATTGTGACTCTTCCCATAACAAGGTTTGGTGAAGAGGGGGAAAGCTTGATTGCTTTCCCAACCAATGATGGTGAAGAGAGAGCCATTGTTGAAGAAGCCATTTAAGTATTTTAGTGGCAACTAAGTTAAACAAATGAATATCTCTTTTGAAAATGCAGAGAATGGTTATTGATGAGATAAAGTTATGGCTTATGCGTACTATTTATATTTGATTTCTACATGTAATATTAGAGGTGCTTATCTTATGAAATCTATATCTTGATTTCAATTGGTTTGGAGTATTATTACACTTGCTTCTCAAACCACAAATATATCTTTTTAGAATTATTAATTTTTTTTTCATTTCAAAAATATATCAAATATCCAAAATATGACAGTTGAATATCATGTAAATCTTGTTCCATCCAATAAGAAATTGCCATGTATGATTCTTGATGGAATAATCAATAGATTTCATGTATAACGGCTTCAAAATTTTGCAGAAGAGGGACCACAAAGAATTTGTCACATTGCTAGTTTTTCTATTGAACAAAACAATTTTATTCTTTCTTTCTTTTTTAGAAAAACATATCTATTCTCTAATTATGTCACATTCTAATTTATTTTTAAAGCACTGAGCATGACACAGATATGTTGGCACCGATATTAATTTTGATGAAATAAAACAACCGAATATAAGCACATGTGTCAATGCATGTCGGAACACAAACGTACACCTTCAACATTTGAGCCAACTCTTGTTCACGCCCGATTAAAGGTAAGGCTGCTAAAGCAACGGGCCAAAGACTTTAGGCCTAGCTTGTTGGAACAATTCAATATTTAACACTTGTTCAATTTTAAATAAAGATAATCAGAGGGAATACTTAAGAGATGAGATTCAAAATTTTATTCATGATTTATTACAAAATGCATAAAGTGAATGGTTATATGTCATGCAATCCAACTAACTCTAACAATCTTAATGCATCTAAGTAACTAACTTAGTTACTTGCTTAACAAGTCACATAACAACCTAATATTAACTAACTAATCAAACTGATTTACTTAACTAGCAAGTAATTATATCAAACAAGAATTACATCACAACAGACCACACCCAAAAAAGAACTATAGCCGTGTAAACTCGCGTGAATAAAGATGAAATGAGTGACCATTGCATTATGTATAGTGTTCTTCATGGCATATTATAAGTTCATTTCATTCAAAAGACTTCCTGCAATCATTTTCAAACTCATAGAACATTTCTGCATTTAAGATATCTTTTTTCGCCGTACTCAATGAAAAATCTTAATTATTATGTTATGCACAAGCATCTTCAAGTTCCAGTTAATTTGGTTAAATCTTCAATGTCATTTTGAAACAATGTGGAGAACTATACCAAAATCCTTAATTAAAACAAACAGTATCTTATGGTCTCAATTTGTTGCACATTGACAACATCATGGAAGAAAATAAAATTAAAACAAGTGACAAGCTAGTAGACAAACATGATTTATGTACATTATCATTTTGAAATCCAAGAAATTCAATCATAATATTGTTCTTAGTTACAAGACAGTTTCTTGTGGTCTCCATTTGCTGAACATGACAACACTAAGAAAATAAATTTAGAACAAATTATAACTTTCTATCATTTAGATTCATCTAATTACAACAGACATATGCTGGTAGAGATTTTGGAAGAATCACTTTCATCATTTAGATTCATTGCATTGGAACCATGTACTATGTATTTCACTCTCTTAATTGGTACAAACTTGAGGAAATATCTAAATACACCAAATTAATATATCACTAAATTAATTAACAATAAGAAATTCACTTCACATTGTTTTGGTATAGTTTTAGCTCTCTTCCCGGAGACAAAGTTATTAGCAAAGGCCCAAGCGTTGTTGTTGACTGGATCAGCGATGTGGTCAGCAAGGTTCTCTAGAGGTCCCTTTCCGGTGACAATAGCTTGAACGAAGAATCCAAACATCGAGAACATAGCATTTCTATGAGCAATATATGCATTTGGTAAATAACAAGTCTTTATATATAATTATTAAGTATATATGTCAGTTGGTTTATATTTTACACTTGTATAATTATCTTGAAAAAAATTATTCTTGGAAGAATCTAATCCCCAATAACTTATTGGGTTTGCTAGAGTTTTTAAAAAATAGTCTTCAAAATATGACATTAAGTTTTAGTGAAAGCTAAACCTTTGTGCTAGTGAGATTTTATCTTTTATACATTGTTAGTGTAAACATTTTACACTGTTAACACATCCGGATTAAGTAATGAACCCCTCATGTATGATAAGTTGGTGCAGTGGTTATTTGCACTTGTTTAGAAGTCTTGGTCTTGTGTTTCAGTCATTAAGTCTATGAGAGATGGCTCAACTAATTTTTGAGCTAAGATTGAAAAGAGTTGAAAAATCTAAAATTAAACATGAGTCAAAGATAAAATAATTTAACAATTAATTATTAACATTGATAACACGCATGATTGTCATCCACATTTCACTCTCATTAGTACAAATTTGAAAGAAATTCACATTGTGATATTCAGGTTGGTCACTTCTCATTGTTGTGGAGTAATTTTGACTTATTTTCCTGGGGCAAAGTTTGTGGCATAAGCCCACGCGTTGTTGTTAACTGGATCGGCAAGGTGATCAGCAAGGTTCTCAATGGGTCCTTTTCCAGTTACAATAGCCTGAACAAAGAATCCAAACATTGAAAACATGGCTAGTCTACCATTCTTTAACTCTTTTACCTTCAACTCTGCAAAAGCCTCTGGATCATCAGCAAGGCCTAATGGGTCAAAGCTACCACCTGGGTAGAGTGGGTCGACTACCTCACCAAGAGGTCCACCGGCAATGCGGTAACCTTCAACAGCACCCATTAAGATAACTTGGACAGCCCATATAGCAAGGATGCTTTGTGCATGGACTAGGCTTGGGTTACCCAAGTAGTCAAGTCCACCTTCACTAAAGATTTGGGATCCTGCCTTGAACCAAACAGCCTCACCGAATTTGACACCATTGCGAGCCAACAGCTCAGGGAAGACACATCCCAAGGCACCCAACATAGCCCATCTACTGTGGATGACCTCAAGTTCACGATTTTTGGAAAAAGTCTCTGGATCAGCAGAAAGTCCAGCAGTGTCCCAACCATAGTCACCAGGAAATTCACCAGTAAGATAGGATGGGGCTTCACCGGAAAATGGACCCAAGTACTTGACACGATCTGGACCGTACCATGGACTACCGGAAGAAACTTTTTTGGGGGCTGTTTTTCTCATTGTAACTCTTCCCACCCCAAGCTCCTGAGTGGACGGGGAAAGCTTGATTGCTTTCCCAACCAATGTTGAAGAAGAGAGAGACATTGTTGAAGTGGCCATTGTATAGCTAGTATTTTTGTGCTTACTAAGTAAACAAATGAAATAGCTATATTGACAATGTTTTGGATGGCTATTGAATGTGTTAGGTTATGGGTGTTATTTATATCTTGCTTAGAAGAAGAAAAAATTAAAGGTCCATATCTTATGAAATCTATGTATATAAGTTTCTATTGGTTTTGGACATTACACTTGCTTCTCAAACCACATATCACTTTAGAAATTATATTCTCCTTTTCGAAAACTCGAAAACATATCAAATATCCACAATATTTCATTATATTCCTCTCCATCCAATAAAAAATTGCCAATTGTGATTTGTGGATATGCTAATTAATTATTAATATACAATAATACAATAATTTCATACACAACGATGTAGACACCATATTGTATTGTATAAGAGGGACCGCATAGCATTGGTCCCATGGCATGGCTAGTTTGTGGTGTGTGTTTGCATTGCATCAAATAGACAAACATTGATTTTTTGCTCAATGGATAAAACTTCATATCTTTTTAATTACATTATGGATAAATTAAACATCTCAATTTTTATCCAAAATGTATATTAATTTACCATATTCTATACGTTGATTCTTATTTCTTTAAAGCAGTGCAAAATAGATACACAATAAACTTGACCTTAAAAAAAAAAGATACAATGAAATTGGAAAGCTATAACTATCCATGATCTGTATTAATTCTAACTAATCAAATTGCTTTACTTTAAATCTATGCTCAAATGCTTGTTAGGCTCAACCTAAGCTCAATAATAGGATATTTTTATTCATCATGATCTGAAGATTACAAGAGTATCACATAGGCTTATATACATGCATGTATGCTAACACTTGTGAACCTCTAAGTAGGGGCGACGTCAGCGTGCAGCATGCCCGGGCACGTGCCCGGGCTCCCCTTTTAATATTTTTTTTTTTTTTTAATAAAACAAACAAAAGGTAAAAAAAATAGAATAGAACCACGCGACCTCACGCGACCTCTCTCTCTGCTCACGATCTCTCTCTCTCTCGCTTCCGTTCCGATTTCCTTCCGACCAATCTCAATCTCTCTCGCCGGCGAGTCGCCGCACCACCACCGTCCACCGCTGTTCGCTCTCACTCGCTCTCCATCTCGCAGCCGATTCAGATTCGTAGCCAATTTGATTCGAGGTAAGAAAATTCTCAAATTCTATTTTATGTTTCAGTTTCTAATTTAGAATCTTTGCTGGGTTTTGCTCTCCATCTGCAACTGTTATTTCTGCAGAATTTTTTCTGGTTTTGCTGGGTTTTCTCATTCAAAAAAAAAAAACTGTTTTGATTGTTAAGTTGTTAAATAAGCTGTGTTAAATAAGCTGTTTTCTTGAAAAAGCTAGATAAAGCACAGTAGTTGAAACAAGCATAGTTGTGGTGAAAACAAGACTCTTTGAAAAAGAAGTCATTTGTTTGTTGAAGTAAAAGTAGGATTGAATTTGACTTGACCAGAGAAGAAGAAGAAGAAAGAAGAGGTGGGTGAGAATGAGATTGTAATGTGAAATATAGATTAATATAGAATTAATTAATTAATAATGAAAAAGAGAAAATAATAATAATAATAATAATAAAATGTGGGGTGTGTGTGGATATAGAAGAAAAAGAATGGCAGTAGTTAATTGGTGGTTGATGTTTATGTGTGAGCTTTTGTTTATGTTTAAATAAGCTGTTTTAATTTTAGAAATGAGGAAGTTTTTGGTTCCTAGAGCAAGTATTGAGAATGTGAATATTGTGCAATCGGAAGCCGAAGTAGAAGAACCACCACCTAATGTGGTTTCCGAGTTTAATTCCAATGAGATTGTGCGTGATCCGGGTCTTAGGAAACAAATTAATGAGTATGCTCCGGATATTCAAGACCAACTAAGGAGGGCATATATATTGAAGGGTCCAACACAACCAATTTTGGAAAAATTTCCTCGTACTCAATTTGCAAGAGAACCAAGAACTAGAGCATTTTGTAAATCATGGTATGAAAAGTTTAAATGGATAGAATACAGTGAGTTCAAAGATGCAGTTTATTGTTTCCATTGCTTTCTCTTTAAGCAACCCGGGAGGGCCGAGCACTTTGGTTATGAAGTTTTCACCAAAGAGGGATATAAAGATTGGAAGCATGCTTCTAAAGGCTTGATTGGTCATGTTGGTGGTCATGGTAGTATGCACAACTCATGTGTGAAGCACTATGATGATTATAACAATCAAAGACAAAGTATAGCAAACAAGTTTCTTAGGGCAACTAGAGAATCGGAAGAATTGTATAAGATCCGCTTGACTTGTTCCTTAGATTGTTCAAGATATCTCATAGCACAAGGCATGGCTTTCCGTGGCCATGATGAATCCCTTACTTCTCTAAACAAGGGCAATTTTAAAGAGTTGGTAGAATGGGTAAAATCTAATAACGAACAAGTGAGAGATGCTTTTGACCGTGGTGCAAAAGATTGCATAAGATTTGCAGTGACATTCAAAAGGAATTTGCAACGTGTTGTGCACATGAAGTTACCAAGGTGATTATGCAAAAGCTTGGTGATAAACAATTCTCTATACTTATTGACGAGTCACGTGATATATCTGTCAAAGAGCAAATGGCGGTGATGTTTAGGTTAGTAGTTGTATTTTTCAATTTCTATTACCTATTATTCTCCATGCTCTATTTCTATAACCTTGTTGAATTTGTTTTTCAGGTTTGTGAACGACAAAGGGGAAGTTGTGGAACGATTTCTTGCTCTACAACATGTCAAATATACTACATCTGAGGCACTAAAGAATGCTCTTTTTAGTATTCTTGATCGTCACATGTTATCTATTTCAAGGTTAAGAGGGCAAGGATATGACGGGGCTTCAAATATGAGAGGTGAATTTAATGGTTTGCAAAGAAAGATTCTAGATGAAAACCCTTATGCTTTATATGTCCATTGTTATGCTCACCGTTTGCAATTGGTGGTTGTGTCCGTTGTTAGTAGTTGCTCATCTATTCATGATTTCTTTGAATACATCTCCTTGATTGTAAACACGACAAGTGCATCTTGCAAGAGAATGGATGCTTTGAGGGAGGCACAACATAAGGATATTGTGGAAAAACTTGAAAATGGTGAGATATCTAAAGGAAAGGGATTGCACCAAGAATCTAGTCTCGCTAGAGCCGGAGATACTAGATGGGGTTCACATCATATTTCCTTGATTCGTTTGGATCAAATGTGGTCTTCCGCGATAGGTGTGCTTAGTACGGTTGATGAAGTTGGACGTTTACCATCTCAAGCGGCGGGTTTGATAGAAAAAATGGAGTGTTTTAAATTTGCTTTCATTTTGAAGTTAATGTTAAAGTTGTTTGGTATCACAAATGAACTTTCAAAAATGTTGCAAAGAAACGATCTCAATATTGTGCTTGCGATGGAATTAGTTGATGATGTCAAAGCTCGGTTGACCACATTGAGAGAGAGTGGTTGGGATGATTTGTTTGATAATGTCCAAAAATTTTGTATTGCTAAAGGTATTCCGGTGTTAAATATGGATGCAGAAATACCGGTTCGGGGTCGTTCAAGACTAGAAGGGATGACTGTCACTAATCTTCATCATTACCGTGCTGAGATATTTTATGTTGCTATCGACAAAATATGTGTGGAGATGGATCACCGCTTCAATGAACGAAGTAACTTTGTGCTTAATTGTTTCTCGTGTCTTGACCCCAAGAATTCTTTTTCCAAGTTTGATGTTGAAAAGCTTGCTCGTCTTGCTGATATATATCATGCCGACTTTTCTGATATAGACCGTGGAACAATAAGGGAGCAACTTGAGACTTATGTAGTTCACGTGAGAAGACATGTTTCATTTTCTACTTGTGTAGATGTTCAAAGTTTAGCTATGAAGATGGTTCAAACTGATAAACATTTCGTATTTCCATTAGTCTACAAACTTATTGAGTTGGCTTTGATATTACCGGTGTCGACAGCATCCGTTGAAAGGGCTTTTTCCGCAATGAAGATTATTAAGACTAAATTGCGCAATAAGATCAACGATGAGTGGTTCAATGATTTGATGATATGTTACACCGAGCGGGAGATATTCAAGTCACTTGATGATGTCGATATTATCAGAACCTTCACCGCAAAAAAGTCTCGGAAAGGGCATTTGCCTCCTAATTTTATGTAGTACACTATTGGTATGTTATATTTAATCTCTCTTATTTGACTCATGTTTTGCTGGTTTTTTCAGATTTATGTAGTTTGAACCTTAATTATATTAGAAACATGGTTGTACTTTTTCTTGTCGTTTCTTATTTAAATATTGGAAATATGGTTTAGATATTATTGTATTCGGAAGTTGGGTTGATAAAATTCCCTTCAAAATTTTGCCCAGACTCTCTAACATTCCTGGAGTCGCCACTGCCTCTAACCAAACACTAACCAACAACTAATCCTAACTAACTTGTACTACAAGTAACTAACTTTTCATCTATATATGAAGAGTTCCTTAAAATCCCCCCTCAAGCTGGAATGGATATCTAACAATCCAAGCTTGCTCTCGAGGCTATAGAAAAGTCCTGGTCCTGGAACGGATATCTAACAATCCAAGCTTGCTCTCAAATCTCTGTTAAATGCATAAAAGCCTTTGTAAATGCTTGCTTTTTGGGAAAATTGTGAGGAGCATAATGAATTTAGATTTGTCGTTGTAGTAATATCACAAAGTTACACGCAATAATTAATTATGGTCGTTGATTTAAAATTGAACGGTGCAAATTATATATGTATTAAAACAATCGCATCCATTTTCACATCGAACAATTGAGGCTATAACTGCGTTGCTGCAGTTACTGTAGAGAATCTGTTTTCGAGCAAAATGTGTTCGTAAACAGGTCTTCACAAATGTTTTTTAAAAGCATACGTAGTTGATTGACACAATTTCATTTGATTTAATAGTCCTTGATGTACTTGAATAATATTTGTAAAGGAGTAAGCCTCTGCAAAATTTAAAATTTATTTTTGAAAAAAAAATCAAATTTATTTTTATGGGACGACAAAAGCTGATGCTAAAAAGTTTAAGACGATTTCGAAATTATGATTTTTTTTTTTATGCTATCTATTGATCTTAAGTGAATGATAACTAAATTTTTAATAATTTATAAATACAATTCTTTTTTTAAATCGTTAAAATTAGTAACTAGTTATTATAGTCTTTGTATTTTTTTTCTTTTACTAGGATTTGAGCTCTCGTCATTTACCTCTTTAACTCTTTTGTTTTAAACCTTATCTCAAACCAATCATGTTATACAACCTCCATTTACAAATACATTTTTAAATACTCAAATAATTTATAATTGAGTTCTTAAACTAATGAGTAAATTATCAATTAGTTTGATTAGCCTCATTTTTATTGTGTCCCATTGAACTATATGTAGAGGATGGATCCGGATGTTGTGCAGACCAGTGACGGAGCCAGAAATATTGAGTAGTGGGGGCAATATTTACAAAAATTAAATACATATGAGAAATATTATAATTATCTTTCTTATTTTTAAAATTACGAAAATAACAGTGTTTACAAAAATATAATATTAAATGAGTTTTTTGTCACTAAATATATATCGAACTTTGAATTTTTTGGGAGGACGAAAACAATTTATTTTTATGTTTAAGAACTAAAATTAAATTAGTATTTAAAACAATTAATATGTGGGTTTAATTTAGCTGTATTATAGAAGTATTGTTTAAAAAATTTTAAGCTAAATAAATAAAAAATAAAATAAGAAACACGGGGA
The DNA here is from genome assembly GCA_954870985.1 of Trifolium fragiferum. Lineage (NCBI taxonomy): Eukaryota > Viridiplantae > Streptophyta > Magnoliopsida > Fabales > Fabaceae > Trifolium > Trifolium fragiferum. Next base: position 4,313,509 of record OX940789.1, on the reverse strand, counting down.
GAGTATGAGTATATACTATATAGTATATGTGTGGGTGTAGAACCAAGTATTTTCTATGGTGGGGTACCAAGAATTTCAAAAATTAGTGGGGGGCTCATGCCTGCATTGGAGCCAACGTAGCTCCGCCCCTGGTGCAGACTATGTGCAGTTGTACACTTATAAATTCTTGATCTTGATTAAGCGGGCTATATTAAAAGGACATTATGATTTTATAAAATGTAAATTTTAGTCATAAAAATTTAAATTGTTTGATCGAAATTGAATGATCAGAAAGTCGTGACTGCATGCACTCAGTAACTACACAAAATATAAATCGATCTATAGAGGACCATGCCAATATCTGTAATTAAGACAAACGATTTTTCATGGTTTTCATTGACTCTAGGGGACAACATCAATGAAAGCACAACTAAATCTAGAACAAGTAATAATGCAGACAACGACACAAAGACAATTGTAACAATACTTTAGAGTTTCAATAGATCTAAAAATGTTCATGATCATTGCTCAAAGTTTCTTATAATGCACCATCTATTTCACAAAGTATATAAAACAATAAGAAATTCACATTGCGATAGAAGTTAGTCAATTCTCATTGTCGTTTTGTCGAACCACTTCACATTTTTTGGTTAAATTTTTGCTCACTTTCCAGGGACAAAGTTTGTGGCATAGGCCCAAGCATTATTGTTCACTGGGTCAGCAAGATGGTCAACAAGGTTTTCCACAGGTCCTTTTCCAGTTACAATAGCTTGAACGAAGAATCCAAACATAGAAAACATAGCTAACCTACCATTCTTGAGTTCTTTCACCTTCAATTCTGCGAAAGCCTCGGGGTCTTCAGCCAGGCCCAATGGATCAAAGCTTCCGCCTGGGTATAGTGGGTCAACAACATCACCAAGAGGTCCACCAGCAATACGATAACCCTCAACAGCTCCCATCAAGATAACTTGGACAGCCCATATAGCAAGGATGCTTTGTGCATGGACTAGGCTAGGGTTACCCAAGTAGTCAAGTCCACCCTCACTGAAGATTTGGGACCCGGCTTTAAACCATACAGCCTCACCGAATTTGACACCATTGCGAGCCAAGAGTTCAGGGAAAACACATCCCAAAGCTCCTAACATAGCCCATCTACTGTGGATGACCTCAAGTTCACGATTTTTGGCAAATGTCTCTGGATCAGCAGAAAGCCCGGCAGTATCCCAACCATAATCTCCAGGGAATTCACCTGTGAGATAGGATGGAGCTTCACCCGAAAATGGGCCCAAATACTTAACACGGTCTGGACCATACCATGGACTTCCAGAAGAAACTTTTTTAGTGACTGTTTTTCTCATTGTAACTCTTCCCACCCCAAGCTCTTGAGTGGAGGGAGAAAGCTTGATTGCCTTCCCAACAAATGATGAAGAAGAGAGAGACATTGTTGAAGAGGCCATTGTGGTATTTTAGTGTTAACTAAGTAAACAAATTAATGGCTCTGTTGAAAAGATGAGGATGGATATTGAATTGGGTTAGATGAGTGTTATTTATATTTGGTTTCAACGAGCAAAATTGAAGGTGCATATCTTATGGAATCTATATCTTAGTTTCTATTGGCTTGTAGCATTTCACTTGCTTCTCAAACCACATATCTTTCAGAAATTATTTTCCTTTTTCCCAAATATATCAAATATCCACAATATATGATAACAATATGATTAAATACCTCTTCCATCCAGTAAGAATATGTCAAATGTGATTTCTGGATAGGCTAATTAATCAAAATAATGTATAAATTTATACATGCATGCATGTGTTGGAGAAAAGGGACCACGATACATATACTGGTCCCATAGTCCCATTGCTAGTTTGTGGTGTGTATTGCATCAAATTAATCGACAAACTTTTTAATTTTTTGCTCAATGGAAAAAACAATTTTATCTTTTTTTTTTTTTTTACTAAAAACAACTTTATCCTAATTGTATGTCATTTCTATGAAACATGTCATCCATGAAAAGTAAAGAAAAAATTAGAAAACTTTTGTGTTAATGATAATGAGTAGAATTATAAAATGAAAATTAAGTGCAAATGACCAAGTGTGAATTTTATTTATAGGATAACTAATTAGACTAACTAACTAATAACTATAGCAACTAATTATATTTTTAATAGTCATTATATCATATTCTACCATTTATTTCTAAAATGCAAATTAGACACACAACGGAAGTTGGAAATTATAGACCTATATTATACCGTTTGGATTAACTTATGTAAACTTTTTTACTTAATAAAAGGAGAAGTTAGGCCAAACAGTTTTTCAATAATCTCTTGATAGAAAAATGTTGCTTAATTTTTATGAGTAAAATACATAAATAAATGACTTTTGAAACTAAAAAAATAACAAGTATCAAACAGCTTTAGTTTTTTTTCTCAAAGCTCTTATTTTCACTTTTAGCCTTTAAATAGCAAATTAATATTTTAGTAAGTATTTGTTTATTTTATTTTGAAATCGGTTAATATATTTGCACCATGCCCATCGCAGATTACATGGGCTAAGCTTACATCTGCAAATATGCATTTTTATATCTCATCGATTTGTATTTGATATATAAAGTCGATGTGATAAAATTTGAAAACTCATGAGTAGTTTCAATATATAAACATTAATGATTTAATGTAGTGTTTTTTAGAAAATGTATTTATTTATTTATTGACAAAAGAAAATATTTTCTATTCTATATGAGAAAGTTTCAAAATACCAACATTAGAACGTTTGAATTTTTTTATTGTCTTTTATAAATCCCTCAACGTTAAAATTTAACTAAATAGACTCTATTCAAGTTGAACCGGTAGATAAATTTTAAAAGTTGTTGGTTATTGCCTTTGAATTGATTCAGAAAACATATACTGCTTATGTGCTCTGCGCTAGGTGCAGCACAGCCCACACCAGGCGCAGCTTGCAGGTGAAGGAGATTGTTGATTTTGGTACTGGCGCCAGGCGCAGGGAATGAGGCGTCAGGCGCAGCCCCGATTCTATCACTACTAGAATAAAGACTTTTGGTTAAAGGCTTTCACTTCAGATTTTAAAATACCAGAAGTGAAAAGGTTATTGGAATAATTTTGACTTCAGGTTTCAAAACTAACTGAAGTGGAAAATTAATGTTTAATGGATTTCACTTCAGTTTTAATTATAGCAGTAGTAAAATATAAACGCGGTGGTAATCCCGTAAATATGATAAAATTGTGTATAATTATTTCACTTCGGCCCATTGTTACCGCCGAAGTCAAAACCTTTCCCTTTTAATTTTATTTTTATTTTATGAAATAAACCACGCACACGGGAACAAACGCGAGCTTCATTCTCTCGTACAGGAACAGAACGCATACATCTCAAAAACCCTAAACGACTTCTCCTCAATCCTTCTCACTCAAACGCATAGATCTAAGTCGATTTCTCCCAGCTTCGTCCAATCCTTTTGCAGATTAAAGTTCAAATGCATAAACCCTAAATCGCAGAAACTCTAAATCGCAAGGTTCGATTTCAATTTTAAAGTTTCTAGTTGTGTTTCTGTTTGTTATTTTCTATTTCATTGTGTTTCTTTTACACTGTGTTGAATGTGTTTCTATTTTCTATTTGTTATTTGTTATATTGTAGTTGTGTTTCTGTTTCTAGTTCAACCACGCCTGTTTCTAGTTTTGAAGCAATATATAAGTCATTGTGTTGAATCACGTTTGTTTTTGTTTCAAATGTTTCCAGAATCATAAACAAGTAGTTTTTGCAGCAGTCATTTGAGCAATAGATAGCATAGTAATTTGAAGAGAACGATTGCATCTTTATTAATTACGTCAAGCATTGGCTGTAACAATGAAATTCGAGTAAGAGAATGAATATTACAGTTACAATTTTTTTTACCCTTTGTGCTGAAACAATTGGATTGATTTGTGGTCTGCTTTTTGAAACTGAGAAGTATTTCTCAATTGAACCACTAGAATCAACATCATGTGCTTTCTTGGTTCGAGAATCTTTCTTAGCAGCAACTGATTTTTTCGACTTCGAACAAGTAGGTAATTTTTTCCTATGCAAATTGTAGGTTCTGTTCAACTCTATGTTCGATATGTTCTCTATGTTCGATATTGTCAATGAGATTCTGTTCAACTCTTCCTATGCAAATTGTAGGTTCTGGTTTCAATACTTTAATTAAGCTGAATTTTGTCTCCTGATGCACTGAATTTTTTGTATATGACTTATAATTATACGAGTATGAAGTACCATATAAATTGATGTAACATTAAGGTGTGTTGCGTCGATGTTCAATTTATTCTTTGAAATTGTGATTGATCACTATATTTTAATGGTGCAGGAAGCAGCTCCATTGTTAAGCTGGGTTAGAAACCTGTAGTCAAAAGGGCCATAAGCAAGTAGAATATGAACACTACTAGTGTCGTGACTTTGTGGAATTTTTGCATTCAAGGTTTTCGGTTTCGACCACGAGATGAAAGTACTATGACCTTTATCTATTAGTGGCTGTTTGGTTGAAGTTTGAGTGCAGTTTCAAGATAGATCGTGTCACGTGTCTTCACTAGTTCTTTGAATTTAGCAAGATTGAACTGTTTGTTTATTAAGTTTCAATTTTATTTTAAAAAAATTTGTTGGCCACAAAAAGAGAAGAAAATGGTTGTTTTCATAGTTTTAATTCTATACATTATATTTGGTTCCATGTTAGAAGAACATGTACTGTGGACCTTATGGTATTGCTTAGATTTATATTCCTATATTCATGGGTCTTCTTCAACATTAAGAATATGTAGAGCTTTTCTAATCGGTTTAGGTATTACCATTACCATGGTATCCTACTAGTTATAAGACTTTTTCAATATAAATTGTGAACAACTATATTGACTTAATGACCTCTTTAACTTTCTCTGGATATGCTTGGATGTTCCTATCACATGTGTTTGAAGAAAGAATACTTTGAAAAACCCTAGAGCTAGTTGAAGGTGCGTGGAGTCGTTCATCTTGGAAACGGGAAAGCTTGAAAGGTTTGAGGTATGATTTTCGGTTAGTCTTACGATGTTTGACAATCTCGTGTTTCTATATATTTGATGTTTGCCTTTTATGTTGGTTTCAAGGGGATTTTAATTTAGAGTTTCTAAGGCAACATACAGACTAGGGTTAATAGAGAGACATCTTGGGAAGACTCTAGAATTGGGAGAAATATATATTATTATTTTTTGTCAGGTAGCCTAATGGCTAGAATTTCACCCTTTAAAAGTGAATAAATGGGCGTACCAGGGTTCGAACCCCGGTCCCTACACTTTACGTGCAAATGTCCTACCAACTGAGCTAGGCTCACGGGACTAATTGGGAGAAATATTCTATCACCTAGGAAAACTCTTGTTGATTGAATCTCTTGGACACGTGAATATATTCGAAAAAATGTCAAAATTAGAAAAACTCTAATTCTTGTAACTCTTGTGGTGAATCTCATTATAATCAAGTTTTCTATCGATAATGAAACGGAGAGATTGCTCTCTCCTCCAGAGTAGGTTGATTTAACCCAACTGAATAAACAATCTTATTGTGTTTTTTATTTTTCATTGTCATTTTACCCTTGAGTACCTAGTCGGTACTAATTTGACTCTAATTATAAATATTAGGTGAGTTAAATATGAGTTAAATATACGTTTGTGTCAAAAAAAAAGGTGAGTTAAATATGTTCATAATTCATTGCTTTCGTATACTTTTTTTTTTATATGGAATATCCAAATACATCCCACTTTATATACCAAAAAAAAAATCCATATACATATTTTAGGAGAACAGAGTATAGCTCCAACTTATATACAAAGAACAGAAAGTACAATTATTAGAAATTATATATTATAAATGGATAAATTTAGTAGACTTTAATTAGCGTGTTCATATGCAATTTTTTGTGTAAAGAAAAGACATATGAACACACACATATTAATATATGTGACATGCATTTTTAGTTTCGTTCATACACGAGAATGAAAATTTCTACGTGATATATTTTCATATTTGCCTCTTCGAATTAATGAAATATTGTATTTTCACGTCGCCACATGCAAATGATTTTATAGGCTATAGTTTCTAAATTTCACTAGAGCTCAAAAATAAGATTTTACATAATCTAATAATGTGAAAACTAGTTTACAAAATGTCCCCTTTGTCTGCGGTATTAAATTCATTCTTACACGTAACAAATTTCCACTCTTAAAATTAATTATGTGCTAGCTAGCTAATAGTATTGCTTATCTAAAACCATGAAAGCTAATTTTTATTTATTTATAATTAATTAATTTACTATCAATTACTTTATTAAAAGGAGCCAAAATATAAGTCTATAGTCTATAAACAACAATGTTGTTGTGCTTTGTTTTAACTTTTTTCAACCTTTTCAACTATAGGCTCCAAATAACAAGATTACAAGGATTTTCCAATGATTATTAAAATATCTACTTATTTTTCTTCTCTGAACTCTTTTCTCTTTTACATTGAGTATCATCTATGCACAATTATATAGATTAATCTATCGAACCAAATAAGAACATAATATAAGTGCAAAATTTCGCCCTAGAAATCAGGATATTTGGTTAAATTTGAAGATTACCGTATCGCATCTAGAATTTCTTGTGTTCCAAGTTATTAGATATTTGTTGCTAAAAATAAGCTATTAGGATTTTTGACAAGGAAAATGAAATAAGATATATAAATAAAAAAGCAAAAAAATCAAATAAAGATAATATATAAGTTACTAAGCAAAACCAATAATTAATGTAACAAGATTACATAAAAAAAAAGATTACATAAAAATTAAATAAAATATAATATATACAAAAATCCTAAGTAAATTAATAAGCATCACATTTTTTTTGCCAAGGCCTTAGAATCTTTTTGCATCTATTTTCTCTATACATGACCTTATATATATAATGCAATATTTATACATTTTGTGCCCTTTTCTATGCTCCTATACAAGGTGGTACTGGTTTTAATATACATATAAACAAATATGGAAACAATTAAACATGTACATTTACAAGTAAAATCAATACCAAATGAACATGGTAATGATTTTATTGGTAAATATACTAATTGGTAAAAATTGATAATTAACCACACTATAACTATAGCTTGCTAGAACCGGTACCTAATTAATCACCCCTATAAATTGCCCCCAATTTGTTTTAATTATATGTTTGGCACATTAATTTGACACATAAATCCAAACATATCCTAAGTATAACATTTACTAGTGACATAGGTTGTGGACATTTCACTTGTGCAAGGTGGTGAATCCCATATAACACTAGTCCTCAAAGCATCAAAATTTGGAGACAAACTGAATGGAAAATCAATTGTTTTTCCTAGATTGTCCCATTGATTAAGCTGCATTTGATCTTGAATATTCTTCCTCCAACCTTGTTCTTCTAATTGTTCTGTTTCTAAGCCAATGTTTGGTTGCATATCTTGAGGTAGATTAATTGAGAATCCATTATATTGAATATTATTTGTATCTTCAAAACCAATATAGTTAGTGTTGGAAAGAATTGAACTTTCATCAATTGGGCACTTTGTGGAACCATTGGCTTCAAGTGTGTAGAACATTAGGTTATCAACAATATCTCCATTAGAACAAGGAATTTGTGAGGATTTGGAAATTGTGTTAATGTTGTTGATTGGTTTGTATGTTGGAAAATCTGAAGTTGGGAAGTTGTGGGTATTGGAGACTTGCTGTAGCTCATTCTTGTTGCTACAAAATTAAATGAGCAATAATTAGTAACTCATCTGGAAATTTTATGTTTGGAGAAAAAATATATATAAAGTTTTAGCGAGTTTCGCCAGCAATATTCACTATATAACACTATCTTTTCAACATTAGCTCTCTTATTAGATCAAATTCAGGTAAGTCTCATCACTATGAAATCTATTTTTAAAATAGCGGGACCCGAATAAATTTCATCCAAGAAAGTGATAATTATAAAAAATAAAATAAAAAAGAGTGTTAAAGTGAAGGTTTCTATCCTCGTTATATATAATATTTCATTTGAAAATACACATTATAATTATTTTCTACGATATTTTTTGTATTCTAGAAATAATTAAAAGATTTTATCATTTCAATATCAATAAATAAAGAATTAAAAATGTCACTCTTCATATATCTAACTAAATAAATAAATGATCATTCAACAATTTATTTCTCATCTAATTTTGCATATAATTTTATATAAATATAATAAATAAATACTATATAGTGGTGAACTAAAAATATTATTAAAAAATCCAACACTTACATTTGTATGTTTGTCCCTGCTGATGATGCTTGTTCTGTTGTGCATGAGATATTATTTTCAGAACAGAATTGGTTGATGTTTGTAGTTTGTGTGAGTAATTCAGATACCATGCTTCCTGGTAATTGAGAGATCCATGGATGAGATAAAGCTTTTTGAAACATGGAAAGGGAATTTGTTTTCTTGAAGATCCTACATATTGCCCATGAATCCTGAAAATTCATAAATGAATAATTAATTAGTTAAGTAAAAAATAATTTAAAGACTGAACAAACTATTTAATCATTTTAGATTAATTAATGGTATCCATGCATGTATACATCTAAGCAAAAATGTTATAAAATACTATAACTCCAAGTACTTATGACTTCCACCAATGTGAATCATTTCCTCATTATATTATATTAATATTATGGAATTTATTTTTCGTGAATAAAGTAAGAAAAACTACTCTTGAGTCTGGATTATTAGGGACCCCTTCCCTTAAAAATTAAAGGGTGATGAAAATAAATAAAAAAAATAAGAAAGACTAATCAAACTTTTTATTTTGTTCCTAATTCATCACAGATTCACAGTAGAAACTAGTCAAACTAATCTGGATCATTGATACAAAATTAAATGATCAAGATGTGTCCCCTTAATTTTTTTTCTTTCCAAATATATCTCTTATCTATTTTATTTTCGGAGTTGAAAAGACAAAATTGGACGAATGGTAATTTTGTAATATTCATAGTAAAATTTTGCAGAGACTTCTGATATAGTGAAACACGAGTTCAAACCATCAATTAGTGCGTGGGTGAATTTTGTCGCTAGTTTTTTTTTTTAAGAAAAAAAATAGAAACACTTACATTTGGAGAGAAGCTTTTATCTGAGAATTTTTTGGGAGGAGAATTTGAATCTGAAATAGAAGGTAACCTAAACTCATGCATCATCCAATCAGTTTTAGTCCCTTTAGCAGCTCTACCTTTATAGAAGACAAGTGACTTCTTCAAACCAATGCATTTTCCATCTGAAGAGTATATTGGCCTATCAGTTCCTGTGGCCTTCCAAAATCCAGCTCTTGTAACTCTATTGGGCCTTGAACTATTTCTATATTTTCTGTCCCTTGGACAATAGAAATACCATTCTTTCTCACCACTACTAGCCAGCTCTTCTTGTTTACAAAAATAAATAGAAAAATTAAATTAATTTTTTGTTACTAAAAAAGTTTCATATTTCATATTCTCTTAAATGCATTTTCTTTTACAAGATAGAATATAGATTAAATTAATGTCATTTTCTTTTACAATTTTTAAATGCAGAATAAACATTTTTATGAAATGTAAAACATCATTTTCATTGTTTATGAAAATCATTTTCCTATCATTGTACCTTCTCTATATCCCAATTATTTACTACATGAATCTTTCATCTTTTTGTTAAAAAATTAAGTGTTAAATATATGTATGTAGTCCCTAAAAATTTAAAATGCTTTAAGTTTAATCCTTATAAAAATATTTATTATTTTTAATCCTCGCCTTTTTAGCCCAACCCTGTTTTTAAAAAGGCATGGACAAATAATGGATAAAAATTGTGTAGAGATCTAAATAAAAATAAAAAATGAATATTTTATTACTAAAAGTATATTTCATCCAAAATTTAAATAAACACAAAATTTATATAAAAAATTAATAAAAAATGAATTGTTTTTATTTTTTTATACTAATAAAGAGCCTTAGATTTGAAAAATAAAAATGGGTTTTATGTAAAAAGAAGAGAAAGCTAGAAAATAAATAGTGAGTGAGTTATAATTAAGAGTTCTTACTTGGAAGGTCCCATGGATCAAATTTGTAAATATCCACTTGCTTAATAAGTTCAATAGGAAGAGATTTTTGCTGAATTTTTCTCTTGAGATAAAAACCAACAAGCTCTTCATCTGTGGGATGAAATCGAAAACCAGGCATCAAATCATCAATCTTATTGTCCATTTCAGTTCTTTCTTCCATTTCCTATATTTTTATCTTTGAAATAATTTTTTGTTCAAGTAGCAAATGAAAAGATAGAGAGTGACTTCAAGATGTCAATACTTGATATGGAATCTGCAAGAAGTTTGAACCTAGTAAGTGACAAAGAAATATGAGACATTATTAATATTATTATATTTATTATGTTACACTCTTTAAATATGAATTGAAACACTAACCAAATTCACTTTAATCAAAATTGCACGCATTCATAAAGTTAGTAATTTAAGGGCGTTAGATTAAAATCATACAACTCACAATTTTCATTGCTATCTTAGAGCATGGGTGGATCTAGAAATTTTGATTAATCGACGCATAATATGTATTATAAATATAGTTATAGTTAAATAAAATTTAAAACATTGTAAAATTATATCATTATGTGTATATTCAAAGATTGAAGATAATGTAACATCTACAAATTGCAAATGCTCTCTTCATGTCTTTATATTTTAAAATTATTTTTCATTTTCAACACCATCAAAAATATATTTATATGTGTGTATGACCAAAACAATATTCAACAATTTGTCTTTCACATTGTTATATATTTAAATCTTCTTAAATAAAAGGCCAAAATAAAATTATTCAATTATTTTTTGTGGGGCCAACACTTAATTTTAAGCATTTAGAAAAAACAAAATTATTGAACATGCTAATAATGAATTATAAAAAAAGTAAAAATAAAAATAAAAAAACTAGTGGGAGCAACTGCCATGTATATGTATTGCATGTATCACTTCTCAAAATCGTTGGATTAAGATCAGACATCTTAAATTTTCTATCAGAGCTATACATATTAAAGTCGTTGAATTAAGCTCAAATATCTTAAAGCCATCGGCAAGGTTTAAAATCTGATTTGTGTATTCATAATATTTCAACATGTTGATCATTGTGCATATGAGTGAAATATCTAAGTAAGGAGAATCCAAATTCATGGAAACAAAACAGAGTTGTACTTTGTAAATTTTGGAAAACCAAACAAAACCCTTTTTTAATATGATATATATTCTCAAGAAGTTTCAAGTTGTGTGCTAACTCACAGTGTGTAGAAATTTGCTTATCCAAGGTGTATGTTTCCAAAGCTTTTGCCTCCTTTTTACTATGCCTCTATGATATAAAATTTATGAGAAAATATTATTTATGGATGTTACTCAAGTCAAGCAAAACTATATGGATCACTCTTTACATCCTCATCTAATATATATATATAAAATATATTATGTGAATGACATAATTGAGGATCAGAAGAGACTACAGAATTAGTAGCTTTCTAAGGTATTAATTAAATATTATATTGTGATGTGATTATTCCATTTTCACACCTTGATGATGCTCATAAACAGTTCATATAATCTTCAACAAATCAAATACAAGCACAAAATGACAAGCCAAGCTTCTAACATAATTATTATTTTTTTTTCTTTATTATTTTTTACCATATTGGTACAAAATTTCTCTGTCGAGAAACATGTAGGATACATAAAATAAAATGATTTGTTTTTCTCAACCAAATTTTTTTTATATATACGAACTAACATCGAATATCTAATCATCTGTATAAGAGGTTCAAGACTTTTACAACCAATTCTTTTATTGATTTATTTTTTGTTAAGTAGTCTAGTAGTTAAACTCACACATTTAAATATGAAAAAAATGTGGAATTCGAGGTTCGAACCCTAACCACTCTAATAATATCTCCAATAACTACACCCTCCGTAAAACTTTATAAGTAAAATTGACTTTTTAGATTCATTGTAGATTTAATGTATCTTGCCTATAATATAGATCCCAGATACATTAAATCTACAATAAATCTAAAAAGTCAATTTTACCGATAAAGTGTTACGGAGTAAGTATCATTTAAGTTACACTTATAGGACAATTCTTTTATTTTCTATAATAACTATATAATCTTTAATGTTGTTCTCAATCTGATTAATTATTTGCTTAATTCTTTTGAGGAGCCCCTTTGTGACAATTTTATCATGTTCCTCCATATGTTCCGTGGCAAATAAGAACAAATTGTAGTATTTTAATATTGCAATTAAAAAATATTTTTTCAATAAGTTATTCTTTGTGATAATGAAGGCATTCCCACTTAAGGTGTTTGGAACACAGTGTACTTAAGTAAACAATCAGTTGACCCTCTAAAAGGACGTCCTAATAAGGGACAGAAGAAATCTTGTAACTCAATCCTTAAGGTTTTTTTGTTTTGTTATCTAGTACTATGCATACGGTTTTAATTACGTTAATTATATTTTTAACAATTACAATTGCAACTACAACTTTTTCTTGATAGATTAACGAAATGAAAAGGTATTGAACACTTACACACATAAAGTAAAGAGATTGTTATTTAAATTCTGGTTGGATTTGGATCCTCTTTTTTTTTTCTCTCCAATTCCCTCTTCAATTTTTTTATGTGTCTATCTCTCTCATCATTTCTTCTCTCTCATCATCATTTATTTATTTTTAATTTTTAATTTCTCTCTCTTCACACTCACAAAACAAGGAATTGGAGAGGAAATTGGAGAGAAATCATAGGAGAGGATCCAATTCCATTCTGGTCATGACATTAGATCTTACAATTTAGCGGGCATAAAACAACTATATATTTAAACAATTGGTCATGTTAAACAGTACATTCAGTGTAGTACTTGTTTGTAACTAGTTAAACACATAAATAAAAAATTTATATCTTGAGACTCGCGCATTCAATACATTGAAAGCGTAAAAAGTTGTTTTTATCAACATTAACTTTATGATTTATTTCTATTTTTGGTATGTTTAACTAGTACATCGGATATACTATTTATCATTTTCCTTAAACAATTAAATAGTTCATGAATTGACAAAGTAACAAAAAACTAATTTGAAAAATGCTGATTAATATTTCATGGGCACTAATTAAAGAATAAGATATAGTAAAGTAATCTCGGAATAAAAAGTACTAGTATCTTTATAAGTTGTATTTTAGATAAAAACAAAATACAATTTTGCAAGAATATTCCTTAAAGAATTTATTTTATCCTCGTCTCATGCCCCCAATTTCTTTTGTTTGAAGCATTGAAGAGATTCAATACCTTGCTAGTGCTACTCTGAGATTCAACTTCCAATTTGCGTCGTAAGTTATGAAATTCAATTCTCTCAAGAACATCCTCGACATCAAAAACCACATCTTGAACATTATCAAGCCATGTTTTCACATGCAAGGTTTCAATCTTGCGGTGTTCAGCATGATCAATAACAACGTTGATGAAATGATGTGTGTAGATCAACTTGTTCAACATATCCTCGTTCAGTTTGGTTTTGAAGTACTCAATAGTTTCATCAGATGCAAGCTTGCCAAATACAACCTTAGGGAAAGAATAAGCTATGGCACCACCAAGTTCAACAGCCATATTAAAAAAAAAAAAAAAAAAAAAAAGAGATTGAGTGAGTGAATGAATAAGAGAATGGGTTTCTACTTATGGATGAGTGAGTGAAAAAGCGGAAATAGAATATTTAGACAAAATTGAGAAGGAATGTGTAAGAAGTTGGAGGCATGAGACGAGACATAATGTGTAAGAAGTTGGTGAGGAACAAAAATTTTAATTTTAACCTCATCTCATGCTCTCAATTTGTCAGACTCTTAAACATATTTTAACTATATAGTACAGGAGAGCCGTTGAGTTGAGGTAGTGTGCCTGCCACCTATTAAATTTGTCCAAATACATGGCGAGGTTGCCTCGTCGCATTCGCAGCAGGACCGTTTTGAGCGAGTGTAAAACAAATGATAACATAGTACAAAGTGGCCATTAAATAAATGTTGCCAAAATGTATCATTTTTAATTAAATTCTATTTAGCAATAAATTAAATGATATTTGAATTGGGGGCATGAGACGAGGCATAATGTGTAAGAAGTTGGCGAGGAACAAAAATTTTAATTTTAACCTCGTCTCATGCCCCCAATTTGTCAGACTCTTAAACATTTTTGCAAGAATAGTTGAGGACTTATGTGTTCTTTTGTTCTATTGATAAATTTTCTTTCTTTATAAAAAGAACTTAAACTGATTACTAACTATATGAATATTATTAGGTTGAACATTTTTTTAAAAGTTTAAATCACAAAATCTTACAATTATGTGTATAAATTTTGAATAGTATTTATTATTTTGTGTACGGATAAAAATAAAAGATAAAAACTCCAGAGTCAAATAGATACATTCAACCCCTAATTCCTTAATCGCATAAACAAAATATATAATAAGAACAAAGTAGGTAAAAAAATTCCTTAACTGTTCTTGCAAAAATGTTTAAGAGAGGATGGGTAAAGAAGTCGTAAAGTACGACCCAATTAGTTTGAAAATTGTCATTGGTCAAACTCTTGCAACCCAAGTATCGATTTGTCAAATAAAAATGTATCCATTTGTATTTTGTATATATAGTATATGACTATCTTTGATCCGTTAAAAAATAAGAATTAGATGAGATAACTTTGATTATACTATATTTAATTTTAAAACTGCCTTTAAAATTAGATAAATTGAAAACAAGAGACCGAACAAAAACTAAAAAGTTGTCTCTCACAAAATTTCATAATAACATTTTATCTAAAATATAGATTATCTAAATTACTAAAATAATTGTGTCTGGCAAACATTGTACAGTATATTATTCTGGTGGTCAGTATATACATTTTACAAATTATACAATACAATATGTTCATGGGTGGATTAGGTTAGTTACAATAGGGCACATGCTTGCACTATTTTTTGAGAAGAAATTATTTTTAGTAGTATATATTGCTATTTGTAGTGACCTGATATTCAAAAAAATTTGATTCCGTTACTGTTAGTGAATATGTTATTGTAATTTCAGGTTAAGGTTGAAAATATTTTATTTATTTTTTGACAATGGTTGAAAATATAAATTTTATACTCTATAAAATTTACGATTTTATTTGATGAGAACTAATTAAATAACCATTGGACCAATTAATTACCTAAACTTTTATTTGCCCTATTGTAAATAAATATATATATATTTATTTGCCATTCAAAAAAATAAATAAATATATATATATATATATATATATATATATATATATATATATATATATATATATATATATATATATATATTATTTGCCATTCAAAAAAAAAAAAAAATATTACCTAAACTTTTGATAACCTAAATCTATAGTGAGACATTCGAGCAGCATAATTAAGTTTCAAATTTTATTCCAATTTTGATTCTTGATTTTGCTTAGTTGATAAGTTACTATCACCACAAATTCAACCCTTATCTGTTAAAGAAGAATCGCAGTAAAGAAAAATTTGATAGATTGGTAAATAGATGAAAAGTTAAATTAAGTTTCTATCATAGCTGCCATAAAATCTCTTGCATGCATTCAAATAATTAACCAACTCTAGATTAACATATTTAATAAATATAAATATTACATGAATGGATTGAGGAACCAAAAACATGGAAACAGGTGGCAAATTTCCAATCAACTTCGTAATTAATTTGTGGGAAGTTGAGGTAAGGTGGAGTAAAATTTTTGTATTTTTTTTTTTATATTTTTTTAACATAATAGGAACTTATATAAGTTTTACATGATATATAAACATAATATAGACACATTTTAAACATAAAATAAATTCATAATATTAACATTAAAATGAACAAAAGTTAGCCACTAAGGACTAAAAATAAAGGAAAAAAATTTAAAAAGAAGAAAATAAGTAAATTTATTTTACAAAAATCAAAATCAAAATTCGCTATAAAAATAGGGATTGAAAACATATTTAAAAATATAAATATATGTTAAGGATGAATTAATTATAAAATTAATAATTTTATGCCATCGTACAAATAATCAATAAAAAAAGGTAACATAATAAAATGAAATAATCATGATTATAAATAATATATTGCTATATAGAGTTTGACTAATTAATGTAAGCATTTTTAAGTTTTTTTCTCATTTGATAAAAGAATAATATTTCAACTTTCTTTTTTACATGTTTACCCAATTGCTTTTTGGATTAAGTTAACTTGACTTATTTGTCTATTTTTCATAAAAATGAATCTAGTCAAATTGAGTCACAAAATTACACTTTGAATCATTAATCAATCCCTCCAATCAATCTAATCTTAATTTAATAATTATAATATGCTAGAAATATTCAAAAAGATCTTTTGTTAATTTTTCACCATGAAAAATTATTTCACTTAAAATAATAATTAATTTTAATATTATTATGCAAATTATGAGAAACCTTGTTAAATTAATGTCACTTTAATTAATAAAATTTTCTCTCTTTATTTTTCTTTAAAAATTCAATATCACTAATTCGAGAAAATCAATTCCACAATCCACTTGTGGAGATTCTATATAAAACAAGAGATTTTTTGCTTGTAGAGAATAGTTCATCAAAATTGACTTTAACAAAATTAAACTTAAAAACTTAAAAGGAACACACTTTGAATTTCAAACCAAAACCACTAGTTCAACCCAAAGGTTAATAAGGTTTTCTCTTTATTCCAAATTTAAAAAAAAATAAAAATTAATTAATGAAAACGAGTTTAACGTAAGTAATTATCAATACATGATAATTATTATTCTTATATATTGGAATATTCTTGGTTTAAAACACTCTCTATCTTTCACACGGAATTAATAGTACGTAGCTCCAAATATTTGTGCAATGGAGTGTTATTTTCTAATTATCCTTTTTCTTATCCAATTGGTTCATAGATCATAGATTTCATGCTGTCATTTTTTTTTTTCATTTTCCAAGTACACGTTTTCTTCAGAATTTTAAACCTTTTTTCTTCAATAAAAAATTGTCACCTTGTCGCCAGCTTGTTGATTTATAATACTTTATATATATATATATATATATATATATATATATATATATATATATATATATATATATATATATATATAGGTAAATTCTAATATGGACCACTTCATCAAGTGGTCCATGGTGGATCAATCACAATTAACATTATAACGAATACGAATTTTACAAAATCCACCGTTGGATTGAAAGTTTATATCATATAGATCATCTATAGAAAAATTTAGAAAAATTAAAAATCATTTGATATGTTATTGAGACACATCAAGATTAACGGTTGTTAAATAACATAAATCTTGATGGGTCTCAATAACATATCAAATAATTTTCAAAAAAATTGAAAAAATTTATGGATGATCTATACGATATAAACTTTCAATCCAACAAAAAATTTTGTAAAATTCATATTCGGTATATCACTTGTCCACGGTGAAGGTGGTCCACCGTAGCATTAGCCTATATATATATATATATATATATATATATATATATATATATATAGGGGATGTATCAAGTGAGAAAGGTATCTCTTATGTGAGAGTGAGAGGAATCAATCTAAATCACTGAATTAAAATGAGTGGTTGAGATTTAATTAATTTCATGTGTCTATTCTATGGGCAATAACATTGGAACGCCTTCTCTTTCTTCAACTTCTAAACGACTTTTCGTTTCTATTCCAATTCTTTTACGAAACATACTTCTTCATCTTGTTTGTTTAGGCTTCGTTCCAATAACAGAATAATTATTGCCCCACAATCACATCTGATTTTGCTAATCAACACCTGCAACCTTAAGTCAACGTTGATAACGAATAAATAAAACACCATATCTCTAAATTTTATGGTTTTCTCTCTTCCACCATGGCACCATCATTTAGATTTTTGTAGTTATTATACTGCAAACGTTTACAATGTTCAGATCCAAGAAATATTGTGAAACTGCAAACTTCCCCCGCTATACTGTTAATTTTTTCCTACCATGTTGTAGGTTAAAGTTCAAATATTTTTTCCATGTATTTTGGTTTCATACCAAATTTTAATAATTAATTTAATTCACAAATTGTTTCCAAATTCTGTGAAACAAAGGATTTGTTGCCATAAGTAACTGCATAACACAAGAAAAAGAGTTTTATACGAAAGAGGGTTAGAAACGGTGGTGGTGTTGAAGAGGGAGAAGGCGTTCCAATGTTACTGTCCAAAGAATAGTCACATGAAATTAATTAAATCTCAACCACTCATTTTAATCCAGTGATTTAGATTGATTCCTCTCACTCTCACATAAGAGATATCTTTCTCATTTGATACATCCCCTATATATATATATATATAAACAGTTAAATATAATTAAGGATCATGCTAAACAGTGCACCTTTTAAAAATAGAAATAAAACAAAAAGTTAATGTTAATAAAATAACATTTTTCACTTTCAATGCATTGAATGCACGCGTTTCAAGACAAACTTTCTTTATTTATGTGCTTAACTAGTGCACCGAGTGCACTATTTAGCATTTTCCTATAATTAATACAAAATTTGAACCAAACATTTTAAAAAAATTATTTATTTTTAATTACTTTATTCTTAAATTTTTATTTTAGATGGGGTAAATTATTATTGCCAAAAATTTAAAAAATTCGTGCTAAAAATCGATTCAAAATTTGTTTTTTCTCTTATACCCATGGGTGTACTTTGTTTCCTCTTTTTTCTTGTACAAGGTACATTTTAAGGTCAAAATATAATGATCAATATTTTGTTGTTTTAAAAAAAATACTAAAAATACAATTAATCTTCGGATTATTAGGTGTCAAAATATATAATGCAAGGTTACTTTTGGAAAGAGCTTTCAAAACAACTAAAATATCTATTATAAAAAATTATGAAGATTATTGAATTAATAGTAAACTAGTATAAAAACTCTCAATACCATTACGTGTTTCCCTCTCTGAAGACTTCCTTAAGATTATTTTTGTCTGTATGAAGTGATAATAACCACAAATTCACACTCCCAACTGCAAGGTCCTAAGTTCGAACTCTGGTAAAAACATTCAATCTAATAATTTCGATATTTGTCGGTAGAACTAAGCCTTACGGACAACCCAATGTTTTTTTTTTCACCACCAGTTTATTGTTTTATTCATCATGTTTTTGGAAATATATTTTAATTTTTTGATCTAACACAATTCAAAATTAAACCTCCATTTTCTTGTGTTTCCCTAACCTTCACACATCTCTAATTGTCACATGTCATTATCATGTTTTCCATCATCTTTAAAATGAACAAATAAAAACATATTAGCTCTCAATTTACAAAAAAAATGCATAGTAATTAACTCACTAACCCATTACAATTACAATATATCTTATTATCTTGATGATACATATATACTTCTCAAGAACTTTGTTCCTCAAGTACCACAGGCAGCTCCAACTTTTCATCACCCCTCTGAATCAGAAATATTACTGTATCTCCTACATTATATTCATCAAGTACTTTCAACAACTCTCCTCTGCTTTTGACCTACCAAGGATGCACCAAAGTTTCCAAATTAATGAAAATATATTGTCTACTTAAAAGCATATGACACATGTCAGATGAGTTTAGCTCAGTTGGCAGAAACATTGCATTATATATGCAGGGGGCAGAGCTTCAAAGTCACTAGGCTACTTGACAAAAACCAAAAAAAAACATATGAAGATCAAATAATAGTTAGTAATATGAAATGAATATTTTGGCTTATTAACGAGCATCTTGTTTGGATAAATAACTTAACTAAGCACTTATATGCGCTTATCATATAGGTGCATATATATTTTAATTTTTAAGCTATTTCTATAACAAATGTAAAATAAAGTTAAACTGGTTTTAGATAAACAATAGGCTGTTTTCATAAGCTATATGGAGGGCTTATGGAAATAAGTTGAAAACAACTTATAGACATGCCATAAACTATTTCCACAAGCTCTCTCAATCAGTCTTACAAATGCTTATGTCAGTAGATAAGTTCAAATAAGACAATCCAAAAAGATCTTAAAATAGGTATTAGAGTTTCGGAAAAAGAAGGCTCACAGGCTTATTGTCAACTGCAATGACGATATCTCCAAGGACTATATTACCAGCAAATCCCCTTGTGGTGGGATTTAGCCCAACTTTTGCAGCAAGACTATTTTTTGGAACCTAAGGAACATAAGTTGTAAAAAAATTAAAGAATGATTTTGAAGTAGCTATAAATACAAAGTTTGATTGTTGTACAAGAAAAAGAAAATTTTGGATTTACCGTAAGAATGAGAGCTCCATTTCGAACGTTGAGTTGATTTGCAATCAAGTCTGGAGCAATATCCACATTCAATCCAGCTCTAACAACCTAAAATTGATTATGAAAATGGTCTCAAATATAAGGGTATATATCTTGAAAAGTTATAAAATATGCTGCTATAGACGATGTTTGTGTTTGTGTAGAAAAGATAAACATGGACAGTGGCGTATGAGCATAAAGACATAAATGTTAAAATAGTATAATTATAATATATCTAAAGGGGGAATTGCGAAGATAAACAGTTAATATCTAACTACTTACTTTTCCAAACTGAATCAATTGAGGAACAATTGAACAATTCTAAGTACGGTTGAAGATGGAATAGCAAATCCTACTCCAGCTGAAGTTCCTGCAATACCGAGAAAAATGGTAATGAAAGTGAGGAATACAAAAGTGAATAAGAGCAACTAGAACTTTTGGCTTATGAAATCACTTCCTCGTGCAAGGAAAATCAAATATACCAACAATTCAATGAGATGAAATGAAAAGTAGTTAATAGTTTTGCAAGTGGACCAAAACCATTTCCTGAGCTAATAATATTCAGATTCAGATTGTTGTGCATCATAGTCAAACTCCTGATTATGATGGTAACGATGAGTCGATGGCGAAGAAACTTGCCTGTCTGAGTAAATATTGCGGCATTGATCCCAATTAAGCTTCCTTTCGAATTCAGAAGTGGACCTCCGCTATTAGATTCACACTAAAAGTAATGAATGAAGTGTGATATATGAAAACACTAGTTACCACTAATCATGAAAAAGCACTAGTTGAAAGCTTATGGAAACAGGCACAACTGACGAGATGTCCTTAAGCTATTTTCAGCTTATTTTCATAAGCTCTCCAAGATAACTTAAAGGAACAGCTTATGGTATATATGAAAACAGTTTGGCTTTGTATTATCTTTTGTAATAGAAATAACTTATACATAAACACTTACAGGTAAGTGTCTATGCTCTAAGCACTTAATTAAGTTGTTCATCCAAACAGGGAATTGAATTGCACAGGGAGCATATATCAAAGGGAGCATAGTATTACCTGTTTCCGGGATTTATGGCCGCATCAGTTTGAATACCACCACCGATTGTTACACCGGTTTTACTAAAGATATCTCGGTTAAGTCCACTGATAACCCCAACTGTGAGTGTGTGATCAAAGCCAAATGGATTTCCAATCGCCAAACATTGCTGCCCAACTTTCAGAGACGACGACTCCCCCACTTTGATAGGTTTTAAAATCTCTTTAGGAGCTTCTACCTATATACCATGTAACGTTAACTATATAGGTTCTTATGTCGATTACTTATGAATAATGAGTGATTTCTAGGGAAAAAAATAATTAATACGTTTATGAATCCAACAAGAAAAGAAAGCGTGCCTTCAAGACAGCTAGATCCTTTAAACGATCAGCTCCAATGAGCGTACCTTCAAAATTCTTTTGTACCCTTTATAAAGGAAAGTGTTAGAGATACATATATTGATTATTAAGTTTCAAACAACAGAAAATGCAAAGATATAAAGTCTCCTTGAGCCTCACCCTTCTGACGCTAGAATATTAATTCGCGCCACAACCTGACCGGGGCTTGGATTTCTCGAAAGCGCATTGCCAATTACTGAGTAATACAAGAATGTAACAATCATAAATCCCCACGTGATATTAAAGGGAGAACGATCAAAATACGTTTAAAATCCAAAAATTTCAACGAATTCTTACTATCGGTCAAGAATTCATGTCCAAATAAGGAAATCAAAGTTAATGTGATCAGCGAATTCTTACTATCGGGTCAAGAATTCACTGATTCTCACCGTGATAATTTGTCACAATGTGGCCCTCTTCGTCCCAAACTACTCCAGAGCCATTTCCTTCAGGAATCTGCCAGTGTGAATACAAAACGTGACTACATTGTTTAATTCCTACCATATATCATTAATATAATGTTGATCAATAAAATAGATAATCACATATTTGTATTATTTGAATGCTAAGTTACCTCAACCACACCAGTCACATTAAGTTGAGGACGCAACGTCACATCAAAGATGTTAACAACAGAGTTTGTGTTCTTTTCAAAGAGTTGAACAATTCGGTCCTGCCAATTACAAAGTATAGAGATCACGGTTATCAAATAAGATTCAAATCATGAATTGAAAGACCTATTTTCTAAATTGTGAATTGAATCGTATTATGAATCTTTAGATACATTACCAATGAAAAAATATGATATTTTTAAGAAAAAGCAGGTGACATTGTAAAATTAGAAGCTAATTGTTACGAACCAGAAAATTCGTAACTAAGAGAATATAGAAGAAATGGATTAAAATGCACAAATATGAAAAAATGGTGTATTAAAATAGTGTATTATTTCTGAAAATAAAAGGTAAATGCAAGAGGATGAATATCCTAATGCCCACAGAGCAAAGCTCCTACGGAGGCTAGAAGCCAACTGTCCATAACAAACTATAATCTTCCATAATGAACTCACACTCCCCTTACCTCACTATATATACTACTAAGAGGCATAACAAACTTGCCACTAAGCACTCTATCTCACTCACTAATTACTTATAGAACCTCACTATAATCTTTATTACATAATTGCCCCTTTTTCATATATCTCTTATATTCCGGTACCTATCACTAATAGATTATATACGAACATCAAAATAATTCAAGTCATAAATTAAATGACAGAAGAAAAAGTGGTTGGCTAAACTAAATTTAAGCAGTGATTCATTAGAATAAATTGGGATTCATCACATCAAATCGACATTCAAGATGGTATTCATATTTAAAATAGATGCACTCTAGTGATTCATATCAATCGAGTTTAGTTTTGTATTGAGTCAAGATACGACTTGCATATATCAGAAGATACTGATAACCGTGATAGGAATAACCGTCTAGGAACATTGTTATTGAAGGATTCAAAAGTGTTATACAACCTCAGTAGACAAAAGAAGGGCTAGAATTGAAAGGTTACCTCAGCAGGAAAGAGTGGTCCAGAAGAAAACACAGGAGGTGTCACTTCTTCGATTGTTACTGATGTATCTCCCAATGCTAGGGCTGTACATTTACAATTCATTTCAAAATGAGAACTTTTGCTAGTAAATAATTCAATAAACTATTATAGGAGTGAGAAGCCTAATGAAGTAAGATGAAAAGAGATTATGAACATGTCATCATAAGTTATTTTTATGAGTTTATCCATATACTAAGATAAGTGTTTATTATAAGAAATGAATCTAAAGAGGCTTTTAGATAACCAATTTAAAGGCGTGTTTATCATATAAGGAATTATTACAAATTATTTCTACAATTTGAAAAAGAAGGGTAAACTCCATATATGTTCTCTTTTTCTTTTTTTTAAATCAAACTCCATATATGTTCTATATAAGGTGTTTCGTAACGTTTTTAAATAAGCTGAAAATAGCTTATGGACATATCATAAATTATAGGCAATACTAATCGAGAGGTTCCTAATCTTAATTTGAAGTTTCAGATTCGTTCTTTATCTTCTTCCTTTTTTCTACATTGGTCCTTTAAGCATTGAAATGTCAACACCATTGGACTTGTTACAGAATCAACTTCGAAAAAAAAAAAGATAAAGGATGAATCTAAGGCTTTAATGAAGGACCTCAACCTCTTATATTAAAACTATTCCAAACAATTACACAAGTGCTTATTTCATAAAACACGTTCAAATAAGCTATGAATAAGCTATTTTAAAAACTGTTTATACACAACCAAACAATTGAAACATGAAAACAGAACCGTGCGGACCTGACAAGTACCTTGAAGAACAGAAACAGGGAAACAATGTCAAACTCGCCATTAACACACGTCTTGTTGGGGACACAACAATCTTCCTCAGCATGGCATCAGAATCCTGAGTTTGATCTTGAACAGTCCTATAACCACACAACAACAGTTACAAAACACCCACTTGTATTTTTTATTAAAATATTATGGGTTAAATATATATTTTGTTTTTCCATTGTTGTACCAACTTTTGAGTCCTACTCTTCTAGATTTGTTTTAATTCACATTTTTTAACATACCTAATAGCATAAACAATTGTGAGACTATTTGGAAGAACTTATAGAAACAACTTATGACATGTTTATAAGCACTTATACTATAAGCACTTAATTAAGTTATTTATCCAAACAAATCATTAAGGGTCTGGTTGGATTGACTTATTGGAGCATATCTACTGACATAAGTCTGCAAAGTGCTTATACATTAGTTGCTTATAGCACAAGTGCTGATACAAAGGGCCTGTTTCAATTGACATTAGTCGCTAAAGAGACTTAGGGCCCTTTGGATATATAGCTTATTTGCAACTTATAGCACATGCTATAAGTTGCAAATGAGCTATTTATCCAAAGGAACCTAGGGTTCGTTTGGATTGGCTTATTTTTTAGCTTAGCGAAACAGCTTACGCAAATAAATAAGCTTTTATGTATTATTATAAGTTTTTCAAGGTAGATCACGATAAAACAACTTATAAAGATACAATTTTTGTTAGTGAAAACTTATGAATTAACATAAAAATTTATTTATTTGCATAAACTATTTTCATAAGCTAAAAAATAAGTTAAATCCAAATGGGTCCTAAGTCTCCTTAGCAACTACTAATTAAGGACAAAAAGCATACAATTTGGTAAAGAATGAAAAGTGGATTCACATAATAAAATAAAAATTTGAGATAATTACAATTTACAAGCACTAAAAACATATATAATACAAATTATAAGTTAAAAAATGAAAAAGGGTATATAGTATATGATGGTAGAACCTTGAAATGGAAATGGGTTTGTGAGAAACAGCATGATTTGGGGAGTTGGAGTAAACAGAAGAAGATATGCAAATCTCACGGCGACTGAGAGCAGTGCTGCTTCTCTGAGTTGGCATTGACATACACCACAAATTGCATGCTGATATTTGCATTTTTGTTTTTTGTTTCTCTCTCAAGAAAGAGAGATAAGAGAAGAAGCTATGCTGTTTGAGTTTGAGTCAGATATTGTTTTGTGATTCTCAGACTTTCCAAGTATGTATGTATGTACTATGTATATGTACAATACAACTACCGCAGCCAAATACTTCCTGGTGCGACAATTCACAATTGTTTGTGTTTGTTCTTTTTACTGATTAGTAGATTCTATCCGCGGTAATCTCAAGTTTGATTACTGATAAAAATAATTTTCGATCATATTTTATTTATTTGGTTATCGAGGTCTCTTCTTCAATGAATTTAGAAGGTTAATATTAAAAAAATTATAAGAGTGATATATACTTAAATATTTTAATTCATTTGGTCGAGAGATAAACAAATATGGAATATTTGTTGAGAAAAATTTGGATTAGAAAAAATAACATTTTTTGTGTGCCAGCACAAAATCTAAACAAAAATTAGTCACCGCTAAAAAATCTAAAAGTTTTATATGAATAACATAGTGATCTAAATAATAAATAGATTTAAATGAGCATTTAAATATATTTTTAATTTGTGTAAGGAAAAAAATATTATTGTGAGGTCATAATACTTCACTGTAGGAAAATTCTAACTTGGACACAACTACAACACATATATATTTAGGCACACACATATAATTTCAAAAAATTTATAGTTAAAAGAAATAATTAATAGCTATTGATGTGACTATTTTATTTAACTTTTTTTTTTAGCAAAAGCAAAGCTAGATCATTTCATTAATAATTAATTGGTACAAAGAAGATGGTACATCATAAAGAACGTGGGGGATAGACTGAGATAAATATGCTCTAGCGATACAGTGAGCAACCTTATTTGCTTGCCTCTGTACAAACGACACAACATAGTTGTTATTAGTGGACAAGAGATTTTTACATAGAGAAATAATGTCCCCAAACTCATTTTGTGGTACACTATAGGAGTAAAGAGCATCAACTA
The DNA here is from genome assembly GCA_954870985.1 of Trifolium fragiferum. Taxonomy (NCBI): domain Eukaryota; kingdom Viridiplantae; phylum Streptophyta; class Magnoliopsida; order Fabales; family Fabaceae; genus Trifolium; species Trifolium fragiferum. The sequence continues at coordinate 4,287,106 of OX940789.1, read as the reverse complement.
CAAGTTTGCACTCTGTTTCAAAGAGTACATTTTGATAGCCTTGAGCAAAAGAAGCTTTTATGGATGCAAGTAGTGCTGTAGCTTCAGCAGTGGTCATAAAGCATTGCTTCCAACTTGATTCCCCATACATAAACTGACCTGTAGCGTCTCTAAAACATAAACCATAGCCCATGATAGTGTTATTATTGAAGAAAGCGTAGTCGACATTGCATTTCACAGTGTTTAGAGGAGGCTTTGTCCAAGAAATATCGTGATTTGTACCGCTGTGACCTGGGTGCTTTGCCGTCTGAATAGTGCTCCATTCATGGAGAGCATCCTTTGCTCGAGTGATAATTATATGAGGCGAAGTGTTTGTTCCTTCCCAGAGTTTTGTATTGCGACATTTCCATAGGCTCCAAAGAGTCATTGCCACAATTGCTTGTTGCTTAACAGCCAACTTGTCAAATAAAGTGAAGAACATAGTGGTAAAGTTGTTAGCAACAAGAAAAAGTTCCCTGATTAATCCATCAATACTTATTTTTTCCCAACATTTCACAGCCTTAGAGCAAGTAAAAAATGTGTGCATTTGTGTTTCCATGAGCTGTTCACAAACCACGCATGTGTCATCACAGTGAATTCCTAGTAGCAAGTCGATCCCGAGTCGGAAGACAGTTGTGTGCCATGCGCCATAGAAAGGACTTAACCCGAGGTGGGACCTCCATGTTCCAAATTATCCACCATTTCTCGTCATGACGATGAGTTAAAGACTCTGAAGCAATATCCATACACAACCTGTAGGCTGATTTGACAGTGTATGCACCATCTTGAGAGTTCTTCCACACATATTTGTCTTCATAGTTTCTGTTAGAGAGATGTATATTGAGAATGGCAGTTGCATCTGTTGTGGAGAAAATAGCTTTAATCACTTCAACTCGCCAGGAAAGCATATCCTGACTCAGTAGGTGGTTAACCGTAAGATTCGCGAGGTGATAGGGCGGTGCGGTTGAAGGTTTTAAGGAAGGGAGTGATCGTATCCATGGCATCTTCCAAACATTAATCTTTTTGCCGTCTCCGATCTTCCATCTATATCCCAAGGTAATAAGCGATCGAGAACTCCATATGCTCTTCCATTTAAGTTTTTTTTTTTGTTTGATGGGTACTATTTTATTTAACTTTTATTTTTTCTTATGTTTGGATCTACATTTTATCTCTTTCTAAGACCATGTACTTTTTTATTTTATTTTTGAAATATATTCTGAAAGAAGTACCTGTGAACTTTTTGACTGATCCACTAGAGAGGAGATCTACTTTGAGGCCAGCTGATATCTTAGTGTACGGGTGGGTAGGAGGAAGACATGCTTGTGTGGACTTGACTGTAGTTTCACCACTTGTGGGGTTGCCGACTGGGGCTTTTACGATAGGACAAGCAGCTCTCAAAGCTGCATCAAGCAAAGTGGTCAAACATGAGAGAGCATGTTCGGACAATCAACATGCCTTTATATCTTTTCCTTTTGATACTTTTGGGTTTCTAGCCCCCGAGACTGTAGATATTTTGAAAAGAGTGCAGAAAGTCATGCATAGCAATGTAGTGTCTCCTATGTCCCTAGATGTAGTGTTTAAAAGGATTGGTTTTGCCATCAAAAAATGGTTAGCAGCGCAATTTGTTGCCCGTTTGCCTTCCATTAAAGTGTAATTATTATTTTCATATATATAAAAAAAAAAAAAAAACACTACTAGTTTGCACAAACTTAGAACAAAACTAGGTCTTTTTTACCATTCAATAAAACTCTTTGGTAGTTTTTACTTTTTAGTTATTTTTTAGAAGATTTTTTTATTTTATTAAAATTGAACATTTTTTTTTTAATCGGCTAAATTTTATTAAAAAAACAACTCCTCTACAAGAAGTGAAAGGAATTGTTGAGAAAAAATATACAACGAAAAGGTAACGTGATATAACACAATTACCCAACACCAAATCAACGCCCCAAATCACCCATACACCAAACCTGGTTCACTAAACCCACCAATAAACACCCCTACCCGACCCTAGGAAACACCACTAGATGCCAACTTCTGAACTCGAATTAAAATTACTCGGCCCACCAGAATCCAGAAAGTAGCTTCAAAGGTCGAAGATAGAGGGACACCGGAAGTCAGAGAACCGACAGTCAACACGTGATGCGGTAGAGTTCAGCCAGATACCAGAGACCTGCAAATCTCAACAGATTTGAACACCCCTCAGCGACTCCAAGAGTCCTGCAAATCTCACCAGATTTGAAAACGGTCAGAGACTCTCATATCGGAGAAAATCCACACACACACGGCGTTAACCATCCAACACCTATCCATACCAGAGCATCCTGGAGGTACGCTAAAAACAACGTCCGTCAACACGGAGTGTCTGCGTACCTCACCCTTTCGGGCATGACCGGATAAAAACCAAGGCATCCAAACACCATATCAGCAGAGCACCTAACCACCACCTATACTGAGCACACCACCACCTCAACATAGCTCACCACCACCACTGACAGCCACCACGCACCGCCACCACCACCACCACCAAGGTTACAAGGAAAGGGTCACACACTACCACCTCCACCACCACTGAGAACAGCAGCGTCACCATACCAACACCAAAATCAAAACGCCTAAACCAAGGTAGCACCAGCAGCAACCGAGCTCGAACAACCTCAGAACAGCGGCGGCGGAAACGAAGCAGCCGTCTTGGAAAACCAAGAACTTCCAAAACACAAACAACAAAAACGGACAGGGAAGAAAAGAACCCAGCCGTCGGCCACCACCACCAAAACCCCACACCCAACCACCGCCACACCAAACCAGGCCACCTCCAAACCGCCCCACCACCACCACGCCCCAACTCACCACAACCTCAACAGAGAAACAGAACAACAGAGAAACAACAGAAAAACAGAAAAACAACCAAGAAAAACGAAAAAGCAACACAACCGCCGGCCACCACCTTTGAACCAACGAAAAAACTCTCACCATCACCACCACCACCACCCAGATCGCGTACCAACTCCTGTTCCGAGCCAAAACCACCTCGTCCAAACAGAAATCACCTCCAATACGCCGAGAACGGCAACACCACACCAATCCAAAACGAAAAATCACCACCTGCAAGGAGAAGCAACCGGCGAGGAAAACTCAAAGAGGAACACGAACAGGTTGAGCAAGACAGATTCCCGTTAGCAACGGACGACTGACGCTGTAGCAGGTGGTGCGGAGTCAAAAAACCCATCGCACCACCATCTTGAATGGTTACATGGTTGCAGCAGAGGTTTGGATTATTGGAAGGGGGCGGCGGCGCTAGGTTAGGGTATGTAGAGAGAAGGGAGAGAGTTTAGGTTGGAGAGAGAAAGTTCTTAAATAAAATTAAAATTGAACATTGTGATATTCATTTTTATTGAGGTGACTAAAATCAAATATTTAACATAATAACTTTTACAAAGATTAAAATAAAACAAAAATGACAAACGAAATATAATATATTTACAGTAATTTAAAACCAAAAAAAAAATACTAAAGAAAAAACTTAATAAATAAATTAGTCAAAAAATAAATAAAAACTTTATTCACCAAAAATAAATTTGTCCTTTTTCCTTAGGTAAATTCCAAGACTACCATTGTACCTAAGTTTCCTCAGAAACTTGCAATGGCGGCACATGTAATTGTCAACCAACCATTGTTAAGGGTTTAACCTCCCTTCACTCTCCTTCTCCCATTTTCCATTCTTCTTTTTCATATCAATTTCTCCACTCAAAATTTCAAAACCCTAATTCAAATGCTTATCCCCTTTTAAACAAACCCTTCAAATTCGATTCTGTTCCTAAATTTCAATGGCTAGAGGTCCAATTTCATCACTTTTCTACTTATGCACACGAAAAAGAAGATATTTTTCAAGATTCAAAGCTCTTCTTATCAATCAATCATTGATTTCATCTTCAAATTCTCAATTTTATGATCATTCTCGCCCCTTTTCGACCCATTTGATGAACCCTCGTTTTGTTCCTGGTTTGACTCGAAGTTTGAATCTTTATGGTGATAGAAATCTTCCCATGAGACCCTTTTCGACAGACGGCGAGGAGGGTGGTAAAGAAACTGGTTTGCATTCGGAACTCGAAAAGGGTGTTGGTGAAAATGTTGTTTTTGAACTTGGTAATGAGGTTAGTGATGATGTTTATGCTTTATCTGAAAATGGGGTTGTTTTAGATAATGGCAATGATGAATGCAATTCAGATATTGTTGATTCCGTAGAATGTAGTAATAGTAGTAGTAGCAGTAGTAGTAGTGATAATGGTGAATTAGAGAAGAAGAGTGAGGTCGATTTTACGCATGTGGCGTCGCGTGATCCTATTGAATTGTATGGTGAGCTTAAGAGTGTGGAAAAAGGTGTTAGGTTGACTAGAGCTGAGGTGGAAGTGTTGCAAGATGTGTTCCATTATTTTGCTAAATCAGATTGGGGTTCTAATCAGGCACTTGCTATTTACATTGGTTTGTCGTTTTATCCAACTGCTGCACACAAGTTTCAGAACTTTTTCAGGAAGAAATGTCCTGAAGATGTTGCTAGGTACTTGATATCGCTTGGACCGAGTGATGAAGCTGTGAGGTTTTTGTTTCCTGTATTTGTTGAGTTTTGTTTGGAGAATTTTGTTGATGAGATCAGGAAGTTTAGGGAAATGGTTAAGTCGGCAGACCTCACGAAACCTCACACTTGGTTTCCTTTTGCGAGGGCCATGAAACGGAAGATAATTTATCACTGTGGGCCTACCAATAGTGGTAAAACTTATAATGCTTTGCAGAGATATATGGAGGCGAAGAAGGGTATTTATTGCAGTCCACTTAGATTGTTGGCTATGGAAGTTTTCGATAAGGTTAATGCCAAGGGTGTTTATTGTAGTTTGTTAACTGGTCAAGAGAAAAAGTATGTCCCATTTTCAAATCATGTTGCGTGTACTGTGGAAATGGCTTCGACCCAAGAATTGTATGATGTGGCTATTATTGATGAGATTCAGATGATGGCAGATCCATATAGAGGGTATGCATGGACTAGGGCACTCCTTGGTTTGATGGCCGACGAGATACACGTATGCGGTGATCCTAGTGTTTTGGATATTGTTCGAAAGATTTGTCAAGACACGGGAGATGAGTTGCATGAGAAACATTATGGGAGGTTCAAACCGTTGGTGGTTGAAGCAAAAACCTTGCTTGGAAATTTTGAAAATATTAAGTCTGGGGATTGTGTTGTTGCATTCTCAAGGAGAGAGATATTTGAGGTTAAGTTAGCCATCGAGAAACACACTAATCATAAATGTTGTGTGATATACGGAGCTTTGCCACCAGAGACTCGTGGGCAACAAGCTAATTTGTTCAATGATCCAAGTAACGAATACGATGTTCTAGTTGCTAGTGATGCAGTGGGGATGGGCCTGAACCTTAACATTCGAAGGGTGATTTTTAATAGCCTTTCGAAGTACAATGGTGACAAAGTTCTTCCTGTTCCAGCGTCACAGGTTAAGCAAATTGCAGGGAGGGCTGGTCGAAGAGGATGCCTTTATCCTGATGGACTCGTCACTACCTTGCATTTGGATGATTTGGATTACTTGATCGAGTGTTTGAAACAACCCTTTGATCATGTGACGAGGGTTGGCCTTTTTCCTTATTATGAGCAGGTCGAATTGTTTGCCGGACAACTTCCTAACATGACATTCAGCCAACTTTTAGAAAAATTCGGTGAAAATTGCCGTTTGGACGGATCATACTTCTTGTGTCGACATGATCATATAAAGAAAATCTCCAATATGTTAGAGAGGATTCGAGGGTTATCTTTAGAAGACCGATTTAACTTCTCTTTTGCCCCTATTAATGTTAGGGACCCAAAAGCTATGTACCACTTGCTCAGATTCGCTACTGCGTTTGGTCAGAAGCTTCCTGTAAACATAGCTATGGGCATGCCGAAATGTTCAGCACGGAATGATACAGAACTTCTGGACCTTGAGAGTAGGCATCAAGTGTTATCTTCATATTTATGGTTATCAAACCACTTTGACGAGGAAAAATTTCCATATGCAAAGAAAGCTGAGGCCATGGCTTCAGACATTGCTATCTTACTTGGTGAATCACTCAGCAAAGCAAATTGGAAACCTGAGTCAAGGAACATAAGGAAACCAAAAGCTGCAAAAAGTGAAGAGCCTCAAACAGAACCAAGAAGTGATTTAGAAGCTGAAAAGAATATTGGTTATTCAAGACCACAGTCTGTCATTAAATTATATGACCGGTAAGTACCTTTCGACGTATAGCTTCTTTATTTTGGTATTTATCTAATTCACTGTTACCCTTCCTTTATATGACCAGTAAGTGTCTCTAGGATTAATTACAATAATATGCTTTGAGATTATATATCAAAATTTGATATGGATCCTGTTTATTCAAAATTATTATTATATACATGATCAAGTATGTAAGCAAATCAGAATTAGATTAAGGTCCTGGAGAAGACTTGTTAATTTCACAGTTTATAAAGGCTGTAGAACATGTTTGAAAAAGCTTCCTATGGTCTCTGGCCCTTTTGAGGGCTACAAAGCTGTAAATTTAAATGAAACAATTAAATACGCATTACGCATTTAATGTGTGGAATCTGAATCCAGGATCCTGCAAAGAAATCATTTAGATTTCTGTTGGCAGACTTCCAACTGGAAAATAGGGAGTATGTTTTAGGTAGTTTGAACAGCTTAATTGGTTATAGAGCTGAAAGGCGACAAGGTGTAGATAAAGGGAAAAAAGAACAAAGAACAGTATTTAGTTTTGCCATGGCGAATAGAAGGTGGATTTCAGATCTCTCGATTACACTAACTCAAGCTAATTTTTATAGAAGGAATTTTCTAATGATGTCGATAAAGCTGATTGATGAAATAGATAGACAAGCCTCAAAATTATGTGTAGAAGCCTTCAAAGTTCTAACTATCAAAATCTATGTCGAATTAGTAGGGTTTTAGATGAAGAGGATCTAGAAAGAATAAAGACTTTGAAATATGAACATGGTTTGACATTAACTAAGATTATGATATGTGATACAAAAGACGAAGCGTTAACCTTTATTTATACGTTAGACTCCAGACCCTGATAGCATAGGCAGACAAATCATGATAATAACAAAACTATGTAAACTAATCTTATGAGATAGTCTGCGATACTTTAATATACTTCGACACTACTAGATATTGTCATATCTTCTAACAGCATTCCTCAAGTTTAGGTTTACTAAGCCATAAGCTTGTTACAAATTTTAGCCTTTGACAGATCACGTCATGAACAAAATTCAAGACCGAATTGAAGTTGGGACAAAAGTTGGGTTCGTATTACAATTAAGGAAGGAAAAAAAACCTGTTATGATTATGTGAAAACGGATCATTAACACCAACAACTAAGACTTATCCCATCAGGTGGGGTCAGCTATATGAAATAAACGACGCTATAATGTTCTACTATAAATAACATGGATTGATAATGTAATAGAGTGAAACTGCAAATGAGACTAGTTGGCACCATATCGCAAGTAATGCAAAACTAGTCCCAAACTTCTACCAAGACTAAACAAGAATTTAAAAAAAAAACACATTTGGTCGTAGATCAGATCATCAGAGAAACAAGGATAGATCTAGATAGATGGCGTCAAGGTTCCCCTAAAGTTGTAACGATGTCAAAATCAAATGAGAGAGACTGAGAAGCTGTAAGCAATGCATTTTGGCTAGAAGTTGTTTTCGGTCAAATCCTTTGATCATATAAGGGTAAACATGAAGGCATTGCTAAGCATTTGTGAATGTGTAAGAGAACTATTTCAGATTTTGGTTTTGAAATACAACTCGGCATTAAAACTAATATAAAGTTCGAAGGATTTTGCGGAAAATGACGTCTTTGATTCATATTGTCTAACATTCCTTATTTCCCTTATCTTTCATTACTAACTACATATATATTTTTCCATTATTCAGGAAGCGGAGTGAAAATTCGTCGCTGTCTAAAATTTTCGTAACATGATGACTTTGGAGGTAATTCCCAATCGATAACTTTTCACTTTTCCCTAGGGATATAAGTGATCATCGAATCAAAGATTTTTGTGAATTGTTCCATAAATAATGTTACTGGCATCATTCCTGCTGAATATGTGAATACCTTGAAACAAACACTAGTTTCATAGGAAAAGTTAGACCATAAATAAATACATATGAAGTTCCACTTTTAAATTTTATGAATTTTTGCTATTTTTGTTCTTGTTACACATGTAAATTTGTGTTCTCTTACCAAACCATGACTTTTGAGGTTTCATATTTGGTTTTCAGGTATAATCAACAACCACTACAATAGGAATGTATGAAGAAAAAAAAGAGGAAAAAAGACAACTTTAGGAGTGAAAAAAAGGAAGTAGGAACTAGGTATTGTGTATCTGATTATTTTTTTTAGATAAACAAAATTGGAGCATTGTTATGATGCCTGAAGCAATATGACTTTGTTTCAAATGTAGACTAATTTTGTTTCAAATGTATGCTTTGGTAACATTGAGAAATGAGGGGTTGTCAGGATCTAGAATAGTATAAAAAGAAGTCATATCTCTTCTATGCAAATGTCATATATTTGAACACTTTTTTTTTGCAAGGAAGGGGGTGAAACCCCAAATATGAACATGCTTTTGTTAAGGATAAGCAATTCTCTCAATAAATGTACTAAATTCAATGGCTTTTGTTATTTTTTTAGACATTTTAAATATATTTTTCTTGCCTTTAGGGCTTTTTTTTTTTTACTTTTTATTTTGTCAGGATTTAGGCATTTTTTTGGCCACTACGTAGGACACCAAAATAAGAGACAATAGTGAATTATTTAATATTCAAAATTGAATGTTTAATTAAAATTAATAATCTACTATTAATTTATTTATATTTTATTTAATTAATATTCATAACATTTAAATTTTGAATTAAAATTCTTAATTTTAGATTAAGTTCAAACTTAAATAAGTTAAAATTATATATACCTTTTCAAAAAAAATATTTTATAGTCAACTCTACGAGTTTATGAGCCGAGTTTATGTTTTGATTCCACCTAAGTTAAATGAGTTGACGTAAAAACATAGATTAAGATAACCTAACATTTGATTTGAGCGACATGAAAAACAATTTATTATTGAATGATCCAAAATACTATAGAATAACCTCAATTACATACGTAGAACCAAACCACTGACAATTGACAATCTCCTAGATATTTGAGCTGAGAGATTTTAATAGAATCAAACCTTCTATATTGATTATTGAGCATTTTATCATTGTGAAAATTTTCAAATAGAGTTGAAAATCTGTCAAAATCATATAATAATACTACAGAAATTGAAAATACTCCTTTATGACTTAGAGAACACTCCATGGAGAAAATAAACTAACAAACATCAGATACCTTCAAAGTATATGCACTTGAAAATATTTTGAAAACACAATTCAATTTATGAAAGAGTACTTCAATGATAATAAAAAGTATTGCAAAGGTTATTCAGCAACTGCCTCGTTAAAAACCTTACTAGGAAAAAAGAGTGCAGTGCAATACAACAAAATCAACAAAACAAGCAAAATCTAGCACTCAAACTTATGACAGACAAAATCACAAAGGTTTTATGATAAAAATGTTTGAACAGAGAAATGAAAGCACATACTGCTTCATGCAAGATAGCGGTACATGTTTCTATCTGCTTCATCCCTCTCTAAAATGTCAAATGCAGAACTCAAGACATTCTGAAATATCTTGTCGTTGTTAAACGCCATTGTGATAACCTTGTCATATTTTACCTTCAAATCCGAAAGACGCTACGCAAAAGCCTCGGGATCTTTCAACCTTCCGGGATCCATAATTAACTGCTTACCTGTATCTTGTATAAAAGACGTCATGACATCTTTAACAACTGTCAGTCCAGAAGGTGCCCTGGAAAACAAGTTATACATTCTTTCCAAATCCTCATATTTGTCATCCATAAGCATATTAACTAGACCTGAATTCTCCATATGAACAAGAGTGTGCATATGATTTGCAATCATCTGTTTCACTACCACACTAATTATCTTTGACTCACAGCTAGGATCCAAGTAGTCAGATACTTTCTTCCATTCTTCATTTATACGCCTCTCAGCTTCCATTAGATAATTACCACAATCACCAGAGTTAATTAATTCTCGGGACTCACTACCATAAAAATCTTCAAAAGCTGCAAGAAAAGGCTTTTCAAAGTTCTTCTCGTAAACAGGCATACCGAGATCCTTTAGCATCTTAATTATGTTCCCCATCAAGCCTGTGTTAATTACTTCACCCTTCCTTTTTCTAAGCACGAGCTTAAAAAGTGTATCTGGAATCCTAATACGAATTTCTGTGGAACCGATCACAAAATCTATCTAATACCTGAAACCAATTTCATGAATAGATTTTGCACCCTGGGTTTTCTTTATGAAAGTTCTATCCAAGTACAACAGCACGTCTTGGATCATGCTCAATGCCGTGTTATGGGTAATCCAGTGCCTGTTGAGCTCTTCCAAGAAATTTTCATCTTCAGCAGATTCAATTGATTTTGAAATTTGTCTTAGTTGAGAAGCCAAGGTCGGCATAATTCCAAAGTAAAGTTTGTCCGCAAATTTCCTTTGCACCATAGAATAAGCATTTCTGAACAAACACAACCCTATGTTATAACATGAATAGAAAACATGCACAATAAGATCCTTATCTAAGTTCATTATCCAAGTTAACCAACTTAACTAACCATTGCCTATGAATTTTTTTCATCATGAGTAGCTAAACATTAATTAGGTTAGGTTGTTAGATGAACTTACTTTTCTGGATCTATTAGAATGATGTAATTTGCAGAGGACCATATTATTACAATTCAGTCTTTATATTTATTCGATTATTATCTTTGTTTAATGTTTTTCATAAGTATACGTATTTTTGAATTGATTCAAGTATCGAATGAGTACTGACCTTAACTTTCGGAACGGCAACTCATAAGTAGTTTAGGTAGACAAATTGAACTTTTGACTGTGTCTTTAGAATTAACGTAATTTAATGCTTTCAATAATTTCAGACTCACCTAAGACATTAGGGTGTTGTTATTGTTGAAATAAGTAATTCATGTGTTGTATGTATTGCTTACAAAGTTAGGAGTGTTAGTTAGAGTTAGTTGGCTTTTAGGAGTTTGTTATGCCAAATAAATTTAGTTAGGAGTGTTAGTTAGAGTTAGTTGACAGCTCCTAACAATTAGGGAAGTTAGTTAGAAATTCTGTTATTGTTTGGCGTGTAAGCAACAACTATAAAGAGACATTGTATTGTGATCAAAGTGCATAAGTGTGAATAATAGAATCTCTTCTTCCCTAACCTTTCTTCATCTTCTTCATTTTCTGTTTCATAATTGAGAGTGTTTTACAAAGTGTGTGTGTGTGTGTGGAATATCAAAACTGTGTTGAAGCCTATAGGCGCAGGCCAAGCCTATCGATAGTGTGAGTTTGATTGTGTGGATTAAAATCAAACACTTGCCGAAGGGGAATTATGGGTTGAGGTTGTGTCTACAGCTACATATATTCTTAACAGGTGCCCAACAAAGAGGCTTGATGGAATCACACCAGAGGAGTGTTGGTCAGGTGTTAGACCAAGTTTGAGTCACTTGAAGGTGTTTGGTTAACTAGCATACAAGCATGTACCAGATCAGTTAAGAAGGAAGCTTGATGATAAGTCCAATCAAATGATACTAGTTGGATATCATTCAATAGGATTCTCATAGAGTCATGATTGAAGACGCAGGTAGTGAAGTTGACAATCAAGGCCAATTGAATGCTATTAGGCCTCAGAGAACTAGAAACATTCCTGCAAGATTACAAGAGTGTGATGTAATCTCAGATAATCAAGTGAATGATGAAGGTGAGTTAGTTCACTATGCCTTTATGGCTGATGCTGAGCCTGTGAGTGTGACAGAATCATTGAATGATCCTAAATGGATAAATGATATGACTGAAGAGATGAACTCCATAGAGAATAATGATACATGGTCACTAGTTGAGTTACCACATGGTAAGAAGGCAATTGATGTGAAGTGGGTGTTCAAAGTAAAAGTGAACACAAAAGGTGAAGTGACTAGACACAAAGCAAGACGTTTAGCTAGAGGATTTCTTCAGAAAGAAGGAATTGACTTTGATGAAGTTTTTGCTCCTGTAGCCAGAATTGAGACAATAAGGCTAGTTGTTGGATTGACAAATGCAACCAATTGGTCAAACAGTGGTGAATGATAGTTTTGTGCCTATATGTTGATGACTTGTTAATCAGTGGGAGCAAGAAAGAGATAAGTGATTTCCAATTAGCGTTGATGAGAGAATTTGAGATGACAGAACTTGGTCACATCTCATATTTTCTTGGTATTTAATTTTACAAGGGCAGTAGAGGATTGTTGAGAATTAGAGTTGATGAGAGAATTTGAGATAAGTGATTTCCAATTATTAAAACCGTGTCATCACAAAAACTATATTATCATGCATATCAACTTAAGTTGAAAAGAAAAATTGAGGAAGGTGATTGTTATGAACAAACCTGTAAAGGTTGAAATGGCTAAGGCCTTTAGCATCGTAAGTGTATATCTGACGAACAGCATCTTTTAGAATCTCCAATGATTTTTCTGGATCATACGCTACAGGTTGCTTAAAAAGATCGGGATAACTCTTCTTCATCGTCATAGAAACTGGAAAAAGTGTGAATGTGGTGATTGATGATGGTGCTCTCTCTCTGCTGGTATAGTGAAAATGTGGAATGAATGAATGAATGAACTCTGCAAAGAACAATAATACTAAGCCTAAGTGAACTTAGTGGGTTGTTAAATCAATTTGTGGCTCCTTCCGTTATAAAATGAATACATTTTCTTATGGTTTTTTGTACATAGATTAAGAAATATAATAAAGTTAACTGAATACGCAATATTTTTATTAAACTAATTCATGTGTTTATATTATCATCATCATAAAGTGAAAAAATATAATATTTTGGAAGTACTTTTTCTAGTCTTATCTTATTTTATCTAATAGTGCTTAGATGAGATGTGAACAACTGTGGAAAAGAAGTGGAAACGAGACTCACTTTATGAAGAAAAAAAGAAAAAAAAAAACAATTGTTTCAAAGTGTGAACGAAATTGTGGAAAAGCAGTTGCTTAATAAAATATTCTTTGTTCTAGATTGAGAATTCAAGTTAGCTTTATTGTCATTATATTAACACATGGTTTAATATTCTCTTGTGTTGTGGTTAAAATAGTATTAATCTAACCAATCGTTAGTTGGTTCAGTGGTAATTGGCGCTGAACTTGGTAGGGAGGACCACGGTTCGATCCCCCGCAACTGCGATCGGGAGGGGGCTGGAACCACTTGATGCCAGAACTGACCCCCGAACCATATTCAACTGGTGGTGAAAACCGAACAAAAAAAAATAGTATTAATCTATGAAGTATGAACACATATCGCGACACGATACAATACGGACATTTTGACACCGATAATGTAAAAAATATATGCCATCGACACCGCTACATATTTATATAAATATAAATTTAGAATTAAAATACATACATATACATTTAAGTTGAACAAATTCTTCATTAAATTTTTTTTTAAAAGAATATATGATAGTACATTTTACGGTTATTCATTTCGCTACTATTGAAAAACTAAAATTAATGTAATTAAAATGTAATATATTTAATCCCTCCTTTATCAATATTATTATTTTGACACATCTTTAATCGTTATATATATGTCTGAAAAGAATAGAAGCAAATAGAAATAATAATAATTTGGACACTTACCCGACACGTTTGTACGAGTGTCTTATAGATGTTGGACACCGATTTAAGGAGTGTCGAAATAAAGGAAAAAATGTTTTTTTTGAACACCTCTCTAACACGTTTGTACGAGTGTCATACAAATGTCAGACACCGACACATTTCGGACACCATTCATAAGTATTAATCAACATTATTTTAATGCAAGGAAGTGATCTATTTTACGAACAAACAAAATGTCAATGAGAATAGGTCCTCATAAATGTCATGTAACCATAAATGGGTAATAGATTCCGAATCATAATTTAGGTCTTGTTTGCTTTGAAGGCATTGCTAGGCATATGAGTAAAACTAAATTTGTCACACACTTAGATAATTTACAATTTGTGAATGGAACATGAGAGTCATAAACAAAAGACATTTAGCAACTAATAAATAATTCAATTTCTTTGATCATTATTATTTTTTAAGAAAAATAAAATCATCATTCATATTTTCATATTCATATACATAACAAAATTCACAACAAAATATTCAACATTTCGAATTATGGCATCATTTTGCCGGAAGTTACACGTCGCCGGCGCAATCACATTATCCACCGGTGTTCGGTTACGGCAGCCGGCGGTGACCATAGTCGGTACGCTATTTTGGTTTGTGGTACGTTCTAATATATTAATCAATAAGCTATGAATTAGATAACTTATTTAGTTAAAACAAAAACAAAATTATATGATGGAAAATATTAAGAAGTGAGTTTGTAAAACAAATTAGTTTAAAGACCCGTGCGAATTATTCCATATTTAAGTTCGTCATTATATTAACATAAAAATTTATATATTGCATTTTTGTTTCTATTTTTTTATTTTTAATCTTTTATTGAAGACATGATCTTTTCTATTTTTGTTAAAATTTAAGTGCATTTCTTTAGATGCTTTTTCCATGATTCTTAACATAAAAACTATGATTTGCTCAAATTCATGATTTACTTCAAAGTTTGTTATATCCACAAAATATAAATTTCATGTTAAGAACCATATGAAAAAGCACATAAAGAAATGCACCTAATTTTGTCCATTTTTTTTTTTTTTGGTATAAACTAGTTTTGAGTCGCACAGGTCTATTGATTATTATTTATAAAATATTGTTAAAATATAATTGATGTCATGTATCAAAAAAATAAATATATAAGTGACGTTATTATGCTATTTTTTTGTAAAAGTTATTAAATTAAGTAATTTTTTTCATTAAAGCAATTGTCCAATGTATGATTTTTGTGTAATAAACTATAATTAATAATAACAAATATTTATTATTCAATTCCTTTTTTTTATTAAAGCAATTGACTCGTGTATGATTTAATTTTTTTATTAAAACAATTGTCCCATGTATTATTATAATATATATTTATCAACAATTGTTTCGCGTATTATTATAATATATTATTCAATTTCTTTTTTTATTAAAACATTTGTCCCGTGTAAGATTTTTTTTTTACTAAACAATTGTCCCGTGTGTTACTATAATAAATATTTACCCGGTAATTATTTATTATAATATATATTCATCAATAATACACTTCTTATGTATTTTTTATATTAGAATAAACAAAAATAGAGTAGATTTTTTTATAATAAATATAGAGTACAATTTAACTATTATATAGAAAAATAGTAATTTGAAAAATATAATTTATTTTTTTATGAAATAGAAGATTTGAAATATTTTTGTGAATTTTTTTTTTTGTGAAATATTTTTATGTCATTTTTTTTATGAAACTTTTATGTCATTTTTTGAAGTTAAAATAAAATAGATTGGATTATTAACATCCATATTACCATAAGAGTGGTGTTATTTGTACACCCAAAAAGTTATCTTTTTGGGACAACTCTCATTTTCTTTGGCAACAAAAATAATAAAGTGAAAGGATGAGAGAGAGAGAGTGGGAATATAATGAGAGTATGAGAGAGAGATGTCAAAAGTTGTCCCAAATTGGATGTCAAAATATCATTTCTCTTACCATAATCATCATCATCACAAGCAAAATGACTCTCAATCTTTTTATCTTTATCTTTAAGTGATTATTGGTAAAGATGTGTTTTCGTAATCTCCTCTACGATTATAATCCAGACTACGACCACAACCACGGCCACGACCACGCCCACGAGTTTGCCCATAGTGGGATGAGCCTCATGATTTTTCATCAAGAGTTCATTATTTTGCTCAGCGACTAGAAGGCAAGATATCAAGTCAGAATATTTTTGAAATCCCTTCTCTCGATATTGCTGCTCTAGTAGCACATTCGATGCATGAAAAGTGGAGAATTTTTTCCTAATATGTCTGCATCGGTCACATTTTGTCCACATAATTTCAATTGAGAAGTAATTCGAAACACGACAGAGTTATATGCGGTTACGGTTTTAAAGTCTTGTAATTGCAAATGCATCCACTCATAATGAGCTTTAGGGAGGATGATAGTTTTTTGATGCTCATATCGTTCTTTTAAATTATTCAAAAGAACTTGTGGATCTTTTATAGTGAGGTATTCATTTTTCAAATTTTCATGGAGATGATGACTAAGAAATATCAAGGCTTTCGCCTTTCTTGATAAGAGGATTTGTTTCCTTCTTTGATAGTATCTCCATAACCTTCGGCATTTAAATGAATTTCGGCATCTAATGCCTAAGCCAAATAATTCTTTTCGGAAATGTCAAGGGTCTCAAAACCAAATATATAACAAAAGTTTAAACAAAATTAGATAAAATATATAATATTTACAATACTTGATAAAGTCTGAATGACAAACGCTTTTTAAGAACTAAAATGAAATATTTGTCCTTTAAGTTAGCAGAAATGGCAAAAGGTAGGAAATGCATTGCTAAATGCATATAGAACAAAAAATTGTAAAGATAGAAAAACGGTTTACTAACTAGACACAATATTAGCAAGAGAAATATTAACAAAGTTTCTACATGGTGGCATATATAAAAGTATGCATATAGGCATGAAGTGATAACTTCACTGTGAGAAAAAAAAATGGGTATTACAAGGACTGCCTGTACCTAAGTTAGATCATTTCATACTCGTATGGATACTGAAAGTTATATGTGTAGTGCTATGCCTCTAAATAGTATTTCAAGCAAAAAAAAAAAAAAAACAAACAGAAGTGCATATAAAATCAAAGTGAATAGAGATATAAAAGCAAAAGTCTGGTTAAATCTTTTGCATATCGATCATTGAGAATTAAAAAAAGCAGGTTGCATTCTAGCTAGTAATGAGACATGGAAACCAACAATTATCATCACAGTCCAAACATGAGTCATATTTATCTTTTAAATCCACAAACAAAGCAATATAAAATGACATGTATGAATCTTACCTCAGAGCTTTCATGGTTGTTGTGAATTCGGACCGAACCAAACCAATAACCTTGATGTATGGAGCAAATGGAATTGAGCAATCAAACAAGCGAGAATAACAATAGTAATCACAAATAATAACAACGGCGAAAAGATAAAAGACATGTTTGTTTGTTTACCCGGTTCGGTGTTAATGAACCTACGTCCGGAGGAGAGGACAGCTCTCCTTTCTTCCTTATAAACCCTAGTTTTCAAGGCAATTCTTCACAAATCTCTACCTTGCTTTCAAAACGATGGTGATGCCAACTTCCCATCAACCACCATGCTGCCCTCTCCAACCTCCGTCTACTCCTCGACGAAGTTAATCAAGTCCAAGCAATGCTTGAACTTAGCTCTTGGTAACGATTTGGTGAACATGTCTGCTGGATTCTCTTCCGTTGCAATTTTCTCCACCATGATTTTCTTTGTCTCAATCATGTCTCTCACAAAGTGCAACCGAATGTCGATGTGCTTTGTCCTTTCATGATACACCTGATGATTTGCCAAATGAATGGCGCTCTGCCTGTCACAATGTATCTTCACACACCCTTGACCAATCCCCATTTCTCCAATCATACCTTTCAACCATATGGCTTCCTTGACCCCTCCAACAAGGGCTATGTATTCCGCTTGAGTCGTCGACAAGGCTACAACTGATTGTTGAGTTTGCCTTTCATGTTAGTACCAAACAATGTAAATACAAAACCAGAAAGAGACTTTCTAATGTCTACATTACCTGCATAGTCCGCATCCACATAACCCTCCAAAGCATCATTACCTGGATCTGTCCTAGTATACTTGAAACCACCCTTCAAGGTTCGATTCAAATACCTCAACACCCACTTCAAAGCTTGCCAATGAACCTGACCGAGATTTGCCATAAACCGACTTACCACACTGATTGCATATGATAAATTAGGTCTACTACAAACCATGCCATACATGATGCTTCCAACCCCACTTACATAGGGAGTACTTTCCATCATCCTCGGATTGAGGATACTGCTTGACTGACAACTTCAAATGGTAACCAAGTGAGGTATTCACTATCTTAGAATCTTTCATTCTAAATCGCTCCACCACTTTCTTCAAATAATCATGCTGAGATAAGAACAACACACCTTTACTCTGATCCCTCACAATATCCATATCAAGTATCTTCTTCGCATTACCAAGATCCATCATCTCAAATTCACCATTAAGTTTCACCTTTAGCTGTTGAATCTCATGCTTGTCAGAACTTGCAATAAGAATATCATCTACATAAAGAAGGAGGTAGAGAATATAATAAAAAGTATTGCAAAGGTTATTCCGCAACTTCCTCGTTAAAAACCTTACCAGGAAAAAAGAGTGCTGTGCAATACAACAAAATCAACAAAACAAGCAAAATCTAGCACTCAAACTTATGACACACAAAATCACAAAGGTTCTATGATAAAAATGTTTTAACAGAGAAATAAAAGCACATACTGCTTCAAGCAAGATAGCAGTATCTGTTTCTGTCTACTTCATCCCTCTCTAATTATCTTTGACTCACAGCTAGGATCCAAGAAGTCAGATACTTTCTTCCATTCTTCATTTATACGCCTCTCAGCTTCCATCAGATAATTTCCCCAATCACTAGAGTTAATTAATTCTCGGGACTCACTACCATAAAAATCTTCAAAAGCTGCAAGAAAAGGCTTTTCAAAGTTCTTCTCGTAAACAGGCAGACCGAGATCCATTAGCATCTTAATTATGTTCCCCGTCAAGCCAGTGTTAATTACTTCACCCTTCCTTTCTCTAAGCACGTTGTTGAAAATATGAATCAATATTATTATTATTATTATTATTATTATTATTATTATTATTATTATTATTATTATAGTTTAATAATAGAGTTTATTGAGTTTCTTAAGATTCCTATTATTACAAGTTTTAACTATAGGAATTATTAGTATTAGTGGGTATGTTACAAAATTAAGGTAGTTTAATTGTGTTTTATGTTTATCTTTTTTATGATATGTTTTTCTTGTATTTAAAGGATGATAATATTAATAAAATGTGAGTTTCATTCTACCCTTCCTCTAAAAAAACCAACAATTGGTATCTAGAGCTTTCTTCTTGAGGGACCCAGTGAGATTGAGAGTTTCATCAAACACAAAAAAAAAAAAAAAAAAAATCAAAATGCAATCAGAAACCTTAGCCATAAAATTGCCAATTTTTAAGGGTGAAAATTATCACTTATGGGCAACGAGAATGGAGGCTTATCTTGATGCTAATGATCTTTGGGAGGCTGTTGAAGATGAGTATGTGATTGATCCATTACCGGACAATCCAACGCTTGCACAAATCAGAAATCATAAACAGAGAAAGCAGCGAAAATCGAAGGCAAAGTCTTATCTTTTTTCTGCTGTTTCTGAAGCATTCTTTACAAGAATTATGACTCTGAAGTCAGCCAACGTAATTTGGGATTTTCTCAAACAGGAGTATGAAGGAAATGAGAAAGTCAAAGGGATGCAAGTGCTGAATTTGATCAGAGAATTTGAGATGCAACGAATGAAGGAGTCAGAAACAATCAAGGAGTATTCTGACAAACTTCTAAGCATTGTCAACAATGTAAGATTGCTTGGAACTGAATTTTCTGATACAAGGATAGTCCAAAAAATTCTTGTCACTATTCCTGAGAGGTTTGAATCCACCATTTCTTCTTTGGAAAATTCCAAAGATTTGTCAAACATTACTTTGTTTGAATTGGTGTATGCGTTGCAAGAACAAAGGAGACTCATGAGGGAGGAAGGTGTGGTTGAAGGTGCTTTAATGGCCAAATTGAAACTCGATCGTGGTTATGAAGGGAAGAAAAAAATGTCTCAAGGTAGAAACTTTGAGGAAGGAAGTTCTAACAGAGGCGATATAAGAGAAGATGAGAAATCAAATCATCCTCCTTGTCAACATTGTGGAAAGAGCAATCACGCTCATTTTAAATGTTGGAATAGACCAAATTTCCGCTGCAACAAATGCAACCAGCCGGGCCATATTGCAAAATTTTGCAAAAATGAAAAACAACCTCAAGTTGTGGCTCAAGTGGCTGATCAAAAAGAGGAGGAGTACTTATTTGCAACAACATGTATTTCCTCAAACAAAAATAATAAAAATTGGTTGGTTGATAGTGGATGCACACATCATATGGCCCATGATGAAGAGTTGTTTAATGAGTTGGACAAAACTATTGCTTCAAAAGTTACCATTGGCAATGGAGAGAGTGTTGATGTCAAAGGCAAGGGAGTTGTTGCTGTTGAAACTCTCTCAGGTACTAAATATATTCCTGATGTTTTATTTGTGCCTGAGTTGAATCAAAATTTGTTGAGTGTTGGACAAATGTTGGAAAAACACTACACTTTGCATTTTAAAGACATGAAATGTATCATATTTGATCCTATTGGTTGTGAACTGATGTCTATTAAAATGAGAAATAGAAGTTTTCCGATAGAGTGGAAGCAAACAGCAATACATGCATTTCCAAGTGTAGTAGAAGTCTCAAATAAAGAGAAGATCGGAGTAGAAAATCTCCAAGGCCAAAGCTCTGAAACTGCAGAAGAAAAATTTGATGATTATGCTAATTTTTCTGTTAAAAAGTGTGAACCTCTTGCTGAAATTTATGAAATGTGCAATGTTGCTATGGTCAATCCTTTGGGTGATGCAAATGTGGCAAGCATGGATGGTTTGAGAGCTGGCATGCAGGAGGAGAAAAATATGAAAGAGAAAAATGGATCTTGGTAACTTGAAAACAAGTCAAGAGATCAAAAGTTGATTGATGTTAAGTGGGTTTCTAGAACTAAACTTGATCATAATGGTTCTAAGAACAAATTTAAGAAAAAATTGGTTGATAAAGGCTTTAAAGAATGTGAAGTTCATTTTTCTAATGTTTTTGCTCATGTGGCAAGTCATAAAGGGGCAAGTCATGAAGCTGACAAAATCTACAAAGTTCATTAGAGAAGTTGAAAAGTCCGAAGATGAAGAATTTGAAGTCAATAACTATTGATTCAAGGAGGAGTGTTGAAAATATGAATCAATATTATTATTATTACTATTATAGTTTAATAATAGAGTTTATTGAGTTTCTTAAGATTCCTCTTGTTACAAGTTTTAACTATAGGAATTATTAGTATTAGTGGGTACTCCCTCCGTTCCTTTTTATAAGGAACAATTTGGAAAAAACACACATACCAAGGAATCTTTTTTTTTTATTAAAATTTCTAAAATTTTATAATCTATTCCAAAAATAACCTTGATGTAATTAGTGCATAGGGAATATGTTACTGTAATTAATGCATAACATTGAAATAGATAAATGGTAAAAATGAAATTGCTTAATTAATAAAGCATGGATTTAATGATTGTTTCTTATAAAAAGGAATAAATTTGTTTTCCAAATTGTATCTTATAAAAAGGAACGGAGGGAGTATGTTACAAAATTAAGGTAGTTTAATTGTGTTTTATGTTTATCTATTTTATGATATGTTTTTCTTGTATTTAAAAGATGATAATATCAATAAAATGAGTGAGTTTCATTCCACCCTTCAATTGATACTGAAATTTGTCTTAGTTGAGAAGCCAAGGTCCTCATAATTCCAAAGTAAAGTTTGTCCGCAAATTTCCTTTGCACCATATAATAAGCATTGCTGAACAAACACAACCCTATGTTATAACATGAATAGAAAACATGCACAATAAGATCCTTATCTAAGTTCATTATCCAAGTTAACCAACTTAACTAACCATAACCTACGAATTTTTTTCAGCATGAGTAGCTAAATATAAATTAGGTTAGCTTGTTAGATGAACTTCTCTGGATCTATTAGAATGATGTAATTTGTAGAGGACCATATTATTACAATTCAATCTTTATATTTATTCGATTATTATCTATGTTTAATGTTTTTCATAAGTATACGTATTTTTGAATTGATTCAAGTATCGAATGAGTACTAACCTTAAACTGCAACTCAATCAAGTAGTTTAGGTAGACAAATTGAACTTTCGATTGTGATTTTAAAATTAACGTAATTTAATGTTTTCAATAATTTCAGACTCACCTAAGACATTAGGGTGTTGTTATTGTTGAAATGAGTAATTCATGTGTTCTATGTCTTGCTTACAAAGCAAGTGACAGATTTAGGAGTTGGCTTTTAGAGTTTGTTATGCCAAATAAATTCAGTTAAGAGTGTTAGTTAGAGTTAGTTGATAGCTCCTAACAATTAGGGAAGTTAGTTAGAAATTATGTTATTGCTTGGTGTGTAAGCAACAACTATAAAGAGACATTGTATTGTGATCAAAGTGCATAAGCGTTAATAATAGAATCTCTTCTTCCCTAACCTTTCATCATCTTCTTCATTTTCATTTTATGTTTCATAATTGTGAGTGTTTTACAAAGTGTGTGTGTGTGTAGAATATCAGAACTGTGTTGAAGCCCATAGGCTCAGGCCAAGCCTATCGATAGTGTGAGTTTGATTGTGTGGATTAAAATCCAACAATTGGTATCCAGAGCTCCTGGTTCATTTCTTGAGATGTTTCTTGGAGTGTAGTGAAGATGACATCTCATCCAAATGGCCATTTCCCTGCAAATCTTCATATTTTAAAATTGCCGTTTGGACGGATCGTACTTCTTGTGTCGACATGATCATATAAAGAAAATCTCCAATATGTTAGAGAGGATTCCAGGGTTATCTTTAGAAGACCGATTTAACTTCTCTTTTGCCCCTATTAATGTTAGGGACCCAAAAGCTATGTATCACTTGCTCAGATTCGCTACAGCGTTTGGTCAGAAGCTTCCTGTAAACATAGCTATGGGCATGCCGAAATGTTCGGCACGGAATCATACAGAACTTCTGGACCTTGAGAGTAGGCATCAAGTGTTATCTTCATATTTATGGTTATCAAACCACTTTGACGAGGAAAAATTTCCATATGCACTAACTCAAGCTAATTTTTGGTGTAGATAAAGGGAAAAAAGAACAAAGAACAGTATTTAGTTTTGTCATGGCGAATAGAAGGTGGATTTCAGATCTCTCGATTACACTAACTCAAGCTAATTTTTATAGTAGGAATTTTCTAATGATGTCGATAAAGCTGATTGATGAAATAGATAGACTGTTGGAATATTTTATGATATTCCAATAATATTATGTGGGCAAATATATTTATATAATTATATTAGTTATTTATCAATTAAGAGCCTAATCTTTCACTACTAACTACATATATATTTTTCCATTGTTCAGGAAGCGGAGTGAAAATTCGTCGCAGTCTAAGAAAATAATTTTCGTAACATGATGACTTTGGAGGTAATTCCTAATCGATAACTTTTCACTTTTCCCTAGGGATAGTAAGTGCTCATCGAATCAAACATTTGTGTGAATTGTTCCGTAAATAATATTACTGTCATCATTACTGCTGAATTTGTGAATACCTTAAAACAAACACTATAGTTTCATAGGAAAAGTTAGACCATAAATAAATACATACGAAGTTTCAGTTTTAAATTTTATGAATTTTTTGCTATTTTTGTTCTTGTTACACATGTGAATTTGTGTTCTCTTACCAAACCATGACTTTTGAGGTTTCATATTTGGTTTGCAGGTATAATCAACAACCACTACAATAGGAATGTATGAAGAAAAAAAGAGGAAAAAAGACAACTTTAGGAGTGAAGGATATTGAACTAACATTTGATTTGACCGACATGAAAAAACAATTTATCATTGAATGATCCAAAATACTACAGAATAACCAAGTCATTGGATAAGAAAAACTTGAGAGTCAAAATGACATACACAGAACCAAACCACAGTAGACTTTGTGCGGCCATATAATATAACTTCAAAAGGAACAACACCAATGACAATTGACAATCTCATAGATATTTGAGCCGAGAGATTTTAATAGAATCAAGCCTTCTATATTTGATTATTGAGCATTTTTTCATTGTGAAATTTTTCAAGTAGACTTGAAAATTTGTCAAAATCATATAATAAGACTACAAAATTTGAAAATACTCCTTTATGACTTAGAGAACACTCCATGGAGAAAATAAAATAACAAACATCTGATACCTTCAAAGGATATGCACTTGAAAATACAGATAAAAAATAAATAAAAAATATTTTGAAAACACAATTCAATTTATGAAAGAGTACTTCAATGATAATAAAAAGTATTGCAAAGGTTATTCAGCAACTGCCTCGTTAAAAACCTTACCAGGAAAAAAGAGTGCTGTGCAATACAACAAAATCAACAAAATGCATGACAAGAAAAATCAAGCACTCAAACTTATGACAGACAAAATCACAAAGGTTCTATGATAAAAATGTTTTAACAGACTGCTTCAAGCAAGATAGCGGTACATGTTTGTGTCCACTTTATCCCTCTCTAAATACTCACGCTCAATGAGGGCTTCAATCCGTGTTTTAATAATGGCAGGAGTAGGCAAAAATTGCGCCTGCAGCTGTTTTGTGACCTCGGCGATGATGTTATTATATTCTAAAATCCGCCTAGATTTCATTACCCTTATAATTGCTGCCTCAATATGTGGCTTTCTATCTCCCTCCGCCCTTTGCCGAGTTTCTATATTTTCTGGTTCGGACTCCCTCTGTGCAACAACAGTCTCTATCCTTACCTTGAAGAGCTTGCTAGTGAATTTGTCATTGAAAAAGAATGCATCATCTTCAGCTATGTCCTTGCTCATTGGCTCTTTCCGAAGAACATTTGTGCCTTTGACTAAGGCCAAAGACTGAAGGCACCTCTTCAAATCTGGCATAGGTATTGCTGTAGCTTGCTCTATCTCCTTGCAACTCAACCGATCGGCATTATTGAAAAGCATGAGTACACACATCTGGTATGTGGAAACATTCAGCTCATGCTTCTGGCCCTTACCAAATGTAGCCTTTAAATCAGCATTTCCCATATTAGCTTGCCAGGACAATCTCCTCCCTCTGTGAGCACCAAGATAATAGTTACGAAACTTCTCATACGCACCAAGAACTTCAGATGGAAGATTACATTGAGGACTAGACTGAATAGGCCATGAACCTGTTGTAAGCACCTGGACAGATAGCGTAGGGCTATCTCCCAACGCTGCACCACGGTCTTTTAAGAATTTTTCCATCATATCAGAAGAAGTCTCCATGTCTGTAAGCATTTTCTCTAACATAGAAGTGAATTGACATCCACATTCTGTTTTGAGCTTAACAATTAAACTTCTTTCTGCCTCATTAGATACAGTCTTTCCTGAAAGAAGCCTTTTTGCTAGGAGCTGCTTATAATACTTCTCAAACATGTCCTTCTCTTGCAGGTACCGGAAAAGCACCATGACTTTGTCTAGTAAAATCTCCACATCCTCCTCGCCAACACCTTCCAACCCTTTACGAAATTTCTCATCCATAAACAAAGAAATAAACTCTGGAGAATGGACATTCTGATTGATGATATATACAAATGTAGAATTCAAGGCAATCTGAAATTTCTTGTCGTCGTTAAACGCCATTGTGATAACCTTATCATATTTATCCTTCAAATCCAAAAGACGTTGCACCAAATCCACAGGATCTTTCAACCTTTCGGGATCCATAATTAACTGTTTACCAGTATCTTGTATAAAAGACGTCATGACATCTTTAACAACTGTCAGTCCAGAAGGTGCCCTGGAAAACAAGTTATACATTCTTTCCAAATCCTCATATTTGTCATCCATAAGCATATTAACTAGACCCGAATTCTCCATATGAACAAGTGCGTGCATATGATTTTCAATCATCGGTTTCACTACCACACTAATTATCTTTGACTCACAGCTAGGATCCAAGTAGTCAGATACTCTCTCCCATTCTTCTTTTATACGCTTCTCAACTTCCATCAGATAACTCCCACAATCACCAGCGTTAATTAATTCTCGGGACTCACTGCTATAAAAATCTTCAAAAGCTGCGAGAAAAGGCTTCTTAAAGTTCTTCTCGTAAACAGGCATACCGAGATCCCTTAGCATCTTAATTATGTTCCCCGTCAAGCCATTGTTAATTACTTCACCCTTCCTTTCTCTAAACACGTGCTTAACAAGTGTATCTGGAAGCCTGATACGAGTATTGTTGGAATAGATCACAATATCTATCCAACGTTTCATACCAAAATCATGAATAGAGATTTGTTTCTTGCTCTGTACGAAAGTTTTATCCATGTGCGTCAGCACGTCTTGGATCATTTGCAATGCCTTGTTATGGTGCACCCACTTCCTGTTGAGCTCTTCCAAGAAATTTTCATCTTCAGCAGATTCAATTGATACTGAAATTTCTCTTAGTTCAGAAACCAAGGTCTTCATAATTCCAAAGTAAAGTTTGTCCGCAGATTTCCTTTCCACCATATTATAAGCATTTCTGAATGGACAAATTATGAATATAAATCTCAAATAAAACTTATTCTATAACATGGATAGAAAACAAGCACAATAAAACTTTTAAGATGGCAAACTAACAACATTCTGCATTTCTTTACAATGACAACGACAGACACGTGATTGTTCATCATTTTTACTTAATTTTTCCATTAGTCTAGACTTTATTGTAATTAATTTTCTAATCACTTTAGAGTAGAAATCATCTTCATCTAATAACTAGAGAAAATAGTTTGATTTGTGTTGATATTTTTCTAACAAACAATTCTTGGAGTATTATTCTATGTTTAGCTGTTAACGGGGTACACACCTAGTATTTGAAGTGAAACTATATTCCAGGAGTTTTGAAAAGTCAACTATGAAAGTTAGTGATTCAAATCAGAAGTTGAAAAAAATGAATTAAAAAAAAAAAGCACCATCTGCCACGCCCAGGCGCCATCTGCCATGCCTAGGTGCAGCTATGATCACTTTAACACGATTCACCACTGCCTTGTCACACCCAGGCGCAAGACTGTCACACCCAGGCATAGCTCTGATTTACACTTGCCACGTCAGCAATGCCCAGGCGCAAGTCTGCGAGTTTATTCCCTATATAAGCCCAAAAATCACCGTTTGGATTGATGGAATATAATGGAATGGAGCGGAACGGAATGAAATATAATAATGTTCCATTGTTTGGATTTGAAAAATAATAATGGAATGGAGCGGAGCGGAATGGAATAAGATGGAATGAATTTAATATAATACCACCACTTATCATCAATGTTGTTCCTCTCCTTTTTAAAATATCCAAACAATGGAACGGAATATTTATTCCATTCCGCTCTATCTCATTCCACTCCACTCTATTCCGCTCCGCTCCATTCCATTACATTCCATCAATCCAAACGGAGCCTTAGGGTTCTAAGATTTTTACATAGAAATTAAGAGAAACATTGTGCTAGGGTTTGGAGAAGCCGTTGTTCAACAACAATCATTGGAGTTGAAGCTTCTTAACCTTGATCTTTATGTGTAATTCTTTCACTTCCCTTTATTCTTTGTAATCTCTCATGAGTATCTAATTTCTCTATTGTTAGGGATGAGGTGAATTTGGATGAAAACTCTATATTATGATTTGATACTATCTATTTGAATAAATTCTAGTATGTTGTTTATGTAATCTTCGTTCTTAACGCTTTTTATAACTTGATCACTTTAAAATTGATTTATGATTCACGATTTAAAACAAGAGTGGAATTTGTGAATGCTTGAGATTACATATTCTTGCCTTTGTAGTATAGAGATAGATACAAACCCTTGAAACCATTATAATTTCTGATATTTATATGTTTATTCTTAATTTTGAATTCACTAAGAGATTGGGGATTATCTTAAGAATAAAGGTTTAATCACTAAGAGATTAGGGTTAAACAATCTAGGAAATTGGTAACAACATCTTGAATGAATTTAACACTAGAATCAAATTAATAATATAGAGTTAGAACCCAAAGAATACTCATCCCAGACATTTTTATTATTATTAAATTCAAAGTAATTTTCTTTGATAATTATTGTTTTTGCAACCAATCAAATCGGAACCTTTTGTGCAATTGAGTTTTAAAATATAGTTCAACAGTATAACATGATCCTTGAGTTCGACACTCGGTCTTACCGTTTTAAATATATTACTTGCACGATTCAGTACACTTGCTGAAATCGTCATCAAGTTTTTGGCACCGCTGCCGGGGATTGCCAAATCACTGTTGACTTTTATTTTTTCTTAATTGGAATTTTTTGCTCTGCAACAAAATTTTTGCTTTTATTTTATTTTAATTATTATTCAATTCTCTATCACTCACTATCTAACCTTGTATGTGAGGCCAGGCCTCAGCTGAACTTCTCTTTGACGCAGAAATTGAAAAGACTGCTCGTGCAAATCGAAAAGAAGATCATTTAAGGAAACTCAGAGAGAAAGAGGGAAGTAGTGAAGTAAACTTTAACATAAACGAACAGATACACGAGGAAGTTAACGAGATGGCAGAAGATAATCCACCACCACCACCTTCGGAGAGACTTCTCGGAGACTATGGAGCCCGTGACAGAAACCGAAACAGGTTAACCATCACTAATCAGCCTGTGACGGTAAACAAGTTTGAAATCAATCCAAGGTTGTTGCGTGAGCTAAAGGAGAAACAGTTTGCGGGAAAGTACAATGAAGATGCCAATAAACACCTGAAAAATTTCTTTGTGATTTGTGAGACAACAAAGGTGGATGGTAATTCTGAAGAAGCTAAACGGTTGAGACTATTTCCATTCTCATTAACTGATGATGCTAAAGAATGGTTCGACTCCTTACCGGCTGGTAGCATAACAACGTGGAATGAAATGGAAGACAAGTTCTTGGAGCAATTTTTCCTACAACATTGTTTGTGAGAAGGCGACAAAACATTTCAAACTTCCAACAGAAAGATGGAGAATCACTTGGAGAAGCCTACAAGAGGTACATGAAGTTACTAGATGCATGTCTATTAGCAAGGCGTAGACCATTACAGAATATCTGCAACAAGTCATCATGTACAAATGAAAAATAACGGTAAACGTAAGCACACAATTGTTCACGTATGTAAACATAATTTAGTTACAACAGGTGAGCTGCTCTAGAGATTGCTAAAGCACTTCAGAAAGTGACTAAGGTTGAAATACACTGTTTACAATATCATGGATCCCCCCTTTTTTCCTCCTAAGTGCCTCCTTTTATAGTCCACAATTCCTTGACTTAATGGGCCTTTAATTTCACAAGATTTCGATGTCTAGGCCCAATAAGCTATAACTCTGATATTCATATGCAGCTCGTTCGTACAGGATACGTGGAGTTGAAGCACATGTGACCTACGTCACTCGTTCGTGCAGATCACGTAGATCTAGAGCACACCTAACTCATGTCATTATGTTCGTACATAATATGCGTGGAAAACCAAGTCGAGGTTCAAATGACTTTGCATGGTTGAACTAAAGGTAGAGCTCAGCATGACCTACATGATTACACTGCTCTTATCGTGATGAAGGTTGGGCTCAACATGACCTGGATGATCCAGCTGAGCTGCACATGTTGAAGGTTGATCTCATGGTCGAGCAGAGAATGCTAGAGAAGGAGCTCATGATCGAGTTAAGTTGGACATGTTGAAGGTCGGGCTATGCTGAGCATGCAGCAGGAAGAGCTCTATGCTGAAGGTGGAGCTCATATGGTTGAGCCGAGCTAGCCAAGCTAAGGGGGAAGCTCATGGTCGAGCTAAGTTGGGCATGCTGAAGGGTGGGCTAAGCTGAGCATGCTAAAGGAGGGGCTCTTGCTCGAGCTGAGCTTAGCATGTTGAAGGTGGAGCTCATGGTCGATCTGAGATGGACAAGCTGAATGTGAAGCTCATGATCGAGCTCAGCTAGGCATGCTGAAAGTTGAGCTAAACTGAGCATGCAGAAGGAGCTCTTGCTTGAGCTGGGCATACGGTGACATGAATGGTCAAAGTGTAATGGAGTTCACATGGTATGATCGTCCATACCAGTCCACCAAGCGTCAAGCCTCTTAAGGCTTGGACGTTTGTTCTACATTGGATCACCCTATATCAGTCCAACAAAAAACGTCCAATTCATCTTGAGCTGATCCTTATCTAAGTTAACCAACTTAACTAACCATTACCTATGAATTGTTTTTCTTAGCTGCAATTGCCCTTTAGAAGGATCATGTTTTTCATAGCAGAACTAAACACTTCATGATCAAATTATATCACTTGCGAGAAGAGCAAAAGCTTGGCGATATCAAATTGGTTTATTGAAAATTTGAAATAATGATGATCAAGTGGCTGATTTGCTAACAAAGGTTTTACCAAAATTGAGATTTGAAATATTAAGAGACAAGCTGGGACCTTGCAGCAACTAAGGCAAGGAGGAGATTTGTAGAAATTGCCTTAGTGTTTCGGTTATGATATTCAGTATTGTATAATTTTTTTCAAGGGCAATAGTTTTAGGGAATTTATTTTATATTTTTAGTGATGCTTAATGAAGTACATGTAATGGGATGATATATGTTATAAACATAGCTA
Source organism: Trifolium fragiferum (assembly GCA_954870985.1). Taxonomy (NCBI): domain Eukaryota; kingdom Viridiplantae; phylum Streptophyta; class Magnoliopsida; order Fabales; family Fabaceae; genus Trifolium; species Trifolium fragiferum. The sequence continues at coordinate 4,256,370 of OX940789.1, read as the reverse complement.
TTTTTCCTTCCAATACTTCATCTTCATATTATTTTTCTCTCATATTCCTCTCACAAAACAACAAGTTCTTTCGGTTTTTTTTTTTTTTTTTTTGTGTGTTAACCCTCTTGTTCCTTTTGTCTTAGTGCCACCCTGCGGAACTCTAAGATTATCGGAGTCTCCTTCCTATGGGAACATGGTTAATACCAAAAAACCAAAATACTCAAAAATTCTTAAATATTATAAATTTATAATCACACACATGTCGGTGTACAACCAGGCAGAATTTATTGCAGCCACTGCAGCTGTTAACCAAGCTTTGTGGCTAAGAAAAATTCTAACTGATATGCACTTGGAGCAAAGGGAAACTACTGAAGTAATGGTGGACAACCAGGCAGCCATAGCCATCTCCAAAAATCCAGTCTTTCATGGAAAAACAAAGCATTTTAGCATCAAATTATTTTTTCTAAGAGATGTACAGAAGGATGGAGCTGTGTGTTTGAAATATTGCAAGACCGAAGATCAGCTGTCAGATATCTTTACAAAAGCTCTTCCAAGAAGCAGGTTCGAGTTACTAAGGGAGAAACTTGGAATATCCAACCGCTGATACAAGGAGGAGTGTTGAACGTGTGTATCAGCAGTTGTTACTGCTAGCTGCACTTGTTGACCAAGTCTTTAGGAGAGTTTGTTTTATATTTCCAGCTACTTATTAGCTAATAAAGTAGTGGCTGAAGTTTAGGAGTTTTTTTACTCAGTATTTGTTATTTATTTCAGTTGCAACTTTGTATTAAATAGCAGATTTCTATTCAATAAAAAATAGTTTTCCTCTTCCTAAATTTCATGAGTTACAGTTATTTACCAACAAATTGGTATCTAGAGCCTTCTTCTTAAAGGGACTTGTGAGTGAAGTGAGTAAAACCTACCACAAAAGCTCAAATACAGTTCTTCAATTCATCAAATAGATGGATTCTGAAACAACCTACAAAGCCTTACCATTACCTGTGTTTGATGGTGAAAACTATCATATATGGGCAGCCAGAATGGAGGCATATTTAGAGGCAAATGACCTCTGGGAAGCTGTTGAGGAGGACTACGAAGTTTTTCCATTGCCAAACAATCCAACAATGGCTCAGATTAGAAATCACAAAGAAATGAAAACAAGAAAGTCAAAGGCAAGAGCTTCTTTGTTTGCTGCTGTCTCGGAAGAAATCTTCACCAGAATTATGACCATCAAATCAGCATTTGAAATCTGGAATTTTCTCAAGAATGAATATGAAGGAGATGAACGGATTAGGGGAATGCAAGCGCTGAATTTGATTAGAGAATTTGAGATGCAGAAAATGAAGGAGTCTGAAACAATTAAGGAGTATGCAAATAAACTTGTTAGCATTGCTAACAAAGTTAGATTGCTTGGTTCTGAATTTTCTGACTCCAGAATAGTTCAGAAAATACTTGTGACTGTCCCTGAAAGGTTTGAAGCTACTATCACTTCCTTAGAAAATACTAAGGACCTGTCAAAGCTTACCATGGCAGAACTCGTAAATGCTATGCAGGCTCAAGAACAAAGAAGAATGATAAGGGCTGAAGGTTCGGTGGAAGGAGCATTACAAGCTAAATTAAAAATCAGCATAGGAGAAAAGAGCATGGGAAATAAATATAAGAGTCTCAACAAACAAGCAGCTGCAAACACTAGCTACAATAATGGAGAAAAAGATAAAGAATTCCCACCTTGCAAGCATTGCGGTAAATCAGGCCATGCTCCTTTCAGATGTTGGAGAAGACCAGATGTGAGGTGTGCAAAGTGCAACAAGCTAGGGCATCATGAGAGAATCTGCAGAAGAAATTTTCAACAAAACAATGAGGCTCAAGCTGCAGATCAGCAAGAGGAAGAAGAGGATGAGCAACTGTTTGTAGCAACATGTTTTACAAGCAGTAGCTCAAGTGAATGTTGGCTAGTGGATAGTGGTTGTACCAGTCACATGACCCATGATCAAGAAATATTCAGAGAGCTGGACAGATCACAAATATCAAAAGTCAGAATCGGTAATGGTAAACTTATTGCTGTTGAAGGAAAAGGAACTGTAGCCATTGAAAGTTGCACAGGTACAAAGCTAATTTCTGATGTTTTGTATGTACCTGAGATCGATCAAAACTTGTTAAGTGTGGGTCAATTACTTGAGAAAGGATTTAAAGTCATCTTTGAAAATAAGCTATGCTTGATAAAAGATGCCAATGATAACGTGATTTTCAACATAAAAATGAGAAGCAAAAGTTTCTCATTTGATCCAATGAAGGAGGAGCAAACTGCCTATCCAGCTACGGTCAATAGTACAGAGATATGGCACAAAAGATTGGGTCATTTTCATCATGCAGCGGTACTAAATATGCAACGAAATGAGCTGGTTCAAGGCTTGCCTCACTTAGATGCTGAATTACCAAGTTGTAAGGCATGTCAGTATGGTAAGCAAGCAAGATTACCCTTTAAACAATCAACCTGGAGAGCAACAAAGAGGCTGCAACTGATTCACACAGATTTGGCTGGACCTCAAAGGACTACTTCACTTAATGAGAGCAAATATTACATTGTGTTTATAGATGATTACACCCGAATGTGCTGGATTTATTTTCTCAAGTCCAAGTCAGATGTTGCGGGAGTATTTTGGAGATTTAAGCATTGGATTGAAAAGCAAAGTGGCTGCGAGATTCAAGTTTTGAGGTCTGATAATGGCACAGAATACACCTCAAAACAATTCACTATGTTCTGTGAGGAGGCAGGCATCGAGCATCAACTTACGGTTCCTTACACCCCTCAACAAAATGGAGTTAGTGAGAGAAAGAATAGGACGATAATGGAAATGGTCAGATGCATGCTTCATGAGAAAGGGTTGCCTAAGGAATATTGGGCAGAGGCTGCAAACACGGCTGTATTTTTGCTTAATAGACTTCCGACCAAAGCAGTGGATGGGAAGACTCCTTTTGAAGCCTGGGATGTGCACTTCATGGAGAATGAACAGTGGAATTGGAATGATGCAGAAAAGAAGCCAGCAGCTGGCCTTTGGCAAAATCAAGATGATTTTGTTGGTGATCCTTCTGTAGCCGACCCTTTGCAAAATCAAGATGAATTAGTTGATGATCCTCCAATAAGAGGTAGTAGATTGCTCTCTGATATTTACCAAAGATGCAATATTGCAGTCCTTGAACCTGCGGGTTATTGGGACGCAAAAGAAGATCCTAAGTGGAGGGCTGCAATGCAGGAGGAGCTTGCCATGATTGATAAAAATCAGACTTGGAAACTTGTTACAAGGCCTGAACACAAAAAAGTCATAGGTGTGAAGTGGGTGTTTAGAACAAAGCTACATGCTGATGGATCAATCAACAAGCATAAAGCAAGGTTAGTAGTTAAAGGGTATGCTCAAATTTTTGGATTAGATTTCTTTGATACATTTGCTCCAGTTGCAAGACAAGATACTATTAGAATGTTGTTAGCTATTTCGGCACAAAAAGGATGGAAAATATATCATCTTGATGTCAAGTCAGCATTTTTAAACGGATTTCTAGAGGAAGAAATATATATTGAGCAACCTGAAGGTTTTGTGGTGAAAGGGCATGAGGATAAGGTCTATCTATTAAAGAAAGCTTTGTATGGTTTGAAACAAGCCCCAAGAGCTTGGTATAGTAGGATTGATGAGTACTTAATGAAATTGGGCTTTGTTAAAAGTCCTAGTGAATCCACTTTATATATCAAAGGTGATCAAGCCAATTTTTTGGTGATCTCTTTGTATGTTGATGATCTCTTGGTTACTGGCAGCAGTGTTGAACTTATTCAACAGTTCAAGGATGACATGAAGCAAGTCTTTGAGATGTCAGACTTGGGAGAAATGTCTTATTTCCTTGGTATGGAAGTTGAGCAGAAAAATGGTGAAATCTTCATCTGTCAAAGAAAGTACGCAAAGGAGATGTTGAAGAAATTCAACATGGAGAACTGTAAAAGCATGAGCACTCCTATGTGTCCAAAGGAGAAGCTATGCAAGGATGATGAAGCAGAACAAGTGGATGAAACACTCTACAGGAGTTTAATTGGTTGTCTAATGTATCTTACAACTACAAGACCAGATATTATGTATGCTGTGAGTGTACTTTCAAGATTTATGAATTGTGCTAAAGAATCTCATTTCAAAGCAGCAAAAAGAGTGTTGAGGTATGTCAAGGGGACCATAAATTATGGTATTAAGTTTTGTCAATCACAAAATTTCAAATTGCAAGGTTACTCTGATAGTGATTGGGCAGGATCTTTAGATGACATGAAAAGCACTTCAGGCTATTGTTTTAGCTCGGGATCAGGAATATTCTCTTGGTGTTCAAAAAAACAAGAAATTGTTGCACAATCAACAGCTGAGGCAGAATTTATTGCAGCCACTGCAGCTGTTAACCAAGCTTTGTGGCTAAGAAAAATTCTAACTGATATGCACTTGGAGCAAAGGGAAACTACTGAAGTAATGGTGGACAACCAGGCAGCCATAGCCATCTCCAAAAATCCAGTCTTTCATGGAAAAACAAAGCATTTTAGCATCAAATTATTTTTTCTAAGAGATGTACAGAAGGATGGAGCTGTGTGTTTGAAATATTGCAAGACCGAAGATCAGCTGTCAGATATCTTTACAAAAGCTCTTCCAAGAAGCAGGTTCGAGTTACTAAGGGAGAAACTTGGAATATCCAACCGCTGATACAAGGAGGAGTGTTGAACGTGTGTATCAGCAGTTGTTACTGCTAGCTGCACTTGTTGACCAAGTCTTTAGGAGAGTTTGTTTTATATTTCCAGCTACTTATTAGCTAATAAAGTAGTGGCTGAAGTTTATGAGTTTTTTTACTCAGTATTTGTTATTTATTTCAGTTGCAACTTTGTATTAAATAGCAGATTTCTATTCAATAAAAAATAGTTTTCCTCTTCCTAAATTTCATGAGTTACAGTTATTTACCAACAATCTAGAATATGATTCTAAAAGTTGGACTTATTACAACACATATTTGGACTTTTAATTCCTAAGGCCAAAAAACTAATAAACCCAAAATCAATTTATTTATTCAACACCCCCCCATAAACTTGATTTTGCTACACCAAGTAAATATCTTAACATGACAAAGCCTTCGCGCTTGAGAGGCTTGGTGAAAATATCAGCTGCTTGGTCATGTGTCTTCACGTACTCCAACTTGACATCATTGTTAGAAACACATTCTCTAATATAGTGATAACGTGTGTCAATGTATTTACTCCGATCATGGAAGACTGGATTCTTTGCCAAAGCTATTGCTGACTTGTTGTCCACGAATATCTTGGTTGGCTCCTTTTGCGGCAAATTCAACTCCTTTAACAGATTTCGCAACCAGATTGCATGACAAACACATGATGTGGCCGCCACGTACTCCGCCTCACATGTGGAAAGAGTGACAATCGGCTGTTTCTTTGACATCCATGTGAAAGCTGTGTTTCCAATAAAGAAAACAAAGCCACTTGTGCTTTTGCGATCATCCACATCTCCTCCCCAGTCGCTATCACTATATCCAACGAGCTTGTAATCATCAGAAACAGAGTAGTACAAGCCTAAGTTTGTTGTACCTTTGATGTAGCGAAGGATCCTCTTTGCCGCCTTCAGATGAGTTGTTGTTGGATGCTCCATGTATCGACTAACAACTCCGACTGCATACAAGATGTCATGCCTCGTGCATGTTAAATATCGTAAGCTTCCAACCAAACTCTTAAAGAGTGATGGATCCACACTTTCTCCTTCATCATGCTCTGACAGCTTGATTCCACATTCCATTGGCGTGCTGACTGGGTTTGCGTCATCCATCTTGAACTTCTTGAGTACCTCCTTAGCATAACCTTCCTGCGTGATTAGGATTCCATGATCTTCTTGTTTCACTTCAATGCCAAGGTAGTAAGACATGAGGCCAATGTCGGTCATCTCGAACTCCTTTGTCATTTCTTTCTTGAACTCTGCAAACATGGTTGAATTGTTCCCCGTGAAGATCAAGTCATCTACATACAAGCACACAATCAAAATATCTCCACCTTGCGCTTTGATATAGAGTGCATGCTCATATGGACACTTGATGAAGCTCTTCTCTTGGAAATACTTGTCAATTCGAGCATTCCAAGCTCTTGGGGCTTGTTTCAGCCCGTAGAGTGCCTTCTTTAGCTTCAAGACTTTTTCTTCTTCTCCCTTGACTTAGTAGCCTTGTGGTTGCTCAATGTAGACTTCTTCTTCAAGGACCCCATTTAAGAAGGCTGACTTGACATCCATTTGATGTATCTTCCACTTGTTTTGAGCTGCCAATGAAATGATTAGTCTAACTGTCTCTAATCGAGCAACTGGAGCGAATACTTCGTCATAGTCGATGCCAGCTCTTTGACTGTATCCTTTTGCCACTAATCTTGCCTTGTATCTTTCAACTTCTCCTTTAGAGTTCTTCTTTGCTTTATACACCCACTTCACACCGATCGCCTTGTGCCCTTTTGGAAGTGAGGCTAACTCCCATGTTTCATTCTTCTTTATCGAATTGATCTCTTCATCCATGGCAGTTCTCCAAGACTTCTTCTCAAATGCTTCTTGGAAGTTCATGGGCTCACAATCCGCAAATAGACAAAAAGGAGTAAGATTGTCTTGATTTTCGGTTGCCTCGTAAATCTCTTGCAAACTTCTAAAGTGTGGAGTCCTTTCACTTGAACTTTCTCCTTCTTCAGAACTCGGGGTCGGTGAATTCGGTGGGATAGTAGGATCTTCTCTTGGCTCCTCTGGTTCTACAACATCTTCTTCAAATTGTGGGAAGAAGTTGTAGTCTTCGTTACCCGATTTCCAATCCCATTCTCCTTCTTCATTGAAAACGACATTTCGGCTGACGATAATCTTTCCCGTATTAGGACTATAGAGCTTGTAACCTTTGGAGTTGCTGTCATAACCAATGAAGATGTACTTTTCGCTTTTGTCATCAAGTTTGCTTCTTTTCTCATCCGGTACATGAGCGTGAGCAATGCTTCCAAAGACTCTTAGATGGGAAATTCCAGGCTTTCTTCCACTCCAGGCTTCTTGTGGTGTTTTTCCCAATACACTTCTTGTTGGAGATCGGTTTGATAGATAGACTACGCATGCAACAGCTTCTGCCCACAGTTCCTTTGGTAGCCTCTTGCTCTTTAGCATGCTTCTCGCCATCTCAAGGATTGTTCTATTCTTTCTCTCTGCTACTCCATTTTGTTGGGGAGATCTCGGCACTGTAAGTTGTCGCCGAATGCCGTTGTCTTCACAATACTTCAAGAACTCCTTTGAAGTGAACTCTCCTCCTCGGTCGGATCTCATGGCTTTGATCATAAGACCACTTTCCTTCTCAACATGGGCTTTAAACTTTTTGAAGTTCTCGAACACTTCTGATTTTTCCTTCAAAAAGTACACCCATGTTTTTCTGGAATAATCGTCGATAAAGAGAAGGAAGTAGTTACTCTTACCAAGTGATCTTGGTTTGATCGGACCGCACACATCCGTGTGTATGAGCTCCAACGGCTTTTGTGCTCTTGAGCTTGACTCCTTAGGAAAGCTCATTTTGAATTGCTTTCCAAGTAGACATCCTTCACATACTTGATTGGGATGGTTGATGTAAGGCAATCCCCTAACCATTTCCTTCTTAGAGAGCAACTCTAATCCTCCAAAATTGAGATGTCCAAATCGAAGATGCCAAAGCCATGACTCCTCTTTGTAACGCATCTTGAGACATTTCGCGACATCATTTTGAATGTTGAGCACAAACATTCTATTTCTTGACATGGGCACCTTAGCAATGACTTTGCTTTAATGATCTCTTATTGAAAGGTTATTATCCTTCAATTGAATGTCATAACCTTTCTCTAAGAGTTGTCCTAGACTTAAGATGTTGATCTTCATGTTTGGCACATAGTAAACATTTGAAATGAATTGATGATCTCCATTCTTCAATCGGATGAGAATTTTTCCTTTACCTTTCACCGCCACTTTTGATTCATCTCCAAAAGCCACGTTCCCGTTCACCGATTCATCTAGCTCTACGAACATGCTTCTTCGCCCACACATATGGTTGCTTGCACCGCTGTCAAGGTACCATTGATTATCTCCACCTCTTTCATTGTCTTTGTGTGCCAACAATAGTGTCCCGTCTTCTTGGCTTATTTCTTCAACATAGTTGGCCTTCTCTTCAACTCTATGATTGTTAGGAGCTCTACATTCATAAGCATAATGCCCAAATTTCTCACAGTTGTAGCATTTGACCCGTGACTTATCATACCTTTGTTTTGGAGCTCCTCTCCCACGACCTCTTGATGAAATTTCTCCTCTTTTGTTGTTGTCATCATTAGGCCTCCAACCTCGTCCGCGTCCATATCCACGACCGCGTCCACGTTCTCGATCACCACATCGTCTTTGGTTGCTCCGACCATGCTCTTCTCTAGGTGAATCGACTCGTGTCTTGAGTACTTGCTCCTCGATATCTTCCTTCTTCTTTTTCTTTTCTTCATAAGCTTGCAACGACCCAAGAAGTTGCTCCATTGTCATATCCTCCAAATCCTTTGTCTCTTCGATGACGGTGACAATATGCTCAAACTTTGGATCTACCGATCTAAGAATTTTCTCCATGATTCTTACATCATCATACTTCTCTCCGTTTCTTTTTAGGTTATTAGTAACCGTTAAAACTCTTGAAAAGTAATCGGAGATAAGTTCACCTTCTTTCATATGTAAAGCTTCAAACTCTCCTCTTAGTGTTTGAAGACGTACCTTCTTCACTTGATCGGCTCCCTTGTAAGAGGTTCGAAGTTTCTCCCATGCTTCTTTGGCCATCTTTGCTCCCGAGACCATCTCAAACGTGTCTTCATCTATTCCTTGATAGATTAGACAGAGAGCCTTCTTGTCTCTCTTCCTTGAGTCTCTCAAACTATCCTTTTGAGTTTGAGATGGAGTACTTTCATTCTCCGTGTCAACAAAGCCTTTCTCAACTATTTCCCACACATCATGTGCACCAAGGAGAGCCACCATTCTTAGACTCCAATTATCGTAGTTGCTCTTTGTGAGCATTGGAACTTGGAAGGGAACACCACTATTTGCCATCTTTAGGAGGATCTTCAAGCTCTTGATACCACTTTGTTGGAAGGAAGTTTTTGAATAGGTGGAAAAGTGTTTAAGTATTTGGGAGAGGATAGAAAACTTTTGGAAGGGAAGGCTACTTGTATTACTAAGTGTTTATAATTTTTTTGCTTGATACAAACTCAAGTACATCACATCTATTTATATTAGTGGCATTCCTAAATCAATGACTAGAATTTTGCCAACATAAACTTAATCTAATGGCTATAAACTACTCTCTAGAATTTTCTCAACTACTCCATCAAACTCTTTATTAATGCTTATCTTCTAGAGAGCTCCATGAATTTCTTTAGAATATAATTCTAGAAGTTGGACTTATTACAACACATATTTGGACTTTTAATTCCTAAGGCCCAAAAAACTAACAAACCCAAAATCAATTTATTTATTCAACAGGTGTCATATATGTCTTGTATAAAATATATGGTACTACATAGCTCCCTCAAATTCCACAAAAGATTGAAATGTAATTCTAAAATTCAACAATTCTTGAGAAAAAATCTTCATCAAAGACATGTAATATCCATATCATCATCATATATAAAATATAAAAAACTATATTATATTATATGCATATATTAATATTATTAGCTTGAAAAGAAGAATTGAGGAGGGTGATTGTGATGAACAAACCTGTAAAGCTCTTCAAAGCTAAGGCCTTTAGCATTGTAATTGTATATCTTATGAACAGCTTGTTTTAGAATCTCCAATGCTTTTTCTGCATGGTTAGGATCAAACACGAAAAGGTGCCTCTTCTTCATCGTCAAAGAAACTGGAAAAAGTCTGAATTTGATTGATGGTGCTCTATCTGCTGGTAGTGAAAATGTGTAGTGAATGAATGAACTCTGCAAAGAAAAATAATACTTAAAGCCTAAGCAAACTTAGTGGGCTGCTAAATCAATTATACGTGATATTTTTATTAAACTAATTCATGTGTTTCTGTTATCATCATAAATGTAAAGGGAAAATATAATATTTTGGAAGTACTTTTTCTAGTCTTACTTTATCTAATAGTGCTTAGATGAGATGTTACAAGTACGAATTTGCGGATGAATTGAACGAGTTCCAACGGTGATGATTTGAACGAATTTTGACGGCGACAAAGACGGAGGGTTAGGGAGACACCAGCGTTTGAACGAGTTTTAACTGAACCGTCGACGGAGGTTTAGGGTTCGATTTACGAAGAGTCGATGTTGAAGCCCATAGCACCAATGCGAGAATATCAAGCTTGGTCTGCTTGGGTATGCAGGGGCGCTAAAATTTTTAGAAGAAGTTTGTCTTTCATTTGAATCTCACAAGACTCGAGGGATTAATCTTTACAGATGTGCATAGAGAATATATGATTTTAAAAAAAAGTGTCTTCACCAAAAAAAACAATTGTTTCATAATGTGAACATTGAACAACTGTGGAAAAGTAGTGGAAATGAGACTCACTTTATAAAAAATAACAATTGTTTCAAAATGTGAACGGAAGTTGTGGAAATGCAGCTTCTTAATAAAATATTCTTTGTTCTAGATTAAGGATTCAAGTTAGCTTTATTGTCATTATAGTAACACATGATTTAATATTCTCTTATGTTGTGGTTAAAGAAATGGAGGAAGGATTAGTGTTAATCATCACAATTTTAATTCAAGGTAGTAATCTATTTTACTAACAAACAACAATGAGAATAGGTCCTCGTAATGTCATGTAGCATAAATGAGTAATAGTTTCCAAATCATAATTTAGGTCTAGTTTGCTTTAAATTTTTTAAAAATCATTTTTTTATGTTCGAATTAAGTTTTTATGCAGACTATTCTTAAAAAAAAAATCTTGAAAATTGATTTTCATTTTGAAAATGGAATAGCTATTTTGGATTAATTAACTTTTGAGAAACACAATTTTAATAGAAGGAAGAGAAAAACATAATTTATGGGGTTTATGCTTTTTCAGCCATATAAATGAAAAACTTACACTTGAAATGCAAGTTCAGCGGTAAGAAGACTTAGCTTTGTAACGTCAATGTGTCGAGTTTTAGTCCTGTCAGAACAATCGTGAAAACTATGAATCCCCAATATTTTAAAAATGGTAAAGTATTGTGTTCGATACGTGTCTGATACCGATACTCGTTTGATAATTTTCGATACTCGTATCGGAGAATATCAGACAATTAAAATTATTTTTAAAAAAAATAATTACCGATATGTGTCGGATACTTCTCTAATACACGTATGAGAAAAGTATCGAAAAAATAATGTTTTTTTATGATAGAAATGAAGGAGATGAGACTGATACAATCTGTGTTTCCTCTTAAATGGTGAATGTTAGAGTATGATGTTCTTTATGGATTAACAACCATATGTTTTTTGGATGGTACCGATGATGATTTTTTTTGGATAGTAATAATTATCCTTTTTGGGTAGTACTTAATTATTTAAAAAATTTCTCGTATCACCGTATCAGTATTATATCGGTATCGTGTCACGTAACCGGGCTTCCTAGCGTGAAAACAATCATTAGTCATTTGAATTAACTAGTTTTGAGACTCGTGCATTCGCACGGGTCTATTGACTTTTATTTATAAAATATTGTTAAAATATAAGTGACGTCGTGTACAAACAAATAAAAATCATAAATGAGGTTATTTTGTGATATTTTTGTAAAACTTATTAAATTAAGTCTTTTTTTTATTAAAGTAATTGTCCCATGTATGATTTTTGTGTAATAAATTATAATTAATAATAAGAAATATTTATTATTCAATTTTTTTTATTAAATCAATTGTCCCGTGTATGATTAAATTTTTTTATTAAAAGAATTGTCCCGTGTATTATTATAACATATATTCATCAATAATATATTCATCAACAATTGTTCCGTGTATTACTATAATATATTATTCAATTCCTTTTTTTAATTAAAGCAATTGTCCCGTGTAAGATTAATTTTTTTATTAAAACAATTGTCCCGTGTGTTATTACAATATATATTTACCCCTTAATTATTATAATATATATTCATCAATAATACGCTTCTCCTGTATTTTTTATATAAGAGTAAACAAAAATAAAGTAGATTTTTTTATAATAAATATAGAGTACGATTTAACTATTTTATAGAAAAATAGTAAATTGAAAAATATAATTTATTTTTTTATGAAATAGAATATTTGAAATATATTTAAGAATTGATGAGGACAAATTAAGATTTTTAGTAGTAATACCTTTAATATATTGGGGTCGTTTGAATTTGGCTTATTTTTAAACTTATGAAAATACTTTATGATTATTAATTTATAATAAACTTTTATGTTATTTCATTAGGTTTTTTACGCATGTTAATTTATAATTTTTCACTGACAAAAATTATATTTTCATAAGCTGTTTTCATAAACAACATTAAAAAACTTAATACATAAAAGTTTCTATATTTGCATAAGTTATTTCGCGTAAAATTATAAATAAGTCATTCCAAACGGGCTCATTGTGTTTTTTTTTTTATGTTCTTTTATTTTTAAGCTCATAAATAAGTATATTTTTTTAGGGTCATGCTAAACAGTGCCCCGGGGCACTTGTTAAGCATAACCAAAAAGGAAAATAAAATAAAAGTTAATGTTTAAAAGTTGACTTTTTACAATTTCGATGGATTGAATGCACAAATTACAAGAAAAAATTTCTTTATTAGTAAGCTTAACTAATGTCCGGGGGCACTGTTTAGCATTTTCTATTTTTTTATTAGGTTTTTCTATTTTTATTTTTTATATATAAGTTTTTATATGTTAGATTGAGTTACTATTTTTGGCGCGTATCTTTTATCGTGATTTTTGTTTCTATTTTTATGCGTAAATTTATTGTAATTATTTTTTTTTTTCCTATTTTTGAAGTTAAAATAGATTGGATTATTTGTTTTTAGAGGTGCTTTTCGTTGTTATTTTTATGGAAAGATTTCTTTTATGTTTATTTTTTTGTTAGAGATGTGATTTTTAATGCTATTTTTATGGAAAGATTTATTTTAGGCATATCTTTCTTTCTTAGTTTTTTTTTGTGTTTTTTATTAGTTTAGAGATAAAATTACATTTAAGTAGGGGTGTAAGCGGATCAAAAAAATTCAATTAAACCGACGATCCAAACCAATCCAAACCGATTAAAAATAAATTCAATGTTCTATATTATATATATATATATATATATATATATATATATATATATATATATATATATATATATATATATTTCAATTTATTATTTCATGATGGTGCTTTGACGATTCAAGTGGAAAAAAAATTGAAATTTTATTTTAGTTTGTTTTTCTACTTGATGTTAAACTTATGAACTTAATTTTATGGTTGTATTTTGTATTGAAAATCTATGGATTGTATTTTGTCAACTTTGTTTAATTAAAATGTGTTTGAAAACCGATTAAAGTATGGTGTATGGTGATAATTGATCACATAAGTGTTACGTGTGATTAAAAAAATTATAGCAGGATATCGGATAAAAAATAATAGTAGGGAAAATATTGCAAAAAAAAAAATTACAAAACCGATCAAAGTATCCGATCCAAACCGAACCAAACCGATTAGTTTGGTTCGGTTTCATTTTTCAAAAACAGGACAAACTGATCCAAACCGAACCAATTGAGTACACATTGGTTCGGACTTTGGATTCATGGAAAACCGATCCAAACCGATCCAATTACACCCCTACATTTAAGGGCGCAAAATTTGAAACATCATTAAAAGTGATAAGGACAAATTTAGATTTTTAATAGTAGTTTCTTTTAATATATTGTAATAGATGATAATTATCGGTGAAAAATATTTATCCAAATTTTTTATACATGAGTGAAAATTATTTGTCCATGATTTTTTATATTTATCGATAAGAACTAATTGTCTTGTTTTAAAAAACTATTAGTTAATTTTTATGTTTATCTTTAGAAGTGGTTTCTATTGCTATTTTTATGTATAAATTTATTTTATTCTCTTTTTTTAAAATCTATCTTTAGAAGTAATTTTTTTATGAGTAGATTTGTTTTATGCTTTTTTTTTTTTTTGGTATCTTTTTTTCATGAGTAGATTTGTTTTATGTTTATCTTCTTTTTTATTTATTTGTTATTTTTGTTTTGTATTTTTTTAAGTTTAGAGTTAAAATTACATTTAAGGACATAAACGGTGAAATATTATTAAATGTGCTAAGGACAAAAAAGGTTTTTTAGTAGTAGTTTCTTTTAATATATTGTAAGTAGATAAAAAAAAAAATAAATCATATAAATGAAAAACTATTTTGACATGCATAGTTTTCAACTTTAATGCTTATTTTAAAATTTTCTAAAAAATAATCTCTAAGTTGTTTATATCAAAAAAGATTTTTTGGAGAATCTAAACATACAGGCCCTTTAATCAAGTAGACAAATAGTTTTTATGTTAATATCAGTCATTGATTTTCTCATTAATAACGAATCAGGAAACTAAAAATCTTAACACAAACCAACATGGGGATTTGAATGAAACAGTTCTTCAAAATGGTTTTCAACCATAATAATTTCATTAAGAGTAAAAACTTTCGATCAATGAATCCATGAACCACAAGGTTCCATCAATTCAAAGTTGCAAGTCATTAATTTACAAAACATAATCAATGACCTGGAAAAAAATATTATAATAATCTAATACAAAATTGCTTCTTGGATACAACAATTCTCTGCATGATCAATGGCTTCCATATAAAATTACAACTAGTATACAAATCCTAACCAAGAAGAAAATAAGGATTAAAACTATCCCAAACAGAGTGATTTCCCATCTCAGAGAACAAGTTGTTAGCAACATCATCTGTCATTATTTTCTCATGTGACTTCAGCACTAACTTATATAGATTAGAAATCAAAGGGTTTCTCAGGAATGGATTAATGGTTCTTCCAAGCACAACAACATCAGGTAGAAGTTCGGCATTGTTATTGTCGGAGACAATGAAAATGCAGTTTGAAAGGGCATAGAAACCAAGTAAATTAGCATATATGGGTAAAAATGTATCTTTGTGGTTACCTAGGCCTCCTATCCAATCAATTTGTTCCTGTTTTTCGGTAATGTTTTCAGCATATGACACCAATTGACGGGAAAATCTACTTCGCCATCCATGTAAGTAGCTTCTTAGTTCATCTTTGTCTGCCCATGACTTCAAAATAGGTAGCTTTTCCATATTGGAACAACAAATTTGGCTGATCAACAGCTTCTCTTCATAATGGTTGTCAATTTCCTTGTCGAAAACTCGTCTCACGAGATCTCCTTCGAATGATACATTGTTTTCAGCTTGTAATACCCATTGACAAAGGTAGTTGAAGTAATCAATCCAGTGACCAAAAATAGAAGAGAGATGATCGAAACAGAATCTTATCACTCTATCTACTTGGATTGGAACCAATTCATGAGGAACTTTGCTTCCGGTTCTTTCTGAAATAAAACACTTTTGAACATCTGAGGCAAGGCTCAATCTAACTGAGTCGTCTTCGTCTTCCAAAAGCTTGATGCATGTGAACCATGCATTAAGGACATGATGAGCATACGAATTCACACTTCCATTTTTTACCACACAAGAAAGCGATGTGGCAGAGGGAATATGATCATTGTAAACAATCGAGCCAAGGAGCTCAGCCTGCTCGAGTATACCAGACGCTATCAAGGATCCAGCCGCTGCGTGGCGCATACTTGTCTGTTCTGATGGTAAACTGCATTGTTTAATCATGTTACAGAAATAAACAATGCAATCAAACAACCAACTTAACATCTCCTGATTCATTTCACCACAAACCACAAATTCCATTCCTTCATTAGATGGAAAAGAACTTGCAAATAACATTGTAATTCTCTTAACACAAACTCCAAGACAGTAAATAAGGGTTTCTCGGGTCTTTGCATGTCTTGTTTGATTGTACATAGAAACTAACTCGTTCCAAAATTGCGACACAGAGTCAAAGTTCATTTCACCAACATAACTTGTGCCGGTGCACTTGTCATGGCTAGCTTTTTCAAATTGCAGCAAATTCCAAGCTACAAGGATCCTCAGAATGTAATACTTACACTTGTGGTTCTTCTCTGATGCCAAAATCTTCACCAATGTTCCATGAAGATTAGTTTTTGCCCAGAGGTGAATAATACTAATGTCGTCAATAGAAAAATCACAGAGCTTGCCACCAGATTCAGCTGCTTTCAAGAACTTCAGCAGCCACTTCAGTGTTGCAAGTCGAACTTCATATAATGAATCGGACAAGCAACGAATCAACCTATCCAAAATACCAGTCGATGCATTCTCCATATCATGTTTTGGCAATGATTTTGTAGTGGGAAGAGAATATTTCAGTGGCAAATGGGTTGACTCTTCCTCGTTCTTAGATCCTTGAAACAAACAACCGAAATAGGAAATGGCCGCTTGTTCACGGAGTTCAGCGATGGTTGCGTCATAATAAGGCTGCCCGTAAGATTCCAAATCTAAGCATTCTATTGACAACTCCAAAAGCAGGTTGTGAATGACGAAAAAATGTTGGGTTATCTGGCATGTCCTTGCAATATTGAGCATTTGATCCAGAACTCTTATGAATGTTTCATTGAGGATTGGGCACCGGCATCGAGTAGGTCTTCCAATCCATGACCGGGGTGTAAGAACTTGGATCAACTCACCAACGAGATCTTTCTTTGAGTTATCAACAAGATTACTACAATTTACCTCCAGCAGAGAACTCAACTGCAAGAGAATTCCATGGATTAAGTTGTAGGAAATCCCATGGGAACCTGATTCGTCAAATTTTTCAACACACGGCAGCTCGGAAGCAATACTGAGAAGGACTGACGACAACTTCTCGTTTGATACAAGACTTGTTAGAGCTCTAGATGCAAGAACACGGACTCGTAAATTACTTTGGGTTGAGCACCTCCTAATCCATGGCATTAAAAGAGAAGGGTCTAGTTTATCTCCTCTTTCCCCAGCAATTGATGAAGGCTTCAGCCTTGATAAAAGAATCAGAATAGGGTACAAACTCGGATGCAGATTATTTCCCCTAATAGATTCTAAATCTCCTGAAGATGTAGGACCCAGAAACTCGGTTGCAACTTCCAGTTCATTGAAAAGAAATGAATGCAGTGATGGATACCTTGAAACAAAAAAAAAATGTTATGAACTCTTTAGTTGTCAACTATTCACATTAACTAGAAGATACAAACTAAAAAGAGACAGTGCTATCTAGTATCTAGAACTATTGGATGTACACATAAACGTGAGACCGAGTCCATAGGCTGATATAAATCACAATTTCATGAAAATATTTCCAAAAACAAAGACCAATATCAACTTTGAAAATTAGAAGGAAAAAAATCATGTCAAGACATTAAGAAGGAAGCCCACAAATGATCCAGTTTCAAGTTTGACATGAATTTTACTTCTCGCTGTAATATAAAAATAGACAAATAATGCCAAGTGAACGATTTTCATAATGATCCAATGAAGGCTACACAATAAAACACAGGATTGGTGAATTTGATTGTAATCTTCAAAAAACTCGATACAATAATGAATTTGTGATAACGCGAGCCATTCCATGTTCCGAATGTAAAAATGCCCATGTTCCGAATGTAAAAATGCCCCAACTTTTGATCCACTTATCATGCGCATATCAATGCACTGAATATTTTCAAAGATCAACTCACATATTAAATGGAATCCTAGAAATAGTTTTATATCTCTAAAATTATCAACAGTAATTACTACTATGACCTAGTAAGGCTAATATTAGAAAAAGTAAGTAAACTAATTCTTTCTTTATTTCAACCGTCAATCTATAATATAAAATTGTAAGCTGCAATTTATTAATTACAATTATTAAACATTCAATTTTAATTCCTCAACCGCAAACACAAACAATGCATCCAGTAAAAAATGATATATAAAGTGATAAAATCCAATAGTAATGCATACCTGTGAAAAAACTCAAGCCCGCTTATTGCTCGCCGTGCTGATTCTCGCTTATGAACATTGAGGAATCCAATCATGCGGCGAACCAAAGCAGTGTAAGCCAGACAAGCACTGTTTCGAATTTCCCAGTATGGAGATGAGAAAGAGCGAATAGACAAAATCATAGCCTCAGCAGAGAAACCAGATGTATCAGTAGCTAGGTTAGAGTCATTGAATGCAGCTTTTAGAACATTAAATGCATGCACTGTAGGAATGACACCTTCATCTCTGATCTTTGATGACATCTCTCTCACATTTCTCTCAGCTTCCTGGGTAGAATTATTTTCTTTTATTGAACCATTTGACTTGCAAGGGTTGTCTTTCAAGCTATCACTTTCAGCCTGATTCAACATAGACCCATTTGCCACATCAAGAAGCCACCTTAATGCCCTTGGAAGGAGCTTCTTTGGTGTGCCTTCTGGCTCTGAGAGGAATAGAGCAGTAAACGCAGCAGGTATTCCAGCACTTCTTCTCAGTAAGTCATCCACTACTTGTCCTTTGGCCACTGTTCTTTGCATGAGTTGTTCCATCCATGACTCTGTCAATTTATGTAGCCTGAAGAAGATACACAACTTAAGTGGCAGAAAAATGATTTCCAATATGAAAATTTGGTCATATTGATTTAATATAGCATTCATTTAGGTAAAAAATAATCTTCAATACATGAATGATGAACAAAATTGTAATTATCTTGCTGTTTTGCACTTCAATTATCATACACATTGAATATGCCTTTAATTTTGGTTATTTCTAATCCTTTAATTTTGGTTATTTCTAATTCTTAAAATTCTATATATGTGTAGTATAAATATCAATATATGTGCATGTATTGATAATCTATCCTATAGAAATCATCTTGCTGTTTACCATTCTGCTGTAGCATTTTTGGGATTAACCGTTTCATGCCCTATTATCAGGGATTGAGAACTATCAACAAGGGATAAACTAAGAGCTTTGTGCTTGGTAATAAATAAACAATTTACAAAATCCATACCTTGGGTCATTGGAGCAAAGTAAGCGATTGCAAAGAGCTGTGAACCCAGCGCGTGTCTTATCAATAGCACCGTTATGCTTCATCTTCAAGAGAACTTCCAAAAAATGGTTTCCAATTGTTTCAAGTTGTTCCAAATCAAGCACCGCGTCAGATGAACTGTCAACAGTGTCGATAGAAGCCCCCTCTTGCTCAGACGAATCTGAACATGCATTACTTGGCAATGGTACCTTTCTTATAATAGTCCCCAAAAGAAGGCTCACCTGGACAAGAAAACATAGTGAAAACATGGTAATACTAATAACCAAATATGAGTGCATGTACAAAATATGTATATGTATATATATTGTAACAATTCCTTTCAATTTAAAATAAATAAGTAATTATTTTTTTCACAAATAAATAAGTAAATGAAATCATGATTTTTGGAAAAACTTAGATATAGCCTTTTTAAACTCTAAACGTTTCAATGCCGCTGAAGATTGTACTGATAGCATTTTTAAATATGATAAATAAAGGCTGGCTAACAGATTGGTCTTATATGACAACTACCAGTGGAGGAGATAGAAACTCCATACTTTTGAAAATATGTGTGTGTGTGTGTGTGTGTGTGACACTGTGTGCGACTGTGTGTGTGACACTGTGCGACTGTGCGTGTGACTTCTTTCATAGTTAAGTACCTCTTTCATAGCCAGCCAACAGCCAACCATGACAATCTGTTCTGATGCTCTAATGTCATGGGAAGGCTTTGAATCATTGTTCTCATATTCAGATGAAGTTATATGCTCATTGTCATGATCTGGTATATCCAACAAAAGATTATCACCATCAACCATCTCATCCATATCTTCAGGCAGATGCCAAGCATCAGCAGAAACCACCCATAGTGCCAACGAAGTTATCCGCACAACAAGGCCTAAAAGTCTTTCCAACAAATATCTCATCTCTGAGATGCTAGACGATACGACATCGGAATTCCAGTTCAACTCCTCAAACGCGTAACGTAGAGCAAGTAATACACCATGGACAAAGCTATTCTTGCATGCTTTAGTAAGATCTTGCTCTCCACCTCTTACAACAACATCCAGCCAGTCAATCATTGATTTCAAATACAGTATTACAGGATTACTTAATTTACTAGACTGATTAACCCCATTTACTAATTCAGACTTTGAGCTTAAATGGGAAATATTGAATGGATCCTCAATCAACCAACCTAGATCTATTGCATACTTTCTAAATGTAAGTCGTAAAGTCAGAGCACCGGCATCACTTTCCCTTACACGTGGACTGCAAACTAATTTCATAGCCCAGGCAATTACCTTCTTCAGCATCTCTTCACTTGAAATTCCAGGTAGTGGGTTCGGATAATGGAGTAATATCTGAAATGCGCTCTCTCTCAACCTGTCCCAACTATCAACAATGGAACCGACCAACAATAGGGTTGAATCAGAAGAAGTCATTCCCTTGCTGTAAGGATAGAGATGATATTCCGACAATGAATTGTCAGACTCCTCGATTATTGATGACTTAATAGACCAAGTGTTTATCATAATCAAGATTAGATCTGTTGCCATTATTTTTCTCTTGTAAGGAGCAGAAGGATAACATGAGAAAAATAAGAAGCCACTAAACCACCTCATAAAGTGAAAAAGATCATCTGCTCTTTTCATTGTCAATTCCTTATTCCCTTCTGAAGGACAATCCTCTTTGTTACCTTTAATACGCTCGAGAAGGTTCCAGCTTCCTTGCTTGAATTGTCTCTCTAAGGCTGTTCGAACCCTAGAGAAGAACTTACGAAACAAGCTTCCCCACTTCATCTGAAAAGCTGTAGAACAGCACCTCATATTTAAAGGCACAGCTTCCTTCATTAAAGTGAGCTCTAAATGAGAAGGAAGACTCGAAGTTTTAGGGTTCAAGAAAAGAGACTCTGCAGCATCTACACGTAGAGACTCGTCAACATGGGTCAATGCATTTACTAGCCACAGAACATGGATTTTAATATCTATTCCCTTAATGCATACAAGAGCATGACTTTGTGTTCCAATCTCATGCTCTCCTTCATTTGTTGAAGGATTTTCACACCAATCAATGTCCCCTTCAACCAAAGCTAGTGATCGAGATACCTTAAGCAAGGAAACTAGAATAGCAATTTTCTGTTCAAGATTCAATTCAAGGTTTGCACAAACAAGCTCTGGATATTGCAGTCCCTTTTCATCCCCATCTGGCCCAACTGAGACAAAAGAAAGCATAGGAAATATACTATCCACATCAATTTCCAGTAAAACTGGCAGAGCATAAGTATTTAAATTGGTGCGATGTTTTGAGAACCCAGAGGCCAACCCATACATAATTGGGGGAAGACAATACCCTCTATAGAGAGCATACCCACCTTCAATACCATCTGTCTCCCAGCACTCATCACGCAAATATTCAAGAAAGCACTTCAGAAACGATGTTGCAGCACAACACACATCGTCATCGACATAAGCATGTATTGTCTCGAATAACAGGTCTGGACACATATCCAACATTTTTTTCGCTCCCAACCTCTTGGTTAGCAATGCTAAAGGAATGTATCTCCCCTTACACCGTGACCCCAATGAAAGAAGATCTGCTCCAATCTTCCCCAAAAACACTTTAATCTGTTTGTCTCCCTCGGACCAACGCAAGGAGGATTGAATATCCATAAAAAGATCAAAAATAAGATGAACCTGTTTCACCGTCTGACTCAAAGAGTCCTCCAAGTTATTCCAAATAATCCTAAGTATCCGCATGCCCATTTCCTCGGGAATAGGATCATAATCTCCTGACAGATCAGTAAGATTCGACAGCATCGACGTTTTTATCTGCTGCAAACAAATCTGCATCACAGTCAATGCATGAAAATTGAAATGACTATCAACAGGACTCTCACAATGCCTACACAGCTCAGGCAAAATTCCATCATACAATATAGTCTTCTTCTTAACAATCCCTTCACAACCATCCACAACACTAAAATGAGTATTAAGCAAGTTTCTAGAAACCGCGGTTAGAATTCCTCTAATCAAACAAATCCTACTGAGAACAGAAATATTACATATCCTACGATAAACATCATCACCCTTACACGGAACCTTCCTAACAGCATTCATAAACTCGCTATCACAACAATCAACATTTCCAACACTACTCGAATCCGAAACCTTCAAATTAAAAATACCTTGCATCAAAACCAAACCAAGCTCTTCTGAACTAATACAAACCTGAAGAGCAGCACAAAGAGCAACACCAGCAGCAACAAAACAATCCCTAGAAAAAGCATCAGAACCCATCAAACTCAAAACAACACTAACAATCCCCTCCATCACACTCGAAAATCCATCAATTACAATCCCATTTTCATCACCACAACTAAACTTCAAAGGAAACTTCTGAAGCAAGTAATACAAACAAGACATACCATCTTGACATTGTTCCATTACAATAGGCGAAGGACGAGACAAATCAACAATCGTCTCCAAAACAACGCCATTTAAACTACGAACAACATCAGCAGCAACCAAAACAGCACAAAACTCAACAACATCATTCAAATAACCCAATTTCGCCAACCCCATAACAGAAAGTGCAACACGCGACACCGCAAATCGTTTCCCTTTACCATTACTATACTCCTCCACAACCTCCCTAAAAGACCCAGATAATATCTCATAAAAAAATTTAACCTTTGGCAAAACTGAAAGAAGGGTTCTATGCAAAGGTGAAGAATTTTCCAAAAACAGAAGCTCAAAGTAAAGCTTCGACGCGATACCAATTTGGGGTACCGAATCAGGTTTAGATTCATTGTTGATAAGATTGATGAATGATGCAGCTAGGTTTTTGGCAAGGGTGAGTTGAGAGTAAGTTGAAGTGAGGGTTGTGAAGAGAACAAGGTTGTGATGAAAAGGGGAAGAAGGGTTAGGGTTTTGGTGAAGGGAATTGAGATAAGAAGAAGGGAAAACGACGGCGTTGTAGGTGTATTTGTGACGGTGTTGAAGTGCACGCCATTTCGCTGACATGTTTGATGAAATGCGAGAAAGAAAAAAAAAACTGAAATTTTGGGGTTTTGAAGAGGAAAACGACGGCGTTTAGGTTCGGTGATTTAGGGTTTAAGAGAGGGAAGGGTTGGTGGAAGAAGACGGCGGGAGAAGGAGGTGAAGTGTGTTTTTTTCGAATTTATTTGATTTGATAAAATGAAACTCCATTTTTTTTATATTTTCTATAATATAAATAAGGGTAAATAAGTCTTTATCCTTGCAAAATATGCGAGTTTTACGTTTGCTCCCTGCAAAAAACTTTTGTAGAAATATTTCCTTGCAATGTTCAAAAAAATTTTGAAAGTGTATTTTGCAGGGGCAAACGCAAAACTTACCTATTTTGCAAGGATAAAGACTTAAAGAATTATTTACCCTACGAAGAAGAAGAAAAAAAAAAGTAAAGGAAGAGAAGATGCAATATTATGTCCTTCTAACAAAGGGTATATTAATTGTCAAAAAAAAAAAAACAAAGGGTATATTAAGAGCATTGATAATCGGTTAATTAGACTAAAGTTGAATTAGAAAAAAACCGGTGAAACAATAAAAAAATTTAAATTATCGGCTTTTATCTTTACTAGAATATTTGCACAAATATTTTCTTCATGAAAAATTTGTTGATGATATATTGTCAAATCTTTCATATGAAAGCCCTAGTTGTCTCCAACATATTAGTAAGATGATGAAATTAATAGGTTCCCCACGTATACAAGATGAATTGTGTGCAAGGAAATTGAAAAACATGTTACTTTCCTAAACCTAGATTGCCAATAGAATTTGATGCCAACCAACAACACTCGAATCTCTGCACGTAGGATAATGGACAAACCTACACTATGAAAAAAATTGAACTGGAACATGTCTTCCTAAGGTTATTCGGAGCATTATCATATACACGCTCAACAATGTGGCATTGATAATTAGCTTGCGTAAAAAAAAACAAAGGGTATATTAAGAGCATCGATAATCAGGTTAATAGACTAAGGACAGACTAAGAGGAGATTGATAGAATAAAAGAATTTAAGTTATCAACTTTCATCTTACTATAGTATTTGCACAAGCACAAACATTTCCTCCACGAATAATATATTGAAGATATATTGTCAAATCTTCCGTATGAAAGTCTTAGTTGTCTCCAACACATTAGCATGATGATGAAATTGATAGGTTCCCCGTGTGTACCGGATGAACTATGTGCAAGGAAACTGAAAAACACGTGACTTTCCTAAATCTAGCTTGCCAATAGAATTTGATGCCAACCAGCAACACTTGAATCGTTTATTCCAACATTAACACATTGCTTGAACATGAAACCCATAGTCACTTCAAATCTCAACGAGGCAAAGACATCACATATAACAATGAGGAATCGTTTCATCTTCAATGTAAAGCAAGAAGTTGTTATTATACTTTTTTTTCTTTTGGTACAAACCAAAAGAGGTCCGAAAGGTCCAACACAAGATACTTCTAATGGGGAGAGACTTGTAACAAGTTTTCCAAAAAAAAAAATTATTACTATTAAATTTGCTTTCATTGAGAGTTGAACTCAAGACCTCCCGCTTACTAAACGGGTGCTCTAACCAACTGAGCTATGAAAGCACTTACGATCTTTAGAAAAATATTCTAATATTAATATTTATTAATTAACAAATATCCAAAGCTTGTTAAGGTTTTTATTGTTTACTACTAGTTTTGTATCCCGTGCTTTCACACGGTTCGCTAATTAATTTATTATGCATAGTAATATCTTTTTAAGGATACAATGTTAAGAAAATATAAACCATATTTAACAAAAAGATAATCAATAAAATAAAAATAAAATACACAAACAACAAAAATAATGAAAACTTAAAAATAAGACAACCAAAAATCCAAGATAATAATTATTAAATTTTCTGAAACACTTCCGGATATACAACATTTACAGTCGATGTTACACTTTTTTCATTCTGATCAACAACTAAAATCTTCAACCCAGCACGAGACCTAACTCTTGAAACAGCTACATACAACTGACCACGCGTAAAAACAGGTCTAGGAAGATACAAACCAACACGACCTAATGTTTGACCCTGATTCTTATTTATAGTCATAGCAAAACAAACACACAACGGAAACTGCCGCCGCTGAAAACTTATCGACACATTAGCATCAGATGGGATAAGCTTCATCCGTGCAATATACACAACACTACCAACATTACTACCACTAACAATTTGTGCCCCTACAACATTACAACCAAGATATGTTACAATTAAACGGGTACCATTACACAAACCAGACAAAACATCGATATTCCTAAGTAACATAACTGGCACACCCACCTTTAGTAACAACCTATGATTAGGAAGACCAGAGCAATTGATACTATTTAAAAACTCAATAGTAATCCAACGATGATCAATAACAGAATCCACATCACATCTGGAAATCGAATCACAACTAAGATACTCTTTGCATTCTCCGGGAATAAGTGCCAAGACATAATTATTAATTTCATCAACAACTCCTAAAGTTGGTCCAAGTATTGCAATATCTTCAAAAAAATTAGGAATAGACATATTTTTAAGAAGATCAGGGTAGATCGAATCAATAATATCACCGATTGGATTAGTAACATCATTTATTAATATATCTGAAGGAATTTCAACAATAGATTCACCATCCTGACCAATACCAATCTTTTCATCTCCTATATCAAGAATCCACTTAGCAAACAAACTTTGACTTTCATTTTCATCCTCATCAGACGAATATTGCAACCTCATATTTCTTGTAAGCTTCAAAACTTTACATCTACGCCATAAATGAGAAGAATTAATAGTAGCATTAACAATATCAACTCGAGTACCCTTAGGAACAACTGGTAATATTTGTCTAAAATCACCACCAAAAACAACAGTTTTTCCACCAAAAAGCAAATCACCATTTCTAACATCAATATCACTCATAATATCTTGGAGAGTTCTCTCAAAAGCTTCAAATGCAAACCTATGGATCATAGGAGCTTCATCCCATATTATCAGACTGGTCATCATCAACAACTGAGCCTTATTACTTTGTTTTGCTATATTGCAACACGATTCTTTAGATAAAACCATTGGAATTCCAAATAACGAATGAGTTGTCCGACCACCAGGTAATAAAATCGACGCAATACCACTGGAAGCAACATTCAAGACAATTTTCCCTTCAGACCGTATTTTATACGTGATTGTCTTCCCAGTTCCACCATATCCATCAACAAAAAACATTGATCCAACCCCATTATCAACAGCATTAATTATCTCTTCATATGCATTTAATTGTTCAGGATTAAGATTACTAAAATGTTCATCATGCAGCTCTTTCATTTCTCTACAATCATATTTAAACTCATTTTCCAAAAGCACATTGTTAAAACGACCACTATTAGAGATTGTGAGCTTTGGCATACACTTATAATCATCAAGACACTTTCCATTATCACGCAAAAAATTATCAACATCAAGTATACATAACTGATGCAAATCCTCGGTTGATATGTCAAAATCTATAATAAAACAAAATTAAAATAATTAACTAAATATATTGATAATTCTATAATGACTATATCTAAATAAAAAACATATAAAATAATATAAACTAACCAGGATCATTGAGCACCCTACGTCTCTGCAAAATAATATCATCTGCCAATATTCTCCATACACACTCCCAAACAGACAGAGGATCACTCATAGAGTTTGTCATCAACATCTTTGCAAACATCCTACGAAGATAGGACCCTGAATTAAGAACTGCAACTTCTTTTATAGCTTCAACAAATTCACCATCATCTTCTAACAAAAGCAAAGCCGCACAAGCTTCTCTATACGATCCATAAACAATACCATCAACAGTCCTTAAATCCTCAAAACTTTCACACCCAACTTGTACATTCAACAATAACCTCAAATAAAATAAGTCCTGATTACCATGAGGAACAAATGTCAACCTACCAACTGAACCACCCCTCTTCCGAGGCCGCCAACAACGCTCATCACTGTCATAAGTAAATGCCAATGGGAATTGACAATAAGTCAACTGTCGACCTTGTGAATATCTTCTATTAGCTTCCATCCACGCCAAAAACATTGTATCCTTATGTTTGTTTCGTCTCAAAACAGAAGTCAAATCAGAGGAGTCCTTAAAAACTACACTTTGTTGTCCTTCATCATGAAATGTCAATCTAACAACTGCGGGATTTCTAACATGGCTCTTGAATGAAAAAATTCTCCAAATAGACTATGAAGGACTTAAAAAACGACAATCATAGTACTGTTGTATCTCATCAACACATTCATCATCACAAGTCCTCAATGCAGCTGTCACACGATCAACACCCTTATTAATATATTTAAATAAATACTTGATACAGTTAGACTTGTTGCAATACTCAATATTCACATGAGCCTGATACTTCATCAATAGTTTTGGATTGTAAGGAACAACACTTCTATTATCCAAAACTATTTCCTTTTTCACAACAGTATGACCAAAATCACTTCGACGATATATCGGATACCCAGTTGCATCAAAAGTCGTATGGGAAACAAACTTTTTCGGATAAAACTTCGAGCAACGATTATCCTTCATACATGGAGATTCTCGACAACTAAACCCACATGGTCCATGAATCATAAAATTACAAACAGTCGAATAAAGTTGAGGAAAATGATTCTTATCAGGCAATTCAGCACAAATAACAGAATCAATAGCATCAGCACTCTTAAGTTTATCTCGTGCATCTAACCAAAGAAGTATATGAGCATGTGGCAAACCTCTTTTTTGAAACTCAATTGTATACATACCTTCAAATAAATTATAATTAGACATTAAAATATCATCAACAATTATAAAAAAATAAATTAAAATTGCAAATAACTAAAAAATATATATGACCTTACTTGCAATTACTCTTCCAAAAAAATGACCTTTTCGAAAATCAGCCATCATTTCATTAAGTTTTATTTGAAAAACACGACAACATATATCCGGTCGATACATTGCATAATTACGTGACTTCTCAAGATGTCTTTGGATTTCAGGCCATTTTGGATTACAGGTAAATGTTAAAAATAAATCCGGATAACCATGTCTTTTACATATCGCCATTGCATCCTGACAATTATTAAACATATATCGTTTACCACCAGTAAAAGATGATGATAAAACAATCCAAGAACCAATTGACGATGCAACCGTGTCACCCCTACTAACAGCTTCTTCAATTCCAGACAAAAAATCCGACCGTATTTTTGATTGATTTTGTCTAATAAATGATAATCTCTGTGACTCTATCATCGAATACAAATCAACCACAAACTGCTGAAACAATCGTCGACTTTTATGCAAAACAGAATCTTCAGAAATCCTTTCCATTAGTCTAAATGAAATAAATGCACAAAGTGAAACACGAACATTCTTTTTCTTTGATTTAGACTTAGTCAACGAATTTAAAGGTATATTTTCCTGATATTGATCCTCACCATAAGGAAATAACAAAGGATATTGCAATGGTATATACTTAGCATGTGTCTCATGGATCCTTTGGAAATTACCACCAGTTTCACGAATTACAATATCTCGACCATCTTCATCTTCTTCGATTTCACCAACAATTAATGCTGCAACCTCATCAATCTGAGGCATATTATATGTCTGAGCATCATGCTTCCTATTACGAAATAATCGCAAAGAAACAGGAACAGAATGATGACAACTAATATAATCTCGAACCATTCTAAAAGTCTTAACCAATGTATTATTGGCATCCATCACATCCAAAAGCTCTCTTGCTAGAAATGCATCAAGGGGATATTTGGATTCATATGAACTACATATTAAAAAAATAAGATAGAGATACATAAATTAGATAAAAACAAAATACGAAATATATATATATATATATATATATATATATATATATATATATATATATATATATATATATATATATATATATAATCAATTAATTAACTAATAATATTTGCAATTATGAATATCATTAAAATATAAAAAAATAAAAACAAAACAAACCTAAAATGTGATAGTCGATTTGACAATTCATTTTGAGTATCATATATATATAACTGTGCAAACTTTGGACGTTGACCAGACGTTGGAACCAAACTACCAAGACGATGATTATTTTGACCAGATATCACAAAATGTGGAGGACCAGGCCCAGCTTCAGTACCACAATCAATATTTCCACCCAATGAAGCATAAGAAAACATATTATTATATGAACGTATATTAGACAGAAAATTAGTACTCTTTGGGTGAACACCATTAAAAAGATTTCTCAATAATATTGGTGGTTCTTTCATTAGAGGAATTGTCACACGCCCCTTCTTACAACATAATGATATTTCAAGGGATTCACTGTCTCGATCCTTCTCAGCTCTTTCAAGATACCATATGAGAGCATTGCACTTAACACACGATGCAACCATATCACCTATATCAACATATTCTACATAATAAAAAAGATACACAATAAGAATACATATGGATACATAAGCAATCAATATAACATGGTACAAAGATTTCAACACAACACCTTGTACTTCACTTGGTCGAAAAATTTTAAAATTCGAATCATCATAGCGAACTCGATATTGACTTTCATAAGAATCAACACCACGTGCTAAAAAATCCGAAAAAAAATTCAGTTATTGAATAATAAATAAGTACAATAAAATAAATTCATCAATTATCTTGAACCTATGAGAACAAAATTTATATTAAAATTCGATGAACAATAAAATTATAAATTGGAGACCAATATTACATGAAGATGGATTGTTTGTTATATCCAAGTTTTTCCTCTTTAAATATATGCTCCCAGCTCTTGAACGATTTACTACAATAATAACAATAATTACACATCCCATTAATAACATTATATAAAAAAAAATCATACCAACATGATACAACATATATAACTACAAACTCACATCCACGCCTAATAGTAATTTTTTCAACAACACGTCAAGACTTAAGTCGCTTGATTCGCAAGATTTCTTTACGCAATCTACGTCTCTCCTTACAGTTACGTTGATAAACCCCTAACATATCCATTGTCACATACAACGACAACAAACAATAACACAAAAACTCCTCAATCAAATTCAACAATTATAATCTTAATATTCAGTTCTTTCAACATAACAACAATTGTCAACATCTACTCTTTGTCTTTAATACCAAATTATTTAAAAAAAACTCAAGTACAATTAGATAGATATGATCGTTACATACACCACTATATATATATATATATACACATACTAAATAAGGCAACACACATTCTACATAATTTATTTTATTATTTATCAAATCCACAACAAACACTTTTTAAAATCATCAGCCAAATGTCACTCACAAATTACATATAAAATCCAACTTGTCGTTTATACACTACAGCTTCCTCATTAAGCTTACTAAATATATGACACTTAATCAAAACGCAACAAACCACGTGGAACAATTTAAAAAAATAATATCCTAATTATTAAAAAAACAACAGTTCACTGATAAAAAAAAAAAAAAAAAACACCAATTCACATTCAACAATGCACCACCCAATAAAGTTAAATATAACAAAATACGTTATATTTATAATAAAAAATTAACAATTTAAAATAACTTAAAGCAATAAATCTCATTAAAAAATAAAAAATAAAGCAATAACTAATATAAAAATTTCAATAAATATAAATACACACTAAACCAAACTACACCACAAAACGCAAATACGCAATAATATTAATTAATTGAAACTTAATAATTACACACACTCAATCCACCATACATGTACTTCACATCCTCACATAGTGCCAAATATCCAAATCAAATCTTACATAGATGAGCATTTCAACCCAATAATATTATAAAATTCACCATCCCATATAGTCTACTTGACCTAGTACAATAGCAACAGCAACCATAGCTAAACACATTATTAGTAATAGCCATGCACACAACCCAAAGAGAAAACACGTCAAGACCAGCCTGATATCTGTGCAGTCGCACCGAAACAATGATTGGACAACACAATCAGACAACATCACACGCAAAACACTTATATCAACACTACATATTAATTTAATATTAACACACAACCCAAAAAGATTTCAACCAAACTACCCAAGACTAACCAAACCAGCGTGCAACCAAAACAATGATTTGGTTCAATAATAGAACAAACTTTTACATATTATTATTATGAAATCATACCATTTATACTGTATCACATAATAACAAAAAAACAACAAAAAATAAAATAACACTTTAAACAACAAATAAATACCAATTATACAAAAATTAACAAACCAAAATTACATTGAATTCAATTTAAATTTTAATTTAAAATCAAAGCGACAAAATCAAACACTAAACATCTTACATTCATATTCTATTAAAAAAAAACAAATAAGATCAATACACAATCAACCAATTCATAATTAGGGGTGTTCATGGGTACGGGTCAATCCGCGAACCCGCCGATCCAACCCAACCCAACCCACTAATTACCCGAACCCGCTCATATACGGGTAGAACCCGGCCCAACCCATCACACCCGCATATAATTGGTTCGGGTATCGGATTTAGCTTTTTGAACCCGTTGACCCAACCCGTATACCCTTTCATTCTACTATTGTACTACACTACTAGTACTAATGTACTATTATTATTTTGTTAACTCTTTTAATTTCATGAGTCAATTTCTCAATTCTTTCCTTATTCATATTTATGTAATCAATTTCCCACAAATCACTCAATCAAACTTCAAAATTTCTCACAATGATTCTACTTTATATAGCCCTCCTCACTCTGCCATTTCTTCATCTTTTCCGCTGCCACCATCCGTGCCGTCTCGATCAACCATCGTCTCCCTCTGTTCTGGAATCATCTGCTTTGTGAATCAGGTTTGTTGATTCGTCTCCCCTTATTTAATCCTCTGTTCTTTAATCCTTCTATTTCAAGTTCTATTTTTCTTTCTTTCTATTTCATATTTATTTCAAGTTCTGGTTTTTTCTTTCTTTCTTTATATTTCATGTCTTTATATCATTACTCATATAATGTAATAGAAACTCAAGACTCAATTGCTATGATAAGTAGATTCAATTTTTAATCTTTCTATTTTAAGTTCTTGTTTTTTCTATTTTTGAATGTTCTTTCTATTTTGTTGTTATGTTGTTTTAGTATTGGTTTTTAATATTATTTTTTTTTATAGAAAATGGAAGTGGAACAAGCAGAAATGGCCATTGGAAATGTTGCTCATCCTCCTATACAAGGACAAGAACAGCCACTGCAACCAAGTGCAGTAACAGAGGTAACAAAAAGAAAACCCATCAGAAAACCTTCTGAAGTTTGGAAACATTTTGATAGGCTTAAAAATAAGGCTAAATGTAAGTATTGTGGAAAACAATATGCAGCAAATAGTTCTAGTCATGGAACCTCTAACATGATTAAACATTTGAAAGTGTGTCCAAAAAACCCAAATAGGGAAGTCGATAAAAGACAAAAGACTATAGCTGTTGGAAAAGAGAGTGAGGATGATCCTAATAGTGTTAGTTTAAAACTTGTTGATTTTAATCAAGAGCGAACTAGAATGGCTCTTGCTAAGATGATAATTATCGATGAGCCTCCTTTTAAATATGTTCAAAATGAAGGGTTTAAGATGTTCATGAGTGAGGCTCAACCAAGATTTAAAATTCCTTCTCGTGTTTCTGTTGCTAGAGATTGTTTGAGTCTGTATTTTGATGAGAAAGAAAAATTGAAATCTATATTGTCTGCGAATAAACAAATGGTGTCACTAACCACTAATACTTGGACATCAATTCAAAATATGAATTATATTGTGTTACAGCTCATTATATTGATGATGAGTGGGATTTGAAGAAGAGGATATTGAGCTTTGGTTTAATTGCTGACCATAAAGGTGAAACCATAGGCATAAATTTAGAAAATTGCATGAAGGATTGGGGTATTAAGTCTATTTGTTGTGTTACTGTTGACAAATAATCAACAAAACTAAATTAAATATCCCATTATTACATTTTGAAATTTCCATAAAACGTTACACAACAATGAATAACACCCATCATAACTAATTATCTGGATTTCTAAATAATTATCACCATTAGGAGCATTAAAAATTATCCTATCCTTAGCACGAACACCTTTCTCCTTGACATATTTCTTCCACCCAGAATAAATGAATTTATCCTCATCATGCCTCGTAGACGTAAGAATTGGGGATCTAATAACTTTTCTAGTATCAACATCCACAAGATAAACATTTAGATGAGAGTTCTTCAAACAATTCCTGGAATAATCCCGTGGAAAATTCTGAACACGAAAAAAATATTTAAAATAAAACTCAAAAACATTATTTCTACAATACACATCAAAACAAATTAAAAATCAAATACCATGACATTTTTTCCCTTGCAACTGAGGCTGTAACATCCAACTCCCAATTAAAAGAGATAACACGCCGGCTATTGCGAGAACAACTGCGTATTTACCTCATAATTAATAACCAAATTAACAATAAAGACTTAAATTTATACCATATATCAAAGTAGCTTACTGATCCGCTGTCGCACACGGGTCAAAAACGAGTTTTAAAAGGTAGTTTAGAATAAGCGACACTCGAGTATCGTATCGCAAGGACTCTCAATTGGTTTATCAATATTAGAATCAAATGAAGAACTGTAAATTTGGGGGGTTTTGGTTTTGATGAAATAGTTGAAAAAAGAGTTCGGAAATTCAATAATCAAAGACGATCGATTCATTGGTTTTAGGAAAAATTCGTTCATTATATATCCATCATAGGTTACTCATATATTCATTCAAAGGTCTATGCTTGGCTGGTTACGAAACTAATTAAACAAGCGATAATCAGATTCGTAGGAATTCATTCGATTAAGCAAGGAATGTCTTCAACCAACCATGGGCAATGAACAAGCGCCATTAGAACACGGTTGATATCATTAGAAAATTCAGCCAGCCCTTTTGCTAAGCGCAAAAGCTTATATCAATTCTATTCAAATTAATTTAAACAAGCGGAAAATTAATTCGAATAATCTCAACGGCATAAACTCATCACAAAATAATTAAGCATCATTAGCAATGAAATTCATACAGAATAAAGAGGCATGAATTGATACAAGACAACATAGACATGTAAACGAAATTGTAATTAGAATCCGAACCTCAGGAACACATGAACGAAGTTTCCGTATACCAACGAATCAACCTAGGGTTGCTAGTTCTCCATGAGAAAGTAGCAGCCTTTCTTTTCTAATTTGTGTGAACTCAGCATGCCTCTCCCTAGGCTGATTTATCAGTTTATATAATACAAGGAATATTGAAATCCAAAAGTCATGGAAGAATTACAAAAGACCAAAATTAAACTTCCACTTAGGCCAATAAGTCTGCCACTTTCCACGAATTATTAAGGACTTTTGCAGTCTGAAACAGCTCCTCCACTCAACATTAAACTTGTAGCTCTGTCTCTTAGCTTTCCAACGCAACTGACCGCACCACAATCCGATACTCGAAGCTCCAGTTATGAATTTATTCGTGCAGACTGCTAATGCTGAAAAATAAAATACGAAAATAAAATAAAGGTTAAAATAAACTTAAATCTAAAAACACAATAAAATAGTAAAAATATTAACACAAACTAGAGAAATGCCTAAGTACAATAGTAGAAGAATGTGCATCTAAATGCACTGATCAAATTCCCCCACACTTGAACTTTTGCACCCCTGAGCAAAATTTAAGAAAAAGACTTCAAAAAATGGAAGAGAAGAAAAACAAGGCATAATGCAAAGTCATAAGCAATCATCACATTCCAAAATTCAAGGAGTATAACAATCATGAACAACATCTTAAAACATGTGTAATGAACAAGGTGGCTATTAGACTAAAAAGTGCTTAAAAAATGATAGAACCTCACGGAATATTTGTATAAAGTGCACTCAATCACTCAAAAATGGAGTGTCAAGGACAGTGTTTACGCTCAAAGCACATCATCAAAGTTAGCACTGTCATAAGCTTGACAAGCCTCTTCCTTCCCCAAAGATGGAGGACATCCACACAATGAAACACATGCACACAAAGATCAAAAGGTCTTTATTAAGGTTGTAACGGGGCCAAGGTGAAGGTGGTGTAACCTAAGGGAAACTAGGCTATAAAATCTAAGAAGATAAAGAAGCATGAAATTCAATTGAATATTAATAAGCATGAGGGTTAATGGAGCTCAACAAAGTGCAGTGACATAGTAGAACATGTCAAATCAACTCAAAATATTTGAACTAAACAACATAACTCCTTCACATCCTAAGATATTTTTCTTTTCACACCTTGAAATCCAAATTTGCCCATTTCTGACCTTCTCTCTCCTTTTTTTTTTCACATTTCTTTTTCTGTCTTTTTTTTTTTTTTTTTGTATATTTTTCTTCTTTTCTATTTTTTTTTTCATACCAACTAAGCATCATACCAACAAGACATTTCCCTTTCACAATTCATATCAACATTAGAACCAAATTTTGAGCACCTCCACACTTATCATAATTAAAATTCAAGCTCTTTATCCCCTAAATTGGGACACAAAAAGAATGGATACAAACAAAGGCTTAATCGGCTTGTAATGAGCTATAAAACCAAGAATGGGAATAAAAGGCTCAAAGGGGCTTAACAAGGGATAAAATATCAGGGTAAGCTTATTTGGCTAAAAGTAGCTTATGAAAGAAAATTGCCTAGATCATTTCAGTACATGCATGTGAAACAAGTGCTTCAAGAGTCAAGTCAAGTTTTAGAAGTAACTAACAATATGAGTGAACCACACAAGAAACAACAAATTGCTGGAGGCTCAAAATCTCACAAAGTTTCAATGTTCTATCACAAATGACGCACAATCTAGTATCAAGTCAACTCATCACACGACACAAGCAAAAATGTTATCCATATCATGACATACACCTCTAGGCCTAGAACAATGAAACTACTCATAACAGTTGCATGCATGCCAAAAACTTTTTTTTTGATATCTTGATTTTTTTTTTGATTTTTTTTTTAAAAAGAAAGACTAAAATTAAAAATAAAATAAAACAACTAGATGTAAATTGTTCCCCCCCACACTTAAATCAGACATTGTCCGCAATGTAAAAATAAGTATATAGTGAGAAAAAGGAAGGAACACACCCGAGAGTTTAAGGTGTAGCAGCTGTAGCTTCCATGTCTGGTGGTTTTGGTGGAGGCCTTTCCGCATTACGAACACATAAAATAGGCAAAAGTGAATCACAAGTGAACTTGAATTGTAGTAAAAATTCTGGTGGCTTACGAGGGATAGCCAACACATACGGTAAGCCTGCAATAACAAAAGCATGGATATCAAACAATCCATAGTTAGTTTGTGAGTCATATAAATTGGGAGGAAGAGATGCACAAATTGTGAAAGACAACTGCTTGTTGCGTGGCTTAATCAGAGGTTCCACCAACAATCTTTGTGCTATAGACAATGGTTGCTTCCGGCTAAAATCCACATTTTTTGTTTCACCTTCAAGAGTTATTGAATTTGTTGGGATTTCGGCACAAGTGGTTGTCGGCATCAAAATGTCCTCTCCTAAAATGGCTGCACTGATCTCATGACAAATATTACAAACACCACATTCACAAACAAATATTTCACAAGATTTATCAACTTCAAGAGAAGTATATAATTCATCCAAATCAGAGTTCAAGAAATTTTGTGGTGTAATCTCTTTCATGCATTCACTTGAATTTTTGTTGCTTATTTTGTGTTCATCAGAGGAAATAAACACTCTTTTAATAGACTCACCTGGAGATTCATCAAGACTATCACATTGCATTACCTCTAATAGTGCAACGGGTTGTACATCATCATGAGACATCTTGTTCTGCCGAATTTGATTGGCATTGGAGACTATTTGCTCAACTTGGACTGCTAAACTTTGAAGAGAGGATTGCATCCATTCATCCATTTGCTTATTATATTCATCCATCTGCTTTATCATTTCTTCCAAACTAGGTTGTGGCTCAACCACCAATGAATGATTTTGTTGAAACTGTGGATGTGACCAAATAGGCTGCTCCGCAAGATAGGAATTTTGCTCTTGATAGTATCGTCCTTGAAAATTACCTACAAATTGAGTCTCACCACAAAAAGTAGTATCTAACAACAAAGGACATGCATTGCTACCATGAAAATTGGAACAAATATTACAAATCGCAAGTGGAATATGATTTTGATAGCATGATTGTTGTTCTCTTGCTCCCAAGCAACTAAGGATATAAGCCAACTGATCCAACGAGTCTCCCATTTTTATTTTGTTTTTTATTTTTGGTAAAAATAAAATAAAATAAAATAAAGAGAAAAAAGAAAAATCTAATTACATAAAATCTAAAAAATTAAATAAAAATACAGCCTAAAATCTCTACAAATCAAAAGAAACTGAGTCTAATATTGGCTAAAATCAATAGAGAGTCCCCGGCAACGGCGCCAATTTGATCCGCTGTCGCACACGGGTCAAAAACGAGTTTTAAAAGGTAGTTTAGAATAAGCGACACTCGAGTATCGTATCGCAAGGACTCTCAATTGGTTTATCAATATTAGAATCAAATGAAGAACTGTAAATTTGGGGGGTTTTGGTTTTGATGAAATAGTTGAAAAAAGAGTTCGGAAATTCAATAATCAAAGACGATCGATTCATTGGTTTTAGGAAAAATTCGTTCATTATATATCCATCATAGGTTACTCATATATTCATTCAAAGGTCTATGCTTGGCTGGTTACGAAACTAATTAAACAAGCGATAATCAGATTCGTAGGAATTCATTCGATTAAGCAAGGAATGTCTTCAACCAACCATGGGCAATGAACAAGCGCCATTAGAACACGGTTGATATCATTAGAAAATTCAGCCAGCCCTTTTGCTAAGCGCAAAAGCTTATATCAATTCTATTCAAATTAATTTAAACAAGCGGAAAATTAATTCGAATAATCTCAACGGCATAAACTCATCACAAAATAATTAAGCATCATTAGCAATGAAATTCATACAGAATAAAGAGGCATGAATTGATACAAGACAACATAGACATGTAAACGAAATTGTAATTAGAATCCGAACCTCAGGAACACATGAACGAAGTTTCCGTATACCAACGAATCAACCTAGGGTTGCTAGTTCTCCATGAGAAAGTAGCAGCCTTTCTTTTCTAATTTGTGTGAACTCAGCATGCCTCTCCCTAGGCTGATTTATCAGTTTATATAATACAAGGAATATTGAAATCCAAAAGTCATGGAAGAATTACAAAAGACCAAAAT
The DNA here is from genome assembly GCA_954870985.1 of Trifolium fragiferum. Taxonomy (NCBI): domain Eukaryota; kingdom Viridiplantae; phylum Streptophyta; class Magnoliopsida; order Fabales; family Fabaceae; genus Trifolium; species Trifolium fragiferum. Next base: position 4,217,805 of record OX940789.1, on the reverse strand, counting down.
TAAACTTCCACTTAGGCCAATAAGTCTGCCACTTTCCACGAATTATTAAGGACTTTTGCAGTCTGAAACAGCTCCTCCACTCAACATTAAACTTGTAGCTCTGTCTCTTAGCTTTCCAACGCAACTGACCGCACCACAATCCGATACTCGAAGCTCCAGTTATGAATTTATTCGTGCAGACTGCTAATGCTGAAAAATAAAATACGAAAATAAAATAAAGGTTAAAATAAACTTAAATCTAAAAACACAATAAAATAGTAAAAATATTAACACAAACTAGAGAAATGCCTAAGTACAATAGTAGAAGAATGTGCATCTAAATGCACTGATCACTTACAAACCAAGTCCATTACATAAAACTCCAACATCAAAGCTATTATACCTCCAAGCTCCACACACAACACACCAAACATCCAAATTTACTTCAAACAAAAGACTCAACACACATTGCAACGTCCAACCAAACAGGAAATATAATACATTGTTTCCTAACAAACACTCATCAAACTAATTATACATATAATAAAACACCATCAAACTACACAACACATCACACTTTTGCACGCTTCACTCCAGATGAGCTCCCAGCCTCATTGCCATCCCTGTTTCCATAAGCACCCTGAATATACTCACTAATCAGATCACTGGTTTTCTGAGTAACAGGAACACCTCTTGCATACAGCTTCTTCTTTTCACAACTCTAAAGCCTCTTCCTAACAACCTACAAAATATTCGAATCACAACAAAATTAACAACCATATATTTCACATAGTACTCAATACATCAATCAACAATAAATCAAAAAACAAATTCACCTTTGAAGGAGTATTGTATAAACCCTTATCAGTAAAAAACTTGATCACAGTGGGATGGTTAGAAACACGAAGCAATTCAAAAGGAGGTTGACTAAAATCACATCCATGAGAAGTTTTCTTCACAATAAACATCATGCTCTTTCCCATAACAGCCCTAAAAGCCTCATAGAAATCATTAGAACTAATTGTCTGCACACACAAAACAACCAAAACACAAACAAATATTATAAATATCAATTTCCATATCAAAACACAGACAATGAACTTATCAAACACATCAAATTAACACCTATAAACACATAACACATAATTTTCATCACAATATTCAACCTTTTTCGAAGAGTTAGTAACAGCCACATCAACCATAATATGATCAAACCCACGAAAGAGTGCAAATCCAGTCTCATCTTCAACCTCAACAGTAACTTTAACCCTGCACAAATTATTAATAAGCTATAAACTTCAACAACAACAACATAAATACATGAGTATATTATTTAATATATCAAATTCACAACAGAACAAACATATATAAATAAACTTACTTTGGACAAACAACTAACTCCTTAGCATGACATTTTGTGCAGTGAAATGCACCAATGTATCCATTATATACCTCAGGACAGCTACAAATAGGATACCACCATGGATTCAGCTGAACAATATCAAGCATTCTAGCATTGACAATGAAAGTACCGAGTTCAGGCTCAGATTTCAACTGAGCAACTGTTTTAACAGTGAAACCCTTGATAAAATCCATTGCATGAGACAATGGAATGTGACAATTCTTTCGAATCAAACCACCATAATTGGGACTGGTTTCCAGATATTCCACCAAACTATATAAATTGTACAAATTTAACAACTTATAAAACATGAAAATAAAGTAACTGATGTTGTGAATTCGACATAAACTCACACCAATAAAAACTTGATGTGTGGGGGCAAGCGTAACAAGCAACCAAATATAAGGACAGGATAGAGACGATGATGCAATAATTCAAACAATAAAACACGGCAAGAAGATAAGAACACACGATCAATTTGTTTACCCAGTTCGGTGTTAATGAACCTAATCTGGGGGAGGGAGCAGCCCTTCCGTTCTACTATGATCAAATAGTCACCACTTTACAAGAGTTTCCCACAATTGGGTACAAGGAATTAGCAACCTAATTCTACCCAAAACCCAAATCTCTTCCCGTGGCCAAGAGACTCAATTTGACCTAGTCTACCCAAGGTGTCCCACAAGATAATCCCAAAAGTAGTTTGCCCTAGGATTCACAACCTTAGCCTTTTGTGGTGGCAAACCCCAACTCTCTACATCTTGTCGCTCTCACTCTCTCTCAATTTTTCTATGAATAAGACAATCCCTATTTATAGAAAAATATATGCCTACTTATTTTAAAAGATAATCTTCTAAAATAAAAACCAAATCTCATATTGTTTTTAAATAGGATATATTTAAAAACAATATGAGATTTGGTTTTTATTTAAAATCAATCCATTTTAAAACAAAACAAATCCAAGTCAGAATATCCTCCAAGAAAATATATTTTCCACAAAAATCTCCAAAGCAACTCGTGCCCGCGCCCGGCGCAATCAACAGAACCAAACTCCCCTTTTCAGAAGCTTCCTGGCACGCGGCGCAGCTGGCAGATTCTTCAGGATTTTCTGACTTCTTGTGACCGAGATTTTAAGGCATATCCAACAACTGACATAAGTCATTCATTCGTACAATCAATACATACCCATTCCTAAAATTGACCACCTCAGCAACATGAGGATCAACAAATACCCTAGTAACACCTTCTACCCCTTGAACCATTGGAGAACCTAATAAACAATACAAAATAAAAGATAAGACAACAATAAAGAAAAGTAAAATTGCACCAATCATTAGAGACAAAACATGAAAACCTTGAACATAATTGATGTGAGCAAACTGCAACACCACAATAGGAAACCCATTAACTGAAGACTTTACTCCAGCATGAAATGCATCAACCAAGTCACCACACAGCTCACACCAAAATGAATTGCTACACAAAATTAAATTCAATCAACAAAAATAAAACAAAATAGAACACAAAACATCGTTCACAAAACAATACACCTAAAATATATGACAAAAACCTTTGATCATTGAGCTTAAATGTGACAGATCGAGTAACTTTGTCATCAGGATAAAAGTTCTTGTCATGTGTCACCCTCGTAACAACACCAACTACATCTAAAACAAAACATAAATTTCAAACAACAAAGAATCAACTCCAAAACCAAGTAAAGTTAATAGAAATGACCCAAAATTAAACGACAAAAACAACAATCATTAAAATACTCACCAACCAAATACAAAAAGCTCTTCTTCTGCCTCAAAACATTCTCAGCATCAACCAAGGACAACCTAAACATTGGTATGAAAGAGCTCTCACAAGGCATAACCTTGGTATGCTCATTGAAAATAAACCTACACTTATGATAACTTGCAAGCAAAACCCCCACATTATATCTTATTGTCACCGCCGAAATACGATAAACACCACCTTCCACAATCTGTTCATCGAACAAACCAAGAAGAGAAGCAGGAATAGATGCTTGAATCTTATGACCCTATCAAAAAATAACACAAATCCACTAAATAAAACAACACTCACAACAACTCAAAAATTTAAGATATCTAGTAAAAAACTTAGTTATCAACAACAGATTTAGTTATTAAAACTCACAAGTTTATCAATCAGAACCATATCAACAGCCCCACGAGATCCAAGGTTTGAATGCTCACCAACCCTCCATTTCTTAAGCACCCTAACCTCGTAAACACCACCAACACTATCAATGTTCACTGAAATAAGATCGGATACCACAAGATCACATCCAGAATTCATATTCATAGCTAAAACAATTAGAAACCCCAACAGGAATTATGGAAAATAGTTTGAATAAAGCTGAAAAGAAAAGTTTAGAAGAAGAAGTGGTATCCTGTCTGTGAGCATAGACACATACATATATATAAAAAGAAAGAGACACTTTTCAACTTTTATAACCTCCACATGTAAGCAACAACAAATAAAATAATATAATATATTAATAAGTTAAACATTTTTGAAAGAAAGACAACACCGAAACTTCTTAGACTAATAGTGCACACAAATATCAATCACAAACCTAGATTAAACACCACAAACATATAGATACCACCTATATAAAACTTATGACGTCACAAATTAGACTGAATAGTATCAGCAGCTTATATCTATAACATTGTTATGACACTCAATTGATCTTTCAACTTTCAATTGAAAAAAAATAACAATAACAATTTTTAAACAACAATAAACTAAAAACTAACCAAAACAGTCACGATATAAATAAAAAATTAATATAGATAAAAACTTTATAAATTCTTAAATATAGTACATATAAACTAATTAATATATAAGTCTAGAAAGAATAAACTATATAAATATATCAATATTTACATATCTCCAACCACAAAGAATTAAAATAACTATAAAAATAATATAAAATTAGAAACACCAAACAGGAAAAAAACTTCTATAAATATAAAAATAAAAATCCACACACTAAATGCGTTATTAAAAACAACACTATGATAACAAAAGCATTAACAAATTAAATAAATCACATGAAATTAATCCAACAATTAAAACCAGCAATAATCCTTAAAAAAGATACTTATCCTTTCATTTTTAATTATTATTATTATTATTATATATACAAATACACACACACACACACACACACATATATATATATATATAGGGGATGTATCAAGTGAGAAAGGAGTTTCTTATGTGAGAGTGAGAGGACTTATTGTGAACCCTTTGATCATATCAAGCGGTTGAGATTAAAAAGGATTTTAATTGAGTCTCGTGCACCTTGTTTACTTTATCCTAACTAACTATTCCACTTCGCCTGTACCACAGTTTCCACCGTCTCTAGTTGAGTCTATCTTTGTTGTGATTTTTATCCCAGCTTCCACTTTCAGCCGATTCCATTAGTAGTGAAATTGCTAATCATGGTTCTCTCATGTTTCAATTTCTTTTTTAATTTTTCTTAGTTGCTTTTATATTTTTAAGGTTTATGTTTGAGATTCTTGTTTCTATCTGGTTTCCACATTCATACCTCCAACGTGAGTATAATTTCTATAATTTGGCAATAACACGTTTTTTTCGGTTTGGTTTCACCAAGCGACTTTTTCTTTCTATGCTTTTTTAGAGGCAAAAGTGATCAACTAATTATCAATATTGATGATAAATTAGATATGTCCACCGATTGAGAAAGAAAAAAGTGAATATCAATTTATCTTTTTACAATTTCGTTGTTAGTATATGCGATTGAGGAAGATGGACGCCGACGCCGTTAGTCGTTTGTGGATGGATGGCGCGTGGTTTTGCTTCATGAATGAGGGTTTGTTACCAATTTGATTCACTGCAGGCAACACACACTGAAATTTTTAAGGATAGTTATGATTTCAGCCGTTAGATTTAATCCAAAGATTAATATTTAGTCTTGATACATCCCCTATATATATATATATATATATATATATATATATATATATCATGTGGATCACCAAAAAAAAAATATATAAAAAAAATTATCAAATTAAATAAAACTACAATATCTACCGAAAAATATATCATCCACAATGTAAACCTTTTAACATCACTTTTATATACAATAAAAAAAAAAAAAAAAAAAAAACGAACTCTATCAATATAAAATTTAGAAGATATAGAAAAATTTAGATATATAATGCTCCAGTTATCATTGAATATTATCAAATATAAAAAAAAATGATATACATTATATTACATCTAATACGAATTATAAGCAAATTTTCTAATACTAATTATAAGCAAATTTCCAATATTTAATACTATTAGATATCTAATATATATATATATATATATATATATATATATATATATATATATATATATATATATATTCCAAATTAAAAACTACATTTAAGAATATATACACTATATTCTAACTATTCTTCAAAATTATAAATTTATATATAAACAATAGTAGAGACACAATTAAATATTCTATAATCATTTAGGTCAATTTCATGTAGTTTTTATCTATATTATTCATCTAGAGTGCTTTATTAAGGTAACATATATTACAACTATTTGACACATTTGCATTAATATAATAAAATATAAAGAAGATATAACAAAAAATAAACATTCACATTATACATTAATTGTAAATATACATAGATACGATAAATAATAACACCACCACAAAAGATAGTGTACTACACAACATTACACATTAAACCATAACTCCACATTAAGTCAACCTTACAACAATAGAGTACTTAAACACAATAGAAACTCAACTAACAATTACATAAAGTAACTATATAGGGAACATAACTACTACTTAGTCACTACACACACTACAGAAACCCAAAATAGTAGCTACTACACATGGAAAACCACACCAGAATCACCACATCTCTCTCCAAAACATCAAACCAAATCCAACCAAACACCAAACCACCAAATCAAACAATTCATGCAACATTAGAACCATTCTTATTAACAACATTCTTATCCTCAACACCATCACAGCAACCATAAATATCAGCAATTTTTTTAACCTTCACAGCACCATCACAACCTTCATCGTATGTAAGCTTCCTCCTAACAGAATTCTTTCTCCCAGAATAAATATACTCCTCCATGTAAGTTGACCTCCCATTTGCCAAACGCTTCCTTCCATGCTTGAAAGAAGATTTCGCTTCAACAACCGGTTCATCCACAGGCACATCACCAACTTTTTCCAACGCATTTGACTGTTGCATGCAAACAGATCACTCATCAACCACCATTATCTAGATCTCCAGTACAAAATTTTATAATTAACAACCTACCACATTATTAACAACACGTGTATCAACAAAAGAATCAACTTCCTTATCAGCACCCTTATTTGACTCCACGGATGAATAATAGACATATTGACCTTCACTCAAGTCCCTACCCATCAGCGCATTTCCATCACCAACCTACAACAACAATATACATTAGATCCAAAACCACTAAACACACATCATCCAACAAAGTTCATATGTAAAGACACCAACAAAATCACCAAAATCTGGAAAAAAACTCATCAAAAAACACCCTCAGAACTTCAACTTCAGAACACACAGAAACAACATCAAAAGCAGGCATTCCATCAAAATCAATGGGATCCCTTTTCTCTACTTTGAAAAGATAAGGTTCACCATAAAAACACTCCATCTCATAAGGATATAGCGAAGAACTCTCTCCCTGAAAACAAACAATTCAACCAAATCAACTTTACAAAAATCCAAAACCAATGCATGCAAACTAATATCAAAGAAAAATACATCTACATACCATAGACAACAAAATGGGACATGTCTCTATTGCAAAATTCTGAACATCCTTATCATAAGCAGCAAAGACAGCCTTACTATCACCATGGACAACCTTCATTTTCATCCTAAACCTGACATAATAATACATAAAATACACAAATAAGTATACTGGACATTGTATCATTATATTAAAATCAACCACCTAATTAAAAATATATATATTATTGATTAAAATACTTAGGCATCTTCTTGGATTCTTCTTCATTAAACCACATATCAACACCCTCAACAATAGAATCAAACCACACAGGTACAACAACAACACCATCCAATGGTGAATCAAGCAACTCATGCAATCTTTTCAAAGGAAACCCACGCATGAAATTTCTCAACTTCTTCTTGTGCTCACCAACAACAGACCCCATTGCAATTATTTCCAATACAAACCAAATAAGCAAAAGAAGCTTGGCACACCACTAATACCAAATGAGAATAGCTTATATAGGCAACCAACACATCACCTATCCAAATTCGAAATTTTCATTTGGGAGGGAAAAATACCAATTAAGACACTTAAGCCATAAATACATAAAAAATAAACACATTCCAAAATACCATATTCATAAACGTCAATTTTTTTTCCATACAATCCAACAAAAAATACTTCTCACATATAAAAACCCAAAACCAAACAAACAAAACAAAATAATAAAAGTCCATCAAAACTATGACATCTAGCCCAAGTTACTTAAACACACATAATAATATCTTACTATATAAATATTCACAAATACTATAAACACCACCCATTACCCTAGCACCCCCCCCCCCCCCCCCCCCCCTACCCACCCCACGCTCATCTATACAATTTATGCAAAACCATAGCAAATTAATACAAACCATTAAAACCAAAATATCCGCCCAAAACACTTAAAACCAAAAAAAACATAACTTCTAATGAACATAATCACAATTACTATCAAAACTAACAATCAACCTAACATCACCCCTTTAACTCAACGCAAAACCAATATTTCATGCCAACGGAAAAAAAAAAAAAAAAAAACCACCAAATTAACTAATAAATAATATAACAACCAAATAGACGACGCTAAAATATACACATTGTTTCACATAATAATACCACCCTCTTAAAAAACAATATTTCATCTAGCTTATTTATAAAAAAATCAACTACCAACATGCATTCAACTATACTAATAAATATTCACCAAATAATAGTTAAATTGAACACATTATTCATATCATTACACAACTTAACAACACAAATAACATAAACAAACAAATAATAAGTCGCACATGTATTATCGCAGATAAGGTAACCATTGACAAATTAAGTGCCCTTCACCTAGCAACTTCCAAGTTTATAATATACAAATTCTTATTGCAATACAGCACAAGCAATTCAAGGCTGTACCCTTTATCTATACTATTTCCTTTGGCCTCTAGATCACTCCTTACGCTTAGATGTACTTTAATACTTCTGTTTCCAGTTCAAAAATTAATTTACCGAAACACTATTTTTTTTTTAAAATGAATATTATAATACATCTCACCTAAAGTTCAATTTATATATATTCATTTTATACAAATGCAAACTCTGTATCAAATTTCAAAACTCATCTCATATAAAACCCAACCACGCCTAGCTCCACTAATTTGATTCGCCAAAACTCATCAAACTTATATTATATTCTTTAGATATCTTATACTAAATTAATTACCATTGAAGTTTAATCAAAAAATAACGACTCTCCTCAAACTGTATGTACTTGTTTCAAACAGAAAGATTCAAATTCATGTACAGTTTATCAAACAAAATAAATTTAATCAAATTTTACAAAAAATAATTCAAATTAACGCAACTCAGTTTTATCAGTTTCACAATTTGTACACTTTACACAGATAACTAAGCAAACAAATTATACCAACAATTACATACAACTTAATTTTCATTAATTATACAAACATATTACATATTAGTCAGTCTAGTACATTACAACTTATAAGGACCTATTATAAGACCAACACCACCAACATAACTATGGGCTTCATAATACACAAATAGCTTCACACTAACACTAATCCACACTATAACTATAACAGACCAACAGATACACTTGAATATCAATACACGCCATTGCCCATAATAACCACCAACATATTAGACACACATATTATTACCATAAATACACACTGTCCTTGATAACCACCAATCACATATAATATAGACAACAAAACATATCACACAACAACTCAATCAAAATACACACGACATGCATCTACTGCTTCTCAATCTTCACCCTCCTCAGCTTGCCAGTGGAATGTTCCATGTTTTTCTTATCAATAGACCTTGACAATTTCCTCTTCACTGTAACAGGAACATCAGTCCTTACATCTTCTTTCCCAATTGAGGCTGAAGGAGTCACAATAAGATCATCAGCAAACTCCAATGCATGCAGATCAACACCATCAGATGACTCATCAAGATCCCCCTCTCCATTATCAGACACCAAATTCACTTCATTAGATAACACCTAGACAATTCAAACAATAACCTATTAGATGCATATTTCATTAATCAAATATATTAAAAATTCATTCAATATCCAACAACCAAAACAAAATAAAAACAATCAAACCTTTTTTGGTGATTGAAATGGACACTGAGCACAAAAAGCCTTAATGATACCAGAATCAATACAAACCCTCTTGACCCTAAAACCATCATCAAACTGAGAAACAGCACCAATTGACCGGTCAACAACGAATAGCATCTTCATTCCAATTAAACTATCAAATTCAACTGGATGTGGACCCCCACTCTTAGCCTACACAATTAACAACCAACCTAAGACTTGAAACAATTAACACAATTAACTTACAACAACAAACTACATTTACCTTAGACTGAGCAACGAAAAAAGCAAATGACTTCTCCATAATGTAACTCATATCAGAATCAAACAAAACAAACACACAAGATGTTTTCCCATCAGCAACCTCCAACTTCACCCTAAACCTATTTAAAAAAGCAACAAACAGGACATATCAAACAGATTATAACCAACGATCATCCCACAATATATAATCTAACATAATAAATATAAACGAATAAAAACTGAATACATTAAATATCAAATCAAACACAATTCAGAAAACAAAAATACCTTGGTATTACTTGAAAAACATGCTTATCACATGCACCACAAAAATAAGAACCAGAATCAGGTACAACAGCTTTGTGGCATCTACATGCAGGATACCACCAATCCTGACCATCAACTACACCAATAACCTCACCACACACAACATACAAACCAACATCAGATAATTCAACCAACTCCCCAATAGTTTTCCTTGTATGCATTCGAAGAAACTCTTCCTCAGCAGTTGGCTTGGCAGACTCACCAAGCAAGGCAACAGATGAATCAAGATCTATACCATGAACAGCAATCCTATGCATATCCATTAACAATCACATACAAACAAATTAATTAAAATGTAACAAAACTAATACCAAATTTTAATTTCCAAACATCTCAAGTTCATATAATCAACACTACCTATTCTTAAAAATTTCAACCTCTGGTATATCAGGATTAACCATGATCCTTGTGGTGCTAATTACATTCTGGATGGATGCTTTATCTACATTAAACAATAAAAAAAAAAAAATAAAGCAATAAAATAAAATTAAAATAATAAAAAATAAAAAACTATACAAAATTAAAACAAATAAACAGAGACATTAAAATACTCCTTAAACCAACTAAAATACACATTAAACTAAAACTAACATTACATGCACGTATACAAAACAAATAAAATATGATTAATCCCAAACACTTAACTAACTCATAATATAAATACCATACCTCTAAACATCTTAATCTTAGCAAATTGTATCACAACAATAGGCAATCCACCAACAGATTTTCCAATCTTCCTATTCAACTCATCAACATAGTCCCCAAATAGTGCACACTCACACTTCCCACTGATGGAAACAAAAAAACAGATCAAATCAATTAAAATAATGTACTCAAATCAACAACCTGAATTTCTGAAACAAAATATACAGCTATAAAACATAATTACCTGTGATCAGTAAGCTCCATAACAACCATTTTAGTTATTTTTCCATCTCTAATATATTCTCGCTCTGCAGACAACCCAGTCATAACACCTATCACATCTACAAATTACAACCACAGAATCAACAAAACAACAAATACAACATCTATCCACGAAATAAAAGTATCAAACAAAATCTTAATACCCACCAACCAAATAATCATAATCATGAGTATGTGCACAAACTTCTTCAATGTTAGTCAGAGATAATCCAGTACTGGATATATCTTTAAACTCAGACAACTTCACCCTTGTCCTCAATTGAAATACAATTTTATATGGATGAAGAGTTGTGCGATAAAAACCACTCTGAGGAAATATAGAGAACTGTGACATTTCATAAACCTGTCCTTCTTCAACCTTAGATTTAAACATATAAATAAGTTGTTTCCTAACTGAGGCATGAATTTTTCCTCCCTACACCACAACATCAAATACACCAATTCAAACACACACGCTTACGATTAAAATAAACACCAAAATATACAAACAACACAATTAAAAATACATACAACCACAAACATACCTTTTCATCGATAAGTACCATCTCAATTGAACTGGACTCCAAAGGATTAAGAAATGCAGGAACTTTCCACAATCGAATAACCCTAACCCTCACAACAACGTTCTCGCTACCAGGAACAATATCAGCAAGCGAAGCATACTTTGAATCATTCTTCTTACTTTCGTTAAACACCATCTTAATTTTTAATTGAAATCAGATCGCAACCCACACAACAGATTAACGATCAATACACAATAAAAACCACTTTTTATAGACCCACAAACGCAAATAACACCTACACCGGTTAAACTAATTTCCACAATTCAAATAACACAACCGACCCATTTTAAGAGGGAAAATTGCACACAATTAAAACCCTACCCAAATAATTACCACCCCACATCGAAACACACCGCCGCATGAACCAATAATCAATCAACACCAATTATCTACATTTTATTTATTTTTTTTAACCAAACAAAACCAAGCATTATTAAGTAATAAAAAATTCGAAGGAATATACCATGCATCCAACGTGGACCCCATGGCGTAAATCTACAGTAGCTTTTTTACGGGTTTTTTTTGTCAAGTATATGGATTAATAAAAGGATATTATATTTATGGTTTCTTTCTTACAAAAAGTGTACTACTATTCTGAACTTAAAAAAACACTATTATTCATATCACCAAAGAGATTATATTTATAAAGATGATATTGATAAAGAGATGATAATGGGTTGGGTGTGGTTAAACTGTGAGAATGAGAAAATCAATCATGTGTAAAATATTATTGATTAGAGTTTTTTCATTTTACTACTTCATGGGTTACATCACCAGTGTCGATTAATATCTTACTAGTTCTGTTACCCAGAGTATGATTCATACTTGAGAAGAACCTTTTGAATCATTATGATTTATTATTCTTAAGGTCGTCTCTATTTGTGACATGGTGGTTGTTTACTGCGCGGTGACGCCGACATCAATTACTACACTCACAACAGATAAGTTCTATGCTCTCTAATTTATTTTATTCTCATCAATATAAATTTGATTGCTTATATTTATATATTGTTTATTATTGTGAATAGGTCCAATTTTTACAACATTCTTTTCTACAAATATTATGCGTATCTGACAGAGTTAAATATATTTTCCATTTCTACAAATATTATGTTTTTCAATTTTAGTCCTATAAAATAAATGACATGTTTGTATCCTCTAAATTTTTTCCATTTTCGACGTTTTATTCTTGTTGCTGGTTCAACTATATATATGAATCCATCATCCTAATTAGTTCTCATGATTGATGGTTGTTGTTGAAGAAGTTGAACCAAAACTTGAATATATGGTTTGACATGGTGAGAAGAATGCTCCCTCTCATCATTCTGCTTAGAGAGTATGAATTTGTGAATCAAATCCATACCCACACTTAATTGTACCAAACGAGCGCTAACTTCTTCATGACGTTCTTCAACCTTCTTGTTGAGTTCTTCGATGGTGGTTTTGATTATCACCATTGTGCTTTCGATCTAACCGAATTATGTACGCCAAATTGAAGGTTCGAGATACCAATTGAGACGTGTTCTGGATACACCAAATTAGTCTCACATCGCTTGGAACTCAAGGCTAATGGTAGTTTATATACAACACGCCACACTCCTCTAAGCAACCGAGACGCCTTTTCTACAAAGGACAAAACCGTGACGGGTTAACCCCAAAGCGGACAATCTCTCAGAGATGTGGACTTGAGGTCGGTTATCCCCACGGATAAATCTAGGTAGCCCCTTAGCCTCGACTGGGGCATCTATTCTGTACACACCAAAATAGTCTCACGTCGCTTGGAACTCGAGGCTAATGGTAGTTTATATACAACACGCCACACTCCTCTAACCAACCGATATGCCTTTTCTACACAGGACAAAACCGTGACGAAATCCTAATGAGTTGAAATAGAACACGATACAATTGAGATTTATGCAAGTATAATATATTAATACTAGAGTATTAAAAGAAGAACATATTTGTTATGAATTTGATGTTTATTCCATTCACTTGGTTATATATAAGCAAGTTTGGTAACAAACTCTATCACTTCTTGCATGAAAATAGGGAGAATGATAAGTAACTAATATTATCTAAGATAATGAGATCGGTCCATGTATATAGGGAAAATAACAAATTATCTAATTTATCATCATCCTAATTAGTTCAGATGATTGCTGGTTGTTGTTGTTGAAGAAGTTGAACCAAAACTTGATATTCTTGATATTGATCTTGAATCAACGACCGTAATTTATAAATAGTATCAAGTAATTTTCCTTTAAGTTCAAATTGAAATTGAGTCCTTAATAATAACTAATAGTTCTTCTAGAATGCTTAGTAGTTTCATATAACGATCACATTGATCCTTTACCGACCAGGAATTTGATTTCGAAACATCTAACAACAAAACTCCAAATGCCCTTTAAGATGTTGCTCGAATCTTTTTATGTCGTCTCTTTCTGTATCAATTCTTAGAGCCTTGAAATTGTTCAACAAGTTCGAAAATTCATCGTATTTTTCACTTTGATCACAAGAATCATCACCATAATCCTTCATTGCCAAGATATATAATAATTCATTAGTTTAATTCTAATTCAAAACTAAACAGCAAAATAAAAATTTGGGTAATGTAAAAAGCTCATACCATTGGATTTGCTGTAGGGTTAAGTTGGTGCGGCAGACTTGAAAAAGGAAATAGTGATCAAACGTTTTGTACCCTATTTATTTTAGCCTTATTTATATAGGGAAGCAAATCATCAAAGTTAGCACTATTTTAAAAATGTATATTTTTTATGTGAATTTTAAAAGAAAGAAAATCTAGAAGATTTTGTGAGATTGTATTGATTTTTTGAAATTTTAAATTATATTTTTTTTTTAAATTACAACCAGGATCCTCTCTCTTTTTTTTTTTTTTTGAATCATTTACAATCAAGATTATTAAAACATGGTTTTAATGAATTTCTATCACAATTTGTTTAGATTTCAAAGTATTTTATGCATTTTCAAATTTCAAAATATGTAATGAAATTTAAACAAAAAAATAAAATAAAGAAAGTTACAAAAGAGTATGAAAAGATGAAAGAATCGCGAGTTTACTCAGAGCAGGCATCCAAAAAGCCTCCGGACCTTTTGAACAAGCGGTGTGAAAATAAATAAAAACTATAGAATAATTTTTTTTTTGTCCCGTGAGCTTAGCTCAGGCTCAGTTGGTAGGACATCGAATTATATATGCATGAGTCAAAATTCGAACTCCGAACACTCCACTTATTCATCTTTAAGGGAGTTTTTAGCAATTAGACTACTTGATTAAAAAAAAATAACATCTACTTTGTGCCAAAAAAAAATTCTCTCAACTATATAAATTTAAATTGTTTGAAGAAAAAGATGAAGATCATGTTTATCATATTTTTTATCTTGAATCTGAGAATGGTCAGAAATTGATTAAATGTTTTGCTTCTTTTCTTCATGAGTAAGAAAATATCTTTGTTTGATATGTTGTAGTGATTTTTTTTAGTTTCACCATAAGTTTAATCTAATTCGGAGATCAATTCTGACATCAAATGGTTTTAGCCTCCTTTCGATTGCAGTTGTGGAAAATCAAACCGTAGTACTCTGTAGTGATGTTTTACATTGCAATAGTAGCAATCATTCTCTTTAGTTTCCACAATGTTATAGTTTATAAAAATAGTACTTTTTTTTACATAAGAAGTGAATACATTTTTGAGAAACTAAACTGAAAAGCTTATTATAGTTGATAGTGGATTATTCAGCATTTTGTCATTGTGAAAATTTTCAAATAGATTCCTTTCTTTTTAATTAACATATATCTTTATTTGTACTTTTTTTGTTCGAAATATTTAATTTCAAAGATTAGTTTCTTAACCAGGCACCATAGGGGATTTGGTCTAGCTAAAGTCTATAGTAAAATAATAGTCAAAGACAAACTTGGTAATACTTGAAAATCATAGTCTATAGGAAAAAAAATAAATCAAAAAACAACCATCAGAAACTTGACATAAAAATGGGGTATTCTAATTTCTAGATGAAATTAAATGTCTGAATATCCTAATAGTTGACATTCTCATAAATGTCATCCCTTGGCACAATGATTTTTGTTTCAAGTTTATCAAATTTATTTTTTAGAATGACTTTTGGATGAAAATAATATTTAACTTTTTTACAAAAAAAATTGTAACATCGATGTATCATATGTATCTATAATGACCCTTTAAATAACATTGAAGCTAGCTTTAGGTTTGCATATCCTAATCCTAATGCAAGAAAACAAATTCAAATTGGAACCCATGTTTATATTTAGAAGGTTAATTAATGCAAATTCTGATCAAATATCCACAGATTTTGACAAAATAAAGATATTTGAACAAAACCGCGACTAATCAAGAAGAACGGTAAATCTGGCTCTATTTGATTGCATCAAAATTTTGCGATCAAACCACGGTAATTATGCTGGCATAAACCCGATGCTATGTATATTAAGCATGAACACAAAATCACCAGAAAAGCACTATGACTTGCAACCATCATTGAACAGGTACATACATCATTGAAAAATTCACCTGCAATTAGCATTGAACCAAATTGTTACCTTCACAATGGACACTTAAAAGTATCCTTAAGCTAATTTAAATATATTGTTTGGCTTGTATTCATATATCAAAAAGAAAAGAAGCAAAGATGCACATTAATTTCAAACAAATTAGTAACGATACAGTAGAATGCGTTGATCATTAATATTCTTGACAATTTCGTAAACATAATAGATCAAATCAATATTGTATAGATACAAAAAATCTAGTTGTATCATTGCAAAACCTTTCAAAATATTAGCACTTGACTTACTAAGGAATAGAAAGGTAAGAGTTCTTTCATTCATATGAATTCTCAGCCAGACTTCATTGAAGAAATCTATTAGAAAAAATGCTTAATAACAACAGGATTAGGCAAAAAAATGCTTCTGTTAAGCAAGATAGCAGTACATTTTTTCTAGTCAATTACAAGGTCAAGCAATTTCCTACATCGATTAAGCATTTTTTCTACATCGATTAAGCATTTTGTCAATCCAGGGACAATACTACCACAACCATTCACAGTGACCAAAGGTTTTTCAAGCAACAAATTTTTAATAACATTTTCAATTACATCAGTGGTTTTGTGTACCTGCAAATCAATCCACAATTAAAACATTTCCTTCAATATATAAACTTTAATCATCGTATAATTAAAAAAAAAAATGAATGTTCAATCTGTAAAAGAAAACAAATGAGCTTGTCAAAGAAGGAAATAGGATGGGAGATAAACTAAAAGCCACATGTGAACATAAACCAAACTAAAAAGACATAATGGAAGGTGAAAGCTACGAAGGGAAGGTAAAAGGCAATACAACAACAACAACAACCGAGCCTTATCCCACTAAGTGGGGTCGGTTACATGGATCAAACTACAACATAATGCTCTATCATATATCATATTTCTATCCAACTCATTAGTCTCTAGATCATATTTCTTAATAGTTTCTCTTATAGTTTTTCTAAGTCTTCCTCTAATCTTCTCAACATGCCCAAACTACCTAAGACTAGTTTCCACCATCTTTTCTACTATAGGAGCTACCCCAACTCTCGCTAATGTGGTCATATTTCTAATTCTATTTCGTCTTTTAAACTATATTAATTTAAAACAAAGGGAAAATGACACCATATGAAGAGAGTAACAATCAAATACGGTGACTAACAATATTTTTCTTTTAAACTATATTAATAGTAAAGATGTCACGCTTCAAAGTATATGTAATTAATTATTGTTTTTGGAATAGAAGTATATCTATTTTATTTGTAAAAACAGATAAAATGGGTCCAAAACTTAATTCAATTGATGAAAGAGCATTTTAAGGTAACGTATTGCAATATTTATTATAAGTAAAAAGTCCTATCTGGATAGGAGCGCAACTGCACAAGTTACCAATCTTGAATAGAAAGAATGCTACTCAAATAGGTATCGGCTTTTTTAATCAAGGGGTATATTTTATCATTTCTGTTAGAAGCTTCTTTCACAGGAAGTATGGTTGATGAAGCAATTCGAATTCCAAAAAGAAAAGTATATAATACTGTTGAGAGGTTCAATCTAAATAAATATGTTCAGTTTATTGTAATTGAGAAATGTAAGAAGCTGAAAAATGTATTCGAAGTTTTGGGGTCCAAAGAGAAGTGGCCCTAAAAAGGCTAGTTTGTAGACTACACAAAGAGTGAGCTGCTCAACTTGCAGCAATTAGTGATGAGAACTTAAAGTTATGACAGATAAAATCACAAAGGTTCCATGATTGCTTATAAAAAAACAAAGGTTCCATGATAAAAATGTTTTAACAGAGAGAGAGAGATAAAAGAACATACTGTTTCAAGCAAGATAGCGGTACATTTTTCTGTCCACTTTATCCCTCTCTAAAAATTCACGCTCAATGAGGGATTCAATCCGTTTTTTAATAACAACAGGATTAGGTAAGAAACGCGCCTGCAGCTGCTTCGTGACTTCAGCGATGATATTATTATGTTCTAGAACCTTTCTAGATTTCATTACCCTCACAATTGCTGCCTCAATCTGTGGCTTTCTATCTTCCTCCACTCTTTGCCGAGTTTCTATATTTTCTGGTTCGGACTCCCTCTGTGCAACAACAGTCCCTATCTTTACCTTGAAGAGCTTGCTAGTGAATTTGTCATTGAAAAAGAACGCATCATCTTCAGCTATGTCCTTGCTCATTGGCTCTTTCCGAAGAACATTTTTGCCTTTGACTAAGGCCAAAGACTGAAGGCACCTCTTCAAATCTGGCATAGGTATTGCTGTAGCTTGCTCTATCTCCTTGCAACTCAACCGGTCAGCATTATTGAAAAGCATGAGTACACACATCTGATATGTGGAAACATTCAGCTCATGCTTCTGACCCTTTCCAAATGTAGCCTTTAAATCAGCATTTCCCATATTAGCTTGCCAGGACAATCTCCTCCCACTGTGAGCACCAAGATAATAACTACGAAACTTCTCACATACCCCCAAGATTTCAGATGGAAGATTACATTGTGGACTAGATTGAGTGGGCCACGAACCTGTTGTAAGCACCTGGACCGAGAGTGTAGGGCTATCTCCCAACTCAGCCCCATGGCATGCTAAGAAACCTTGCATCATATCATAAGAAGTCTTCATGTCTGTAAACATTCCCTCTAACTTAGAAGTGAATTGATATCCACATTCTGTTTTGAGCTTAACAATCAAACTTCTTTCTGCCTCATCAGATACGGTCTTCCCTGAAAGAAGCCTTTTTGCTAGGTGTTGCTTATAATACTTTTCAAACATGTCCTTCTCTTGCAGGTACCGGAAAAGCATCATGACTTTGTCTAGTACAATCTCCACATCCTCCTCACCAACCCCCTTCAACCCTCTACGAAGCTTGTCATCCACAAACAAAGAAATGAACTCTGGAGACCGGGCATTCAAATTGATGAAATATTCAAATGCAGAATTCAAGGCATTCTGAAATGTCTTGTCGTTGGTAAACGCCAGTGTAATAGCCTTGTCATATTTATCCTTCAAATCCAAAAGACGCTGCACAAAATCCACAGGATCTTTCAACCTTTCAGGATCCATAATTAACTGCTTACCAGTTTCCCGTATAAAAGAAGTCATGACATCTTTAACAATTGTGAGCCCAGAAGGCACCCTCCGAAACAAGTTATAAATTCTTTCCAAGTCCTCATATTTGTCATCCACGAACATATTAACTAGGCCTGAGTTCTCCATGTGAACAAGAGTGTGCATATGATTTTCAATCATCTCTGTCTCCACCACTTTAATTATCTTTGACTCACTGCTAGGATCCAAGTAGTGAGATACTCTCTCCATTTCTTCATTTAAACGCCTCTCAGCTTTCTTCAGATAATCCCCACAATTACATGATTCAATGAATTTTTGGGACTCGCAACAATAAAAGTCTTTGGAAACTTCAATAAAATGTTTCTCAAAGTCGTTCTGGTAAACAGACAAACCCAAATCCATTAGCATCTTAATTAAGTTCCTCATCAAGCCTCTGTTTATTACTTCACCATTCCTTTCTTTAAGCACAAGGTCAATAAGAGTATCTAGAAGCCTACTCTGAGTTTTGTTGGAATGGATGACAACATCTCTCCAGAGATTCAAACCAAGCTCATGAACAGGGGTTTTGCGGCTGCTTGGTACGAATGTTCGATCCATGTACATCAGTATGTCTCGGATCATCAACAGTGCTTTGTTATGCTCTACCCACTTTCTATTGAGCTCCTCCAAGAAAATTTCTCCTTGAGCAGATTCAATTGATTGGGAAATTAGTCTCAGATGAGAAGTCATGGTTGTCACAAGTCCAGAGTAAAGTTTCTCCCCAAATTTCTGTAGCACCATATTATAAGCATTCCTGAACGGACAAATTATAATCCCACATATGATGATTAGTGGGGGGAATACAGAATAACACAATGCTATTGACTTTTATACAAGTTTAAATAAATGGCAAGTTTATGGAGGTCTATGGCATGGTATGAATAAATACAGAATATACAGTTCAAGTTCTTAGAAAAAAAGAGCTTTTCCTTCTCACTAAATGGCAAACTAACTATCCAAATATGATTAAGCAGAAGCATGAGAAAAGATCAAATAGCATCCAGAGAATGTTCCAATATGATATGCTACCAAGATGAATAAAGGAAAAAGAAAAAAAACTTATGCAAGTATGTCATATACAAGTATCTCCAATGCCTAGCTGGATGCAACTCGCTAATCAACCAAAACAGACTCAGAGTAAGTAATATCGACATTAAAAACAACTTTTTGTTTAATGATTTTCACCATTTTCTAATACAAATCATTGAAAAATTAAAGAAGAAAAAAAACCATGAGATTTTTATAATTATTAGTGGCACCAAGAAATGAAATCAGAAATTTTCCCAAATCAAACAGACCATAATAATATAAAACAACATAACAAGCAACAACCTCAAGCAGCCGAAGCGACAATCTAGTGCCATAAAGCATGGTTTGAATTTGCAGTATGCAACCACAATTAAGCCTCAGTATCGATGTCTTTGAAATCTTTGCAACCACAGTTAACAACACTTGTCAACAACTTTTATCTACAATCTAATTTAAAACCGTAAAGCTCCCACCATTGCAGACTTTAAGCTAATTCAACAACTCAATCCAGTACACTCTAAACCACACAACATCAACTCCATTCATTGAATCAAAAGTCCAAAACCTACCCTTCATTTTCAAGACCCAATACACACACACAAATAACATAAATCTCCATTTGTTGCTAAAGATTCAAAACCTTATTAATCCTCAAATTCCACAAAGATTAAATTGCAGTTCTAAAACAACAGCGCTATCACACATCTTAAAAATTCAACAATCCTCAAAACAAAAACAAAAACTCCACATCAAGACATGCAATATCCACATCATCATATATAAAAAAACTATATTATCAGAGAATTAATTTACAAAGTTGCAGACCAACTAACTTTCATGTGTCAACATTCAAACTTTATAACATGCGCATTACCAAGCGACAATCTAGTGTCATAAAGCATGGTTTGAATTTGCAGTATGCAACCACAATTAAGCCTCAATATCAACGTGTTTGAAATCTTTGCGACCACATTTAACCGTATTTGTCAACAACTTTTAGCTGCTTTAAATTGAAATAGTAAACTTCCCACCATTGCAGACATTAGCATAATTCCACAACTCGATCCAGAAAACTCTAAATCACACAACAGCAACTCCATACATTACACCAAAACCCTTCATTTTCAAGACCCAATACACACACAAGTAACATAGAACTTAATTTTTAGCTAAAGTTTCAAAACTTTCTTAATCCTCAAATTCCTCAAAGATTAAACTGAAATTCTAAAACAAAAACACTTAAAATTCACACATCTTAAAATTCAACAATTCTCAAACAAAACAAAAATTCAAAAATCCACATCAAGACACTTAATACCCATATCATCATCATATATAAAAAATCAATAACTAAATTAACACAAAACTAATCCACAAAAACTACATCATCATCATCATAAACAAAAAATCAAAAACTACAGTATCATTCATATCATTTTGAAAAGAAAATTAAACAAGGTGATTATTATGAACAAACCTATAAAGCTCTTCAAAGCTAAGTCCACTAGCATTATGATTGTAAATTTCATGAATAGCATGTTCTAGAATCTTCCAGGTTTTTTCAGCATAGTTAGGATCCAACGCTACTTTGTGCCTAAACGGCTCAATCACCATTGGTCTCTTCTTCATGGTTGGGAAATTTGGAGAAATGGAACTGTGAAGTGATGGAAATCGAAGGAATCGAAGATGGAAGAGAAACCCTAGAAGTATAATCAATGAGAATTGGGGAAACTAGGGTTTCTTTTAGGAAGTGAAATTTTTTGTTACAAATTAAAACAAAGAAGAAGAAGAAGAAATGGAGAAAAATTAAATAAATATGATATGATTTTTTATTTACTTTGGTGGACTTGTTTTTTTACTACCAAACTTCTTACAATAGGGAAAAAGAGACTTAGTAGTAGATGTTTAACACCTATAAAATATTAGGAATTTGTTATAAAATATAAAAAATAAAATGTCGAAAATGATAAAAAGGATAAAATTGGAATTTGATTGAGTTCTTGAAAAGTATGTGTCCGTTTAGCGTCGTTATTTCGAGTTATTGTATGGATTTGTTTTATAAGAAAGTAATAAATGAGTATTTCGGTGAAATCTTCATTTTCTATTGTAAGATATGAAAAATTTCGTTGAGTTTGAAACTCCATAGTAACTTCTCACTTTGTTATATTATCTTAATAGTCTAAATGAAATGAATTAAAAAAAGAGTTTAATGGATATAGGCAGACGGAGTAAAGAAACTTTAAACACTCAACCAATAAGAAATCATTATTCTTCCATGTCATACATGTAGTTTCAAAATAACCATACATGAGTGGGGTGATGTGGCAAGTTAGTGGAGTTTCATTGGATGTCCGTGTAAAAATATTTTACACTGATTGTGCATATTCATTAAATCCTTAAAAAAAATGATATTTGAGTAATTAAGTACTAATTTGGTAAGAATTAATTAGAAAATATGTTTTTTAAATTACAATATGTCAGTTTAAATAGTCTTTCGGTGAATATGTATTTAGAGACCATGGCATGGTGGCGCATTGGCGCATATTTATATTAAATGGATTTCATATTTATATTTAAGGATAAAAGTAATATCATCCAACTAGTAACACTTTAACTAAGTAGGTTAATTTTGTTTTTACCTTAATTACTTTGTTATAGTACATGAGAACAAAAGAAAAATTACTTTTTAGTTAAAAATATCTCTTATTGCTTACTTATTAAATTATTTTTAATCAAATCCTCTAACAAATTGATATTTTATATGATTTTTTTTATGAATTGTATGACTATTACTTATTTCATTATGTCATTAAACATTTTAAAGAAGTGCTTTTTATACTTTAAGGTAGATTAGTGAGTGAAATGTGAGTACTACATCATTAAATAAATTTTTATTGCATCATGATTCATGAAGCTCAAGTTGTCATTATTTTATTTTCACTATATATTGATGTATATGGTGTTAGAAATAATATAATTGGTTATTTGACATATGGTACTCTAAAAATCAAGCTAAATTCTTATTCTCTTAACAAATTTATTCTTTGGAGAATTGTTTTGTCTTCTATCATTTCTAGAACTCATACATCAAGCCATTGCACCAATTGCATGCGAAAGATTTTGTCATCGTGAAAACATCTCAAAGCTCATGTCATCAAGAAGGTTCTCTGGCAGCCTCTTATTATGAATTGGGTGAAGTGCAACATTGTTGGTGCAACTTTAGGCTCACTTGGTTACTTTTGGTGGAATTTTCAGAAATAGTTATGGTGATAGTTTGGGATATGTTTTGCTAATAATATGGGCATTGACAATGTTGTTTTTTTTTCTCTTTGCAAAATTAATTGGTTTATGATTCATAACACCAATTAATTTTGGTTAGAAACTTATGTTTAGAAATAACTTATGAAGGCTAGTTAAAGAATAGGTGGTCTAACTCTTTAATTTGATGATGACTAGGCAAATGAAATTCATAGACTCTCAAAGCATCCATAGCTATATCCATCAAACTCATTTAAGTTCTTTAAATGAGTCTAATTTAATATTTTATATTATTTCACACTTTTCAATTATTTAAACAACTCAACTATATTTTTTAAATATCCATATAACCCATTAAACATTCTAAAATGGGTTTCATCAAATCTCACAATAGCTTTACAAATACGGTTTCAACTTACTTTTTAATTTTATATTGTATTTTAGACCAACAAAAAATTTAAGAAACGTTGTTGTGCAGACAAACGCTTGTTTAGGAACGACAAATATAATTGATAAAAGCTAAATAGCAATGATACTCTAACATAGTGTTGTTGGTAAAAGTGTAGGAATGACAAGGATTTGCCGATATTGATGCTCTCGCATTTATAGAGAAGACAAATGTGTTGACTTGTTCGCCAACATCAATTTGACCTTGAATTCTCCCACTTGGTGGAACTCACCTCCTCGTAAGTTAGCTAGTATCTCCTTTTACGCACTTGGTGGAACTCAAATTTCTCATTTTTACTCATCTACTATTTAAGTATCAAGTGAGTAAAAATAAAGCGTGCGAAAAACTCGTAGAATGATAAAAGTATATCTTTTTTTAAATAAAAAAAAGTCTAGAATTTCTGTCAATCAACTAGCCCATATGTCTTTATATTGGGCTAGTATTACTACCCAAAGAGCATGAAAGCTTACACATTTGGGGATTACTGTTTGTATCATGTTTTTTACTTTTCACACTCCTCTTTTTTATACAAGAGGATATCTCCCTTGCACATGCACGCCCCTCACATTCTCATACATACAAGACAAATTATTAAATGTCTTCTTTAATACTTATAGAATGGAAATTTTTTAAGTTTAGTCAATAATTAATTTTTAAAGTGAAGATCAATTAAGGTCTTTTATAAGTTGCATTAAATTATATATATATATATATATATATATATATATATATATATATATATATATATATATATATATATAATAATTACACTTTAATGGAAGACAAACAGACAATAAGTTGTGCCGTTAATCCTTTTTGAATGGCAACTTCAAGTGATCCATATATAATGAAACTTCAAGTGATCCATATAACTAATGAAACTTCAAACTACTATTGTGAGACTTCAAGTGATCCATATATAATGAAGGAACTGAATTATCTACAGTATTGCTTTCACGCAATTTCATACTATAGATAATGACGAAGTGTCAAAGTAAGTATAAAATTTATCGTCCACAGAGATTGTTGTGACTCAATGACGGTAATCAGGATCATACGCGAGTAAAAATTGCAATTAAATTAAATAGGGGGGAATAGTTTGGAATTTCAATTTCTTTGAGAAATAACAGCAAAAATAGAGTTTTAAGTCAAGTAGAGAAAACGATTGGACCTTTTCGGTTCACCTAACTACTATCGTCTCGGTATTCCATACATGCTAACAAACTACGAACTTAGTTTCACAATTCGATTAAATTAAATAACTATGTCCAATGTCTTGGCACATAGTCCTCTCAATTGATTATCAATCCCTAATGTCTTAGGATGACCTATAATCAATTGAGGTTTTCGCCCTTTAATCTTTGAATTCTCAATTAACAAACCAATATGTCTAAAGTGAAAGTTAATTGAACAATTATCCCTAGGTCAATTAATTTGCTTCTAATGTCTTAGTAAACAAATAATTATAATCATCACACAAGTGATCAATTTATGTAAAGCATTAAGAACAAGGAATAAATGACTGAAACTAACTTCGTAATTTAATTAACATATCAAATGAAATACATAGTTCAAAAACAATAGCAATCAGGATCCCCTAGGATCCAATCAAAGAGTTTAGTTACTCATAATCAAAGCAATAACATAAAATAGAGCGAAAGAATTCATTACAAAATAAGAAACACTTGTTCTGAACTTGCTCTCAAAAATTGTCTTTTTCTTGCCGTCAAAAACTGTCCAAGAATGAGGAGAAAAATCGAATATATAACCCTAGGTATCGCGACGGCGCCGCGCGCCATATATCTCGCGCCACGCGCCATCGACAGAGCCTGTAGGGCTTTCTGGTGCTCTTTGGGCGCCGCACGCCATACACCTGCGCAGCTGCGCCACCTGCATATTTTTCTCCTTTTTTTGCTTCTGTTTCTTGTGTTCCAAGTAATCTTATATTGATTCTTCTTCCCTTTATTTCTTATGGAAAAACAAAGTAAATACTACCTAAACAAGCCTCAAAATGCGGTTAAAACACAGTACTGATGCAAAGTCATCTGATAATTTCGGAAATCTAAATGTAATCAATCAATTTAATTTTATTTAATTACTTTTTTACAGCTTTAATCACAACTGTTCATTTTTAATCGGATGATTGTTAGCAGTTACTGCGTTAATGCAATAACTATGTTAAATATTTAACATGTCCTATAATGAATTATGTCAAACATTGCGTGGTGTAAAATCAAATAATTCCTATGGACAATAATGATGATTTGTTTTCTTCTAAGAAAAAAATTATAGGATATATTTAATCTACTAAAAAAATAAGGAAATAAATAAAACAACCGCAATTAATTAATTTAAAATTGTTCTCAAAGCTGAATAAATAATAAAAAAATTGTCTCTTAGTAAAACACAAAAAAATACATTTAGTAGTATTATGTTTTGATAACCAATGCTTTTTTCCCAACTGTAAGTGACAAAAATCAAAGTCATGACGCTTAAATGATTTGGGTCACGTCTTTCAATGCCTTAAGTTCTTACTCGAGTGACCGAATTCCACCTTAATTCCTTAAGATACTGGACTCCCTTACTCCTAGTGCTAAAAAATGTCACTATGATTAGAGCACTGCTCTTAAAAATTGATTCATGCTTCTCCTTCACAATTAAGTTTAGGTAGTAGAACATCTACACAAACATTCACTTCACGATAATAACAATAATAATATGTTCAAACTTCTCAATATGGAGGATATGTTACATCTCTTTATTCCCTGCAACTGTGCCACTCTTATTGACCTAAATACTACTATTGCATCATGAAGCTTGACTC
This sequence comes from Trifolium fragiferum, assembly GCA_954870985.1. Lineage (NCBI taxonomy): Eukaryota > Viridiplantae > Streptophyta > Magnoliopsida > Fabales > Fabaceae > Trifolium > Trifolium fragiferum. The sequence continues at coordinate 4,190,640 of OX940789.1, read as the reverse complement.
ACCGAAAGCCACTTAAAAAACAAACTTCAAGCCTTCAAAAATTCTCCAACGTTCAGCCACATATGTACTACAACTACAAATATTCAAAAAAAAAATCGAGTGGTATCAATAGAATCTCTAACGAGTCATGTACCAAAAAAAAATCTCTAACGAGTCCTCCACACTTAGCAATGTCAGGACCTTTTGTTGCACCAACTGTATTAAGCTTTACGTACTCATCCCTTAAGCGGAAGCAATCACTGAATGTTACACAATTTTTTGAAAAGGAAAACTAATTTTTCGATATAATTGTTTCAATAGATTTTTTGCTAAGCAAATTTTAATTATGTCCAAACAAATTTACATTCACTTTCTTTGGAATGGAATCAATATGAATTTATTTAATGATAAAAGATTAAAACAACACATAGTATTAATCACTTTTCTTTTACAACTTCGCAAGTTTGAAAGTAAAACTACTTTTAATTTATAATACTTTAAGATATTATTAGATAAATTAGAAGTAAAAATAATAAATCATGAATCAATATTTTATTTTATATAAAGCATTTTAATCATTTACCATGTGTAACATGAATCATCAATGGTTATAGAGTGACATTGGAGAGGAGGAAACAAATGTTATTTTGGCATGAAAAGTTGACAATTTAAATTTTTTTATTGAATTATTTTGTTTTACTTTTTCTTCTTTCAATCAAATCAAAACTTAACTTGAATATTTGTATATGGTATCTATATATCATCGTTCTATATTGTTTAATTTGTACAAAAATAAACTTAAAAAACATTTATAGAAATATACTTAAGTTTTTTGAATTTCTCACTTTCTCTTGATGTAAGAATTCTCATCCAATCATTATTATTATTGACTCCAAAAAGAACCAAGATTTCTTCATGTCATTCAACAAATTTTTGTGTTTCAAGTTTCATGTAAATTGCCAGACATGATCTCACTTGTTCAATTCATGACCACTCATGAAAATTTGCAAATATATGTCCACATGCCAAAAGCTACATCATGCTAATGCCTTTGATCATTATTTGCCGTTATTGCATAAAATAGTGATTTTTTCTCTTAAGCTAATAAAGTGTGACAACAGTAAGATAAGTTTGGTCAAATCATTAACAAAATGATGAACAAGGCCCCCACCCCCAAAAAAGAGAATAGAATGACCTAGCTTCATGAAGGGTATGTTCTGTAAGGATGGATCAAAGGGCCATTGCCATTTACTTTATATATTCAAATTCATTGAATACAAACCTAGTATCTGTATCTCTACGCGCAACGAAAGTTTGATCTGTCAAGTCGGGTATATAGTTATATAGACAAAAATCAAATATATAGCTATATAGGCAAAAAATAATTTTTTGCAGACTGAAGTGTTTAAATGAGCTCTAGTTAAGGATAAATTGTTAGAAGAATTCAAGTATGAATTCCGACTAAAATAATTTTTAATTATCTTTCGTTCAAACTTTGAATTACCATAAGGAAAAAAATTTCTTATAAATTTTAATGTTATTGAATTTTTAAAAATATATTCAAATGTCAACATGGAAAAATGGTCTTTATTTTTAAACTTATTTGTTTTGTTTTGACAAAAATATTATGTACTTTTATTCCTAAATTTATAGCATTTGAACATTATAATTTAGGGCATGCAAACTTATGGAAGAAGTTAGAAGACTAGGAAAGTAATATATTGATACTACTTGGAGTACCCACTTAAAGTAGAAGACAACTATTTTCCCTAAACATTATGTGTATAATGGGAGAAAACTATGATGTAAATCATCAAACACAATTAGAGCATATGGGACAGAGGGATTGTACAATTTTCATGGTGTTCTCAAAAGGCTAAGGTAAAGCAAGTAATAATGAATAATTTGTGGTAGTGGATTATAATAATTGTAGGGTTTGAACAATTTGTAGGATGGGGTATTAAACCCTCTTAGCTGCTTAGATGATTGAACCAAATTGAATTAAAGGATAACAATATCAAAGTTCTTTTGATTGATTATGAAATGTAAGATTGTAAAGAGCAATTTACAGCTACTACTATAATCTATATAAATATTTTTTAATATATAAAATTCCTTAATAAGTTGCTTCTAGCAAATAGAAAATAGGCCCCCCAATCTCCAAAGTGTGTGTGGTCCATAACTTTGGACCTTTCATTTTGAGCCTTCAATTGACCAATGAATAGAGTTTTTTTAAAAGGAGTAAGGACTAGCTTATGGAATTGAATAGTGAGATTAATTAGAGAGATGTTCAAAGATAATATTATATTTTAATGGAAATAAATTAATCATAATTAAAATTGATCCAAGAGGTAAGAGTACGTTTTGGTCCTTTAAATATGTGGTCAGATGTTCGATTTTTAACTTATGCATATTAAAAAAAAATCAGTTGGAATGGAAGAACCCACCTTGTGTGTCCCATAGGTTCTCCAACGGAGATTAGTTATCGCTAATAGCGGTGGAAACTTCGTACCAATATCATAGTAAAAAATATAGTCATAATTGGTCTTTTTGGATGAAAAAAAGTTTAAGTGAGTCCAATTTTGATAACCCATATATAGATTTTAAGATTCAAAGAATGCTGTCAAATGAAATTCTCATTACAATACTCCCTCCTTTATAAAATATAAGCAAAAGTGAGTCAAATAAATTTGATGTATTTGGTTTAAAATTTAGATCAAATACACTCACTTTTGTTAACCAACTTTTACTTATATTTTATAACGGAGAAAGTATAATTTAAAGTCACGATCTTGCAAGTATGACTAACTTTTTACCAACTAAACCAACCTACATCGAACAAAATAATTTTTAATTTATAAGAAAACATATCACATGCATGTTGCATTATATATATGGTGTTAGAAGTATATAAACAACACTAAATTAGCTTGCCAAAATAACATCCCATGTTCCCAAAAGAAGCTACAACACAACCAAAGCCACTTCTTCAATTTTCTAAGTCTTTCTTTGTTTCTTATATAAAATCAAAACTATATATATTGGGATTTGTTTTGTTACACTTATGACTATAAACAACTGTTCTTAAACTTTTGAGCTGAAAAGGCCCCCCCATGAACACATAAACACATTTAAGTACAATTCACTGTTGAAGAACTACCGACCAATTCCCATTTCTTTTTGAGTTGGGACCTCAATTTCTAAGGCTACACTACTAAAAAAACATGATAAAAGAATTTAAATGTATTTCATTTAAAATTACGACTAAATATATCAATTTTTGCTTATAATTTAAGATGAAGAATATAATAACAAGATATACTATTAAAGATAACATGATGATCAAATTTTCAAAACCGTTTGAAATGCAAATCGACCGACATTTGAAACATATGACATTTGATTTGATGAATCAAAAAACAAATTAGTAACTATTGCTTATTTGAAGAGTAATGCCAACAAATTAACATTCAAACCCGTACAAACTTATATCAATCAATAATTCCAATCTATATGAGACGTTAATTAAAGTATATTCATATTGCAGAAACTAAAGCTAAATATCATTTTGATTAAGAATCAAATTCACTTTTTCCTAATAATTTATTTTAGAAAGTTTTTTTTTTTTAACAAGTCAAAATGGGATATATATATATATATATATATATATAAAAGCACAATCTTTCTAGCACAAGGTGTGCCAAGGTAGATCATCAACGTTTACAAGAAAGTTAAAAGAAATACATCAAAAAAGACCCAAACAAAGCAAAGGACTAGACCACCAACTATGATAGTTGGAGGCTAAGGTAACACTCGTCGCCTTCAACCACCGAAAAGATAAAAGCTTGATCTTGTCCACCATATGAGAAGTAGTGCTAACTGAGCCTCGAAAAAACTTGTGATTTCTCTCCGTTCACACAACCCACACGCAAGCAAGCCAGATGAGTTGTAAAAAGGAACGACGTGCCCGGGAACCACCTGCAGAAGAAGTAAACTGAACAAAGTGATTACGTAAAAATGTGAACTCCATCTCCGGAATGTCAATCCACGCCCTCACTAGACTCTACAAGGCACCAAAAGTATCACAAGAGATGAATAAATTGTAAGCTGACTCCGCCTTGCCATCTAAAAGCCTTGCAATACTTTTAGAAAGTTTATTAACCACTTAATTTTAATGTTTTGACTATAATTTCACGGACATATCTTATTGTGGTGAATTCATATAATTAGTTAATACTTAATACTTATTAGTGACCAATAATATATAAAATAGTTATGAATGTCATGTATATATTCTTAATTGCTTATAAGACGATTTTAAGGTTTAATTAATTCTTACAACTAAACTAATATACATTGAAGAAATTTAATCTCGTTATTTTGAAATTATAAAGCTAAAATCTTACTACATACTTCACATGGAGCAACACTTACATAGACACAACTCCAAATACAATTTATTTGGGCACACACACATAAAAAGAAAAAATTAAATAGTAAATAATTTAGTTACATCACTTTATATTAATTAATCATTTTATTTTTTTACTTTTTAAAATTCATATATGTGTACTTAACATGTATTATTTATGATTGTACCTAACCAAGTATATCTCGCTCACATGTATGAGCGAGCATAAGGTAATTATTCCATGTCCATTATTAATTCAAGGACATTCACAACTATAGTGTAGTCAACGATTTCACAACAAACAAGTCATCACGGTTTATGTTATGTTTCCAATGTATTTTTGTTTTTCTTCCTATTTTGTTTTTTAATATATTATGGTGGAGGAATGCTATTATGGTGTGTTGCTTATAACTATAAACTATAGACAAAATTATTAAACTTTTTTTATTAAGTAGTCTAGTAACTAAATATTTCACTTTAAAATGAATAAATAAAGTGTTTGAAGTTTAAATTTCGGCCTTTACTTTCAAAAAATGATATCCCTACTAAATGATAAGGACAAGAATAAAAAACTTTATAGTAGTAAATTGTAACGATATAATACTTTTAATTTTCAATATAACAATTAATTATTTTATCCAATTGTAACATCTAATTAATACATTTTTTTTATCACTTTCAATTAAATACTTTTTATAATAGTCTGGGTCCCTTTTCTACTTATTTAATTACTAGGAAATCTCTGCAATGTACCCCATGATCTTCTCTATCCCCTTCAGTAGAGCTTTTGCCTTCCATGGTAATTGAACCATGTAGTCTGGAGTTCAAGTACATGTTTAATACATTCAAGTACATAATTTGAACATGTACTTGAACCCCAGACTACATGATTCAATTCCCACGAAAGACAAAAACTTTGTCAAAGATAGGGTAGAGAAGATTGTGCCCTGGGCTGTTATTTTGAGACTGATGTATATGATATATTAGTTTTTTTTTCAACAATAATGAATATTTTCGAAATGCTACCTCACATTATGCTAGTAATGTTTAAATATTATATTTTAGAAATACTTTATAATTTATAACAAAGAGAAAATATTCATTAGTGCGCCCAACACACAAAAAAATTCAATATAGTAAAATTGCATTAAAACGTATGTAGTTAATATTTATAAAATATAAAATGTGTTTTTTTAATATAAAATTTACATTTTTTTTATTCTTAACCAGTACCTCATAAATACTAGTTAGCATGACTTTTAATATAATTGAGCTAATCACACATAAAAAAAAAATTAAGCTAATTTTAAATGTTTTCTTAGATTAATTCAAACCCAACAAATAGCATGGAAAATTAATAGAGCCGGAATTATAGCTAGGCTAGGCCCTATAATGAATATATATGAACAGTATCACCCATTACATTATATTGGGTCCACTGGCCCAAAATCATGTATAAAAGCCCATTTTAAAGACATTATGATTGATGGATGACTAAAGTGTTGAATATATGGCTATTTGGATGTGACTTTGCAAAGTATTAGGAATGTTTTTGTAGGTTTACTAAGTGGTCTTTGGTCTATACTCCAAAGTGTACGTGTGATTGTGACAACAAACATAACTTTGTTTTGTGATTTTTATTTTAGGCCATTGTAGTTAGGAAGATTTTGGTGCAAAATGTTGCACTTGATTTTCTGATTCTAACTACTCCTAATTTGCATACAATGACTTTTAAGTATTATTTTTTGACCTTCATAACTTCTTTACTTCTTTGGAAATTAGATGAAATGAAATTAATATCATATGTATGACTTAAAAAGGTAGATGTAGATTGGTCAAAAGGTGAGTTCATCTCATTGCTATTAATTAACTTTTAAGATTTTTCTACTTTCTACAAGTTAAAAGTATATTAAAGAAAAAATAATTGGTTTAAGAGGGAATGGACCAAGTTCAGGAAAAAAAGTGTAACAAAGTTAAATTAAAGAGGATTATAGAAATAAAAAAAAAAATTCCCTTGGAGCAGGTATTATAATAATTTGTACTATATAGTATGTTATTAATTAGTTGCATAATCAACAAATACAAAAATTAAAATAGAAGTGATTAAATTTGATTAATGATGAAATGTAATAAGTTTATTTACCTTAATATGAGGGTTAGAGAAAGTACTTGAAAATGGAATTTTGGGTGAAATTAATATTTATGGTGGGGATGTGGTTTTAAGTTGACTGATACAATTAGGGAAGGGCTTGCTTATACGTATAGTTTAGTGTGTGAAATGATTGCTCTTTCATGGTTGTGATGATCATTAATTTATGTAAGCAATATAAATTTGCACTTAAGTTAGGGACCACAAAAAATCTTATTACAAATGATGTGCATATAAATTTTTCATTTTGACTTTTAATTTTGTGTCATCTAAAACTATAATATTTTTTTTTATTACAAGGAGGACATAAGCCCTAAAACTATAGTAATTTCAATAACGCATGAATAAGATGATACACTTATTTTGTAAATTTGTAAATGCAACTTTGATTATGAGATTGTTTAATTTTCAATACATAGTCTGTGGGAGGGTTTTGACGGTAAATTCTTTAGAACAAGAAATATTTCTATATCACAATTTTTGACATACAATTTTTGCCCTTTTTTATTATTTGTTCTCTTTTATACAATTTGAATATCATGTCGAATTTTTGTGTGAGAAAATATAACGTTCTTGGTGATGTGTGAGGGCCATCTTTTTTCAACTTCATGGTTTTGCCTCTACTATGCGGTATTGTATGTTTAGTTGGTTTGGTGTTTCATTTATATTGCATGGTGGAGATTTGTTTATGCACCATGCATAAAGAATATGCTTATGCATAATAACTCTTTCCGTTCTAAAAGATCCTTTGATTTTGCTAGAATTCTTTTGTTCTCAAACTCACAATGAGAGGTCTAGAGGAGTATAAATGACTTCTTGTTGGTTTAACATGTAGCTTTGTGGGTAATTTTAAAAGCTCGAAATGACTACATTTTCTCTTCCAAATTCCCGGTGGTGGAAGAGCCAGATTAATAGAGGTGGCTAGTATCGAAGAAAAAGGGAGATCATGTCTATATATTGTGAGTGATTTTCGAAACCTTTGGATAGAATTTTTAGGTAGTGGTTGTTTTTTCTTTCTTTACTTGCGGAGTTTTCAATTCTTTTGGTGGATCAAATATCTGTTTTATTTAATTTCGTTATATGGATACAATATGATTTTTACATTTTTACACTATCAACATGTTCAACTTTTGTTGTTGAAAAAAAAATTATGATGTTCAATTTATTAAAAATATAAGATCTAAAATAAAAAATGATGAAAAACTCACAACTTTAATGGACATAATTTTGAATCTAAAAAGAAAAACAAAAAGTTTTTCTTCTCTTCAAATTATAGAAGTCTTTTGTGTCTTTTTAATGTAACTTTCACTTTTTTTAACCATTGGGAAATGCTTCTTAAAGCGAAAATAGCATCACGAAAATTCACGAATGTGCTGCAGTGGTACCCACGTGCACTATTTGCTTCAATTAACTTGATTTTTTTTACTTAAAATAAAAACTCAATTTTTCTCTTATGTCTTCTCTTTCTCTCTCATCCTCCTTTCATCTTCAATCTTGAACAACCCAAACAACAACCAACACCTTTCTCTATGCAATTTTCTGATGTTCTTCTCCCAACATTTTCAACTTCTTGGTTGGTTCTGTCCCTCTCTCTTCCATTTGTTTTCTCTCAAACTCACGTAGCATGATGGTTGTTGGGACATAAGTTCCAAAATGGGTTTTTGAAAGTGAATTTGGGTTTGTGTCTGCATTTTAGGGTATTGAGAAATTGGGTGCCATGGAAGAAGAAAAACGTTAAGAAATAAAAGTGTCTAAGCTGCAAGAAATTGGTGGTTATTAATCTTATATTTTGTTCAATATTCTTGAGGTGTTCAGCAAATCCAATTCAAAATTTGTATTTGTAGGAGTGTGGGTGATGCTGTTTTGTTGTTGACTTTCAATTCTTTGTAGAGTTAAATTTAAATTTCAGTCCTATTTTGTTTTGCAACAGCATTGTCGATTTTCACGAATTTCGCGACAAAAGCCTTCGCTATATTTAGCACCGCTCTTAACCATTTTATAGGCATGGAGTTTATATCATCGTTTAGTAATGACTAATATCTTCTTTCCATAAATTTTCTTCACACACAAGAGTTATAGACCGAACACATGTCAACTTTGCTTAAGAGGCTAAAATCATTGTTGGTAAAATTTATACTTTGTTACGTCTTTTTTATTTCAAAATTTAATGATGGATTTTGCCTTCTTAATAAGTAAAATTGTAAATGTTATTATTACTTTTTTTTTTTTTTTGGAAAAATGCTATAATTAGGGCATTGTTAGAACAATTGTTAAAGAATCAAATATCATAATAAATTCTTGGACATTGTAATAAACTCTGGAAAATTGTGTGGTGAATTAGTATTTTCGCTTGATGACCATGATAAGATATAGGAGTAGATCCCTTAATATCCTATAATTAGCATTTAGTATTTTGTTTGATACCAATATGATAGGATAAACTATTTCTTTTATTAATCGTATCCTATTATTCCTTTGTAATTTATATCCTAAGTTTAGGCTGAGTTAAAAATTATCATGTTGTGTTATTAAGAAAGTAAATCCTTATTTGCCAAAAATAAAAACATCTACAATAGAAACTTGTTATTTAATTTTGTAACCAAAAAAACTTGTTATTTAATTATATTTAATTGGAAAAAAAAAATAATGTTACATATCTTGTTTGTTATCATGTGCACATCACACACATAATAAGATAAGTGTTTATCATGTTTATATCATATTTTATCTTTACCCAGCTCCATATCGTATCCTATATCTATCATATTCTAACCATCAAACGGACAAAATGCTATTTTTAATACTAATTTTTGTTTTTATTTCCTAACAAGTGCTCAAAGTGTCTTTAGAGCATTGATTAGTATGACCCATTTTTATTTTATCTAAGTATAAAATCTCCATAATTTATCACATCTTATTTAAGAAAAAAAAAACTGTGAATAAAAAATTAATAATAATTTGTAGTAAAAATAAAATGAAATAATAATTATTGCTACGTTTTTTCTATTGTAAAAAAACTTTGAGAAAAATATTTAGTAAATACTAGTTCAATACTTCTCATGTTTTACGGTACAATTAGGGTTTTTTGGGCAAAAATAATAGATAATTGTAAAATTAGTTTATAGAATATGATTTATAATAGACAATATATAAGTTAGCTAATTAAAATTGTGGGCCGAAGACCTCTTTTCCGTTTCTTTGGCTTACACTTTGTTGTGCAGGTTTAACGATGATGGTTGGGAGTAGGAATGTCAATGAATATCCATGAATGTGGATAGTGTGATATTTGTGTATGTTTCATTGGACAAATATAATATCTGTGTCCGTGTGAATATTCGTTAAGCGAGTAATCTGCGGATATTGACCTTTAGAGTGGGATTTTGTTCGACGTTAAATCCTGTTTTTCTAGTAGTGGTATATACGGATATTAACAGATATCCATGGATAATTTTTTAAAAAAAAAAAAAACTAATTATTGAAAGAAAAAATAAGTTTTTTTAAAGACAAAATATTAACACATAATAGGCTTAAGAAATCTCTTGGTCCCTGTATGTTTGTGCATTATTGGTTTTTGTTCTTGTATCTTGTTTTGTTGCAAACAAGTCCCTGAATGTACAAAATTTATTGATTTTAGTCCATAAAGTCAAAATCCAATGAAAAATCTGAAGGAAAATCTGCACGAAAGAGACTAAAATCAACAAATTTTGTACATTAAGGAACTTATTTGCAACAAAACCAAATACAGGGACTAAAATAAAAAATTTGCGAACATATAGAGACCAAAAAATCTATTACGCCCACATAATATTCATACATTTTGCTCTATTTTTTTTTTAGGTTACCATTGCTCTATTTTTCTTTAATATGTAAGAAGTTGAAAAAATTTCTCTCAAAAATGAAAAAAGAATATGAAAAGTTTTCTCTATATGAAAAGAAAATATAAAATATAGATATACTATTTTTTTTTAGTACAAGTAAAATTCTAAAATTTATATTTAAGTAATTTTATGGATATCCGCGGGTGCGGATATGGTATTAAACATGCACTGTATCCATTAAATACAGATAATTGAAATATTCACTTATTTTATCCACAAATATTCATTAAATTATCCGTCCTGTACGCATTGCGGAATTTATCCGCAGATACAATTTTTTTGCCATCACTAGGTAGCTGAGACAAAACGTGGTTGCGTATTTGGAGATTGCAATTATTATTTTTTTGGTCAAGTAAGTTAGTGGCTATAAAATTCACCTTAAAGGTGAATAAATTGAGTATCCGGGTTCGAACTCAGCTCCTACACATATAGTGCTATATCCCTACTAATTCACGAGCTAAGTTGATGGGGACTTGCGTATTTGGAAATTGCAATTATACCCGAAGGAGTTCGTGATTTTATATGGTTTGGTTCGTAATGACCAACTATTATTATTATTATTATTATTATTTGACTTTTGTGTGTTTACATAATAAAATTTGTAATTGTATTTTCTAAATCAATCCATTGGAACTTGTTCCATAAATTGTGAAAGAGTTAATAAAATATGTTATATTTTGTTTTTAGTCTATATAAAAAATTACAATAAATTTTGATTTCTCAAATTTTTCAACAAAAGAATATAATTTTTTAAAGAAGAGTACATAAATATCACGCCAATATTCTGTTCATAAATAAAATATAAGAATTATTTTTGACTATAATACATAATGTAGAGATTAAAAAATATTTAATCCTTGTGTCAAAAAGAAAATATTTAATCCAAATATTAAATGATAACAAATATTAAGTCTTGCCTATATTTAAGACCATAAGACATGACTTTATGTTGCTTAAATTTTAAATAGCAAAACTGAAACTAAAACTACCTCAAACCATAAATATAAAAAAAGTTAGATCAATAAAAATTGATGTATCTAGTCCCAAACTTAATTCAAATACATCAAACTTTATTGACATTATTTTTTCTTATACTCTCTCCTCTAATTATTAAACCATTTTATAAAAAAGTTATCCTTAAATATAAGAAATACAAATTTTTAGATATTTTATAAAAAAATATTTCTTATTAATATCAATAATTTTCATTGAAATACAAAATATTAACATCGAATATGTAACAGTTCGGGCCCCAATTAGTAGTGTGAATGAATTGAACATGTATTTGAACCCTATGATATATGGTTAGATTATCACGGAAGGTAAAAAATTATACTAAAGAAAGATAGAGAAGATCGTGAGATACAAACATAATTGCCTACTAAATACGTATATAATGGACCTGAACAATTACATAATACATTTAATACAAAATATAATATTGTATATTAATACGTCATACATATTTCAAACAAACAAATTTGTTAGTGCAAAAATTTCTAAGATGATTTTTAATAGAGACTACTATAATAAAAAACAGAATATCTAACAATTTTTTTTAATACTCATAAATGACCACTCTTTTCTATTCGATTTTTTATAAGAAATAACTCATTTTTTAAACTGATTAAATAACTGATATATTTGACTTATATTATAGACCAAATACATTAATTATTTAATAAACTTAAAAATTCAACCATTTCTTATAAAAAAGATCAAAATTTTTATCATTCTCTTTTATTTTAAATCTTCAATTTATCTTTTCTATACAATTAACAAAGAATAAATATATAAATTAATTAAAAAATTTTATTTTTTATATACTACTCCCTCTGATCTCATATATAAACAACATTTCACCTTTTAGATTCATTCAATAATTGATGAATTTAATCAATATTATAAACTAAATACATTTATTTTTAAATGAATCTAAAAAATAAAATGTTACCTATAAGATCGGAGAAGTACTTTTATTTATTACATTTATTAATTTATATAATATCCTAAAAACAATAACAAAGAGTATTTTACTATGGCACAAAGTTCCATAATGAAGTTTAATGTTTCCCTTAGGTTGATATTTTATCACATGCTCTTGTAAATTACAACCACATTTTAAAGAGTTCACATTCACACTATAAATCCACACATACCCTCCTCTCTCTCTTCTCAATTCTCAAATCCATATGTTCTCTTCTCTTCACCTTTGACCACTGTCCAACAACACACTCACTCATCACACTCTCAAAACTTTTCCAGCAAAGGATTCTTTTTTTTTTTTTTTTTGATTTTTTCAAATGTTGTTAAAATCAAAAAACGACATTGACACTTCCTTCATTACAAAAACACACTAAAAGGGTTACATCAGATCTCTTTAAAATGCTCAGAAAAAACTCACATTACATTTAATCCAAGATCTCTTTTTTCATTGCATAGAACAAATAAACACTCTAAAAAACCAATTTTTCACCTACCCATTTAATCAAAATTCAATTTTTCATCAAAAGACTGAGTTTTTCATTGTTGGGTCAGTTCATTTGTTCTAATGGCTGAAGCTTCTGATGTTAAAGCTTCATTGCCTGAAGCAGAGAAAAAGAAAGAACAAAGTTTACCCTTTTATCAGCTTTTCTCATTTGCTGATAAATATGATTGGTTTCTTATGATCTCAGGAAGTATTGGTGCCATTATTCATGGTTCATCTATGCCTGTTTTTTTTCTTCTTTTTGGTCAAATGGTTAATGGTTTTGGTAAAAACCAAATGGATTTGAAGAAAATGACTGATGAAGTTTCCAAGGTATTAATTAACAAAATTCAATTTCTTAATTTTTATTCATAATTCTTTATAATTATAATTAATTTTATTTCAGATCTATGTCATCTAATTAACACTTTTTTGTTCTTCTTATGATCATCATTGCAGTATGCACTTTACTTTGTGTACCTTGGCCTTGTTGTATGTATGTCATCTTATGCAGGTATTTTTTTTTTTTGCATTTAAATTTTTCAATCTATTTTTTCAATTTTGATTTAATTTTTGTTGTTTTGGTACTAACATGTGAAGAAAATTGATTAAAAAGCATACATGTTGGACCATAACTTTTTAGTCATTTGAATGTGTCTTTGTTATGTGTATGTGTATGTTTATGTTTTCTAGCCACTTCACATCAAACAAACAAACACATTTGTGTCATTTTCTTCCTTTCACTTGTCAATATGCCTAACATTATCTAATCAAATTATATTCTTCTCATCTCTATCATCATGTATTTAGATTAATTTATGTATGGTACACATTTTTTTGTTACAAAAATTAATAATTATTAAACTACTATTTTCTTTTTTTGGTTTTCACTACCAGTTTAATCTGGTTCGGGGGTTAGTTCTGGTATCAAGTGATTCCAGCCTCCTCCCGATCGCAGCCGTGGGGGATCGAATTACTATATACAACTATTCAACAAAGTTATAAATTTTTAAGATTTTTTTTTTACTGATTTACCAGAGATTGCATGTTGGATGTATACTGGAGAAAGACAAGTAAGCACCTTGAGAAAGAAGTATTTGGAGGCAGTACTTAAACAAGATGTTGGTTTCTTTGATACAGATGCTAGAACAGGAGATATAGTTTTCAGTGTCTCAACTGATACACTATTAGTCCAAGATGCTATTAGTGAGAAGGTGCTTAATTTCAATCTTTCATTTTTTTATTAAAATTAAAACAAATATGTTTTTAGTCGTTACATTAATTTTGTTCAAATTTAGGGACTAATTGCATTGACTATTGTTTTTGAAAGTTAATAAAAATAGAGACTAAAATTGAATATTTTGTAGGATTTTTTTTTTAAACTTTTTATTTTATTTCACCTTCTTGATATGAAAAATAAAAAATTCCAACATAAAAACTACTATTTGCATTTGGTGGTAGATGGTAGTGTACATTAAAGTGGGTCCCTTTTATGATCATAGCTCAAAGTGGTGCATGTTAGCTAGTCTGTGTTTAACATGTGCTTGTGGAGGTTGCTGAGTGCTGACATTATTAGTTTATTTTTTTTCCTTATAGAAATGTGTAGTATAATGATAATATCTATGAAGCACATACACAATCACCGGATACGATGCAACACAATGACACGTGTGTCGAGCACCAGACACACCACCTTTGTTTAGAAGTGTTACATAGACTAATAGTTATTTAATACATACACCAGATACAACACTGACATTGGAATGTCGACACGTGTCGTTCATCAGACATACCTTTAATCTGAAGTGTTACGCTGACTAATATTGGTTGGTTGAATTTTTTATTTTGTGTGTTTATAGGTTGGGAATTTCATACATTATCTATCAACTTTTCTGGCTGGACTTGTGGTTGGTTTTGTGTCAGCATGGAGATTAGCACTTCTTAGTGTTGCGGTGATTCCTGGAATTGCTTTTGCTGGTGGATTATACGCATATACACTCACCGGACTTACATCGAAGAGTCGTGAATCATATGCAAATGCCGGCATAATTGCTGAACAGGTTAAAAGATTAATTCATTGTTGAAACTTAAAAAACATCATATGCATTAAATAACTTGTTTCTTTACATGAAAAGTAACACAAATAATTGTTCATTTTTTGAAAACATGTTTAAGTAAAAGCTTTTTAATCCTTTTGACTTTTGAATAGTAGTAGCGCATGCCGATCGTTATGAATTTGTGACATGTTATAAGTTCAAAGAATGTTTTAACTTTAAATGATGTGTTTTAATGTGCAACACTCATAAAAATTCATAGCTTTTTTCCTTTTTGAGTAAAGCTAATAATCATAAAGCATGACGATGATGGTTGTGTGTTGCTTTAATGCCAACTATAGCCTATGTTTACGATTAATTAATATAAAATAAAGTAGTTTTAACTTCACAATTAATATGTTTTTGATAAAAAATTCTAAATCATTTAACTTTTCTCGTACATGAAAATCGATGTAAGATCTCATTCTTTTACAATGATTAACATATACATTCGTTTGAAAAATGACGCGATCAGAACTAGTAATCGATTAATGCATGGGACTAACAAATCAATTTTCATTGTTATTTGCTATGTGTTCAGGCAATTGCTCAAGTTCGAACTGTTTACTCTTATGTCGGTGAGAGTAAGGCGCTGAATTCGTATTCTGATGCAATACAAAACACATTGAAGCTTGGATACAAGGCAGGAATGGCTAAAGGTTTAGGCCTAGGATGCACGTACGGTATAGCTTGCATGTCGTGGGCGCTAGTTTTTTGGTATGCCGGAGTTTTTATAAGGAATGGACAAACCGATGGAGGCAAGGCATTCACAGCTATTTTCTCTGCCATTGTCGGTGGAATGTGAGTGATCAATTTAATTTTTTTTTCTCTCGATATAGTAGAAATATTTGTTTGATCGTGATTCGTGACATTTCTTTATTTGCTTCAACAGGAGTTTGGGTCAGTCGTTTTCGAACTTAGGTGCTTTTAGCAAAGGCAAAGCAGCCGGATACAAATTGATGGAAATCATCAAGCAGAAACCAACCATAGTGGAAGATCTGTTAGACGGAAAGTGCTTAGCCGAGGTTAATGGCAACATTGAATTTAAAGATGTTAGTTTCAGCTATCCATCAAGGCCGGATGTGATGATTTTTCGGAATTTCTCAATCTTTTTTCCTGCCGGTAAAACTGTTGCGGTTGTTGGTGGCAGTGGTTCTGGAAAGAGCACTGTTGTTTCCTTGATCGAAAGGTTCTATGATCCTAATGACGGTATATACAACTAAAATCAATCTTTACTCTTTTGAATATTTCAAAAAAAATATTTCCGATGAACAAATATGCTGATTTTTCGAAATGGCTTAACAGGTCAGGTTCTGCTCGATAATGTGGACATTAAGACACTACAACTAAAATGGTTACGCGATCAAATTGGTTTGGTGAATCAAGAGCCTGCACTATTTGCAACTACAATTCGTGAGAATATACTATATGGAAAACCTGATGCAACAAATGATGAAATCGAAGCCGCAACTTCTGCTGCAAATGCTCATAGCTTTATTACATTGCTTCCTAATGGCTACAACACTCAGGTTGTTAAATTTTTCCAAGCATAACATTTTTCTTTACTAATTTTCCTTTTTCGGCGTAAAATTGATCATTAAATACTAAATCGATGTTATCTGGTTTGTCATCAGGTTGGAGAGCGAGGAGTTCAATTATCCGGGGGACAAAAACAAAGGATTGCAATTGCGAGAGCTATGTTGAAAAATCCAAAGATCCTTCTCTTAGATGAAGCGACTAGTGCTCTCGATGCAGGATCCGAAAGCATCGTTCAAGAAGCGCTAGACCGTCTCATGGTTGGTAGAACTACCGTGGTCGTCGCTCATCGTTTATCAACAATTAGAAATGTCGACTCTATTGCAGTTATTCAACAAGGGGTAGTTGTCGAGACAGGAACACATGAAGAACTTTTCGCTAAGGGAGGTACCTATGCCTCTCTAATTCGATTCCAAGAAATGGTTGGAAATAGAGACTTCTCGAACCCTTCAACTCGCAGGAATCGTTCGTCACGGTTGAGTCATTCACTTTCAACGAAGTCTTTAAGCCTAAGGTCAGGAAGCTTGAGGAATTTAAGCTACCAATACAGCACCGGAGCCGACGGTCGCATCGAGATGATCTCAAATGCCGAAACCGATAAAAAAAATCCAGCTCCGGATGGATATTTCTTCCGGTTACTCAAGATGAATGCGCCCGAGTGGCCTTACTCGATAATGGGAGCCGTTGGATCTATTCTTTCTGGATTTATTGGTCCAACTTTTGCTATTGTTATGAGCAATATGATTGAGGTTTTTTACTATAGTAACTATGCATCCATGGAGAAGAAAACTAAGGAATATGTTTTCATATACATCGGTGCCGGTATTTATGCTGTTGGTGCTTACTTGATTCAACATTACTTTTTTAGTATCATGGGAGAAAATCTTACCACAAGAGTTAGAAGAATGATGCTTGCAGGTATTTTTCTTACATTTTTTTTCGAAACATTATTGAAAATAATATAAACTAATAAATTTTGTTATTTTTGTTAGCTATTTTGAGGAATGAAGTTGGATGGTTCGATGAGGAAGAGCACAACTCGAGTCTTGTTGCAGCTCGCCTCGCCACTGATGCAGCTGATGTGAAGTCAGCCATTGCGGAGAGGATATCAGTAATTTTGCAGAACATGACATCTCTTCTCACTTCTTTCATTGTTGCTTTCATTGTTGAATGGAGAGTTTCTTTACTCATCCTTGGAACTTTCCCTCTTCTTGTTCTAGCAAATTTTGCTCAGGTAAATCTCACTCCAATATATAATAATATATCATTTGCATAAAAATTTGTTTAACCTTCCTTAGTCTAGAACGGTCATGGAATTTGGATCAACTGTCCGATCAAAATTAGACAACCTATATTTTGGCTTAACGTGATCCGTCTAATTTTGGTTAGATGGTCTAAATTGTCAACCATGTGATTGCGTGACAATATTCCATTAGACAAAGTCATGCAATGAAAATGGATTCGCCGCGGTTGAGATGTGGTGACCGTTATATTAAGATTAGACAATTCACACAATACAGAGTTTTAAAATTTTGTTTTCTTTTTCTTCAAAATACCGAGTTTTGAAATTTAAACCATCTGATCTAGATTAGATCAACGATTAATGATGTGAAACATGACTTGTTTGAACTAATCACTAACATTCTAACTTTGGTAAATTAAAGTCAGAGCATGACGTGTTCGATCTTGATCTAACGGTCGAAATCAACGACTACATCATAGTACATGAATGTAACAAATCCAAATCCTAAAACAAGAATATTTATTTTAATAATTTGCATGTGTTTGACCCTAATAGTAGTGTAGGACCACACTATAGGGTAACTCTAAAATTTAACATTATAGATTCTTACTTTATTACTTGTATTTGATTTGATCCCTTTACCTTACAGTATACTAGTAGGAGTATAGTAACACTTTCCCTTTTACAGTGTCTAAGAATCTAAACATCACAAAAAAACTGTCATTAAACGACAAAAGCTAAAACAACTAAGACCCTACCTTAGTTGAAGGATGCACGTGCTTCCTTCCAGTTCTGTGCTTTAAGTGCAGTGATATAACTCATTTTTTTTGGAATATTAAAAGCTCATTAATTGCACTGAAAAATTTATTTATTATTATACACATGGGGTAGTATATAGATTCCATACCTGACCAGTGACCATCAACTTTCATAAGTAGTAGACTAGTCTTCCTACACTTTCAACATTACATAATATTATAATACTATTATATTATAATGTATAAATATATAATATTATATTATTATTGGTACTCACAATCTTTGCCAACTGTGATTAGGATATTCACTCATATACATGTATGTATGTGCATGTGTACATTACTCTTCTGTTCTACAATGAATGACTTATTTGACAATTTTATACATTAATAGAAGTTTTTAAATACCAATGTATTTTGGATTTAACAATGATTGAAATTTCACAACATAATGTTCGAATCTCGACTGAAAGAGATATCCACATTTTAGTGTCGAACACGGTCGAATATGATTGCTTTTGTGAAGAGAACTTATAGAAACTAAAAATGTGTATAAATAAAAGTAAGAGAGAATACTAGTTTTGAAAATTGGAAAATATTGATTTGGAAGTGAGTGATGCAAGTAATGCTCCCTTTGGTTTTTTTTTACAAGAAATTGTTAACTTTTAAGGTCATTGGATGTCTAATGTATCTGATTTATATTATGGAAAATGCTAAACAATGCACCTGGTGTATTGGTTAAACATATTAATATAGAAATTTTTTCTCGAAACTTGTGCATTTAATGTGTTAAAGATGCAAAAAGTTATCTCTCTAACATTAATTTTGTCTTTTTATTTTCTTTTTGGGTATGCTTAACTAGTGCACCGGTGCACTGTTTAGCATGACCCTTATATTGGAGTAAACCAAATACTTTCATTATTTTGTTTTTGTCTAGTTGTCTATCAGCTAGAAATTTCACTTTAAAGGTTAATAAGTGGAGTGTCCGGGATTGTCTCTGGGGTTCGAACCCCGGCTCCGGCATAATATATACGATGTTCCTACCAACTATGTTAAGCTCACTGAGACAATACATCCGTAATTTAATGAATTAAAAAATGAATTTTTTGTTATAAAAGGTAACATATTACATATTGTGGGGCCAAAAAAATATTTAATTTGAAAGTGAGAAAAGGCCTACATTGGTATTCATGAAAGAGAAATAAAACTATTGTTAGGGCCACATTTGTTAAGAGTAGTTTTTGGGTATTGGGTTCTTGCAATTCATAGTATGTCTATAGGAAACTTCATTATATAATATTTTATTATAACATATATTAAATAATAATATATTTTCATAAAATCCTAAACTTTTTAATTTGTCTAGGAATTTGAACCCTATTTTTGTTGCCTCCTACCCGTGATCTTTTCATTCTTTTTCAGGTCTAGTTAATTTGTCTACACATGTGACCTCTATTTTACACACATATTTTATCTAGAAATTTTATTTTATTTTTTATTTTTTTTATATATAAGGTATTGTGTGATTATTTTCAAGTTTTGTAACCATTGGAGATTTGGACTATACACGTGAGATCATGTGGGACTTTTCTTCTCTTGCATGATTTTGGAGATACTCATGATTTTTTGTGTAGTGTATTTTTTATACAATTAAATATAGTTTATTTAAATTAAAATAAGTATGATATTATTTAAGTTATCTTTTTTTATCAAATTAATTATGTTTTACATGCTCCTAGTGTGAAAAATGTAAAAGTGTGGCATCACAATATTTTAATTTCTATATCATACAATGTATATAATATATATAATTTCATTATTAGAAATAACAACATTGAATCCTATTAGAGTATCAGCATAACTTAGTTGGTATGAATATTGCAATATGCAGGGGTCGTGGTTCAGACTCGAAATTTTCCATTTATAGGGATGAAAGTCTGGCTAGTAGACAATGTAACATTTTCATTCACATGAATCATTTTCAAGTTTTTTTCTTTTTTTGAGAATGAATCATTTTCAAATTAAATTTGCGCATGCTTTAGGCACAGAATAAAACAAATAGATTGATTGGTAAGTAAGGGATGTACCTTCCAATTAATATATCATATCAAAGTCTTTATTAATACAGTTGGTGGTGTCGTTATTATATCAACAATCTGTCCCCTCTATAGGACCCACCATTTTAGTCCTTTTAAGTCTTTTCCTTTAAATTTTGCTCAATTAGTTCACTCCCCTTTGAGTTGAGCCATAAATTAAATTACCAAAAATTCCTTTGCCTTATATCTTATCATATGAATGGCCTCAATTATTAAAGTTACCGTTATTTTTAGTAGTTATTATTAGCCTAAGGATGTGACTCTAATCTTGCATGGATTTTAATGTATAGTGAACAAAAAAAAATAATGTAACATTTTTTGACCAAGTGCTAACAATGAGTTTTACTATGTATTTGTCTTTGGATTTTACAGCAACTGTCTCTCAAAGGGTTTGCCGGCGACACAGCGAAGGCTCATGCAAAGACAAGCATGATTGCGGGAGAGGGAGTAAGCAATATCAGAACTGTTGCAGCATTCAATGCACAAAACAAGATGCTATCCACCTTTTGCCATGAGCTACGTGTCCCACAGAGCCAAAGCCTGCGCCGAAGTTTGACATCGGGACTCTTATTTGGCCTATCTCAGCTTGCCCTTTATGCATCCGAAGCTCTCATTCTATGGTACGGTGCACATTTAGTGAGCAAAGGCCTTTCTACATTCTCAAAAGTCATCAAGGTGTTTGTTGTCTTGGTGATCACTGCGAATTCCGTGGCAGAAACTGTTAGCCTTGCTCCCGAGATAATCCGTGGTGGTGAAGCTGTTGGTTCGGTTTTCTCAATCCTTGACCGATCAACTAGAATTGACCCTGATGATCCTGATGCTGAACTTGTTGAATCCGTTCGTGGGGAAATTGAACTTAGACATGTTGATTTTGCATACCCTTCTAGGCCCGATGTTATGGTGTTCAAGGATTTCAGCCTTAGAATCCGCGCAGGTCAGAGTCAAGCTCTTGTTGGGGCAAGTGGTTCAGGGAAGAGTTCTGTTATTGCATTGATAGAACGTTTCTACGATCCAATTGTTGGTAAAGTAATGATCGATGGAAAGGATATTAGGAGGTTGAATTTAAAGTCTCTAAGGCTTAAGATTGGTTTAGTGCAACAAGAACCGGCATTATTTGCATCTAGCATTTTCGACAACATTGCATATGGCAAAGAAGGCACAACCGAAGCTGAGGTGATCGAAGCTGCCCGCGCGGCCAATGTGCATGGATTTGTGAGTGGTTTGCCCGAAGGTTATAAGACGCCAGTCGGTGAAAGAGGCGTGCAACTCTCCGGTGGTCAAAAGCAAAGGATTGCTATTGCAAGAGCTGTTCTTAAGGACCCAACAATACTTCTACTTGACGAGGCAACAAGTGCGCTCGACGCCGAATCCGAATGTGTACTACAAGAAGCCTTAGAGAGACTAATGAGGGGTAGAACCACCGTGCTCGTGGCTCATCGTTTGTCTACCATTAGAGGGGTCGATTGCATTGGTGTCGTGCAAGACGGTCGCATTGTCGAGCAAGGAAGTCATTCTGAACTCATTAGCAGACCAGAAGGAGCTTATTCTAGACTTTTGCAGCTACAACATCATCATATTTGAGACAAAAAAAAAAACAGTTTTATTTGATGAAATATGATTATGATAATGACCTTGTGAGTTGATAATTATGTTTGGTCCCATTAACCTCATGCTTTGATTTTTCTTATAAATTTAGATGTAGATATGTGTTCTATATGAGGTTTGTACCTTAAGGACAAAAGTACTCTATTTTTCAATGGAGTATCAAGTATTATATATTATTAATTATTAATCATATTTTCAAAGGTGCATAAGCATGTTATCTATCTGTTTTTGTTTTAGCTTTTCTTGCACTTTACTATTATTATAATTCAGTTCCAACAATTGCATGTTGTGTTGCCTTTTGCCTTTTTCTCCATGCATGTGTGTTTGTCACATGATACTTTTTTTTTTTAGTTGAAGATAAACACAACTTTTTTCTTTGAGGGTCCCTAATAACAAGGACTAGTAGCAATGTTTATATATCTTTTTAACATAATGGAGATTAAATAAGTTGAAGCATATGGTCTGAATTATTATTGGTAATAAGGGATGGATGAAATATTTTTTTAATATATGCTTTTAAATCTTTAGAAATGAACCACTTGGTGTTTTCTAAAATGATTTCCTTCTTTGGCCACTCATTCAACATGAAGGAAACTAAAAATGAGTGCTCCTTTATATCTCTTGGATTTGGGAAGGGGGTATGTATTATCCATATGCAGTAGGGCATGTTTGGATTCACTTTCAAGAAAGCCAAAAGTGATTATAAAGACTTATTCATTTTGGTATGTTGAGAATTTTTTAGCTAAGATTTGTAGCCTATGTTTGGTTCTAAGTTTGAACTTCCTAAAAATCTTAGCTAAGATTTGACCACAAATTTGCTATGTTTGGCTCCCCGCTTCAATTTATTCTAGTCGCAAAATCAATTCTACACAAAAGATAAGCATATGTTTGTTTCCGCGGCTGCAAGGTGGATTGAGTAGAAGTTAGGATATGATTTATTGTTTCTTAAAATAATTTTTTTTTCATCGTAAAATCAAACAAACGTATAACTTTTGCTTCAAAACCTGATTTTTACACTCAAATTTATATTTTAACTCGCTTTCATGTAGAAGTATCTATACATATACTATTTAATTAAAATCAGTTTTTAACCACAAAAGATCATTCATCATTTATCACATGGTTGAGACTCACAAGTAACCTTCATTGAAAAGGATACCACCATACATATGTGTACTTGCACTACCAGAAAGTAATCATCAAAGAAAAGTTAAAAGAGAGGTTGGCCCCCTTTGAAGGTCCTAAACAAATTTGAAGTTCCAATACAATGGCAATGTAATAATATAAGCAAGAGGGCATTGTGTTTGAGAGGAAGTATGGTAAAGACAAAGGTGTAACACCCAAATTCGTTATTCTAAAAATTATACATTTATAAAATATTTACTCAAAAGTACGCAATGGAAATAAAATTTGATTCACAAAAGGTTTGGTTTGAGTATTACATCGTACACATAAAAGCTTACTAATAACTTAATGGGTTAATAGGTCTTTACCCCCCTGCTAAGTGGGCGTGTTTTGCGTTTCCCCCCTGCTAAAAATTTCTTGAAGAATGCCCCCTTGCAAAGTTTTTTTTTTTTGTTTTCCCCCTTGAGTGCACTTTTTACATCGGTTATTTTGTTCAACCGATTTAAAAAGTTATGTTTTTTAAATCGGTTATTTTGTTCAACCGATTTAAAAAGTTCAAATTTCTTGCATCCAAGAGAGGAAAAGGGGGGAAACCAAAAAAAAAAACTTTGCAAGGGGGCATTCTTCAAGAAAATTTTAGCAGGGGGGTAATGCAAAACACGCCCACTTAACAGGGGGGTAAAGACCTATTAACCCTAACTTAATTAGTAAAACAATTATTGTACGAAAATAAGTTTCTAGAAAAATACATCTATCTTTAAATACATTGAAAATAAGAGACAAGACTCCAAATATACATTATATAAATGATTACATTGAAAATAAGAGACAAGACTCCAAATATACATTATATAAATGATCACATCCCCGTGTCACATCAGAGCGGAGCTTCACCGATGACTCGGTCACAAACATAACCTGAGAATCTGAACCCCCAAAGGTTCAGCACATACACAAAACGGAGGGTTAGATAATATAACCATAAAAGAAACTAAGTGCAAGCACACACTTAACACTTAGGACATAACATGCTCATGTCTAACAACTCAAATCATAAACATACATTATTCTCATGTTATTCATATCTCATAATCATAAAGGTACAACATATCACAATAATAACATATTCTTAGTCAATAAACAAGTATACAAAACATCATCAATTATCAATCATTCATCACACACCTCATAATACACTTAATCACTCGAATTAAGGATCAACAATCAATGCCAATTACCAAGTAACACATTTAATCACATAATCCTAATGCAACTAATGTCAATTACTCATGTCATGTCACCCTAGACATAACTATATGCATGTGGTACCAATCACCTCATATTAGGATAAACATATATCCAATCTTCACTCAGACAGTTTATAGTCATGGTGGACATCTTCACTCAGACAGTTTATAGTCGTGGAGGACTCTCGACACATGAATGCATGCAATGTACATAAACCAATTATGATGATACACTTACTCAATTATTCATGAATATTAGGTCTCTTCCTAATATTCTTTCTCATCAATTCACCTCATTATATCATCACTAGGTCATACATACAAGCATACATATTATACATCAACAAATAAGTTATCATAACTCATTATCATCAACTCAATCCATCATCATGAAACATCATCTTAATTCATATAGAATTCAAGCATAACACATTGTTAACTAATCTCTAATCATCATACAACATTAGCTAATCAACATGCAATAGTAACTAATCATCATACTTCATTATTCATCACACATATCACATATGGAATCCATTTCACAATTCAAAGTCATTAATCAAAATTAATCATACTAACATAAGCCTATTATCCTCACACATCACATTATAATCATCCAAAATGGATATCAACTCATACTTAAATAATTACTCATCAATTCATTAGTTCAAACTTAATTACATATACTAAGTTCTTAATTCAATTAACAAAGTATTGCAATTATATACCAAAGTAGCATAATCTAAGCATGATCTCCAAAAACTAACATAAAAAATGGATTCTACACGAAAAATCGTGAAGAATAGATTCCGGGTGCATAAACCATCAAAAAGTCAAAAGTCAACAAAAACTCAACAGTCAAAGCAGTTGACGGGTCTGCGCCGGGTGCGGGAGGGGCAGCGCCGGGCGCGGGATGGCAGAATCAATTCCCAACAATTGCGCCGGGCGCGGGAGATGCTGCGCTGGGGGCGCGGGGATTTGAGTTCAAAATCGTATTTTCGCGTTTTTGACCCAAAAATCACTTTTTCAAAGCCAAAAGCACTTATTTGAACCCAATAACATTTATACAATATTTCCCAATCATATTCATAGATAAAAACACTTATTCTAACTTATAAGCAACTTAAAACAACTTGATTAGGGATTCATACCCATTTTCATCAAAAACTCATTTTTAACATAATCAATCAAAATCAAAGTTCAAGTAATCAACTTTATCATGAATTTCATACAACAATCATAAGTAGAAGCATATTATACATGAATCATTATCAAAGCTTCAATTATAAACACATTCCCAAAACCATTTTCTTCCCAAAACCCAAAATGAGTGAAGAGAGTTTGGGTGTGGAGTCATAGACAAACTCCCCTCTCTTTGATCACTCAAAATTATATTATTTAATCCTTTTACCTCATAAGATGAATCCTCTAAACTCTACACTTCTAGAATCCTCAATCTTTAATATCTAACCAAGTCTTTTCTTCTCTTCCCCTTCTTCATTTCTTCAAGAGTTTCCTTCTCTCTACCTCTCCTTCTCTCAACCTCTCTTTCTCTCAATTTTATGATAAGAAAAACAAGAACAACCATACCTCTCATAAAATCACTCCTTTATATAACCCCTCTCTAGGTTTTAGCAAAATCCCCACATTACCCTCATTTTCTCTACAATTCCCACTCACAATTCTATTCTTACTCTTACCATCCACTTTCATACTAATTACAAAATTGTCATTAATTTCTCTCCAAGATACTCTATCTTTCTAGCTATTGACCAAAATGTCCTCCTTATCTCTACACAATTCATTAACTCACACTAGATTACTATATTACCCTTATTTCTACTCCAAACTTTTATTATTCTAATTAAGCTCAATACTCATCAAAACTCATTTTTAACAAACATAAAAGTAACAATTAATTATTACATCAATTAACATACACAATTAATTAAATAACGTCAATTAATAAAATATAACAAAGTATACGATTTGGAGTGATACAAAGGCATAGCTATAAACAAGAGGAATTGAGAAAATGATGGGTGAGGAAAATAGAGGTCATATTTTTTGGGTGTGAAAACAAGTTTTTTCAAGGACATTTTCCTATTGGCAAGATTGATGTATCACATCATTGAGCCTCAATTATGTATATGCCTTCATGTATTTTTGCAAGATATATATATATTTCAATTCAAGATGATCTTGTTAGGCCACTACAAGCCTAGGGCTAAGACTTTTTATACAAAAAGACAAAAGATCTCCAATTATTTGAGATATAAATTGTGTAATAAGATGAAATGTGTACTCCATTGCTATAAAATTGCATAATTTGATTGTGATTCCTATAAAAAGATTATTGTTTTTAGTTCACCATTTAATTAAAATATTGATTTTAATTATCCTCAGTCTCACATTTGATATTAAGAGCCCAAAAAATTATCTTTTTAAGAGACTAAAATAAATAATTATTTTGACGAAAATTTTCATAGACATTATTAATTTTATAAGAATAAAAAATATATTTAACATCCCTCAAAAATATATTTAACATGTCTAATTTTTCCTAAACCTTCTATAAATAAAGTTTAACACAATAAATTTAATTAGTAAAAACCCGTGAAATAAAATAACCCTTATGTAAAAAAAAAATATTTAATCAAATATGGCTAATTAAAAATACTATATCATTTGCGTAGTAGCTTCTTTCAACTCCATTTCTTGTTAACCAACTGCCGAGTTTGAATCTAGCTTTATCGTGGACAGTGGCGGAGCCAGGAATGTTAGAGAGTCTGGGCACAATTTTAATCGCAGTTGGAAAATTTCCTTTTAAAGTCTTCGATGTGGTGAATGTTCATATAATATTAATATCATCAAGTGACTTGAATATCTTCCGCTCGATGTAATATATCATCAAGTCATTGAACCACTCAATGTTGATCTTGTTGCGCAATTTAGACTTGATAATATTCATTGTTGAAAAAGTCTTTTCAACGGATTCTGTCGACACCGGTAATATTAAAGTCAACTCAATAAGTTTGCAGACCAATGAAAATACTAAGTATGTGTTTGGTTCTGAGGTGGCGAAAATTGAGTTTGATAGAATTGATTTTAGTTAAAAGTTAGTTGAATTAAATTGATTTCTGTTTGAAATGTTAATGTAAAAGTGATTCTCATCAATTTATATTGTTTGGATAGTTTAAATCAAAATTACTTTTGATGTGCAATTACCAAAATGGATTTTAAGTGTATTTAAAACTAGATTTCACAATGTCTTTATTTTTTTTTCTTTCAAGTTATTTGACTTTGTAACATAAAAATAAATAGCAACTTTTTGTCAAAAATAAAATGAAATAAGTATTTTAAAAACAAATAAAATAAGTATTACAAAATAAATAGTAACTTTTTTTAAGGAATTTGAAATATAATAATAATCTATACAATATATAAAGGGAAAATAATATTTTGATGTAGCCTTTATTTTCTTCCCATTCTAGTAGTAGTAATAATAATAATAATAATAATAAAAATACATACTAATGTTTGTACTAAAAAAAAAACATACTAATGTAGGGCTAAGTCTAGCATGGGTAAGTAACATAGGTCTCCCATCATGGGAAATGATGTTTCAACCATTAGATTTATTGATAAAATAATTAATGGACATGATGAATTATTGGGAACCTGAAGGTGCAATGTTTTTCAAGTTAAATTTAATTTATAATAAGACCCACTTGCTTTGTAGTAATTAAAATTTGTCCATAACCACTATAACCCTGATTTTTTCTATTATTCAAGTTTCATCCCAATAATTTTAGAATAAAACACAAAACTAGGTGTTGTATCCTTTCCATCAGTATCTCATTCTCATTCTTTCTAATCAAAAGTTACTTATTATTTTTTTTCTATCAAGGAGAAGACATATTCTAAAGAGATTAATCTTCATCACCACCCAAGGTGGTTGATTTTAACAAAGTGTCCTCATTATCCTCCAAAGTTTCAGCAATTTTCGTTTTTTTTTTTGGGTTTTGTTGAATCTAAAAAAGTTTAGTTTTCAACTTTTCATATGTTTTGATTCTTTGATACACAAATTTTTTTTTTGAACCACAAGCAAATAATTTTCGGTTCATGATATTGTGTTTAAATTTCAATTTTAGTGTTGAAATCGGTATGAAATAGGATGTTTTAAAATTTGGGTTTTCTTGTTTCTTTAAAAAAATTATCTCAGATTATGAATGTTTTGGATACAAAAAAATGGTGAATCAGATGAAAATATTGTTAGATTCATGATTATGTCTGT
Organism: Trifolium fragiferum; assembly: GCA_954870985.1. Taxonomy (NCBI): domain Eukaryota; kingdom Viridiplantae; phylum Streptophyta; class Magnoliopsida; order Fabales; family Fabaceae; genus Trifolium; species Trifolium fragiferum. The sequence continues at coordinate 4,161,756 of OX940789.1, read as the reverse complement.
AAAAATTGAGTTTTTGGTGTTAAAGTTGTCTGAAATGGCGTTTTCCAGTTTCGGATCCGTGGGTTTTTTAACCGGGTCATCCTGACCCGTCTGGAGGTTGAAGAAGAAAATTAAAAAATAAAATAAAAAATTGGAAAACTGAAGCAGGAACGTTTCGAACCTGAAAACCCTCCCTATATAACACGAGTTCCGGTTAACCGCTAGGCTGTATATGACTACTGCTAAAATGTTACATTGAATTAATATTTATTAGTTATTTATTTCGGTTCAAGCATTTGTGCTCCTAATAAGTCCTAATCATGTAATTGTGTTACTTTTTCTTTTACAATATGTAATTGTGTTACTAAAATAAATTGCTTGCAATTTCATTATTCTAAATTAAATTTTTAAATAATTTATATAACTATACAAAATTTTATATTAAGAGTTTAAAAGTATGTTTGTGACGTAAATGATAATTAATTAATTATACCGAATATGGTAAAATTTATCCTACAATTTTTTTAATTATGTTTATGTATGATTGATTATGAAGAAATATTAAATTATATTTTCTAATTTACCATCAAGGATTAGGAAAATGAACATAATTTGATAGTTTTACCACTAAGTTATATGAATCTAATTAAATAAGACTTTACTTTAGTTTACAGGTAAATTTCATATCACTGAGTTTGTAGTTTGAAACATGATTTACATTGATAAAATATGATATTTGTTTAGTAGTCTCATTTTAATTATAAACATGTTATTTAAAATTTTGCATTTATACATCTTATGAATTTTTTCGAATTTAATTGTGAAATTCCTAAAACCGACGCGTGAAAACTATAAGATATGGATGTAGAAAATTCTTCTTCACTTAGGGTTGATGGACCCATTGTCAAACAATTTTATGCCAACTAAAAACGGTAAAGACTAGCCGTGAATAGTGATCGACCCAATCTAACATGATTTTAGGTCAAGTTAAAGTTAATGATTGGCCGTAAATAATAATCGACACAATCTCACACAATTTTTATTTCCTGTAAAAGGTAAAGACTAGACGGGAATATTGATTGACTTATTCTCCCACGATTTTTGGTCAAATAAAAGGTATTGACAAGCCGTCAATAGTGAACATCCATTCTTACACAATTTTAGAACAACAATAATGTAAAGACAAGCTTGTAATAGTGATCGATTATTTCTAACTTTTCATTTTAGAACATTCACTCTTACACAATTTTTATTTCTTTCTTGATAAATTTTTACACGTGTGTTCATACTAGTAATGTGTATATGTGAAACCGATTAAATACTTATTTTGTCCTAAAATAATTGTCACAGTTGATTAGTGTACATTTGCCAATGCATAATGTTGAGCATTAATATCTTTAGTTGTGTATTATTAAAAACTATGAAAAATTCAATTTTGATAGTACTCACCGAGACAAATCGAATAAGATCTCATACGTTAATATTTGTCTTTATATATTAGTAAAAAATATATAGCCAACTTAGCTTGTATGAATAATGCACATGGTCAAATTGCGACAATTATTTTGAGAAAAAGAAAGTAAGAAAATAAAAAAAAAATCATTATGGGTGCTCTTAAAATTAAATATAGCACCATTAATTTTTTTTAAGACAATTAAATATTCCGTGTGTATATATATATATATTCTATCATATTAATTACTAATTTTAGTCAAAATCAAATAGTAAAGAAGCCTTTTTTTAAAATCTGTGGGAATAAAAAAGTTAATCCTAAATGAATTTTTTTTAAAATATTTGTGATAAAAAAATAAACCTGAAGGAGATTATTTTTGGAAATATTTGTGAACAAAAAATTTAATAGTAAACGTGCCTTTTTCTTTAACATTTATGAGCAAAAAATAATTAATTGTCCAGGAGTTATTTAAAATATTTGTGAAAAAAAAGTTATTAGTAAAGGAATCGTTTTGAAAATTTGTGTGAAAAAAGGAGTAATATTAATGACACTTTTTTTTAACATTAGTGAGCAAAAAAAATTAATTGTCAAGGAGCTATATTAAAATATGTGTGAAAAAAAAGTTATTAGTTAAGGAGTTTTTTAATTGATACTAATAAATTGCAACAAAAATAAATTACATTTATAATTTCAGTTGTGCTCAAATTAAAATTTAAAATTGTTATGAGCAGATTTTATAAATATATCATTTGTGGTAAATGTGTAAATAGCTTAAATTATTATTATATTATTATTATCTGTTTTACCTATAATAAAAGATAATTTTTCACTCTCCCATCATGGGAGACCTAGATGACTTACCCATGCTAGAAGGCGCCCTAATGCAGTACAATAAGTAGAGATGCTTTATATTCCTCGAAAGTTTGAACACGTTGCCCATAGCTACAACAATGTCAACAATAAATAAAAAAACAGATTGAAAATCTCAAAGTAACACTTAAATGGGCCGGGTGGAAACTTAAGTTGAGCCCATCCATCCTATGTATCTTCTTCAACCTAAGATAACCGCACTGCACACACACAGAAAACAGAGGAAGGAAAGAAAAATTGATCTCCACACAAAGTTGAAATTCCAAAATCGATTCAATATGCTATGAAAACTACAAATATGGTAACAACCAAGCCCGGGCACGTGCCCAGGCATGCTGGGCGGTGACTCCGCCCCTGATCGAGGATAATTTTTTTTATTTATAAAATTATATTCAACACGAAGAATTAATCTCTAAAATCATATATACAAATACTTGATTTACACACAATAGCCAACACTTTTAAGCATGAAAATGACATTTTATTAAATTAGTTTTTTTTTTGAATTAGACATTTTATTAAATTATTATTAAATAGAATTTTGTGATGTGCATATATCACATAAAGTGGGATGAAAGAATTGCATTCAGTGTTTTGAAAACCGGACCGGACCGGCCGGTCTGACCGGTTGAACCATGAACCGGATATCTCACCGGTCCGGTCAGGTTGTTGGATCGGTTATGCAGTTAACCCGGTCAAAACCGGTCAAATCCGCTGAAAACCGGCCGGTTCGCGGGTCAAGATTAAATAGAGAAATTCTGTGGAAAAATACAAAAAAATCTACAGGAGAGATTCGAACCCATGTCCTCCTTGTGACATACCAAGCTTGTGCCACTAGGCTAGCGAAATTACTTGTTAAATCCTTGCAAATCTTGATACATATACATACAATTGTCTTATAATATTTAACTAATTTCCTTCATTTTCTCTACAACATTATTCGTTTAAACAAATTTTTAATACTTTATTTATTTTATAAGGAAATTTGCAATATATATTTTTTATATAATAAATCTGCAATATACTCCGTATTATCAATTCTACTCTATATTTTTTTAGTTTATGTATAAAAAAAATTCTACTCTATTTTTCATTTATATATTTACTACTAATAATATATTTATATTGTAATTAGACTTAATTAACTTATTTAAATTTGTATTTTGTACTATTTCATTGAGCGTTATAACTATTTTTAGAATTTGAATTTTAAAAAAGGTTTAACGGCGCAACTTTTTACCCATTTCTCGTCCATTAAAGTGTAATTATCATTATATATTCAACTAAAAAAAATAATGAACTTGTGAAATTATGATATTTTAAAAAAAATAATGAACTTGTGTAACTATCATATTTTTTTAGACAACGAGTCATCCGGTTTAATACCTATATAATTTTGTTATAGAGACCGGTTTATTCAACCGAGTTATTCGGTTTTATCCGGTTTACTCGTACGGTTCAACCAATGACTCGACGGTTCGACCAATAAACCAGTAAACCAGTACCCTCACCGGTTCAATGACCGGTCCGATTTTTAAAACACTGATTGCATTGGTTAAGGTTTGTATTAGAAAGGAAAGTAATTATTATGATATCACTCACATAAAGTGAATAATATAGTCTAAGGTAGGGGTGTTCGCGGTGCGGTTTGGTTCGGTTTTGAATCTAAAAGTCATCCTAACCGTGAGATAAAATTGCATGCGGTTCGGTTTGATTCGGTTGGTTTTTAAAAAGTCATCCAAACCAAACCAAACCAAACCAATGCGGTTAGGATCGATTCGGTGGTTGCAGTTTACATTATAATTAAAATGTACTAAAATTAAATTAAACTAAACACAATAAGTGGTTGTGGTTTACATGCATGTTTTTTTTCTTCTTGGAACAATAAAAAGATTCATTAAAATCGGGAAACATCCAAACCCACACTCACTCAACTCAGGTTTTTCCCGTAAAGCGGGTACGATTTAGACGGGTTCCCACGAGTGTGAGTTTTATTGTCATGCCTACACATAAAATAGTAAATAATTTAATAGTGAAATTATGAAGACTTGTTGTGAACTTTGTTTCAAAGATATATTTGTCTATTGTTATTGGACTATGTATATTGGAATATAATAAAACTTAATGTGATTTTAGGGGTATTGGAATATAATAGAAAATTAATGCGGTTTTAGCGGTTAACCGCGGTGTTTGCGGTTTTTGCGGCTCGCAGTTCAATTAAAAAGCCATCCAAATATATCAAAACCAAATGCGGTTTTTGCGGTTTTCGATTTGAATTGGTTCGGTTTGCGGTTTTACTTTTAGATTAGTTCGGATACGATTACCCGTAGTCTAAGGTCAATATGTAATTTCACAAGAAAGAGTAGCACAGAAGTGAATCTAGTGATATGTACTGTGTGATAGATTATGGAGAGAGTGAAGCAAGAATCTAACAAAGTTGTGAAAGTGGTTAAATGGTCCACAGGCTGTCTTGTTACAGTACAACTTTGTTGTCTACTATTTTCCTTTCTTGTTATTGTTAACTTTGCTATTTCTTGCTTTCACTATGTCAAAGTACTTTCATTTATACATTTATGTTCTTTTCATTAAAATACACATAACATGTTAAATTATAATTTTGGTACACTGTCGATGTAAAATAAATAAATTATATTATCGACAAATCATCGTCATTCTTATGTGCGATTTATTGTGTGTTTGGTTTAGCTTTAGATAAAATTAATTTTGATAGAATTAATTATGGTAGAATTGGTTTTATCAAAATTGATTTTAGCATAATTGATTTATGTTTGGATACAATTATGTAAAAGTGAGTTAAACAATAAATCTATTTACAATATATTAAAAGAAACTACTACCAAAAAAATCTTTTGTCCTTAGCACGTTTAATAGTATTTAACCGTTTATACCCTCAAAAGTAATTTTAACTCTAAACTCAAAAAAGAAAAATACAAAACAAAAATAACAAACAAAAAAAGAAAAGATAAACATAAAACAAATCTATTCATTCATAAAAAAAAAATTAAAAAAAAAAAAAAAAAAAAAAGCATAAAACAAATCTATTCATAAAAAAAATAAAAAAAAAAAATTAAAAAAGAGAATAAAACAAACTTACTCATAAAAATAGCAATAGAAACCATTTCTAAAGATAAGCATAAAAATTAACTAATAGTTTTTTTTTAAACAAAACAAGTAGTTCTTATTGATCAATATAAAAATTCATTGACAAATAATTTTCACTCATACATAAAAAAATTGGATAAATATTTATCATTGATAATTATAATTTATTACTATGTCTGTTTCTTTTTATTAGTTTTTTATCGTCAGATTTAGCGTTCCTTTTTATCTGTCTTTTTTGTATTTTAAGGATACAATTTGTCAATTTATCTTACTCTTTTTTAATAAAACTAATTAATGTTATATATTTTAAAAAATAAAATAATATATTATACTAATAATTACAGGGTAAATATATATTATAATAACACACGCGAGAATTGTTTTAATAAAAAAAATTAATCATACACGGGACAATTTATTCAATAAAAAAAAGGAATTTGTACAAAAAAAAAATGAATCGAATAATATATTATAATAATACATGGAACAATTGTTGATGAATTTATTATTGATAAATATAAATTATAATAATACACGGGACAATTGTTTTAATAAAAAAATTTAATCATACACGGGACAATTGATTTAATAAAAAAAGAATTGAATAATAAATTTTTATTATTATTAATTATAATTTATTACACAAAAATCATACACGGGACAATTGCTTTAATAATTTTTTTTTACTTAATTTAATAAGTTTTACAAAAAAATAGCAGTCAATTATTATTATTATTTTTTTATACACTACGTCACTTATATTTTAACAATATTTTATAAAAAAAAAAAAATGATAGACCCGTGCGAATTCAAAACTAGTTTTAGTGTAAAAATCATACTTAAAGCCAGAAGCTACAAATCATAGCTTATAACAAAATCAATTCTGAAGGTAGAATCAATTCTGCTTTAAAGTAACTAAACATTTAAAACCAATCTAAAATCAATTATACACCTCTAGAATTGCTTTTGGCTCTTCCAAAAACTAAACCAAACACACACTTAGAAGTGGTTAGGGTTAAAGTGAAATTAATTGCACAATCAAAGTAAATATTCCTTCTTAAGTAAGATCAAACGGCAAGTTTATACAGATAATTTATAGCGTATAAGTTTATCGATTAATAAACATCTTCAGTTTTACCGAACATTTCAAATTTAACTACTAACCTACTTATCCACACTATCAACTAATGTATCTATTAGTAATTTTTACAGAAACATAGCCTAAATCTTCATCAAATGCTTATATATAATAATTAACCCTTTCAGATACAAATGCCATATTGAAATTTTTTCATGAAGACATAAACCCTCAACTTCCCAAGCTCTCTCCCAACACAAGACATATACAATATATATTAAAAATACTCGTGAATCAACCAAAACATTATTCAAATGGTTTAATGAATTATTCGTAAGGCGAAATCATTAAGAAAAACTCAAATTTTCCTGATATAAGAACAATTTTTGACTAAACTTTATTTATCTCGCTGCTGAACTCTCCATTACCGAGCCCCATTCTTCATAGAGCAAGTGAGTCATAAAAAAAAACTTGTGAATCAAATGGTGCAGCATGACTGAATTTTCTGTGCAAAAGTGGGTCCTCTACATGTTGAATTAAGATTCTAAAATGGGTACATTTCAACATTTGTACAGAAAATTTGAACCAGCTTTTATATATTGTGTGAGTGTTTTGCACAACAAACATTTTTGACCATATAATGTTCTGATTCTGAACATTTTCAGAATCCAATAGTTCATACACCTAGCCCCATGTCTTCTGGCAACACCACACATATACATTGTATATAATTGAGTTTCTGAATTTTTTTCAATTTATAGTGTGTTTATTATTATGGCAGTGCATGATGATGAGATATAAATAAACATTATAATAAAAATCAAAACAAACAATTAGTACTGTTTTTTTCTGGTAAATATAATTGCCTTGGATTCACTGGTTTCTTGACCCTCAAAATTTGACTTATTCATTTACATTTTCAGAGATAAGATAATATAAGGGACCCTTTTTGTCAGTTTCTTATGACATCAAGCATGGTAATTTTCCTCAACACCCTTTTGAATTTTGATCATACCTCACTCAATCTGACACTATTGTAGACAAAGGTTATTGAATTATGCACAGCATTTTATATTGAAGTTGTGTCTTGTATGACATATGTTGTTATATTAAAAAAAAACTTTCAATTTTTAGTTAGTTTATGTGTTAATTATAATAATTTGTGGTGTACTTTATTCGTGCCTCGCGGGTTGTAACGTCCCAAATTGCTTTTAGGATGATCGATTGACCCCACAAACCAACACGAGTCTTTTCAGCGAGCTTTGTCCACACTTGCACGCTTTCCAGGAAACTTCCCAGAAGGTCACCCATCTAAAGACTACTCCAAGTCAAGTACGCTTAACTGCGAAGTTTTTATGGAATGAGCTACCGAAAAGAAGATGGATCTTGTTGGTATAGGTACCAGTCAATCCTTATAAGACTTCATTCGACCATGCATTCTCAAACCTGCACAGTCTCAGGATCCCTCTCATTTCGATGTGATTCGATTTTGCCTAGAAGCTGCCAGGAGCCGCACATTGTCATGCCTCGTGCACCGGCGACCACTCCCCGCTCTCATCAGTCTCGGGTATTACACAAGTCAAGAAAAGATAGGTTTTCGGATCTTCAGACAAAACGGTGTTTAATTGGAATCATTGTCTTCATGAACCTCCAGAGAGGAGAGACGCACATATAAACACTCTAACGTCTAAGTTAATATGTATTTGCAGAAGTTAACATGTATTTGCAATGAATGTTAGTATTTATATATAATTGAAAAATTAATTAATTAATTTATTTTTGTTTAAGTTGAATTAACATGGATCAACTCATCGTCTCAACCATAAAAAAAGTAAAAAAAAACTCTGAACTTCTACTTAGCAACCCCAATTATGATACTACTTCTTTATCCTAATATAACAATGAGCTCAGTTTATTGTAGAAGTTGCAGGACAATGCACACACATTTTAAGAAATATACATGAATTCACCAATGAAACATTTATAGAGCCAACATTTTATTTAAAGTAAAAATAAAATAGAAAGAATAATCTTTGAACACAAATATGTACATTGCTTACAAAAATTGTAGGGAAATTATGATGTGAGACAACTTGCACATCTCTCATAATGAGAGAGCCAAATTTGCAATTCTAATAATATCTTTTTGATTTTTTTTTTTAATGTCCATTTTTTTTATAAGCACGGGGAAATAAACCAAATTAAAGAAAGAAAAAATAAATGAGAAACATTTTTTTTCAAGAACCCATTATAAACATTTTAAAAAAATTCCTTTTAAATTTGGAGACAACTTAAGTAGAGCTAAGTCAATAAATAGTACACAATTATTTCAATTTTAATTTTTTTTAAAGGGTTTTAATTTAAAATTTAATAAATTTGACTCACATTTTTAATGAATTTTAAAAATATTAACCACACTTAACTTAATTTCTTCATCAGCACCGATAAAATTATTTATCTTTTTATTTTGTAATAGTGACAAGAGAAATATTTTTAAAATTTTAGAGTTTTTTACTCTAGCTAGTAAACTCTTATGACATAACCCTCCCAAAGTTTTATATACAAAAATTGAAATGTCAGTAGAAATTATTTACAAAGATTCCTATGACCACTTACCTCAAAAGAGAGGGTAAAGAAATGTTTGCAGATGTTATGTTAAATAAAAGTTAAAAACATATCTGTTCAATGGTCAACATATATTTAATGTTCATTGCAGTGGTGATGTAACAGCCATATCATTGGTAAGCTTCATAAATAGCTTTCATGTTGAGAATATGGTGGCTTTAGAGTCCACGAGGGGTTTAATTTGTGTGTACCAATAAGTTTTTATTATTGATTTCATAAAATTCAAAATTTATTTTTTCAACTCAATAGTTTAAAATTTAGAAACTTTTGTGTTGGATTTATTATAAGATAAAATGTGGATTCTTATATTTTTACAAAAGTGGATAAATATCTCTAAATAATTTATACTCTAAAAAAAATCTCTTAATAATTTATAAAGAACATTGCAAAATTCGACAAAAGTATTGATATATATAAAAAAAACACAAGAATATGCATGTGAAATGATTTTTTTTAATGGTAAATATATTATTAATAATAATAATCAAGTCTCTGCACAAGCACAAGATGAACAAAGACCCAAAAACTGATTTTAAAAAACATAAAAACTATCATGTCTCCTTTTGTGCGACAATAGTAAGTAAATTTGTGGACAATAATAATAATAATAATAATAATAATAATAATAATAATAATTCATGTGTTTGGTTATTTGCATTTTCATAGTATTATCCATTTTTAAATTATGGTCGATATACATACCACGGTGTATTGAGCATATTATTGGTTAGGAATGAAATGCTTCTATATTTTTATGGTTCTAATTTGCAATCAACAATTGAGGATATGTTATATAAAAAAAGAATATATTTGGAGACATAGAGAAAAACATGGAACCATGTCACAAGATCAGATAAAAAGTGAAAATACATTCACTTCCACGAAAATTTGATTTAGCAATACAATTTATTGTTCATTTGTCTTTTATTTATATGTAATTATAATATATTTATATTTTATTAAATATATAAAAATTTCATTGGATAATAAAAAATTAGTAATAAAAAATGTACATTAATGATTTCTCCATCATGCATGGCTAGCTAGCTGCATAATAATTATTTGATGAAACAGCATATTTGATGTTGCATTTGTGGATATGATAAGAATATGTGCATTAACAAAAATCCACACATATATAAGAGAGCAAGATACTTACTCATGTAATGTTGAATCAATCAAATTATTGTTAATAGATTGTCTAATTTTGATTTGTTACAATTTGTCTTCTTGTTAATTGGAAAGAACAACTTGATGTTAATGCATGTGCGGAAAATTCTTTGATAGGCACAAACATAAATGTGAGGTGTTAGGCACACTCACAAAACAAAATAAAATTAAATAGAAATGAAATAAAATTATGTTGATTGATGTGACTATATTATTTTTGTTTTAAATTTTTTGATTTATGAGTGTGTGCCCAAATAAATTTGATTTAGGTTTATGCCTATACAAGTGTTTCTCATGCATGTGCCTACTTCTACGTTTATGTGTCTACTTCATGTGTCCAACATTAATTGATTTATCCCTATTACCAAAGTTTACAATTTCTTTCTTGTTCTCATTCTACATTTATTTACTCCCTCCGATCATTATTAAAAACAAAATTTATTTTAAAAAAAATTCAAATTTGCATATAATTAATAGTGATTAGAGGGAGTATTCACTTGATTTTATTCCCTTTTTTATTTCTTTCTTTCCATCCAATTATTGTTTGTGTAATTGATTTTGTCAAATGGAATAAGATCTGATCGTACTTAGACTGGAGGATTAGGATCGTTGGCCAGCAAACGTAGTTGTGCGCGGTGGTTGAAAAACGGAGGGAGATTTATACATGTAGTTGCTCCGACGCTCAAGTCAGTACAAGTACAAAAAAAGAAGGTTGAGAATGAGAATTGTGTACCTGACTCCTTAGTGTTGATGAGTATTTAACAAAAAGTGTTCGATTTTGACTTTTTTTAAAAGAAGTATATATAAAAAGAAGTAATAGGTTTTGTTGAGTTCTTCAAAGGTGATATTGGTAAGTTAGGTCTTCATAGAGCTGTCGAAACGGGCGGCCCGGCCCGTTTCGGGCCGGCCCATTCGGGCTTAATCGGACCGGGCTAAAAAGCCCGGGTAAAAAAAAAACGGGTGGAAAAACAAGGCCCGAGCCCAGCTCGGTACGGGCTCTCGGGCTTTCGGGCCGGCCCGGTTTTTTTAAATTTTTTTTAAAGCAAAATTAGATAGATGAAGGGTAATGAAAAAAGAAGAAGTTTAAGTGCCCAATAAATTAGACAAATTCAGAGATTTGTTATGCAACAAATTACAGAGAGATCACAATATTAATTAATTAATTAATTACAAATAGGTTGAAATTTGTTATAATTAATGTAAAGTTATTTAAGCTAGTTACAGTTTACGAGTAATTACGTAGAGAAATAATTCATGACCTTGGTTTTATATTTTTAGCTTATTTATTTATTTATTTTAATGACATGATAAGTTATTTTTACTTTTATCTTATTTTCATTTCTTTATGTATAATTTGCGTTACTAATGCATGTATTTAATTTGCGTTACTAGTGCATATTTATTCTCTTAAATGCGCATTTGATGGAATTGGAAGATGTGTGTGACGTGTGTGTTGTGTTGTGTTGATGCCGTGTTGTTAACTCATTATGTTTGTGTGGGCTTTTAATTTGTGGCACAACTAAAAATGTTATAAACATCCTTCCTTATTTACTCATATTTTTTATTTTTATTTTTTTATTATAATTTATTCGGGCTTGCGGGCGGCCCATATTTTTTGCGGGCTTTATCGGACCGGGCTAAAAAACCCGGATGTTAATTCGGGCTAGATTTTTAAGGCCCAAGCCCGGGAAAAAATCGGGCTATTCGGGCCGGCCCATTCGGGCTGGCCCATTTTGACCGCTCTAGGTCTTCACATATTCTAAGAGAATTGCTATCTAAGCCCCCCTACTTGCTCCCAGGCCCCCCTAAAATCCCAAATTACTCCTGAGGTAGTGGTCAAAAAATTCGTCGTTGGCACAATATTTCGTCAGATAGACAACGAAATATAGGGATGAAGATGCTGCCACAAGATTTTGTCAGGTAGACAACGAAACTATAATGTTGGCACAAGATTTCGTCAGGTGGACAACAAAACTATGGTTCGGTAGTTTCGAGACGAAAGTAAGGGTTCTTGCGCAGGAATCAGGTATGGCCAATGTTTACACGTATTTTCGTCGCGTACTCAACGAAATTGATTATAAGGGGTATTTTCATCACTTTGAAGGGTTTGGGAGTAAACATGAGGGGCCTAGGTAGCAATTTTCATATTCTAATAGTCTAAAAAATTATGGGCTTGCCCTTTTGTTTTTGTGTGTCTTTAGGGCAGAGTTTTATTTGAAAAATTCTCTTCCCACCTCAAAATATTTCTTTTTCACCTAAAAAAATTTGGAAAACGTTTTTCGAATTTTTTGCCTTGTAGGAGATGAAAAATAAATGTGAGGGGTTGGATGAGAAATTGTCGTTTTATTTAGTGTTAGAAATGAGTCCAATTTATATTATTGTAAACCTATATTTTTTTTTTATAGTTTCTCTTCGTCCTCCTATTTTTCTCTGCTCGCTCAGAAAATTTCAGAAAACATTTTTCGAAACCTTTTTTACCTTTATATTTAATTATATTTACACTGAAAAATCTCCAGAAAATATTTTTCCAAACATTTTTTTGTCCTATTTCGGGTAGAGAAGAGAAACGTGAGTGGGAGGGGGCGAAGAGAAATATTTTTTTTTTTATAATAATTCTGCAACAAGATAAAAAAATCATATAATACCGCACCATTAAAACAAACAAAACAACAATGTACCCAATAAATTTTTCTCTTCCCACCCCTTTGTTTCTTTTATACCCCTCCGTTTTTCTATTTTTGGCATTGGATAAATATTTTGGAATGCGTTTTTCAAATTTTTTTGCCTTGGAAAAAACTTTCATATGTGTTTTTTGAATTTTTTTTCTTCATATTTGTACTAGACAAACTTCGAAAAACGCTTTCCAAAATTTATACAAGGACAAAAATGAAAAAACGAGGGCAGAAAAGAAACACGGAGGCTGGCAAGAGAAAAATGTCTAGAGACTTGGCTTTATGGCCCATTGTTGAAATATGAGGAGTCTTTCTTTAAAGAAAGATTCTCTTCCCACCCCCCAACACCTCTTTCCCCATACTCCGATTTTACCCTTGGTTAAAAGTTTGAAACGCGTTTTCTGAATTTTTTTGCCTTGAAAACAAACTTCTAAACGTGTTTTCCGAAATTTTTGCTGACTTTACACTTGGAAAACTTCGGAAAACGCGTTTCAAACTTTTGAATCAAGAGCAAAATTGGAAAATCGAAAGAGAAAAAAGAGTTGTGGGGGGTGGGAAGAAAATCTTTCTTCTTTAAATGTCCTTCTTTTAAGGTTATTTGTTTGAGTTCTTGGATTAGAACTTTGTTGATTAATTTTATCAATGACTTTTATTATTGTGGCTTTTCTTCTTAATTTATCAATCATCTTACACCTTCCTTCATTTGATCTTCTCAATTTTATATATCCATGTTTGTTTATTTGTTCTGTAACACCCAAAAATTTAGAACTACTTATTTATTTGGAATTTAGCTTATTTTAATTATTCAGTTAGTATTTACGTAGTTGTTTTGACATGTGTAGTCATTAAAAGAGAAATTAGTAGGAGAAGGGGGTGCAAATTAGTAAAGCCATAGAGAAAGAAAGAATTAATTAAAAAGGTATCTTTTGTGAAAATATATTTTTGGCCACAAAAATTAGAGATATATTTTAATTCCAAATATTTTAAAGATATGCTTTAGGAATATATTTTTGTAACAAATTATGATATTTTTTTGAGAAACATATTTTATGAAAGATATGATCAGAATTTAAAATTAAAACAAATTTCATGATAATCTCTCTTTTCTTTGGGAAAAGGAAACCTAAGTTTTTTTTTCTATAAATAAGAGTAGTTTGAAACAATTAGGATTAACCACAAAAATTGCAAAGAGAAAAGGAGAGCGGAGGAAAAGAATCGGCAAATTCAAGGTAAGGGGTGAGATTGTTTACACATTGGGCTAGTGTTAACCATAAGAGTAGTCGAGGGGACCTTGCCCTCCTTCCCATTCCCTTTTCTTCTATTTTGATGATAATGATTTTCTATGAATTTCTCTTAATTGTTGCTTGTTATTGTTGCTTGTTGTTTATGTCCTTTTTTTCTATTATTTAAAATTCTATCTAACCTGTTTATAAAAGAATATATTCATATGCGTCTCTTTGATTAAATTTGCTTAATTATAAATTATATAAAATCGTATACAAAACAAATTATTGAATCGATGGGTACAAATAATTTTGTTTGTGAAAAAGTCTTAACATGTTACAAATCTAATAAGGTTCCTCTTGACTGTTAGATGTGCATAAATTCATATTTGCTTGTGTTTGTGTGTACTGTGTTGATTAATCTACTTCTACACTTGTTGAGACTAAGAAAACAAATATATATATTTTTTACAAATAAGATAATAAAAATCCAAGTCATATTGTGAATCATTTGTTTCAGCCTGTATGTTTGTCTACTAATTTGATTAATATTTTTCTTATTGTGGAAGATTAAAAACTATATCCATTTTAATAGTGTCTGACATATAGTAACCGTGTATATAAATTTATATAATATTATGAGTAAGTTTTATGTGACAAGTCTAATCGGAGATTTTGTATTTAATTAAATTGGTGTTGAATTTATATAATTAGATTGGTGTTGGACATAATTAGTGTTGGTTTAATTGAGGATGTTTGTTAAATATAATTAATGTTGTTGTTTGATGCCGTGGTGGCCCTTGAGCCACCGTTTGTCGTGTTGCTATGGTGGCCTTGAGCCTCCGTTTGTCGTGTTGTTATGTTGGTCGTTGTGCCACCGTTTGTCGTGTTGTTATTGTTGTTGTTGTTGTAGATGTTACTTGCCGCGTTGTTGTTGATTCTAAGTCGTTGACAATGATGTTGAAAATATAAAACTTCTAATGATGTTGTCTTTAAGCCGTTGATGATTGACGTTGTTTCTTTAAGCTGTTGATTGTGGTAGTTGTCGAATTTGATGTTGTCGAGTCGAAATATGTTCATGCATTCATTCATGTGTCCAATGAAGTTGCTTAATGAAGTTGAAAATGACGTTGTTTATTGATGTTGTATAAATGAAGTTGAAAATATGACGTTGTTATTGGTACCACATGCATTTAGAGAGTTTAAGTCGCATTGCATTCATCTTTTAATTGAGTTGAATTTAATTAATTGATTGAGTTGCTATGTTTATGATGTTGTGTTTTGCTTATGTGTTTGATCGTCCCATAGGACGATCTTTTGTGTTTTATGTATTCCCTATTCTTGTGTGTTAATACACCGATGCTTTGTGTGAATATATTCTCACCCCTTTGTTGTTTGTTTTGTATGGCTTGGCCTTGCGGTTGTGAAATCGCAGTACCTACAGGTTGTCGAGTTTCGAGTTCGAGTCAAGGGAAGCCCGCTCTGATTGTGACACTTGGGGAGAAGTCTTAGAGTCTAGGATGTCTTGCTATTTTATTTTAAACACTAATGTATTTTATTAGAAAAGAAGTTTCTATGTTTTACTCTTATAATAATTTTTAAATAATTTTGAAATTAGGTCCAATTTGCCAGTTCTTTTAACCGCTGCGTGATGTTTTTGAAGAGAATTTTCGAAAAAAAAATTGTAAAAATTAGATTATTATTAGTCTTGGTTTCGGGGCGTTACAATTGGTATCAGAGCCTGGTTGGTCCAATCTGGCCGTGTGGGTTATGTGTCAATCAGAGCAGGTCTGTCCAGTCAGACCAAATGAGTGTAGTGTCTGTCTATCGTGTCTAACTTGTGTTCCTTTTATTTAGTTACACTTGCACCTTAGTCACTATTTAAATATCTCGCCACATGACTCATAACATGTTTGATTAGTTTTTTTGAATTTCTTTGTTATTGTTTGCTGACATGTTAATTGCTTGATTCTTTCTTTATATGACTTGCTTTTCTAATTCTTATTTAGTAGTGTGAGTAAACTAACAAAACCTTAGACAATTTTCGAGGGCGAAAATTCTTAAGGGGGGGGGGGGGGGGGGGGGGGGGGGAGAGAGTTGTAACACCCCAAAATTTAGAACTACTTATTTATTTGGAATTTAGCTTATTTTAATTATTCGGTTAGTATTTACGTAGTTGTTTTGACATGTGTAATCATTAAAAGAGAAATTAGTAGGAGAAGGGGGTGCAAATTAGTAAAGCCATAGAGAAAGAAAGAATTAATTAAAAAGGTATCTTTTGTGAAAATATATTTTTTGCCACAAAAATTAGAGATATATTTTAATTCCAAATATTTTAAAGATATGCTTTAGGAATATATTTTTGTAACAAATTATGATATTTTTTTGAGAAACATATTTTATGAAAGATATGATCAGAATTTAAAATTAAAACAAATTTCATGATAATCTCTCTTTTCTTTGGGAAAAGGAAACCTAAGTTTTTTTTCTATAAATAAGAGTAGTTTGAAACAATTAGGATTAACCACAAAAATTGCAAAGAGAAAAGGAGAGCGGAGGAAAAGAATCGGCAAATTCAAGGTAAGGGGGTGAGATTGTTTACACATTGGGCTAGTGTTAACCATAAGAGTAGTCGAGGGGACCTTGCCCTCCTTCCCATTCCCTTTTCTTCTATTTTGATGATAATGATTTTCTATGAATTTCTCTTAATTGTTGCTTGTTGTTTATGTCCTTTTTTTCTATTATTTAAAATTCTATCTAACCTGTTTATAAAAGAATATATTCATATGCGTCTCTTTGATTAAATTTGCTTAATTATAAATTATATAAAATCGTATACAAAACAAATTATTGAATCGATGGGTACAAATAATTTTGTTTTTGAAAAAGTCTTAACATGTTACAAATCTAATAAGGTTTCTCTTGACTGTTAGATGTGCATAAATTCATATTTGCTTGTGTTTGTGTGTACTGTGTTGATTAATCTACTTCTACACTTGTTGAGACTAAGAAAACAAATATATATATTTTTTACAAATAAGATAATAAAAATCCAAGTCATATTGTGAATCATTTGTTTCAGCCTGTATGTTTGTCTACTAATTTGATTAATATTTTTCTTATTGTGGAAGATTAAAAACTATATCCATTTTAATAGTGTCTGACATATAGTAACCGTGTATATAAATTTATATAATATTATGAGTAAGTTTTAGGTGACAAGTCTAATCGGAGTTTTTGTATTTAATTAAATTGGTGTTGAATTTATATAATTAGATTGGTGTTGGACATAATTAGTGTTGGTTTAATTGAGGATGTTTATTAAATATAATTAATGTTGTTGTTTGATGCCGTGGTGGCCCTTGAGCCACCGTTTGTTGTGTTGCTATGGTGGCCTTGAGCCTCCGTTTGTCGTGTTGTTATGGTGGTCGTTGTGCCACCGTTTGTCGTGTTGTTATTGTTGTTGTTGTTGTTGTAGATGTTACTTGCCGCGTTGTTGTTGATTCTAAGTCGTTGACAATGATGTTGAAAATATAAAACTTCTAATGATGTTGTCTTTAGGCCGTTGATTATTGTCGTTGTTTCTTTAAGCTGTTGATTGTGGTAGTTGTCGAATTTGATGTTGTCGAGTCGAAATATGTTCATGCATTCATTCCTGTGTCCAATGAAGTTGCTTAATGAAGTTGAAAATGACGTTGTTTATTGATGTTGTATAAATGAAGTTGAAAATATGACGTTGTTATTGGTACCACATGCATTTAGAAAGTTTAAGTCGCATTGCATTCATCTTTTAATTGAGTTGAATTTAATTAATTGATTGAGTTGCTATGTTTATGATGTTGTATTTTGCTTATGTGTTTGATCGTCCCATAGGACAATCTTTTGTATTTTATGTATTCCCTATTTTTGTGTGTTAATACACTGATGCTTTGTGTTAATATATTATCACCCCTTTGTTGTTTGTTTTGTATGGCTTGACCCTGCGGTTGTGAAATCGCATTATCTACAGGTTGTCGAGTTTCGAGTTCGAGTCAAGGGAAGCCCGCTCTGATTGTGACACTTGGGGAGAAGTCTTAGAGTCTAGGATGTCTTGCTATTTTATTTTAAACACTAATGTATTTTATTAGAAAAGAAGTATCTATGTTTTACTCTTATAATAATTTTTAAATAATTTTGAAATTAGGTCCAATTTTCCAGTTCTTTTAACCGCTGCGTGATGTTTTTGAAGAGAATTTTTTTTAAAAAAATATTTTAAAAAATAAATTATTATTAGTCTTGGTTTCGAGGCGTTACATGTTCCATTTGGTTTCCACCTATATTTATGCCTAATACATGTTTTGTTTATTTTCTATTTTTATTTGCTCCTTCATCTTCAAAAAATCATCGTAGCAAATGAAAGACATAATAAAATAAATAGACATAAATTAGGTTGAAAATATAAAGATGGAAAGCATAAAAATTAAAATAATTGATAAGTCAAGAAAAATCGCCACAAAATGTAATAAAAAAAAAATTTAATAGCTCAAAGTAACTCACCATTTTCATTAGAGGAATATTCTAATTCTTTTCAAAGTTAGAAATGAGAGTCTTACAAGAATATTTAAAAAAGACTCTCCATATTCATAAAATGGGCCTTATGACTAAATATCTAGTCCGTAATTGGGCTTACATAACAATTAAAATAAGAATTTTGCTATTCTAGCCCCCTTATATTTGCTTCCAAGCTTCCCAAATTGATAACATTATTCTCGGGACATTTCAGAACCTAAAATATGAAATGAGTTAATTTCGAAATTTAAGTTCCGAAGTGAGATATTTTATTTTCTTTTTACAACTTAATCTGCTTCAACAAGGCAACAACCACCATATCATCATCCATGTACAATCCATCACCCCAACCAGGAAACAATTACTACCTCTCAAGCAAAATTTATACCTTTTATTTTCTAAAGGCTAGAATTTTATTTTAATAAAGAAACAAACACAAGTATTGCCACAACACTGTATACACAGAACAAATTAGATACAAACACAAATAACAATACAAGTTGTTATTTTTTCGATTACGAGGAAAATAAACAAAAACAAAAATAATAGACTAAGTCATTTTTTACCTATACACTCCAAAGATATCTGCAAAAAGAATGTTTGGCAGTTGAAGAGGAGTCAACATTATACAAGGTGTTATTTAATAAGGCATAAAACCCCTTTATGACTCTAAGAGCATAAGCAACAAGGCATAAAACTATTTTTTTTTTACATTTCGGGTCATAGGATCCGAATTTAACTTTTTTTTTTTTTTTTTTTTACTTTTCGCATTCTGCGTTTGAGTTGCTGTGTTTTATTCATAAATTAACATTTTAAAATGTATATTCCGAAATTAAAGATAATTTCAAAACGTAGTAGGACTGTGATCAAAATACGGGGTGTTTTTGAGTTTTTGAGGGCATGGAAGCAATGGAGGGCTCTAAAGAGCAATTTTCCTATAATAAAATCAAAAGTCAAAACTATTACAATTCATATTAAACACAAATGAAACTAAAACTTATTCTGAATTCTACATGAAAATCTTTTTGTTCTTCTCATCAATATGAGTAAGAGTGATGTAATTTCTTTTCTTCTTTCTATCCCACTAGGACCTGCCTTGTGTTCAACTTTAGTGTATTGTACCTTTCTTGACCTTGGTCGATTTTTGACTAGAGATATTAACTAAAGTTTATATCTTTGTTGGAAAATTTCTAATAATACTCAAATATCCAGGCAATTCCTACATTGATCACGTTCTATGGGACCATATGAACACCATATTTAATTGCATATACCTACTTGCATTATTGTACATGTGGGGTAAAAGAGAAAATAAAAAAGTTTTTTGTTTGAAAAACTTACTCAATGTGAGGAATAATTTTTGTTTATACTTTAATTATTGACTTTAGGCAAGTAATGTGTTTATTGTGTATATGTACTTCTTGTGTTTGTTGTGTATATTTGTTTAATTATTTGCTCTTATTGAAAATATAAGTCACACATTAAATAAAATAGTGAAATTAAAAGAGGTTATAAGTAAGGAGGTGAAGTTTAATTAGTTTAGACATTTTGGATCATAAAGGAAGGTCCAATGTGTAAATATTTACTCCAATTGAGAGGTTTGTGATGTTTTATAACTTCAATCCTATTAGACTTGGTTAGGTAGTTAGGAGGTGGTTACATAACTACCTTGAGTTAGTTAGTTATGGTTACTTGTGTTACAAGTAATAGATGGGTTAGGAGTTTTCCTTATAAATAAGCGTGTACCACATGCATTGTATACAACTCATTCTCTATTTTTTTTCTTATCAATAAAATCTTAACACTTTCCTCCTAGTTTTTTCTCTAGTTCTTACTTGTTATCTTCTTCCTCTTATCTTGGATTACCCTAACAAATTGGTATCCAGAGCCCTTTGGTTCTTAGTGTAGAAAGCACAAAGATTCAGTCTTGTTTGGTGTTTACATTTTCCTTCATTCAGAAACAATGTCAGGGAATGGTTTACCAAACAATCTTCCAATTCTTGAGGGCAAGAATTGGGAAAGATGGAGCAAACAGATGAAGTCTCTCTTTGGTTTTCAAGATACATGGGAAGTGGTGGTTAATGGTGTGCAAGACTTGGTGGGGAATGCCACTGAAGCTCAGAGATCAGCACACAAAGACTTAAAGAAGAAGGATTGCAAGGCAATGTATGCAATTCAAGCTGCAGTAGATTCTGCAAATTTTGACAAGATATCTAGTGCTGAATCCTCTAAGGCAGCCTGGGATATTTTGGTGAAATATTATGAAGGAGGAGAAAAGGTGAAGGGAGTGAAGTTGCAGTCTCTGAGAAGGCAATATGAGCTTCTGCAGATGGATAAGAGTGAATCCATTGGAGCCTATGTGTCGAAGGTTCAAAGCATTGTCCATACAATGAAGAGCTGTGGTGAGGTGATGACAGATAGGATGATTGTAGAGAAGGTAATGAGAACTCTAACTCCAAATTTTGATCATGTCATTGTTGCCATCCAAGAAACTGGGAATGTAGCTACATTACAGTTGGAGGATCTTGTCGGATCTTTAGAAGCACATGAGTTGATGATAAATGAAAGGAAAGGGGTTCAAGAATCTGTACAAGCCTTACAAGTTCAGGCTTACAAGAAAGCTAACAGTCACAAAGAAAAAAAACAAGATAAGGGAAAGAATGGCTCTCAGAAAAAATTTGATGGAAAATCTGAATCCTTCAAGAAAGGAGGAGGAACATCAAATTCAAAGAAAGGGAAAGGCAAGGACAAGAGTCACATTCAGTGCTATAACTGTGAGAAATGGGGACACTATGCTTCAGATTGTTGGTTCAAGAAAGGCAAAGAAAAGGGCCAAGACTCTGATGATGAAGCAAAACTTGTGCAAGAAAAGGTTGAAGACAAAGCTGTGACTTTCATGGCTGCATTATCAGAGGTAGAATCACAAGACAAAGTTGATGCTGAGACTTGGTTCTTAGACACGGGGTGTTCCAATCACATGACTGGTCACAAAAACTGGTTAGTGAAGTTTGATTCTGGAAAGAAAAGTAAAGTGAAGCTGGCCAATAGCAGTTCATTGCAGTCAGAAGGCATTGGTAACATGGTTATCAAGAGAAGCAATGGAAGCTCTGCAGTAATTGAAGATGTGATGTTTGTACCAGGTATGGACTGTAATCTTCTGAGTGTTGGACAGTTAGCAGAAAAAGGTTTTTCAGTTATCATTAAGAATGAGAAATTTGAACTTTATGATCCTGCAAATAACCTAATTCTGAGGACTCTTTTGGCCAAGAATAGAACTTTCAGAACTTTGATTCACACAAACACTGTTCAGTGTATGAAGGTAGTAACAGATGAGAAGTTGAATTGGCTATGGCACCTGAGATTTGGACATTTGAATTTCAAATATCTAAATCAGCTAGGGAGCAAAGGAATGGTACTTGGCCTACCTAAGATTGAAGCTTCAGAAAGAGTATGTGAAGGTTGCTTAGTTGGTAAACAACCTAGAAATGCTTTCAGCAAGAGTTTGCCTATGAGATCATCAAGTGTACTAGGTGTTGTGCATTCTGATGTGTGTGGTCCCTTTGATGTGAATTCACTTGGTGGTAATAGATATTTTGTTACCTTTGTTGATGAGTATAGCAGGAATATGTGGATATACTTGATTCAAACCAAGGATGCAGTATTTGATGCCTTCAGAAATTTTAAGGCATTAGTTGAAAATCAAAGTGGAAAGAAGATCATAGCTCTCAGAACAGATGGTGGAGGTGAGTATACTTCCAAGAAGTTTGAGTCATTTTGTGTTGAACAAGGTATAGAACATGAAGTCACAGCTCCCTATACACCTCAACACAATGGCTTAGCTGAAAGAAGGAACAGGACTATTCTTGATATGGCAAGGTGTATGGTGAAGCATAGGAACCTGCCTAAAGCTTTCTGGGGTGAAGCAGTTCACACTGCTGTGTATGTGTTGAACAGGTGTCCAACCAAGAAGCTGAAAGACAAAGTACCTGAGGAAGTGTGGAGTGGTAGAAAACCTAGTGTAAGTCACTTCAGGATTTTTGGTGCTTTATGTCACAAGCATGTGCCTGAAGCAAAAAGGAAGAAGCTTGATGACAGAAGTGAAGTCATGATCTTGGTAGGATACCATGTCACAGGTGCTTACAAGCTGTATGATCCTGTCACAAAGAAAATGATCTACAGTAGAGATGTTGTAATTGATGAAGAGAAATCCTGGGATTGGATTGCTGGTTGTAGTTCAAGCAGAGCTCAATTGAATCAAATCATGAATGAAGAAGATAGTGATTCTAGTGATGAGAATGAAGCACCTGCTGCTGTGACTAGAGACAGGCCTGCCAGAACAAGGAACATTCCTGCTAGATTGCAGGATTGTGAAATTGTTAATGATAATGAGGTAAATGCAGATGGTGACTTAGTTCATATTGCATTGATGGCTGGTTCTGAGCCTATCAATTACACAGAAGCCTTGAAACACAAGAAATGGAAGAAAGCTATGGAGGAGGAGTTGGCTTCAATTGAGAGAAATCAAACTTGGGAGTTAGTTAAACTTCCATCAGATAAGAAGGCAATTGAAGTAAAATGGGTGTTCAAGCTGAAGCTAAATCCTGACAATTCTATAGCAAAATATAAGGCAAGGTTGGTGGCAAGAGGTTTTCTGCAGAGGGAAGGAATAGATTACTCAGAAATCTACTCACCTGTGGCAAGAATTGAGACTGTGAGACTTGTCATAGCTGTAGCTAATGCAAGGAAATGGCCTATGTTCCACATGGATGTTAAGTCAGCCTTTCTTAATGGTCCATTAGAAGAACTTGTCTTTGTAACTCAGCCACCTGGATTCATGATTGAAGGGAAGAAAGACATGGTCTACAGATTGAACAAAGCTCTATATGGTTTGAAACAAGCTCCAAGAGCTTGGAATAAAAGGATAGATGGATTTCTTGTGAAACAAGGTTTCAGGAAATGCAAGTCAGAATATGGAGTATATGTGCAGGAAGCAGCTTCAAGCATCATTCTGATATGTTTGTATGTTGATGATCTGCTAGTAACTGGAAGTGTCACAGCTGAGATAGAGAAATTCAAAGAAGTAATGAAAACTGAATTTGAGATGACAGATTTGGGAGAAGTGTCTTACTTCTTAGGATTTGAACTTCTGAAGAATGGTAAAGGTCTATTGTTGCATCAGAGAAAATATGCAGGAGAAATTCTAAAGAGGTTCAACATGATTGAGTGTACCTATGCTGCAACTCCTATGGAGGTGAACTTGAAGTTAGAAAAGAATGAGACATAAGAGATTGTGGATCCTACAATTTTCAAGCAAATTGTTGGATCATTGAGATATCTTTGCAACAGCAGGCCAGATATATGCTTTGCAGTTGGGCTTGTAAGTAGATTCATGGATAAGCCCAGAAGGTCACACATGAATGCAGCTAGAAGAATACTTAGGTATATAGCAGGCACAATGGAGTTTGGAATTCTTTTTCCAAAGTCAGTTCTGAATGAGAAATTTGAGATTGTGTGCTACTCTGATGCTGATTGGTGTGGTGACAAAGTAGATAGAAGGAGTACTACTGGGTATTTCTTCAGATTTATGGAGGCTCCTGTTGCTTGGTGTTCTAAGAAACAACCAGTTGTTGCATTGTCTTCGTGTGAAGCTGAGTACATAGCAGGTGCATATGCAGCATGCCAAGCTTTGTGGATTGGGCCTGTGTTGAAGGAGCTAGGAATTGAAGCAGAGAAACCTGTGGTTCTGCAGATTGATAACAAGTCTGCTATAAACTTAGCCAAGAATCCAGTTTTGCATGGTAGAAGCAAACACATAGAGGCTAGGTTTCATTTCTTGAGGGAGCAGGTGAATCAAGGTAGCTTAGATGTCAGGCATTGTGCAACAGATTCTCAGGTTGCAGATGCTCTAACTAAGAGTTTGAAAACAGACAGGTTTTTGAAGCTCAGAAGTGAACTTGGTGTGTATCAGGCGCGCGCGCCCAGCATGGCAAGTTCTGAAGCAGTTCTGAAGGACAGACAAGTTTGAAGTTCTGAAGCAGTTCTGAAGGACAGACAAGTTTGAAGTTCTGAAGAAGTTCTGAGGCAGTTCTGAAGGTCAGACAAGTTCTGAAGCAGTTCTGAAGGACAGACAAGTTCTGAATCAGTTCTGAAGGACAGACAAGTTTGCAGTTCTGAAGGAGTTCTGAATGACAGATAAGGATTTCTGAAGGACAGACAAGCTTGCAGTTCTGAAGGATTTCTGAAGGACAGACAAGGTTGCAGTTCTGAAGGATTTCTGAAGGACAGACAAGTTTGCTTAGGCTTGAAGTTAAGGGAGCATGATGTTTTATAACTTCAATCCTATTAGACTTGGTTAGGTAGTTAGGAGGTGGTTACATAACTACCTTGAGTTAGTTAGTTATGGTTACTTGTGTTACAAGTAATAGATGGGTTAGGAGTTTTCCTTATAAATAAGCGTGTACCACATGCATTGTATACAACTCATTCTCTATTTTTTTTCTTATCAATAAAATCTTAACACTTTCCTCCTAGTTTTCTCTCTAGTTCTTACTTGTTATCTTCTTCCTCTTATCTTGGATTACCCTAACAGTTTGTGTTGAAAAATTCAACATAGTATAAGTTTTCAATATGATCGACATAATAGACTGTATCGGTTCTACACTATCACCACATTGTTATCGACTATCACCACATTTTTGTTTTATGTTTCTACCGTAAAAAAAAAGAAGTTATAAAATATAGCTTAAAGGTAGATGCACGTCTCACCTAGGGGTGATCGTATCCGAACCAATCCGAAAGTAAAACCGCAAACCGAATCAATCCAAATCGAAAATCGCAAAAACCGCATTTGGTTTGGATGTATTTGGATGACTTTTTTATTGATCCGCAAACCGCAAAGCGCCAACCGCTAAAACCGCAAAAGCCGCGGTTAACCGCTAGAACCGAATTAAGTTTATATTATATTCCAATATCTCGAAAACTCCTTTAAGTTTCTATTATAATCCAATATACATAGTCTAATTATCAAGTCAGTCCACAAAATTAATGAAACTTCAAGTCGTTCTTATTTTTTGTATTGTAATATTACTTTAGTAATGTAATATTATTTTATATCAACAACTTTTATCGATAATGTGATGTTATTTTGGAACTTCAAGCTCTTTTTTGATATTTAAAATTGTAAGGTGCTATAATGTTATTTTGAATAAACAACTTTTATTGATATTGTAATGTTATTTTGTAACAAGTTCATGTGTGTGTCAAGTGATTTTGATAGAAATTTTTTATGCCGTAAACCGCCGCCACCGAACCGATCCTAACCGCAGTTTGGTTTGGTTTGGATGACTTTTTAAAATCCAACCGAACCAAATCAAACTGCATGCTTTTTATCTCGCGGTTAGGATGACTTTTTCGATCATAACCGAACCAAACCGCACCGCGAATACCCCTAGTCTCACCTATAAATGTACTTACATTGAAAATGAGAAAAGAAAGAAAATATGAATGCATGCATATTGATAATTGACATTTTGAATGGAACGTGAAAATATATACCAAACTTTTAACTAATTTTTTGCAAAAGTGTTCAAATGCATACATTAAGTAATAGTGGTCCATCTTATTTTCTCGATTGATAATATAGTGGTCCATCTTAACTTTAATCAAAGGTTTCCTGAAAGAAAAATGCTATTTAGTGAGAATTTTTTGATGCAAGAAAGAGAAGAATCGTATGTGTTAAATTTTGATTGGTTAAATTATAATTACTCTCTCTTCCATATATGATTAGCCAATTTTTAATTGGTCAAATTCCCTTATTTTATGAATTCTTCTCTTTCTTATATAGATATTTCTTATAAATAGCATTACTTTTCCTGAAAATATATTGTATATGCATTTTCAGCAACCAAATAAAAGGAACAAAAATCTTAAGGTGGAATGTCATTTTCTCGATCTGCACATATTTCCTAGGAACAAACTTTCTATATAATATAATATAATAAAGGAATTGATGTGTTTATTTTTCCTTTAAATATAATTTTTTAGTCTCTAAGTATTTTTTTTGGAAAAATGTTAAACGGTGTCCTCGAGACATTAGTTAAGCATATAAAAAAAGAAAATTTTTCTCGAAATGTATGCAGTTAATACTTTAAAATTGTAAAAAATTTTCTTTTCAATATTAAATTTCTCTTTTTTTTTTTTATATTTTTAATATATACTTAAATAGTGTTACAGAGCACTGTTTAACATGATCCTTTTGTTTGTTTAGACTATATATACAAATATTATTTTTGCTTTTATCATTATTGTTTTTAAGGAAACAAACTCAATTCATTTCATTAATCAAATAACTGTTAATACAATGTGGTGTCAATTTGAAAATACAGCGTCTAGTCCTAGAATATGCCACCATTGCTAAAGTGTGAGAGACAATTTGCTTAACACTTAACAAACTTCACCTGGAAGTTGGGAGCCGATAATAGCAATGCCTTAATATTAGAAATTAAAGTACTAAATTAGGAGGAACCATGTCTCATAGAGGAAATAACTTCAATGACAATTTATATGAGTCACTTTCTATGATTACATGAGAGTAGTCTCTTTGTATCAAGTCACTAATAGCTTCTTCCGTAGCCGACTTTTCCTTCAATTGGGGTGAGTCTAGTATAAATGACATTGAAACTCGTCAACATAAATCTACCTTAATAATCCCGTAGACACCACCCCCTCGCCTTCATCAATTTGCGATAGCCAGATCGGACCGAATACAAACAATATTTTTTCCTCATTCCAAATTAATATTCCGTCTTCAATTTCTTCCAATAAAAGGACAACAAGTATATCTCTCATAGTAGCCTCTGAAAATAACAAATTGATTTTTTTCATTATCCAAACATTTGATACCTGGTAGCATAATTTGTTGAACTAATGTCATACACACCTTGAGTTTGTGGAACCCTCACCCTTGCCCCTTCTCCTGCGCCCTTAGTCAAGAGTCTTGCATTACTTTAATTTTGCTACCATCTCCAATCATCTACCTACAACCGCACATATAATACTTGTCTAGATTTTCAAATGCTACGCCAAGAAAAACTCGAACCAAAACTAAAATAAAAAAATATAGGAATGTGAAAAGACTAGAATCATTAATATTTTAATCACTGCAGAATTTGTTCATATTAAAATCGGTTATTATAATATTCATTTTATTCATTACTTTTAAAGGATTAAAATAAAATATTTTTCATATATTACAATTATCATTCTAAATATGTGAATTAATTTTGAAGGGATTCCACAAGTACTACATTTTCATCCTAAACCCCACTTCATCCTGTCCGTTGCCATACATGCCTAATATTTAATTTAACGATGCTATCTAACATATTAAAAACATTCACTTTTAACACTTTTTCTGAACACATACTCAATTTGAAACTAAAGGACATAATTTTTCACTCAAAGTTTTGCTTTGCCTAATAGATAATTTTTCATAATTTGAAACATACATACATTTGTCAAAGTTTTTCCCACCGGAAATCCTGCGAGAATCAAAAGGACATACTAATGTTGATGTTATTGTACAATAACCTTAAATTTAGCTAAATTAGTCAAAAAGAAAAACCTTAAATTTAGCTAATATATGTATACTCCTTGTTACCGACAAAATAAAATTGCAATTTTCTTGACAAAACCTAAGAAGAGGAAGAAGAAAAAATGGTTTTAATTAAGTTGGTGAGATTGAGACCTGTGCAACGAGATTAATAAAGATGGCCCAAAAATAGGAAGCATGAAAAGAAAATCAACAAAACCATGAGGTACCCTTGGATGCATAATAATATCAATGTTTTCTTCTTCGTTAGAATAATATAAAGAAATTAAGCTGCATTGTTAATCAATAACTGAGTTAATTTACATTTTTCCAAGCACACACTTGACACATTTGAATACATCATTATAAACAATTGATACATTTGGATAACAATTTTTATATTTGACAAATTTAATAATATCAACGATAAATATTATTTAAAGTTTGCAAAGTAAATTGTAAGACTTTTAATTTCTCAATTTATTTCCTATTTTTTATTAAAGTCGAAACAAGCGGTTTATTTTTTTACAGACATAAGCAAGCGTACTTAATTACTCATATAATTGATTTTTTTTAATTTTTTTTTTATATAGTAATAGGTGGTTATAAAACAAAATTATAAATCCAAAATAATGAGCTTAAGACCGTTGCACCTCTTGTCCCATATCAGGGTCGACCCTAAGTCTAATATTATTGGTTTATGTGAGGGAATGACCGATATATATATATATATATATATACTCAAAGGTCATCACTATCATTTAGGAGATATTCTATGTTTGAAATTTTAACTTCTTTGAGACTTGTACAAACTTAAAGAGTGATTCTTGTAATGAAAGTCCAGTGGATTTGATTGGCTCTTTAAAGTATTTGTGTACTCAACCACATTTGGCATAAAGAGATTTTTTTTTTCTAAGACAAAATGAAGGTATTAACTAATCATACCCAAACACAAAGTGTTCAAGATGGAACAAAACACAATAAAGTTCACGGATAAAAATAAAGCATAGAAACAAGCAAGTCAAAAGCACCAAAATCAGACAAATGATCTAAATTGATCGTTACAAAAGCATATAGAGCTAGCTTAGTAAAAGTAGATTATGGAAAAGTGAAAGACATAAAACACTATATACAATAGTGAAAATGATATATTGATGTGTTAAAACTTAAAAGGGATACTTGATTTGTGTTGTTGTTCAACTAACTTAACCATATCGATCAATAATAACCGGTTTGAGATTGTTAGAGCTTTTTTTTTTATTTTTATTTTATTTTATAAGCAATTTATTTTTTATTAATGGGAGTTCAAGAAATATTCAAAGTCATGTATACAACAAAATCAGTTCGAACTTAATATCATATCTAGCAGAAGAATTATGTCCATCTTTTATAAAAGATTGCAGAGCTTTCATTTAATAATATGCTCGAAAGCCGGACACAAGTTTAATACAATAAGTCATTACAAAAATGACCTTATATATCGAGTAAGCCACTAAATCAGTCTCCAACTTGCAAGACACACTCTCAAATAGGTTCTTGAGTTTATGATAATTTTATAAAGATCAATGACTTTATTAAAATTTACTCAAATTAATTCTTCAAAGAATATATTAGGAACTAAATTGAGAATAAATAAAAATGCTTAGGAACAAAATTTGAAATTAATTAAGTTGTAAAATATAAAGACTTAATTAATAGTATGTGGTTAATATAGGTTATAGTAGCCAGACACTTTTTCAAAATATTTATAAAACTAGAGAATTATTTAAAAGTATTATACACAATAAAAAAGACTTAATATATTGAAGATTTACCCCCAAACAAAGATTACCATTAAGCTCATTGTTATCAGAATCGCGAGTAAAATCGTAAAATTCTAGGATTTTGCGATTTTACTCACCCCAAAGAATTTTGCGATTAAGCTACTATACAAAAAGTTAAAGACCCTATAGCCTCCTCAACAAATCCTTGAACTATATAATTTGTACCAGAACTCCTAACTTATAACCACCACAAGTTCTATTTAACTCCAACAACCAAAGAACATTCAGCCAGTCACACTACAACATTTTGGGTCTATGGCAACACCTGATTTTTTGGATGCAAAATAACCGTACTTATAGAGTTCCAAAGAGAACAGTTTTCATATTCCGTTGCAATATCTATATATTTTTCGGATATTTTATGCAATGACTGGAAATCGTTTTCATAGATGAGAAAGAAAACGGTTTTATATTTTACTTCTTCAGCAACGAGTAAAAACCGTTCTGTAAGTGTTAATATGTGAGACCGTTCCTATTGTGTTAGTCTGAAAATTTTCATGATACGCTTTTTTATTTTAAATTTTTTGAGAGATATTCTATTTTCCTCTAGAAAATTAAAAATTACTATTCTTTTAAACTCAAACTGAAGAAAACGCATATTGATTCCAAAAATCACAGCTTCTTCACAAACTTGATTTCAAATCGATTCCTAAGCAGTTTCTTCACAAACTCGATTCGGAAACTCATCCTGGAATGGTAGCTTCTTCACAACTTGATTCCAAAATCGCAGCTTCACAAACTCGGAGCTTCTTCTCTACTAAATTGTTCATCCCAAAATCGATTGTTAAGCGGAACCCTATACCAATTTCATCCCTAATTTTTTTTCTTCTCAAAATCGATTCTAATTGGGTCATTTAAGCTGAACGCTAAACTGCTCAATTGGTTGTCTGACAAACCCTAAGGTACTCAAGGTAGTCCTTCTCTATTTCTAATGTACTCTTTAATTGATTCATTGATTTCTTGTTCTATTCTATCAATATGCTCTTTTGCGAATATGATTTAAGAGATGTAGTGTTTCTATTGTTGTTTGTTGTGCTGTTTATGATTGTAAAAACATGATTATGTAATATGTGATATGTAACCTACATGGCCGTCATATTATGTGTCTGGTGCATGCGGTTGAGACATCCAGGTTACTTTTATTAGATCTATGAATCATATTTGAGAATGATTGCGTTAGTGCGAAGAATGAGAGGATATTATGATTATGGAAACATTGGATATAATGGAATTAGGTAAATAGTATGACAATCAACTAAGGTGATTGATGAAATTAATAATTGTGACACGATTGAATTGATAGGATATGAGTTGATACATTAAATTATTGAACATGGAGTGTTGGTGTTAGTTTGATTCTATCATGGTGCTGAATGTGAAGCCCATTTGGTTTGGTTTCTTTGTTTCTTGTTTACAATTTTAAGGCAATAATACCATTACTTACAGTATCCTTGCATATCTCCTTAATTTTGTCAATTCCAAGAACATACAAAATTGATTTGGTAAGAATAATCCTTCCTACAAAAGCCAAATTATGACACTTCCAAGAGCTAAGACAACTAACCATCAGAAAACTTATTAGATGCAAAAGAAGTTCTCCACTCACAGTCAGATTTTATATTTTATAAGTCATAGATCCAACCATTACTCATTAAGTGTTTCAATTAGCATTCTGCTATCTCTCTTTTTTTTATTTTTTTGACACAACTTTCTGCTATCTCATGAATCGTAATATTGGTGAAATCCAACTTTTTAATTGAGAAGACTTTATATTATTAATTAGCATTAGTCTCTCAACCATCTTTAGCAACTATATGTTTACCTTTGAGAAAGGCTGATTGAGTTTGGGGTTTGATTTGGAATTTAATTTGGCAGCGCCGGTTATTCGTTTGGGATGAGACTCACTTGTTTTGATTTATGGTGTCACGATTTCGACAGCTGCTGATGGTTGGGAGTGGGGGCCAGAGAAGGGGGAACTTTCACGGTGAGTTCAACTTACCGATTTACCGTGAATATGCTCTCCCCGGGTTCAATATTTGCTCAGTCTAAGACTGATGTTTTTACTTTTTAGATTAATTGGGAAGAGTAAAGCTCCGTCATAAGTTGTGGCGTTTGTTTGGCAACTCCTTCTAGACAAATCCCAACGAGATACAGTCTACTGCATAGGGGAATGGCGTTGCCGGTTCTGTTCAGAGGTTGTGTGCTTTGTGAAGCTGAGGTCGAAAATTCAGTTCACCTCTTTTTGCACTGTACGTATGTGGTAAGGGTGTGGTATGTTATCTTTAAGTGGCTTATAGCTTTTTTTATGCTTATTTTCTGAATATAACGGGGATTTAGTAGTCTACATATCAATTGCAGCGGAAGAAAACATATTAAGTGGATTTGTGAGAATATGCAGAAAAGTATACGTATGTTTCCCAATGGTGTTTGCACTACTTATTTGGAGTAGCGGTTAAACATGGGTCTGAGTTTCATTCTTTCTGCACTTTCCTTTTCAAAGCTATTTATTGTTGGGTATGTTCATATAAGTTTGTTAGATTATTCGTCACACTTCGACATGATTTTCATATTTATTTGTTGCAGCTTCATCACAAGAAAAAAGATTACATATTTGGATTTGGTTTGACTGTTGGAGAATAAATTAGAGCTGGACGATCTGTATCTCCATATGTTTAGCCAGACTAGCCTAGTAAGTTTTCTTGCTTCTTTTGACTTGTTGGAGATTTTTCTTTTTGATAAGAAGAAAACAAAGGAGGAATATATTATATATCATTTGTGTCCGCAAACATCATTTATTAACCACAAATTAGCCTTAAAGTACTTCAAATTTATTTGGAACTCTTGCCCTAATTTTTTCTGGGTTTTTTTTCTTTCTGCTGTAGCGATGTTTTGGTGCACAGGGGGGTATTTTATGCTTTTATAGGGGTTGGTGTAGGAAATTGAGGGAACTGAAGGTACACACAATTACGCTTCGTCTCGATTCCTTCTCTATTCCAGTTAATTCATTTATTTCTTGTTCTGATCTCTAATGTTTATCTACCAATTCTTCATTTTCTCCATTTAGTGTTTGTGGCTTTACTTTCTCAAATGTGTTGACAAATTGTCTATCAATATTGAATAATTAGTTTTGTGTATGCACTTGATTAGTTTTGAGCAGGTTTGGGAAAAATAGTGTTTAGTTCCAAGATAATGTTGGTGGTTATAGGGCTCATGCTTAAACTCTTGGCATTATTGCAATTGATACTTTTTTAGATATTGTGTAAATCAGCAGCCTTGTATGGCCTCCTTCTACTTTATGCATAATTGCAACAATGTAAAAATAGACTCAAAATTTGAGAAGGATAAGCTTTTTTGCTGGGAGTTTGTAGAAGTATGTTGGGAGTTAGGTGAGCAATATTTTGGTTCTATATTTACTTTGAATGTTTTGGATAATTTTCTTCCAGGATTTTTTGAAGCACAATGAAACCTACCTAAAGCAATTGCCGTGCCAAATATTTGATCCATTATACAAGTTTTCCAAAGTCCGTTCACCATTTAAACAACAGGTATACAAGCACACTGTTATTAAAATCATTGATTGAACATGTACATTGATTTTGTCATGTGACTTGCTATATAGGTAGACTTTAGAGATGTTTGCTCTGTCACTAATCCAAACTAATTGACTGAACATGTATAAGCATGTGTACATAGAGTTTGACTGAGCTAAATAATAATAGTTCCATTGTTATATGTTGATTATATGTTTCCTTGTCCATTTGATCTTTGTTAGGAGTTTTTTTTTTATCAATCTTGAATTAACTCCATAATCCTATGCTAATAATGTGCTAGGTTAGCTTTACATGTTGTGGTTGCCAGAATCATTGTTTCCAAACATGGAGCATGCAAACTTGACTATGTCCCTGCAACTATTATGGCTTTGGAAGTATGCGAGGGTCGAGACAAAAAGCATCAACTTCAAGTTCTTGAAAGAGTAATTAGGGACAACATTATGTTGATCGATGTTATTATTTTGATATATATGAATGATAATCATTTTAGTTTAATTTGTTATGTCTTGTTAGTGGATTATATTGAAATTATTGTTCTTTGGATGATAATTATTTATAAGGGTGATCAAATTAAATTGAAAATATTCGTACCTCATTAAAATAAAATGTTGGTTTTTGCAATGTTGTGAAATCGTTCTTGTTATTCTAGATCATCTGATAAAGAATTTATCAGAACGGTTTTTATAAAGCAATGGTGAGAAAGCGTTGTTGTATAAAGAAAACAAGAACTGTTTTTGATTTGGCAACAGAACGAAACTGTTGCTGTATCAAATAAACTAGAACGGTTTTCAAAATGGCAACCGTGAAAAAGTGTATCTATTCAATAATTAATAAAGTTAAGGTCTAGCAGAATGGTTTATACGTGGAGCAACGGCAGAAAACCGTTGCCGTAGATCAAAGCAAAGCGTTCTGTATACTAGACCAACGACAACGGTTTTCATTGGGAACAGAGAGAAACCGTAGTGGTTGGGAACTTTAAGAACCGTTCTGTTAGGAACTCTAAGAAAACGGTTTTCTTCAAGGGGTTGCCGTTGGAAAAAAAAAGCGTTGCAAAAGGCTAAGAGAACCCCTCGGTATAGAACGTCCTGAAAACCGTTCTCGTAGCTTTTGGCTACGGTTTTTTTACATTTCAGAACGATTTTTTGCCGTTCTTATAGAATGAAAATGTTGTAGTGTCATATGAAGTGATAGTACATAATTCAACCTTACAAAGTCTATTAATACATGATACCATAAAACACATGTACCCCAAATTAAACACAATTCATCCATCACCCTTCTCTATCATAGAGGGCACACAATTACAATTATGTTTACCTTTTTGTAAACACATCAACGGGTTATTTCACCAATTTGCAACAACAAAACAAAAATTTCTATCCACGTACCTTACAAATAAACCAAGATCACAAAATAGACTTGATACAATTCATAACCTTCTAACATCTTCATCTTTAATGGCATTTTTCATCATCCAAATACTCCAAGATATTGTTAGCTAGAGTTTAGTTTGTTTATTTTAATTAGAGCTATAAAATTAGCACACCCTTGTTACTAAAAAAGAATATTTATCTTTGTACAAAATAAAATAAAATATTTATACTAACTTACTAAGGTATATGAATTAGGAAAAGTTTGTTGGGTGGAATGAGATACGATTTGTTTGGGTTTAATGATCCGGTGGTTATGAACTATGATTAATTGATAGTGTAAATTATATATATATATATATATATATATATATATATATATAGAGAGTCATGATCCGTTGACACCAAATGTTACACCTCTCAATAACGTTTTACCCGATATAAATTTTATAAAATCCACCGTTGGATTGAAAGTTTATATCATATAGATCATTTGTGTGAATTGTCAAACAAATTCAAAATCATTTGATATGTTATTGAGACGCATAAAGATTAACGACATTTAAAAAAACGCCCAAACCGTTAGTTTTGATGTATCTCAATAACATATCAAATGATTTTAGATTTGTCTGACAATTCACACAAATGATCTATATGATATAAACTTTCAATCCAACGGTAGATTTTATAAAATTTATATCGGTTAAAACATTATTGAGAGGTGTAATATTTGGTGTCAAACTAATTGGTGTCAACGGATCCTGACTCATATATATATATATATATATATATATATATTAATTACAAATTATATAAGAAAAGGGGAATAGTTACAAGTATGTAGTAACCTAGTTTGTTTAGTGGTGATTGACGCTGAACTTGGTAGGGAGGATCACAGTTCGATTCCTAACTGTGATTGGAAGGGAATTGAAACCATTTGATATCAGAACTCACCCCAAATCAAATTAAAGTGATGGTAAAAGCCAAAAATATCTCCATCCATGTACTGCAAGATTTATTTAATAATTTATATACTTGCTCTATAACATAGATTTCTCCGCTTTTTTAAAAAAAATCATTAGCGGAAAATAAAAAAGTTGGGTCAGCTATATATTGTATTTTTATTTTTTTTTGTTTCAAACGATTATATATGCAGAGAAAGGAATTTATATCCCTTAGCTAGTTCTTGTTCTTTTTATAAGATAAAACTCTCTATTTAGGTTTATTGAATATTTTATATATCTGATCTATATATATTATAGACCAGATACAATAAACCGATAATTATTTATAAACTTAAAAAGTCAAATGTTTTTAATAAAAAAGATCGGAATAGTATTATGTATGTAAGAGAGTTGCTCTAATAACCACTCAACACAAGATCCACATAATATTTACATTTAAATATTAAATTTGTGCAGAAATATATTGATGTAATTAAAATATTTATATGACTAGCCATTTTATAATTTTTTTTCAAGTGATAAATTAGACTACACTTAAATATTCAAATGTGAGAAAGCTCCATTGAGAATTTTTTTGATCAATTTTTCCATAAAAATATATTTCTTAGATCAATTTTGAATAAGTTTTAAAATATTAATTTAGTGTATTAGAGCTATTAGAGCATAAGAAGCCTGAGGATTCAATCTAGCTTATTTTACTTCAATTCATTCTCTTTGTACATATAGTTAGAGATCTTGTGCATGCATACGTACCATATCACCATGCACCATCACTCTTGTATATAAACAAACTTGTACATTCTTTTTCCCTTAATGAAAGAATATGATTTTCATTCCCATTTTCCTTGATTCATAATATGGTATCAGTTCTCTTCTCTGAAGAGTTTGTTACGATCTAACCGTTTTTCTAACTACCACTTCCCGCCATTTTTTCTTCATCATTTCTTCATCGTTTCTTCATTGTTTTTCATCGTTTCTTTCTCTAATTCACGATGTCGCCGTGTGTTGCACCGATTCCTCCTCCAGTTCAACCGAACAACACCGACTCTATTCTCTATGTTCACCCTAGTGAGGGTCCAAACTCCGTTTTGGTGACTCCTCCACTCACTGGCTCGAATTATCTTGCTTGGAGCCGCTCGATGCGTCGCGCTCTTGGTGCAAAGAACAAGTTACCGTTTATTGATCGATCGCAACCGATCCCTGACGCCTTTGATCTGAATCGTGCCGCTTGAGAGAGGTGTAATCATCTTGTGCATTCTTGGATCATCAATTCCATTTCGGAATCTATCTCTCAGACTCTCGTTTTCCATGAGCACGCCATTGATGCGTGGGAAGACCTTTACGATCGATTTGCCAGAGCTGATCGCATTCATATCGTTTCTCTGAAATCTGCATTGCATAACCTCAAGCAAGGTACTCGCTCTGTTCTTGACTATTACACTGATATGCGTGCGCTTTGGGAAGAATTGAATTCACACCGTCCTATTCCTGTTTGTACGTGCGTGCATCAATGCCGTTGAGAAGCCATGCGCGCCGCTCGCAATTATCGAACAGAAGATCATATTATCCAATTTCTCACTGGTTTGAATGAGAATTTTTCTGTTGTCAAGACTTAGGTGTTGTTGATGGATCCTTTGCCTACAATGAACAAGGTTTATTCTCTTATCACGAAAGAAGAGTAATTTTTCCCTTTCTCACCCTGTGTCTCCAATTTCTGATGATAGCAATGTTTTAGTGAATGCTTCTGATTCTAGACGCCCAAATTCCCATGGTAAATTCCCTATGAATGCTAGCAAGGGTAAGGGTGACACAAGACATTGCACATTTTGTGATAAGAAAGGACACACAGTGGATTGGTGTTACAAGAAGCATGGAAATCCAAACATTCGTTCTCAATCTCATGTGAATTTGATGGATTCTGATGGTGGAGCTGCTTCCTCTACAACCAATGGTAACACTGAGTTGGTGGCTTCAGGATCCAGCTCTGGTACTTCTCAGGTGAAGTATGATCAACTTGTTACTTTACTTCAACAAGCTAACTTGATCCCATCAGCTGGTGTTGGTTCTAGCTCCAATCACATTCATACTTCCCCTATCCCTGAGTCAGGTTACCCTTGTTTTACCTCACATTCCTCTTCTATTCATAGCATTTTTTCATGTTCAATTCAATCTAATTCTCAATTTTGGCTTATTGATTCTGGTGCCAATGATCACATTTGTTCCTCTCTTAGTTGGTTTAGTTCTTACTACAAAATTAAACCTATTCATGTGAATTTACCAAATGGTAGTTCTGTCATTGTTAAGTTTGCTGGCACTATCCATTTTACTCCTCAATTGTACATTACTAATGTCCTTTACTCCTCAGATTTTAGGCTTAATCTAATTTCTGTTTCCAAATTATGTACTAATCTTTTTTGTACTGTGAACTTTGTTTCTTCTCATTGTGTTATCCAGGAGGTGACCTCCAAGAGGACGATTGGTTTGAGTGATCAAGTTGATGGCCTCTACAGATTGATTGTAAATGGAGCATATCCTACTATGCCTTTAGCTTCTTTCCCTGTTTTCAATAAGAATGGCATTTTGCCTTGTAATGTCAGCACCATTAATGCTGCTTCTACTATTCCTTTGTCTGCCTTATGGCATTTTAGGTTGGGACATTTGTCTCATAGGAGATTATCTCTTTTAAAACAATTGTATCCTTCCATTGTTGTTGATAATAAAGCTACTTGTGACATATGTCATTATGCAAAGCAAAAGAAACTTGCATTTTCTTCTAGTGTTTCTCAATCTACTTCCAAATTTGAAATGTTACACTTTGATATTTGGGGCCCACTCTCTATTTCCTCTGTCCATAATCATAAATATTTCTTGACTATTGTTGATGACTTCAGTCGATTTACATGGGTTATACTTTTAAAATCCAAAGTTGATGTTTCTTTTCATGTTAAAAACTTCATTACCTCTATTCAAACTCAACACAACATTATTCCTAAGGTAGTTAGAAGTGACAATGGACCTGAATTTTTGCTTGATACATTTTATGCTTCTCTTGGTATTATTCACCATAAATCATGTGTTGAGACCCCTCAGCAAAATGGGAGGGTGGAACGAAAGCATCAACACCTTCTCAATGTAGGTAGAGCTTTGTTGTTTCAATCTAAGCTGCCTAAAAACTTTTGGTCATATGCAATTCTCTATGCTGCATTTCTCATTAATAGTGTACCTACAACTTTACTTCACAACAAATCCCCCTATTCTGTACTTCATAATTATATTCCCAATGCATCTTACTTCAAAGTGTTTGGTTGTTTGTGCTATGCTTCCACTCTTACATCTCATAGAACCAAACTTGATCCTAGAGCTCGAAAAGCTGCTTTCTTGGGTTACAAGTCAGGTTACAAGGGCTATGTCCTTTATGATTTACACTCTAGAGAAATCTTTATCTAGACATGTTGTTTTCCATGAACATATTCTTCCCTATAATTCTTCTACTAGCTCCTCTACTTCTGACTGAGATTATTTCCCTACTTCTGACCCTTTATCCACTATAGATGCTTCTCCTGTCCCTGCAGTTAATAATGCTCCTCCTGAGCCTGCAGTTCATAATGTTCCTCCTGAGCCTGCAGTTCATAATGCTCCTTCTGAGGCTGCAGCTAATGTTCCCTATCCTTCAATCCCACATCATTCTCCAGTTACTACTTCTATTCCTTCTAGACAATCCACTAGATCCAAACATGCACCACCATACTTAAAAGATTATGTGTGCAATGCCATTGATCACTCAACCATGAAGACCTCAGGTACTCCATATCCTATGTGTCAATTTGTCTCTTATCACAATTTATCTATTCCACATTGTTTTTTTTGCTTTGTCCCTCACCACTCATGTTGAACCTAACTCTTATGTTGAGGCTATCAAGTTTGAATGTTGGAGGCAAGCTATGCAGGTTGAGCTTCATGCTCTTGAGAGTACTGGTACTTGGACTCTAGTTGACTTACCTTCTCATGTGAAACCTATTGGGTGTAGATGGGTTTATAAAATCAAACATCATGTTGATGGTTCTGTTGAAAGATATAAGGCTAGGTTGGTGGCCAAAGGTTATAACCAAGTTGAAGGTCTTGACTATTTTGATACTTTATCTCCTGTTGCCAAGCTCACTACTATTAGAATGGTGATTGCTCTAGCCTCCATTCACAACTAGTTTCTTCACCAACTCGATGTTAATAATGCATTCTTGCATGGTGACTTACAAGAAGATATTTATATGAAGCCTCCACCAGGTGTGACTAAGGATTCTTCTAAGGTTTGCAAATTGAATAAATCTCTTTATGGGCTTAAACAAGCAAGTCGTCAGTGGTATGCCAAGTTAACTTCTTTCACTACAAGAAAATTGTCACTTTGCGACCCTTTAATTGCGACCTTTAAAGATAACCGTCGCAGTTGTCTTTTTTTTATGACATCTGCAACGGTTGCCGCGGCAGTTTGAAAACCGTCGCAAGGTTTTGTAATGAAAACCGGGAAAATATTTCAGTTTAGCGCCCGGTGAAAAGAATCACTTTATTAAAAAAAAAAAAAAAAAAAAAGGGTAAACAAACACGCTTATCTTTGTAAAAAAAAAAAACGCTTCTCAGAGAAAGGAAACATGCTCGTTGGTCGTACCCTTCATCACCGTTTCACACCGTCGTTCATGACTCTCCTTCTTCGCTCAGTTCTCACGTTTCCATCACCCCAAAATCAACTCTAAATCCCGTTCCAAATCTGTAACTCAACTCCAAATCCCTAATCCCTAACTCAACTCCAAATCCCTAATCCCTAACTCAGTTCCAAATCCCTAAATAGTTTCAAAGCAGTCACTCCAAGTCCAAATCCCCTAACTTCATCATTCCAATCAAACTCTAATCTCTTGTTGATGTTGTTTACATCTCAGGTTAGTTGTTCTCTATTTACTTTTTGCTTGTTTTCATTTCATTTGATACCATGCTTTCATGTTGTTCTTATTAATCATTGTTAGTATTTTTAATTTCATGTTGATTCCTATATGAAAAATCTTTACTTGTTATGTGATTGTTCTTCATTTGAATGTTTTAAGAAAAATGGGTTTTTATGTTAAAACTAATTTCAAAAAAAGTGTACTCATGCTTGGATTGGATTAATGAAGTTCTTGGCTTTGCTCCTCACACTACATCTGATTATTTGGGCTTTTTTCTTTAGAAAAGGTAAAATATTGAAAATCACTCCAAAGTCCAAAGATTGCATGGGTGAATATTCCACCAGCTTTTGATTTATCGTAAATCTTTATTTATGACTATATTAATTAGTGTACTATACTACTATAATTAGTCCAAATATTTGTGTGTAAGGTTGTCTTAGTGTACTATATTATAATGTGCTGCGCCTAGTTTTTCTTTCAACCTGCCATGGGTGTTTTGTTTCACTTTGTTGTATTATTATCACTTGGTCTGGTGTATTTCCCTAGTGTAAGGGGTTGTAGTATGTCACCTAGATTGTATTGTGCTTTTTTTTGGAAAGCCTTATTTACTTTTCCCACTACTGTAATGAATCTTCTTGGCCTATTAGTACATCTTGTACTATGATATGCCCTTAATAAATTCATTTTGCAGTTTAAAAATAAATGTTAAAACTATGAATTTGTTGTTGGCAATGACCAACAAAATGAGAAAGACTTAACATGTTAGTGTACGAAGAAGAAAAATTACGCTTTGTGGGGACAGAAAATGGATGGGTGAAATTAGATATACCATTTAGTGACATAGTCACACACGTGTAAGTTGTCTTAAATGAGATCTCATGAATGAACATCTTATGGTTTTTTGTGAAAGATTGAAGTAACTAATTATGTAATGACTTATTTTGTCAATGCTTGAATTATAAGCACTACTTATGTAATGCCTTCTTTTGTGAATGCTTGAATTATAAGCACTACTTATGTAATGCCTTCTTTTGTGATGCTTGAAGGCTTTATCTGATGTATAGCACTACAAATGTCAAGCCTTATTTTACTATGGATTTGTGATGCCTTGAAGGCTTTATTTTATTACTTATCTCTTTATTGTTCAAAAATCACAAGTCATGCATTTGAAAGTTACATGTTATACTAATGTTATTTCCTTATTTATTGATTTTCTGGTTTATTTAATTGGTTTTCTCATTAGTCTTGCTCAAGGTCCTTATGATAAAGTTAGAAGGTTCACTGCATACAATGTCAATGGATTCAAATTTCGGACATTAGCACGCGACATATTATTAAAAACACAAAATAGTGGAGTTTTTGGCATGTTTGGGACACGAAGTTATTCAAGTAATAGTGATACTCAAATGAGATTTGGAGGGGTACCTTACTATGGAAGATTGATAAGTATCATTGAGCTTTGCTATGATGGCTTCATAGTGCCAATGTTTAAATGTGAATGGGCTAATACCACAAACCCAAGAGGCATTAAGACTGATAACTTGGGTTTTACCTCTATAAACTTTGCAAGATTAATACATGCTGGAGAAAATGAAGATGATGAGCCATTCATCAAAGCGTCGGAAGCTCAAATGGTGTTTTATGTGGATGATGAGAAGGACCAAGGATGGAGCATACCTGTTCATTTGAAGCCAAGAGACTTGTATGACATGGGTGGTGATGAAGAAATTATGGCACCCATTGAGCCGTATCCATCACAAAATTTGGACCAAATTTTCTCTAATGATACCACACATATACAATTAGCAAGAATGACTACAGATGATGATCCCCAAACTTCAAATGCTAATGATAGGGAAAATCAGGTAAATATTTAGCACGAACGAACTTGTCTTTTCTATTTTTGCTATTGTGTAGTTAGAGAAGTTCCTTTGTTCTGTTTCTCTGGCTTGAGATAGTATAGGATAGGGGAAGTTGAAAATCAGGTAAATATTTAGCACGAACGAACTTGTCTTTTCTATTTTTGCTATTGTGTAGTTAGAGAAGTTCCTTTGTTCTGTTTCTCTGGCTTGAGATAGTATAGGATAGGGGAAGTTTGTTTTTGTTTATGTGCCTTCACAGTGTGTTTTTTATGCTGCAACTGTGTAATTTGTTGTGCTGTGTACGATGTAGTGTAAGTTTCGATGTATGTATCTGTCCTTTCTTGGAAATTTCTTGCTGGCTATTGGAGTTTTGTTGTGTTTGGCTTTGGTTATGCAGGATTGTAAGAACGGGACTGATGTTTCGTAATAGCTATATGCTTTGTTTTCGTTGATCGGAAGCAAAAATGTAGTGTGAATCCTTTAATTGGAACACGTTGAATTTAATCTGTGAGCGCTTCATG
The DNA here is from genome assembly GCA_954870985.1 of Trifolium fragiferum. NCBI lineage: Eukaryota > Viridiplantae > Streptophyta > Magnoliopsida > Fabales > Fabaceae > Trifolium > Trifolium fragiferum. The sequence continues at coordinate 4,118,403 of OX940789.1, read as the reverse complement.
ACAGCCCTTTGATTTTGGGGCAAACTGTGAGATGGAGTTGTTCATTGTTGTGGTGGTGTGCTGTGTTTGTATTGGCCAAAAGTTATGTGAAGCACATATCAGTTGGCAGATTTTTGTGTCTTGAAAGACCTGATCTAGTGAGGGAGCATCTAACTCTCTGATTGTAGTTATTATGGTAGCTGTGTTGTGTTTTGAATTGTTGCTATAAATGTTGTTTTTAAATTATAGATATCTTGGAATGACATTTTTAAGTGCTGGAATAGTTCTGCTATGCTACTGCATGGGTGTTATGTTTTGAATTGGTGTTTTCAAATTATTAGATAGTAAGGAATGGTATTATGTTAGTGTTGGAATGGTTCTGCTATGCTATCAGTTGATGAGGGGCCTTGGTATTCTTAAAGTAATGATGTATTGTCCATTAGCATCTTTAAAAATAGTAGGATTAGAACTGTTTTGGCTCTCTATTTGTTCTCCTAGTATTGGATGGAGTTAATTTGTGTTGTTGACTATTAGGTGAGTTATTTTTTGCTAGTTTCTTTTGTTTAGAAGTAGTGCTGGTGTTATTGTCTAGTTTTTGTCTTGCTAGTTTAATTTTTTTGAAGTATTCTAATATATAATTATGTTTTACAGGTAATTGAATTAGAAAAATCAAGAGATGGTTGGCGTTCTGACTAGAGAGCACTATAAGGATCATGAAGCAACATTACTAGGAAATATATATATATATATTGTGAATTTCTAATTTAGCGTAATTATTTTGTATCATTAACTACTCTATTTTGATTAAATTTGATGTATGAATGTTACTATTGAATTGTATGAATGAAATTAAGTTATTTTTTGTGCATTTTAACTTTTGTATCAATATTTTAGTTACTTATTTATTGTATTAATTATTTAATAAACCATGAAAATAAAGAATAAATGTGTATTTATTTAAATTAATATTAAAAAGCTAAAAAAAAAAAAACAGATTTGCAACGGTTTGAAACGTTGCCAAAGTATACAGGGACAGTTTTAAAACTGTTGCAATAAGTATTTACTATAGCTTGAAAAACATTTAAGGACGGTTCATAACTGTCGCGAAAGCAATTACGACTGTTGCAGCGACTGTTTTCAAAACTGTCGCAAAGTGCTGTTGCGACCCACAAATCAACGACTGTTCCTGAAGTGTCGCAAATGGCAAATTGCGACGGTTTCAACTGTCGCAAAGTGCAATTTTACCTGTCGCAAAGCGCCAATTTTCTTGTAGTGTTTACTTATTTCACATGGATATGATCAAGCTCATTTTGACCATTCTCTCTTCACCAAACATGACAAGTCACACTTCACTTTACTTTTGGTCTATGTGGATGATGTAATTCTAGCTGGCAATTCCATGGTTGAGTTACATTTCATCAAAGCCTTACTTGACTCATCTTTTAAGATCAAAGACCTGGGGCAGTTAAAATATTTCTTAGGCTTGGAGGTTGCACATTCTTCCAAAGGCATCTCTCTTTGTCAAAGAAAATATTGCCTAGATTTGTTGTCAGATTCAGGCCTCTTAGGCGCCAAGCCGGTCTCCACTCCCTCTGACGCTTCCCTTAAGCTTCATGCTGACTCTAGCCCACTTTTTGAGGATATTACTGCCTACAGAAGATTAGTTGGTCGCTTGATCTATCTTAATACCACTAGGCCTGACATCACCTTCAATACTCAACAGCTAAGCCAATTCTTGTCTAAGCCTACTCATACACACTACAATGCTGCTTTGCGTGTTCTCAAGTACCTCAAAGGCTGCCCTGGGCGCGGTCTTTTCTTTCCTAGGAATTCTCCTCTCCAAATCCTAGGCTTTTCTGATGCTGATTGGGCTGGGTGCAAGGATTCTAGGCGCTCCATTTCAGGCCAATGTTTCTTTCTAGGCCAATCCTTGATCTCTTGGCGTACTAAGAAGCAACCTACTATCTCTCGCTCCTCCTCTGAAGCTGAGTATCGCGCTCTTGCAGCAGCTACTTGTGAGCTTCAATGGTTGCTTTATCTTCTTCAAGACCTTCACATCACTTGCTCTAAGCTTCATGTCCTCTATTGTGATAACCAGAGCGCTCTTCACATCGCGGCTAACCCCGTTTTTCACGAACGTACCAAGCACCTTGACATTGACTGCCACATTGTTCGTGAAAAGTTTTTGGGTGGTGTCATGAAGCTTCTCCCTGTTCCTTCCCATGCACAACTTGCAGATTTCTTTACAAAGTCTCTTCTTCCTCAACCTTTTGGCATCTTGATTTCCAAGCTGGGATTGTTAGCTCGACCGACCAAATTAAAGTTTGAATGTATATTCCCATGTAGTAGTCAGTACAGTAGGAGATCAAGTCCAATATATAGTCAACTAAAAAGCAAAAGTATCTGCTTTTTCTATTCAAAAAAGGATTTTATCTTTTATTTTAATTGTAAAATTGCCTTTTAGAAAAATATAGTAAAATTAAAGAACCACTTTTTATTGTTTAATTTCAACTTTTTTATAGGATGATAGATATGAAGTTTGGTAAATGCTAAACAATGCACCTCTTGCATTAGTTAAGGAATCAAATGTGATAAAATTATATTGAAAATTGTGTAGTCAACTTTTTTAAACCGTAAGTTATGGTCTTTTCAATATAAAATTTATTACATTTATCTTCTTTAACTAATGCACCTGACATACTAATTATCAAGACCCATGAAATTTTTATTACCGTTTGAAAGTGATTACTTTTTTTTTTTTTTTGCTAAATTTATGAAATATATAAGAAGAATTTTTCTTTTGTTAGATCGAACTATTGATCATATGTTCAAAATGGAAATTAATTTTAGTTTATACTAATATTTTCACAATTTTTTGATCACTTATTAATCTATGCACAATTAATTTATGTTGTTAACAACCGTTAGTTAAGTGATGGATTCTATTAGTGCGTGTATATCAAGGAATAAACCATAAAATTAGCCTTTGATTTTGTAGGGAACGTACTATATATACTATATATGAAATAGGTTTATGATTTTAAAAATATAAATGATTTAATTAAAATATCAAGTTGATCTATGTGTTATCCACTTATTCTAAATTTAATCGTACATTTTTTTTTTCTTTTGAAAATAGTCATAACATATTTTTTTAAATGATTAATATGAGTAAAATTTGATAGAATCCGATACATTTCTAAAATGTTTAGAGTCAAATACCTATTTGAAAGTATATATCTTACAAAGTCGAAAACTGATATGATGGTTTACTTGTAAGTTGAGCTTGTGACCGGTTCAATTTTTGAACAACACAAAATGGTTGAATTTTAAAGATTTTTTTTTCTTTTTTTCTATGAGTTTCTTTTAAAGAATTTTAAAGAATTAAATTTATGAAAAATGATATATGGAGTTGGATTTAACGGAAGAGAATAAACTCCCACAATAAAACAATTAAAAGTTTGAATCTCAACTATATAATGTTGGATAATAACTCAAATCAGTTTACATTAAATTTAAAAGAAACTCATAGAAGACTACAACAACAAAATTGTAGAAGAAACATTATGTGAACTTTTCTTTTCTAAAAAAATGCTTTGAACCCATTCCCTCAGCTCTATAATCACACAATAGTATCCTATCAATAAATAACTATTTGTACTTATAGTGTTAACTTCAGAGATGCAAAATAGAAAAACACAAAATAACGGTTAGAGTTTAGTAGAATATCAATAGCTTAACAATAATAAAAATTATAAACAAATATATACTAAAACATAATAAATTATCCTAAAGGGTCCAATAACATAAGTCCACTAATATTATTATCTAACATATAGATCCAATAATACCTCCTTCAAAACTAGTTAGCTTTTGTTGGATTATTCTTCAATGTTTTTTTCAATAGAGATAATTTTATTAAAGATGTATCAAATATTAAATATGAGTATTTTTCTCTGTCAAATTTATAGTTCATAACTCTATACGTAACACTATATAAATAAAATTCATCTTTTTAAGTTCATTAAACTAACCAAATATATTAATTATGCAATGAATTTAGAAAAGTACCAAGGAGTATATTGTATAAGTCTAGCTTAGATCTATTTTTTATTTTTATTTTTTATAAGCTAGCTTAGATCTATTTGATTGAATATTATAAGGAAATATAGTATTGTATATGGTTAACCCATTTAATAATGAAGAAAATCACCATATAATTAGGTTTTATATGATCAAAAGCACTTAAGCGTGGCGCTAATTAACTAATTACACTTTTCATTGGCTTTGAACCTCAAAAAAAGGTGCATTCCCTTCAAAATAAAGTAACTGAATTACGCATGCATTACTAAGAGGAGACGAGGGAAAAGATTTGTAAAGTTGTTTTAAATTTTTTCCATATTTACTTTTGGACTTTGATTTTTGTATCATCATGACTTCCAACAGAATTCTAACTTCCAACTTCCTGTCGGGTTCATAGATAAGAAGACTATATTGTCATATGTCAGGTTTATAGTTAGCCCTTTTTGACCATAAAAAAGATATTTCTTCCTTCCCAATTTATTAAAAAAAAAATTCACTTTTTTTTTTCTTTTCAAAATTATAAAGAAAAAAGATTAACTTTTATTTTTTTTGAAAAATTGTTTTTACCAATTTGCTTTCTCTTTTATTTTTTCTATAACTAATGACAAGTGAAACATAGTTTTAGATCTTTCTATGAAACTTATTATAAGAAAAAGTCAAAGAGACGTACTTTAATTTACTTATGATTTGATTTTCTTAATAAATGTGAAAAAAAAAAATTTGCTTATAATTTGGGACGGAAGAAGTACATTTTAATAGTAGTACTTGAAAATAATTTAAAGGGAGTGTGCTTTTTTGCATACTCTATTTAATTTTAAATGTAAACAAAAAATTATTTTACAAATTTATAAAATAATTATTAAATATGAACTATAATGCAATTTAGATTCATTAATTATTCTACAAATCCAAAAAAAAAGATCTTTTGCTTATTATTACTCCCTCGGAATTAGATGGAATAGTTTAATTTGAAACTTCAACAAGACAAAAAATAGGTGCATTATATATTTAGAGGCTATTATAAACAAAATTTTAATTTATTTATTTAATAATAATATATATATATGGGTGTACTGGTTAATTCGTTTTGTGATTGTAACAGTTTGGGCTCCTTTCTCCACCCTATCTAGTGTTGTTTTTATTTTCTGTGAAATTCGAACCATATTTATATTATGGGGTTCATGTACATGTTCAATTCATTTCTACTACCGTCAGAAAAATGAAAATTAGGTATCTAACATTAAGAAGGAAAAAAAAAATACAATTTGGTCATCACTAGAAAGAGGTGGAGAGGCTAGTTTAGTTCATTAAGTCATCTACGTAGTATTTTTTTTCCTTTAGTATTCAAATAACTCATTCAATAATTATTGAAATAAATATTGATTGGGTGGTTCAGAAATGATTATTCTAACACATGTTGATAAGCTGGTTGTTGAAGATTACTAAAGATGAAGGGTCAATTTCTAGTTCCTTTTGGGGGAAAGGTACCTGCAAAAATGTTAGTACTCTGAAACTCAAGTCAGTATTTGAGTGAGAAATAAAGAGTTTTTAGTATTGGAGGTGCAATAATTTCGTACTAGGAATTGATGTATGAATGCTTATATATATATGAGGACATTAGGGTTTATGATACAATGAGGTTCCCCATGAGGATGGATCGGTCATGTGTGTAACACCTGTAATATTCTTTGTAGTGGGTTGTCATTTATACTTAGAAGACACATTTAGGATCTTGGAGACTCTTTGTCTACTCGTGCTCGCGGTATTGAACTGTGGTCGTTTCGCCACATGATTATCTTTATTCCATTTGAATAGATCTTGATATTTGTTGGCCTTTTAACCGACCCAAAACAAATATCAATATTAATACTTGAATTAATAAATATCAATATTAATATTTGCAAAACCAAAAATATATTTAAACGCAAATCAACAATTTTCCACCCTATCATGTGGAGAGGTTGCTAATCAATAAGTAGATGGAAAATTCACCTCATCTATTATCTAGTACAATATATTTTTCTTTAATGCATGTGTCGAGCAGCCTACATGAGATATAATTATAGTTGATAAAGACATTATTAATCTCTCTGCAGGCCCAATTTGATTAGATATAATCTTTAGTGTGGAGGATCATATTTGAAGTTGATTGAGTTTGGTTAATTATACATGATCAATGAAAGTTAGTAAACTAAATATAAGACTAAATCCTAATTGCCGGTTGTTAGCAAAAATGTTACGTTTTGTGTAAAATACATACAAAAGAGTGAAGACATATTATAGGTCCCCTCAATTTTACATGAGGGGTCTCTAAACTTTATATGCACGTGATAATGTTTCATAATAGCGTGAACTTCCCAATCTCTGCTTGATTTTGGAAACCCTTTCCCTCATCATATAGGTACTATAGTATGGGTCTCATAACATGACACGTGGCATGTCGTTTGAACAATGGAAATTGCATGTGATGACCTTAAGAAAATAACATGTGACACACCGTACAAGAAAATATTGGGGTCAAGATTTCGTGTTGTCGAGAGGATATGAATTGTCTGTTGTAATTACTTCGCGTAATAGATAGTTTTAGTCGCATGAAATTTGTCAAATGGTTACGATTTATTTAATTAGTTCGACTAATTAAATATAGAATGTAATCGTAGTTATTTATTTTTTATTAGACGATCACAAATAGTTACTTTGTTAAGTTCGTCAAATTCCTTTTCTTGTCCAAATATCCGGATTTCACATAGTTAATATATATTGTTATTAGGTTAAGATTGGATGGTAATCTCTGAATTCAAAATCTAAATTTAGGATTCACTTTAGAATTAATGAGACAATTAAAGTCTAAATTTTACCTCTAGCTACTATTAAAAAATAGTTTGATAATATTTTTTTTGCGGTAAAAAACTTAACCCATTTTCAATCAACAAAATAGTTTAAATAAAAGATGAGATATAAAAATAATGGTGACCAGCAAAAAATAATGATCTTGAACTAATATGATAATACGAACAATATTAACTTGTCTTCGAATATAATTCATCATAAAGTTTTAGAACCTTACAGTCCTGTTATTCTAAACTAAAATCAGAGTTGAGTTATCCATTCCACTAGAAAATAGTTATAAAATAAAAAACGATAGTAGTTATAAATAAAATTAAAAACCCTAAAACAGTATTTTTTTTTTATTAAAATAAATTAAAAGACATATCTAAATTTTTTTCAGAAGAGGCATATCTCAAAAATTGCATTAGTCCTCACTCAATTATGTGTTATAGGCATATCTTGCCAATCACGAGTAGGGATCCTCTTAATTTTCTATTCTTTTCATTTCTTTCATTATTAAAGTTTTTAAATGTTTTGGACAAGAAAACTTTTACAAAGTACTCCATCAATCTCAAAATATAAGCAAAAATGAGTCAGCAAAAGTTATTGTAATTGGATTAAATTTTACACCAAATACATTCAGGGACGGAGGCAGGCATGGAGCTGTGTGGGCACCTGCCTGCACAAACTTTTTGAAAATATTTTATGTACTAGTAGTAGTATATGTTAAGTGTTGATATTTTAACTATTCACATTTCGATCAACCATCAAACTTGTCTCTAATTTTATAGGATGCTCTTAAATAAGTCCTAGAAATCATTAATATTTTAAAAATATTTCGACTCTATTAAACTGACAAAGAATGGATCTTATATTTAACCACTTGCTCTTAAAGATTAACATTCATAAAATTTGAAAAAATCATAAACTTTTTTAAAGTATTAATAATTTTAGAGACCAATATAGTGTATGTGTATGATATGAACATAGTTTTAATTTGGAAAAAAAATCTAACAACATACAATGGAATTTTTTGTATAAAAAAAAGTCTAGTCCAAAACACTCATCAACTTCAAATTCTTAAGAATGCGATGAATGTGAAAGTATAAAATTGAATCTACCTATAAAAGAAAAAAAATTTAAATCATATATTTAACGCTATACATTTATATATTTAGTGCCCCCGCTATTAAAAAATTCTGGCTCCCTCACAGAATACATTAACTTTTGTTGACCTTTTTTTACTTATATTTTGGGACGTAGGGATTAATTATTTACGACCATCTTCGTTAAATGTTTGATTTAATGAAGTATAAACAAGATTTGAACCCACTTAATGTCATGTTACACTTTTGCATTTTTATTTCCAAAACTATATAATAATAAAGAAAATAAAAAAAATAGAAAATGAAAAGGATCCTAACACGACAATCACATATGTTTTCATCAACTGCGTAGATAATTCATATAGATGTGACTATATCAAAATCCATTTCCAAGATTAATTGGTCCTTAATTGCTCACGTAGTTGTGTCCCTTAACAAAAACGAACGGCAATAATTAAATAAGTGGCATGGAAATTGCCATGAATGCTCCCCTTTTTAGATTCACTTGCTTGCTCTTAAATCAAACTTTTCATCATAATTAAACACTTTAAACTTGTTGTTTTCATGAATTTTAGTTAGCTTAATTAGCTAAACTAAGATGTGATTTATACATTGGTCATGCTAATTAAAGACATTTAAGTCATTATGAAGCATGTTTCATTGAGATCAAAGTCACTTCCTTCCTTCAATTATATTATTTTTTAAATTTATTTTTAAATATTATTTAAGTAACCAAAATTTATTTTTAAACATTTTCTAATTGAGTACGTTGTAGTAAATATATTTTATTGTTTGAATTCAATTAAACAAAATATTATTTTACTTTTCAGACATCGAAGATTAATACTAACAATTTTTAAATTTACAAAAACTGAAATCAAACATAAAAGAAAACTTTTACAAGCATAAAACCATAAAATTAAAATTTTAATTAGAGGCTAAATTCATGTTTAAATTTAAAATTTATAACTTAAGTGTTGACTAAATAGTTGCATGCCATGTCGATATCTTGAGTAGTGTATAGTTTTATGACTCACTAGCCAGAAACATTGGAGCGATGAATCATGAAGGGAGGTAGTGATTTAGGGTACAATTAATTACGTGGAATTATGTGATTAGTAGAGGAAATTTTATAATTAACACCCTTAATTGTAGAGGATCAGTTTCCTATAATGATCACATGGTCCTGTTAATAGAGACATGTACATAAAGGTCCACTTTGTTAGCTTAAAAACATGACAAACTCATCTTAACCACATCAAATCAAACCCCAATTTGGGAACATATGCAAAAGAAGAATTCTCTCTCCAATTTTTTCTTATAGAAAAAAAATAGTGTTTTATTAGCGTAACGGTAATTTTGATAAAATTATTTTTAATATTATTTCCCCCGATTATTATTGTAAGTAAAAAATTAATTTTGGATTCATTAAAAAGTTAATATATCTAATCTATTATTATATCAATTAAAGATTAGTAATTAGAATGTCATTAAAGATTTGAACCCTAAAAACTCATAATGAAAAGTACATCAATTAAGAAAAATATAGAAAAGTTTACGATATTGGAATGAACAAGTCTATGATGTACAAGTTCGACAAATTTTTCACTTCACAAGCCACTAGGTTTGGTATAGTGGTGAGGGATTTGGGTAGTATGTAATAGGTCCTGGGTTCGATCCCCAGTCATTGTAAACCAAAAAAAAAAAAAAAAAAATTTCACTTCACAAGCTTGTTTTAACCATTGAATTAATAAGTCTTGCTATTGCATCAAATTAGATGTAATGTGACATATTTATGACGAGATTTATTAATCTAGTGGCAAAAAAAGCTTGTGCATGATTAAAAAAACTTACTTCAGTTGTGCAGATTAGACAAAACCTATTAAAAATGACAAGTTATATACTACAAAAAGATTAAATACTATTTTTCAAGTTAAAATTTCTATATTTACTTTCTTAGCAAGTAATCTAAAGATCGCTCTATATCCTTTTCCATAAAATAAAAAAAAAAAAAAAAAATTAGCTGCATTCTTATAAATAGTATTACTCCCTCCGTTCCAATTTGATTGAGTCAGTTGACTACAACACGGAAATAGTAGATAAATATTTTAGGGTCCTCCCTCTCAAATTTTAATTAGTAGCAACAAACCTACGCCACTACTTTCCCAATGCAATTGTTTTCTACAAATTCAACATCACTGTCTAGTAAATGTTCTCTCTCTCTCTCTCTCTCTCTCTCTCTTCCTTCATTTATGGGACCTTTCTCTCCCTTTATATCTCTCTTATCACTTTCTCCATTTCTTCATTCATACCTATAGCTTTTAAACTCTACTCCTACCATTCCCCTACCTATATCTTCTTCCTCTCATTTTCTCAACTATATAGCTTGTCTTTTGTTTGTTAATCTCCAACCAAATAAACCAATTAATTTTTGTAACTTTCTTTACTATAAACTTATAAATAGAATCTTAGCTTACACCAACATCTAGGTATATATTATGTCTAGCAGAAGGTCAAGGCAACAATCTTCCTCTTCAAGAATTTCTGATGACCAAATCATTGAACTTGTTTCTAAGTTGCGTCAACTTGTTCCTGAGATTCGTCATAGACGTTCAGACAAGGTACTTCAAACTCTTTATTTTTATATGGACAACGATAATGAAAATGGTCCCCACAAATATGAAAAGTTTTGATTTCAACCCGGTAAATTTTAGTTTTTTTTAGTCCTTACAAATATATAATGATTTGTATTTGGTTTTTAATACATTGTTTTAGTTCTTGCAAAATATATTCATATTAAAATTAGTTTTTCTAATATTTATTTTAGTCCTTAATTTAAAGGACCAAAATCAAATATTTTACATATAACAAAAACCAATTCTAATATGAATAAATTTCGTAAGGACTTAAAACAAAATAACAAAGATCAAAAGCCAAATATTACATATTTACAAGAACTAAAATCAAAAAATATTTTTACAGAAACTAAAATTAAAACTTTTTATATTTGTAGGGTTGATTTTTATATCTAAGCCATTGTCAAAAGTTATGCTAGTTTATGAAATCGAACTCAAAACTTTCTATTTAAAACTCTTTCAATGTCTCTTAACTTACCTATCAATTTTAATTACATGTTATAAATATAATACATAGTGCATATTGTTCTTATTATAACAAAATAGTTCAACAAAAAAGTATTTTATTATATAGTTAACGTATAGCTTAGTTAATTAGCTGCAGCAACTAGTTCAAATTAATTTTATTATAGACATATAGAACCAAAGTTTTGGAAGGGAAGGTCTAGGAAGAAGCTAAGTAATATTAGCATAATAGGATATGGCTAGCTCGTGTAGCACATGTGAGTCATATCATAATAATAGTAAATGGTCAAGGGATATATATAACTTAAAATTAATATTCCCTCTAGTCCTATATATAAGAAAAAGTTGACTTTTTATATACATTATAAACTTGATGTATTTAGACTATAATGTTGTCCAGATACATGAACTTTATAATGAATCTAAAAAGCAAATTGTTTCTTATATATAAGACCGGATGAAGTAGTAGCTAGTGGACATTTTTTATCATTAAAATTTCATAATGAGTTGAGTCTCATAGTTAATCAAAGTCAGGAGGATATGTTTCAAAATTTAAACAGTGTGGTTTCATATTTCTAGACTATTTTTTTTTTTGTTGGTGCATCATATTTCTAGACTATAGTATAAATAAAAAATGAAGTCATATATATAATGGACTAAAATTTGTGGAGTTGATCTACTTAGTAAGATCTTTGAATTTAATGGTTGGATTGACGAAATATAATGCCGATATTAAATTATTAAGCGGAGTAAGTTAATAGAGACTTACTCTTAGAGTCAACGGATCCCTCCTATATATATATTACATATAAATAAAAGATAAATAGACAACAAAATGTGTCGCTAACCATTTTTAAATTAAATTATAAAATTAATCTACTTAATCACTACATCGAGAGACTTGCAAGACACAATATTCCTATACATAATTATTTGAACTCTTTTCAAAATATTATTCAATGAAATAAGTTTAATTATAAACTGAAAAGCAAGAGATGTTTAGAAAATGGAATTTTTTTTTTTTATAGATTTTAAGTGCAACTATGCATATAATAAGTTAATTTTGCTTAAAGTTTTTACAATTATAGAGCACGGCTTAATTAGTCACATACTATAACTTAAACTTCTTATAAGGGCAAGAAATGAGTTTTTTTCCATGTAAAGTCTCTCATAAGCTTATATTATGAATATACAAATTTTATAGAATGTATTTTTATAATTGTTGTTGAGTTTGTTTTTATTGGGGGAGTAGAATAACTTGTAGTTCTCTTTGTTGCTCATAGGAAAAAAATATATTTCTATATCAGCTAATTGAGTTCGTCTAATGGAAGAGTACTTAATTAATTAGGTCATTATTAAGAATAATGTGAACAACAAAATTGTTTATGGGAGGTTCATACACATTCCATCTCTAGTGAAAAAATATGTCCCTTTTTCTTTTTAAATATCCACAGTATTTATAAGATTTAATTTAACTGACAATGTTAATAATATCAGATAATATATTTTTGTCGGATTCAAATTTAAAATCTCGTGAATTTGAAGTAATATTTATCACTTCAATTATTTTAGTAATACAGACAAAAAAAAAAAATTATATCTATTTAAACTTTTAACTCATTAAAAAAACATTACGAAAATGTTTAAACTTTTATAGTATTTTTTTTTGACAAAACTTTTATAGTATATTGAAAAGTAGTAAATTATCATTTACTTATGTTAGAGTATATCTAACAATTTGGTCAACCAGACAACGTCCTGGTCAAATATACGAAGGCCATAGGAGCAAACTGTTACCAATCACACCGACTCGTACATGTATGATGTATATATTATTAATATTATATAGTATTTTGAAGTATGAATAATGAAAAATAATGAAGAGTAAAATTTAACCAATTGTTAGTTGGTTTAGTGATGATTGATATTGAATTTGATTGGAGGATCACGGTTTGATCCCCGCAATTGCGATGGAAGGAGACTGAAATTACTTGATGTCAGAACTGACTCTCGAACAAGATTAAACTGGTGGTGAAAAAAAATAAAAAATGAAGAGTAATGTTTTTTGGATGTCATATGTGCTATTCTAAATATTAATGTAATAAAAAATAGTATTATTATATAAATATTAATGAATTGATCTAAGTATTAAAAATTTTAAATTTTTTAAACCGATGGTTATCAGTTAAACTCATAAGTATAAAGATTCGTTATTGTTAACGGCAGTAAAAGCTTCACACATGTATTATGATAACTTAAAAAAATATTATTAAATCTTAAATTCAAAAAATTTCAAACTCATCAAACTCTAAAATTTTTTCTACTTTAAACTGAAACAGAATCATCGTAACTTAAATTTTATTTTTATATAATGCAATAAAAAAAAATATGTTTCGTGCATTGATAATATTGCAGGATAATAGAAAAAGTATAACGCAGGATCCCTGAAAGGAAAATATTTAAAAGGTAAAAATGGAAAGTGGCAGTGTAACAGTGTTCTGTTGTGGTTAAAGTGTACTAATGGTTGAAACAAAGACTTCTATGTGCATGGTCTCTGAATATGATTTTCCAGTACATGTACTAGTACGAACGGAATCTTTTTTATTTTCCATTTAGGAAGTATCATAAAAATTAATAGTAGTTCTTTTATATATATATATATATATAATTAAATTATACTAGTATTATATTATCATTTTTATATGTTATTTTTTTTAAAATATCTATATGATACGATTTAATTAAATGTATTTATAAAACTGTTTTACACAGTTGGTTTATAAAAATTAACTTTTTTTTATAGGTCTATATATTTTCAAAGTCAATTAAATATAGAGAATTTCACTTCTACCAACAAAAGAAGATCTCAACTCTTTTCAAACACATCATTTCTCGGTTTTTTTTTTTATAAAAAAAGTCATGTTAAACAGTGCTCCCGTCGGAGCACTAATTAAGCATACTAAAAAAGAAATAAAAAATAAAGTTAATCTAAAAAAAATAACTTTTCATGTATTTAATTTGTTCAATGCACAAGCTCCGAGATGAAATTTTATATTGATATGTTTAATTAGTACCCCGAAGGCACTATTTAGCATTTTTCAAAAAAAAAAATCACTACTTCTTGTATAACTACAACATAAAACCATTTATGATATGCAAAATGACCTTTTTTTTTTGTATGCAAAATATTATTTTTTTATTGATTTTAGAGGTGTAATAGATTCTTTGAAAGTATTATTGATTATGCGTCAAGAATTAATTCTACTCGAAATTAAAAATTATAACTTCTTCAATAAAAAAAAGGAAAATGCTAAATAGTGTACCTGGTGCACTAGTAAAACATATTAATATAGAAACATTTTCTTGTAACTTGTGCATTTAATGTAAAATGTTATCTTTTTAGCATTAACTTTATCTTTTTTTTTTTTTTTTTGAGTATGCTTAACTAGTACACCCGGTGCACTGTTTAGCATGACCCTAAAAAAAATTATAACTTCTGATTTTAAAATTGATTTTTCCATTCAAATATTTTGGTCAACTCATTTTAACATGAATATATCTAAACATAAATCACTTTATCTTCAATTCAATTTTACAGAACCAAACATACACTTACTAACATCAATATTTCTCACCGCATAAACAAACATACACTTACTGATTTGATTTTTTTTTAGCAGTGAAATAACATCACATTTATGAGCTATGGTCCTTTGTGACAAAGGACAATCATATGTAGAAATAGAAGAAAGAAAACGACTCTCATATATAGTAAGTGATTGAGATATTAACTAATTTTATTGTGTAGGTATCAGCATCTAAGGTCCTACAAGAGACTTGTAATTACATCAGAAGCCTACACAGAGAGGTTGATGATTTAAGTGAAAGATTGTCTCAGTTATTGGTCACAATTGATGCTGATAGTCCAGAAGCTAATATTATCAGAAGCTTAATTAATCAATAATCTAATTTTAATTATTTTAAATTATGAAGAAAAATATATATTATATTTATAAGAGTGTACTTTATTTTAATTAGGTTGGCTAGCTTAGCTAGAGTGTAGTTTGAGGTGTGTAATTTTAATATGGCGGATATTTTATGAAGCTTTGGTAATTTTAATTAAGGACTTTGTGTAGCTATTATATACTATGCTATATATCTATGTGCCACATTTATAGATGGCCAAAATGTATTTGTTGTTAAATTTATTAATTAAGGTTATATAACTAGCACCGTGTACTTAGAAGATCACTTTTTTTTTTTTAAATGGATTTGCTGAACGCAATTATAGTTGTGGATCGCTCAATCTGAATCAACGAATTATATTATTTAACGATATATTATATCTGAACTATTCGATCTTAATTGAATAGTTAATATTGATTACCGTAAGAAACTATGAAAAACTTCTACAACAATAAGTCCTGATTTATTTTTTTTGGTAAATAACTCCATTGATGACACTTATTTGGCCATTTTTTTTAGTTACATGATGAATAAAAAAAAAAGAAGAAATGCAAGTTATGCAACACTAAAAATCACGTTATGATAAACGACATTCCTACAACATCAGCTAGTAATACAGAAATCATATTTTGTGATTTATTCAAAAAAATAAAAATCAATATGAACTAAATTTAATTAGTTTTATAACGAGATAGTTTATGAAATATTATGCATTTAATTTATATATAATCCTTTAATAATTTATTTATTGTTAAAGAACAAGTTAAATTTCAATGAAGAAGAATATTGTATTATTTTTTATTATTACTTATTCAATTGCAAATTGACACTAATAGTTTTAGTGAATATCTTCATCACTTGGACATAATGTAACATTTTTGAGAAAATGGAATCTACCCATTTTAGTTAGACTAAGTTTAAGGAGTTAGTTGATACGTACAAAGGAGATATCATGTGTTTGTGGTAGTTGATGCATTTGAGATATATGTTTCTTGAAGTTGATACATCCTTAAGAAATGATCGTGGTGAACTTCCAAGTTTACTGCATATTATTATTAAAGCAACTTTTCTTCTCTATTCTCTTTTCTTAATAATGAGTTCTGCGAATAACATTATTTTGTGGCCAACAAAAAAATACTATGCAAATTATTAGAATTTTTTAAATAAACTTATTTATTATTTTCTTCTTTAATTTGTTTACATCTATCTTTTCCATAAACTTGTTAACTATCTTCTCTCTACTATTTTTTATTTTTCTTAAAATAACTTTTTTCTATTTTAAAATTGTTTTTTCTTTTTAAAAATATGATTTACATTTTTTTAAAAACTACTACAAGTATTTGTGGCAGGTTTAAATTGTTAGTGTTAGAAATAATATAAAATCATTGATATGACTCTATAAAGCTTTTAGGATAGAGTCATATCAATAGTTTTATATTATTTCTTGCGGTACTTAAAACGACCACAAATGTGTATTCGTCATAATCTGACAAAGTATAAATTTAAATTTTAAAAAATAAATTTGTAGTTGACTATTATATTATAGGATAATTCTATGACAAAGTTAATTTAAAGCCATTTTTCTTAACTTGTGAGGACTTTTACCACAATGTGTACGAAATTACTAAAAATACAGTTTTTTCCATGCTTTAGCACGAGTACTCCGACTAGTGTATATTTAAGTATATATATATATATATATATATATATATATATATATATATATATATATATAACAATAGAGAGATTTCTATGAAGGGTATACCTTTTTAAATCGTTTTAAAGTTTGATGCCCTGCAACAGTTGCAATTCTATGATTTAGTTTTGATTTTTCTTTTCAGTTTTACAATTTTTGAGAGTTTTTTTATATGGTTCTATTCTCAAATCCAAATTAAATGGCTGTTAGTAAACAATTATTTTTTGTTATTTATTTTTTTTCTTGGTCTTTGTTACCGCACTAAAAATTAGTGAAAATAACGTATTTTACCAATTCAATTATCCTAAAAAAAGTGATCATATTTCTAAAGGACACTATTTTGTGGCAAAAAAATAAAAAATGCAAATTATTATAATTTTTAAAATAAATAAATTTATTATTTCTTCTTTAATTTGTTACTTCTTTCTTTTCCATAAACTTTTTAACTATCTTCTATCTATTATTTTTATTTTTCTTAAAATAACTTATTCAACCAGAGTAAAAAGATTAATTTATATAAAATAACGGTCTCGTGATGGTTTGCATGGGTTTTGTCTATTCCCTGGCATGTCCTGTCTTACTAGGTTTTATAACCCTCTTATCGATCGGGATTATCATATATGCAAAATCCAGGTCTTTTCGAACCTTTTCTTCTCAGGTTTGAACACGGGCATTGTTGATGATTCACAACTTGTGTTGAGAATTCCTCATATGATTTTCATTCAGCTAACGACTCTTCGCTAGAAGTTGTCAATCAGATATGTAGAATGAGGGAAACTAGAGTTTATATAGATGTATTTCAAGGGGAGGGTTAGGATATATGTTACACGATTACTTAAATCCTGTAAAAATGTAAAAATACAATTACATGTACATATATGAATCTATGCATGATAAAATTTTCTTTTGAATTATGTTTGGCACTCATGTGTTTGCCACTTCTATGATTAAGTGTTTCTTATGTTCTCACTTCATAAATTACTTTTCGAAATTAAGCATTTTTGGATTGCAACTTCTGAAACAAAACAAAATACAATTCGAACGTTACATTTTGAAATTGCCAATAGCTACCATATACAAAAACACAATTCAGAAGTTACATTTTGAAATTGTGCGTTTTCAAATCGTAAGTTTCGAAACATAAAATATTAGAAAAGCCTAGAAAAGATGATGGTAGCCATTCTCGAGTTGGGTTCTTGCTTAGCAACTTGATTTTCAGCTTGAAACTAAGCTTAATTGAAGTTTAATTGAAGTTTGTATGTAATATAGGGGGGCCTAAAGAGCAATTGTTTAGAAAAACAGGTCAAGGCCCGGTATGGCCCAACTCTTTGAAATGCAAAGCTTCCAAGAATGAGGACATATTATCTATTCACACCCCATGTGAAGTTGATAAGATGTATTTAGCAATGTAATAATCATTATAATGGGACAAAAATTTGTTTTAAGTACAAACGACTCCTTTGATATAAGGGTCGAATGACCCAAATAATTAGGCCTCCATTGATGGATGTTATTTTTGAAAAACCTTCCCCCACCTCCAACTTAAATTTTGAAGTGCATATCCCAAAAAAAATTATATACTAAATTTTGTGTATTGTATAAGTACACTTCATTGTACATTTTAAAAATTATATACTAAAATTTGGTAAAATAAAAAAAGGTACACTTCAAAGTTCAAAGTAATTTATCTCACTTCCAAAAACATATGAAAATTTAAATATGAAGGGGGTAAATCGCTTTTTGAATGGATCATGCATCCAAAAATGAGGCATGTTGTCAGATAATAAGTTCAATGGAAAGTTTTGTTTCTTACCTTAATTTTTTTTTTGGACAAAGTTTCTTACCTTAACTTAAAAGATAATAATATGGCGTTATTTATATTTAAGTTAATTAGTTAGGTAAAATAGGATAAACCTTCAACTTAGTTCTTAAACATAAAAGTATTATATTTTCTCTAATTTAATTTATTTTTTTGGTAGAATTTCTAGTTTAATATTTTTACTATATAATACTCCTCCCGTTCTTTTTTAAGTGTCCGTTTATAATAGTAACATCAAATTAAGAAAATGTATATTTGCACATTATCTTCTTATTATATCATAATTTTAACCCACCAATAAATTTCTATTATTTTGCACACACTTTCTCTTTTCAATAAATTTAATATATTATGTAAAAAAAATAATTTAATTTGTTATGTACCAAAATAAAATCAAATAAAAAGAACTTTACTTTATTAATTAGATTTATTGAAAAAGATAAGAGTAATCGACAAAGAGTACAATTAAAAAATCTATCTTTAAAATATCAAATGAGCAGTTAAATAAAAACGTTAAATTTAACAGTTTGGACACTTAAAAAGAAACGGAGGAAGTAATAACAACTATGCATATCCGCGTTTTCAGTATTTAAAATACGAATAAATAATGATAACACACTTTTCGATGTTGTTAAATATATGGCCGACTCCTATATAATTTATATGAGGGCCATTAATACGGTGGACCACCTCTACAAATAGTCCACCGTGGACAAATGATTAAGGAGTGTATTGACCACTTCTCTTAATATATTGAGCAATCATAGTTAAAATTATTTTAATCATTATTAAATTTATTTAGTTTCTTTCTCCATCAATGACATGTATTTTGAATAGATAAATTTTGAATTTAACTGCAGATTATTAGAACCCTTACTTAAAATGGGAATAATAACACCATAAGAAGAGAAAAATAGTATTTTTGTTTTTAGTTTAAAGACAACATTCCAATAGTGTGTGATTTTTAAGAAATTATGAAAATAAAAGTAACTCAATATCTCTATAATGCTATTGCCGGCCTAGTTATTTTGGGCCACTATTATATGAGTGTCCCTAGATATTGATATTTGTCTATTAATTTATATGCATGCCAATAAATAGGAAAACAAATGAAAAATACAATTAGCTAACATTTAATCAATTAATTGTAGGTAATTAATATTCAACTTTTTATGTTTTTGGACATATGATAAAATTCGCACACACTAAATACAAACATAAAGGTATTACTTCCTCCGTGCCATTTTATTTGAGCCAATTGACTGCCTCACGTTTGCCAATGTAAAATTTTAACGATTAATATATTTAATTGTATAATAGTAAAAATTATAAAAATTTGATATTTTGAAAATATAAATCGAGACGAATCCAACAAGATCTTATATGCTAATATTTATTTTTATTTATAAATAGAAAAATAGAGTCAAAACGAGATATATGAATAGTGTCTACAGTCAAAATGGCTCAAATAAAATGGGACGGAGGGAGTATAAGTTCGAACTTGTGTTAAAGTTTTCTATTTTCTATAATCTTAAAGTTTTCTATTATCTTAAATGTAATTAGGAGACATACATCTCACTCTCAATTTAATTTATCGAATTATTTATATATCATAATAGATTATATTTTTATCGATAAATATTTTTTTAATACAAAAGTGTAAATCCTAAAAGAAAAATGTACAAAATTAAAGAAATCCTCCTAAACATGCAAATTTTGGAGATATCATTTTTATCGATAAATTAGTGTAGGAGAATTAAAAATTGTGTCCAAGAGTATAATGTTATTTGGAATTTAATAATCCAATATTTTTCAATTTAGATAATATCATGATTAAATTCACATGTACGTGTATTACAATTTTATGAGAGGAAATAATGTTAGTTTGGTGATAAAGAATAAAATGAAGAGATCAACTATTCGATCCTCTTTCTAATATAATACTAACGATTATTAGTAATATTAATATTGGGTTGTTTTAAAACCAATATTACAATTTAATGGTAGATGTATCTAATATAAATCTCTAAAATTAATCCACTAAAAACTTTCAGCATTTTTAATAAAAAATTAAAAGTGACTTAATGCATATCTTTGTGGGGCATAGCTAGACATGCATCCAATGCATTTGGTCTAAAATTTGGTTTTCTGGATGAGATGTGTGGATCCCCCACAATTTTTTCTACTATTGTATTCCCTTTGTTTACTTTTAAAAATAAAGGTTGATAAGTGTTTATCTTCTTGTAAAGTAGACGAATTTTGTTTTTCTCTCTATTTTGTATTGTATTTTATCCCTTTGCCGAATTTTCTTTTTTAATACAGGAGGATAAAATACATTACGAAAAAATAAAAAAACATTACATGTGGTGATCTCAAAAAAAACTAATTACAGAAGGAAAAATAAAATTCGCCTACTTTGCAAAGAGATAAAGACCTATTAACCCTAAAAATAAGGTCGAACTCTTCATTTATTTTACATATTCCACGATTTCGTTCTTTTATTTAAAAATACTAGTAATCATTTTACAACTATTTTAAACAAATTTAAACTCTTCTATTAAAGTGATAATCATAAAAATCCATTCTCCATTTGTTTACTAACAATGCATGCCGTGTATGGTTGGTCTCTTTCTCATAAACAACATTTAACAGCTATAACTACAAGAAGCTTTTTCTCTATAGAGTAACATGAAAAAGAAGGCATAACTTCTTTTCAACATAAAGCTGACTATATTTATTTTCCACAAGAATCTTCAAGCTTGTGATAAAAGTGATAATTTAAGGCTTGTTCTATAGGTTAAGAATGAATACCTGATACTTTTTTAAATGCATAGCTAATATTTAATTCTCGGCTTAAATGATATTTTGATCTTCGCGAACTTTTTTATTTTAGTCCCTGTATATTTTTTTGTTGCAAATAAATTCATGAATGTACAAAATTTCTTGGTTTTAGTCCATAAAGTTAAAATCCACAGAAATCTAAAGAAAAATATGCACGAAAACTGTAAATCTCCCTGCGGATTTTGACTTTAGCGACTAAAACCAACAAATTTTGTATATTCAGAGACTTATTTGCAACAAAAAAGATACATGGACTAAAACTAAAAATTCGCGAACATACAGGGACGAAAATGATATTTAAGCCTTAATTTTTTTATTAAATATTTTTGTGACTTGTAAGAGTACTGAAACAAGAGTGAGAAATTATTTTTTTTAAGTAGTTTGGTGGCTAAAAAAATTACTTTTAATATAAATAAATGAAATGATATAATACATTGTTCCTACCAACAGAGAGTTATGTTCATAAGACAAGAAAATGAATTTATTAAAGAGATTGAGAGGATGCGGAGAAAACATGAAAATAAAGGATATAGGTCCCATTTTTTCTAGGCCCCATTTTTCTACATTAACAAGATTAAAATTGGAGTTAAGTAGGAGCACAAAAAAGTGAGCTTCTTTGACACAAATCATTTTTGTATGTATCATTAACTTCTTACCTTTAGTGGTACAGCTTTTTACAAATGGAAGCATATGCACCTCTAATTTTTATATTTCATAAATTGATATGTACATGTTATGTTACTTCACTTAATTAGGTTCTTCAAATTGGGCACCTTGCAACAATCATAACATCAACAGCCTGCAAAAGTCCTTTTCAACATTCAAGTGTACCCTTAGAATATTGTATAATTTGTTGGTTTTGCTTGAAATCAAAATTAGTTTTTTCTTGAACCTAGAATTTTTTTCAACAGCCTATGATGATAGTATGAGTGATTTTCTCCCTTATGAGATCAGAAACAATAATAGACATCTATATAGATTAAAAAAAGTCAAGATAGATGTAATAATAGACCAAAATTGTCTCTTTTGTTCTAGGACAATAGTTAGTTAGTAGTGTAGATGTCTCGACTCAAACTTAGACGTTCACTTGTTTTTCTAGAGATGTCTGGATTTGAACTCGGACGTTCACTTGTTCCTCTGATTTTTGCAAGTGTTTACCACTAGGCCAATAATAAAATACATAAATAACAAAATTAGATCTATTTCTTATTCAAGCATCTATTGAAGTTGAAAAATAGGGCTTATGTATTATATGCATTTGAATCATTATTGTGTAGTAATCGGATGAATTATGTATTACTAAGGTTGAAGTTGTCATGGATTCATTTTGTGACCACTCAATTTAAATTAATTAGTAAGAATATGAAGTACAAACACAAACATCAAATATAATGACATTAATAACATCATTAACACGTCATATCGATAATAATTTTAAAAACTAAAATATTTAATTATATCATCATGTGTTGTTGTCGTGTAAATATTCAATAGTGACTTGTGTGGTACACCAAACACATACCCTTAATGTAATAGACCTATAAAGCATTCTTTCATGCTCCCAATTTAATCACAACATGACATTACATCTTTGAAATTGTCCAAGGAGAAAAACAAACTTTGAAGTGAAAGAATGTAAAATGCTACAATACTGAGTAGTAACCATTTAATTTTGCTAGAAATGAAATTGAAGCCTTCTTTGTATGAAAATTAAAGGTAATTAATAAAAAAGTATACACTATGAATTGATCATACACAATTATCCACCCTTCTATATTCATCCTCTTCTCCCATAAATCAAACACATAAAATTCACTACATAAAAGAAAATTAATTATAAACAAAATACATAGAACACAAAACTCAAACATTAGTTCTAAGTATCTATGTTAAATGTTACAATGAAATATGGAACTAGAAACAACACATGGAACATCTAATAAGTCCATTTTCATTGCAATTAGGACACCTTTGGAATCCACACTCACCAACTTCACAATCATCTTTTTCATCATAATCACCTTCATAGTAAATTTTACAACTTCCATAACATGTTTCACAAGGTACAAACTTTATATCACCACAAGCCTCACATCCACCATCAATTCCTTCAATGTCATCAATCCTCTCACAACAATCAAGCAAATTCTCAAGCTTCTTATCATCATGTAGTTTTTGAATTTCTTCAACTCCACCAATGAATTTTCTTCCAATAAACACCTTTGGTAATCCTCCTTTACCATAATTCCCTTCACCAAGTAACTCTTTAAGCTCTTCTTTGAATCCTAAATGCATTGACACATCTCTCTCATCAACCCTTATGCCTAATCCTTTCAAAATCATCCTAACATTGCAACAATCCTCATAAGTCTTTCTCACCATACGTAGGCTTGTGAAATACAATACAACTTTTTCCTTCTTCCCATGTGAGGAAACCTTGAAATCTACAAAAACTTCATCATTAATTTTCTTTTCCTCAAAAAAGATAATATTTTTATCCACCCCCTCTTGTTTCTCTTGAAATGAATTCTTGAATGGAGAAACAACTACAAAATCTAAATCTTCAATCTTGAGACTTGAATCATGTAACTCCTCCTCAATAATCATTTGATCCAATTTAGGTTTGTGTAAATCAATGCCATCATCATTCTCCATGAAACTAGCCTTTTGTGTATCAACATGGCCATTAACATTGACATCAAAAGAGAAGGTTTTTAAGTGATTTGGTGATTGAAAAGGACTTGTTTCTTCAAGACCTTCCATTAGTTCCCATGTGTTGATGATAGTTTCATTCTCAACCTCACAAGTTGGTTTTATAAGTGGAGCCTTGTTAATAGCTTTTGGCAACTTCTCAATCATATTAGACCATGTATTTGCATCATTCACTTCTTCCTTCTTGAAACTCTCACTAACCTTACCATTAGAAAACATGAAATTTGTTCCGACCTCAGGTCTGTTGCACTGTTTTTCCCGAATACTATCTACGTGCAACAGATTTGAGGTCGAACCAAAACTATTGCCTTGACTATTTGATACAAGTTCCAAAGAACCTAATGTTGTTGATGTCAATGCCACAACATGATAACTATCTCCTATACTTTGAGGTGGATGATGAACATGCATTGAGTAGCTTTTAGAAACAGAGCAATAAGGGGTGTTGCAATGACTACAATATCCCTTTTGTTTGGAACTCACACAACCCATTATCACAAATATGAAATTGATCAACACAAAGTGAATCACACAATAAAAAAAACTAACTTTGAGGAATAAACAACACCCCACAAAAATATAAAGGAAATTAACAAAATCTTATCCACTCAAAGTACTTGTATTATCAAACAAAAACAAAATGTCATATAAAATGTACAAAAACTCAATAACCCAAAAACGACAAAAGAATGTATATGCAGAAGTAACTCTCAAAAGATTTTCATTTGTTCCAAATAATGTAGAACAAGTGTTAAATTGAGAGAAGAACAAATACTAAAAACAACATAAAAATGAAAAATTGAAAGGAATGAAAGGGAAAATTACGAGACGGTCAGAAATGCGTGACTGCACGAAGTCAGTGACTGCATAAAATCGAATTTCAAAATTAAGTTGATTGCAAAATCAAATAGAATGGGTGAGAGATCAATCATTCAATCACCATTCATCATGATTCAATTCCAAGAATAAAAATTGTGACTAAAAGTGATTAATATTATTGAGAGAAAGCAAAAGAGGAACTAGAAAAAAATATAAAAAGAATGAAATTTGATGAGAATGAGTTATTAGAGAAAATAGTTGAATACTATGCTATAATGAGAGATGTTGAGATAACACAACCACACACACTCTCTCTCTTTTCAACAAAACGAAACATCAATGGAAACTCTCTCGTTACTTCCACCCACGTTGTTATGTTATGTCATTGTTGTTATATTCTTTAATAATTTATGTTACATTTTCAGTTTTATATTTTGTTTTTGATTTTATTAACATTATAAATTTGATCTAGTGATAAAAAAAAACACACATACGGTCATTGACTAGTGTTCACGCGTGAGAAGCGGTGCCGGTTGCTATCCTAAGAAGATTTTCTATAAAACAATTATTTTTTTTATTCCAAAACTTTTTTTTTTTGACTGATTCTGGAAACAATATTTTTCTATGCATTCTAATAATTCGTTTATATTCTATATGCAAATATAAGGACTTTTCCTTACGTAGGAATTAGAGTTGACAATAAACTAAATCAACTCAATAGTAATTTGATAATTTATTCATTGAATTTAATTAATGAAAAATTGAATTGAATTTAAATTGAAAATTAAGTTTCATAACTAAATAAGCCAAACTTAAATTAATGGTGTATAATTCGTCTCGTTATGAATCAACTCGATATATATTAGGGAGAACTCTTATATATTCGGCGGCGGAGATAGGAGTGACATGGTCAGTCCGCATACCCTACACTAGATCTTACTAATAAATCCCAATAATATTCTACGTGTGTCTATGATGAGATTATGAGTTCCTTAAACATGTGAAAATAAACTTATAAAAAGATGCACTAAAATATTTGAGATTTACTTTTCGGATCCTTGAGGTTTCCTCCGTCACCTCGTTGAAATGACCATAGTACCCTCATCACCATCTAGAAAACGAGCATTTTTCGCACTCTAAGTAGTAAGTGTCAATATTTTATACTCAAATTGAACACCAGCATCCTCCATGGATGAAAAAATCATGAAAAAATAGAGTTTGCATCCTAGGGAGCGAGCACTGTTCGCATCCTAGGGAGCGAACTCTTTTTTTCATGATTTTTTCATCCATAAGATGTGCCGACGTTCATTTTGTGTATAAAATATTGAAGCTCGCTACTTAGAGTGCGAACTAAAAATATAATTCGCTACTTAGAGGTCGAACTCAGTTTACACTTTAAAAAGAGTGAAGAGGACCAACAAATTTGACTTTTATAAGGTTCAATTCCTAGGATGCAAACTGTGGTGCTTCCGTTTTTGCAATTTTACACACTCTCTTCCTAAGTAACGAGAGAGGTAAAAATGGAATGTCGGGGGTGCTTGTGAGACTCAGGGTGCGAAAAGTAAATCTCAAAATATTTTGGAGGAAGATGTTTTGAGCCCAACTTGAAACCCAACCCACATGATAAGAATCATCCTTAGGTTGAGAATTTTTTTTTTCTCTACCCCAACAATTAACCTTTTACCCCTACATTTTTTACAATATTCCATTTTTACCCTTTATTATATTAGTTTTGAATTTTTTTTACTTTATTTTATTCAATTTTTTCATGATCTCTATACCTCCTCCACTACATGTAGCAGGTTTAAACTATTTTGATTTTATACATTCTATCCGATGGTTGAATCATCTGATAATCGTTCCCAAGGTTGTCAAAACCGGACCGGTCAGACCATAAATCGGTGATGTATCCGGTCCGGTTAGGCCTGAAAACCGGCCTGCAGGTGAATCGGTAAAAAACTGATCGAAACGATCTTTTAATTGGAATATCGTAAAAAATGTAAGGGTAAAGGGTTAATTGTAGGGGTAGAGAAAAATATTTTTTTAGGTTGATTTATGGTATAATAATACTGGATTAAATAAAAAAAAACAATTAAGTCAAATTTTCTTATTTTTATATGTAATTTTTGTTTCCTAGTGGTGCACTAAGTCATTATAGTGGCTAGTGGTAATTTATAAGCATATTAGTGCTCATTTTCTAACGCCCATAATGAATGTATAGTAGTGGACAATAAATCCTACTATGTAAGGCTATGCTATAAATAAGACTCTGATGTACTTTTCAAAGGACAACTTGAAGTTTAATAAAATTTGAGAGTTTCTTTTGTGAAAACTTTTCCTTTGTTCTAGTGATAATAACTTTGTTCTTGAGAGAAGAACTTTATAGTGTTGGTTACCGGCAAGTCGCGGTTAGAGTCACACTTTTCTTAATAACTTTGATTCTACCGGCAGGTCGCGGTTAGAGTCAAGTTTCTTTTTTTCTTGATAACTTTGGTTCTACCAATAAATTGCAATTATAATCAAATTCCTTTATTTGTTTTCAAGACGATGGTAAATTATTGCTTATCAGTCTATCTCTCTTTAAACTCATTCTTATACCATAGCTTGAGTTAACCGGTTTCGCATTAAATTAAAGGGTTAATATGTCTTTATCCCCTGCAAAGTAGGCATGTTTTGCTTTACCTCCTGTAAAAAATTTCTTTAAGTTTTCCCCATTGCAAAATATATTTTTTTGGTTTTCCCCTTGGGTGCAAGAAATTTGCACTTTTTAAATCTGTTGAAAAGAATAATCGATTTAAAAAATAGAATTTTTACATTTGTTGAACAAAATAACCGATTTAAAAAGTGCACCCAAGGGGGAAAACAAAAAAAAATTACAAGAAAGGAAACTTAAAGAAATTTTTTATAAGGGTAAAACAAAACACGTCTACTTTACAGAGGATAAAATATCTATTAATCCTAAATAATTAAAATATGAGATTTTGTAGTGTGGGTTCATGGATTGTATTGGACCACTTCATAATTGCATAAACACAAGTGCACGTGAAATATGACTCTTTTAGGCCCTTTGCTATGTTTGTTATTTGTTAAGATTTTGATATTCTAATTTGTTAGTGATTTTTTTTACTTAATGTTAAGCAGGGACGGATCTAGAAATTCTAATTAATGGGAGCAAAATTTATATGCAATAAATTTTTTATATAAAATTTCATCAATATACAATAAAAAATTGTTATTTGATTTTGCAAAAAATTAACAAAATGGTAAATAAAATAATTTAAATGAAGATGAACTAAGAAAAAAGTGACTACGCTATTGGTTTCCATTTTTTTTTATAATAGATCCAATAAAAATTGAACTTAAAACTTAACGAATACTACTCAAATCTATCACCGCTAAACCAAATTGCTGATTCAAAATCCGTTAGGTGCAAAAATGCTACAGAGCCATCACGGTACTTCACTATAAACCGTCACCAATCTATAGAAATTAACATATTTTTCACCTTGCCTGTTAAAAAAAAACATGTTTTTCACCTTCTAATATCATTATATGTCTTGAAAGTATTCTAATATCACTATATATTAAAGCACATAGAACAACACACACTCTTGATAATCTAATATCACACTTCTTTAATTCATAGTCTCAAGCTTTTAAAACATACTCCTATTCTAGCACCTCTTAATGGGGGCAATGCTTAATCTTTACTTGGTACAAAGATAAAATGTATCACCAATCACCATAGAAAATCTAATTTTATTTCTAAAATGTGTTCATTTATTTTAATTTTTCATATTGGGCTAATAGGCTCAAATAGGAAAATTGCTTTTTAGGCCGCTCTACATTACTTTCAGACCCTCTATCGTGACTAAAATATCCTTACGAAGGATTTGGTAAGTTTGGATACGAAATAATCCAATTATGTATCCTAGAATATGAAACAATGTTAAACGTCTCAATGTTTGATAAGCCTGTTTTGTTGAAGAGGTGTGCGCGTAATTCAAATTTCAATTAGAATAGTCATGAGTCATCTAATAGTCATTATCACTACTGATGTATGAAAAGCCGAGTTTCCATAGTTACCTTTCTTCTTGTGATAGTAATCCCTATAGTCATAAATCTCAATTTGTGGTTAAATCAGACACTAAAACAAGCTTCATGTGCGTTTATGGCCATAAATCCCAATTTCTTATTCTAAGATACGAAAAAATGTTGATTTTGTATCATAAGAATCAAACTATCTTGATTTCAAAAGTGGAGGTATTTTTAAATTTTTTGAAGGCCTAAAGCAACAAGAGGGGCCTAAAAAACAAATTTTCTCGAACAGTACATATACACACTTGCATGAAAATTGCTATTGAGGCCCCCCACGTTTGCTCCCAGGCCCCCCAAATTGACTAAATTACCCCTGGACAGAAATTTCGTTGCATAGGCAACGAAAAAAAATGACTATTGGTGACAAATTGACGAAAGTGAGCAATGCCTGCGCGCCTTCAGGATTTATCCCAGATTAAGTTGGTTTCGTTGTCTACCTCACGAACACGCTTACTTTCGTTGTCTACCTCATGAACACGCTGCCTTTCGTTGTTACCTCACGAACACGCTGACTTTCCTTGTCTAGGCAACGAAACGGCAAAAATAGTCAATTTCATTACCCAGACAATGAAATTCTGTCGGCAGTCAAAAACAGCTCCCCATGCCGTCAAAATTGGTTGACACTTGGCCAACTGTGATTGGCCACGTGTGTGGCTGTAATTGTGCACCAGTCAATCAGAATTGAGCAAAAATTCTATAAATAGGCACCTAATGTGCCATATTTTTTTTACCATTCACTTCTTTTCCTCTTTTGCTCATAATTTTTAATTTTTTGTCTTTCATAGTTTCGTAGTTTTATTAGTTTTAGTTGGTTTCTATCGGGCGCATGGTCCGTCGTGGATAGAGATGGCAAAAATATCCATACCTGCGAATATTTGCGGATAAAATCCGCAATGGGCATGGAGCGAATACTTTAATGGATATCCGCGGACAAAATAAGTGGATATTTCAATTATCCGCATTTAATGGATATGGATACGAATTTAATACTATCCGCGCCCGCGGATATCCATACCCGCTAAATAAATAGTAAAACTACTTAAATATTCATACTTAAATATAAATTCTAGTATTTTTCTTGTATAAAAAAAATAGTATTTTTATATTTTATGTTTTTTTCATATTTCTTTTTCATTTTTGAGGACATTTTTTTCAGTTTCTTACATACCCCTCTTCTTCTTTTTAATAAAATTCTTTTTTGCAATTAAAAAAAAAAGAAAGAAAGCATCATTTATGAATATTATGTGTTAGTAATATTTTGTCTTTTAAAACAACAAACTTTTTCCCCCAATAATTAGGTTGTTTTATAAAAAAATGTCATCCATGGATATCTGTTAATATCCGCGGATACTTCAATATCCGTGGATTACCCGCTTAGCGGATATCCGCACGGATATGGAGAAGACACAGATATAATATTTGTCCAACGGAGCGGACACGGATATCACACTATCCGCGTCCATGGATATCCATCGACATCCCTAGTCGTGGACTAACCATAGCTCTCCTACCGGTGTTGTTATGCCACAATGGTTGGGAGTGGTATGTTATTCCACGAGGGATTTTGTGTCCTTACTAGGAACGCTATGGTTAGTCCAAATGAGTCTTGCTTGGCTTGTGGTTACTACTGCACAAATGAGACTGTCCTATAGTGTGGGACTAGTCGTCGGCAGATGAACCGAAGGAAAATTGCGCAAAATTCAGTGGGCGAAATAATGTATTATTTCTACCTAAAATGACCCGAAGGGACATTTTCCTAGGCCAGCTTTACTCTTTCCCGGAGCGAGTTTCTTTTGCCCCGGACCAAATTTCCTGTTGCCCCAGGCTGGTTTTCTTGTTGGCCTGGGCAGCTGTACTCTTTCCCCGGAGCCCGGAGCGAGTTTTGCCCCGGATTTCCTGTTGCCCCGGGCAGGTTTCTTTTTCCTCCGGGATTACGAGGGATAAATGTATTATTTCTGCCTAATGTATCCATTTGTAATGGTTGTAACAAAAAATAAATGAAATTATTTTTGTTAATTGTATTTTGCATTGTTAATGTTATTTTTAATTTTCATTTTCATGTTGTTAAATTAAAATAAATTAACATTAACTTATTGTAAATAACAAAATCAAGTATCCAGTAAAATTAAAAAATTAACAGTATAAAAAATTAACATTATATCAGATTATCATTTAAAATTATGGGCATTTCGTCTCTGTGACCATATTTCGTTGTCATGACAATGAAAATCTGGAAAAGTGCTTACAGTTTTCGTTGTCTTGACAACGAAAAGCTGGAAAAGTGTTTCCAGTTTTCGTTGTAAGGACAATGAAAATCTGGGAAATACGTCCCAAATTTCGTTGCCTAGACAACGAAACCATTGATCACAGAACCAGTTGCAGTGACTTATTTTCTATCCACATGGTTTTCGAAACCGCGCAAACCTGTCCATGTTCATTTTTAAGAGACCTGTTCATATAATTTGAATATATGTTTCTCAACTTAATTACGAAAATTAAAAGTACAAATTAAAATTACAAAACGCATTTATATTGTCGATTAATAAAGTACCAATATTACAAAATCAAGTTCAAAAACTATAAGTATTTCCAAAACAATAAAGTACGAACAAACAGCACCAAAATACAAGACAAAATAAACAACGACGAGACTCTAGGCTTGAGAGCTTGGTCCAGCATCGTTGTTTTTCTTCTTCTTTCGCCTCCTTCCTTCACCGTCTTTCCTCCTCTTGCGCCGCACCGAGTAACTCGTGATTGGCTCCAAATCAGCATACACTTTTTTCAATAATGCTTTGGCCTCCTCCAAAGTCATGTCATCCTCATCCTCCAATTTTCCCGACAACTCCGTTCGCACTTTCCGACAAATTTCAAACACATCCAACTTCGAATCCTTGTTGTCCTCCTCAATCAAGACCTCAAGATTCGCCGGCCGTGGAGGACTGCCCTTGATTGGTGCATTAATCTTTGGATGCGAGACTTTGAAGAACCACACAATATATCCAGGCTCGGCTTCAAATCCATGTGTGGATCTTGGACCCCGCATTTCCTCTGTCACATAATTCTCAGTCAACATATTCTGAAAGGCATGATCAATTGTGAATCTGTTCATTTTCGCCTTTGCAGATATGTACGGAGCTCTCGGTATTGACTGAACATGTCCATATTGCCGGAGGACACGTTCAGGCAAATGCGGGGAAATCATTGACGTTCCACACATAATCCAGCCCGAATACCAACTTGAATCTTCAAACGACTTTATATGGCGACGAGCCTCATATGGTTGCCACACGATGTCGTCGTGCTCCATCTGATCCAATGCCAACCTTGTTTCATCCGGTTGCTGACCCCGTTTCAACGGTTGAAATTTGGCGACCAAGGGAAATTGTTGCTCAAATTTTCTACTCAAAACATATGTCCCAAATCTAGGGAAATGAGCATGAACCCAAGCTTGCGTAAAATAAACAAATTCAATCAAAAACATATTATCAACGATAATGAATTATAATGGAAAATAAATAAATTATACGATGACAAGCATAGTAAATTAAATGAAAACAAGAACTAAAATATTAATTTAAATATTTACCTGAAAAAGACAATTGTAACCGCCGTTGTTTCCACTCTTCTGTCTGGTTTGCTTATCCAAATAGCTGAAAAGATAAGCGAGTCCTGAGGCACCCCAATTCCATGTGTGCAGCACAGCCAGGTCTTGCAAGTATGTGAGAAAAATCACATCCACATACCGCGTACTTTTGTTGGTGAACAGTGTCGCACCAAGCAAGTACATCAAAAAGCATCTGACCGTGCATTCCATGTAGTACAGCACGGTGTCCTCCGGGTCCTTATCATTCTCTGCCTTCTAAGCAAGGTTCAAGTTGTCCAAGTGTCCAAGTATAACTGCAAAAGCTTGGGAAATTCAATATGCGCTCCCTTCATCTTAAAGAACTCATCCATGCAATCCGCTTTGTCAAAGTTAAGGTACTCCTCACACATATCCGCTCCTTCTGCCTTCGTGCATGCAGTCGATTTGTGGTTAAGCATCTTACCACGAATCGGAATGTGCAGCAAGCACGCAACATCATCTAGAGTGATGATCACCTCCTCGACCGGTATATGGAAGGTGCCGGTCTCTGGTTGCCATCTTTCTGAGAATGCGGTCAGTACACCCCAATCGACATTGGCGTAGTTTGTCTTCAGCAGGGGTGTCAATCCACTTGCATTTACCGGATTCCAAAACCAACGCAAGTTTTCTCCGGGCAACTCGAAGTCATTAATTTTTTTGCCGTTGTTCATGCACCTCAAAAATCGCAATGGATACTGCATATATAAAAAATAAGGCATATTAATGTTAACGAATTAAGGCATACATAAAAATTTAATTTAACGAATTTCAAATTAAGTTAAACAATAACGCATATATTAACGCATGTATCATAATCAACACACAT
The DNA here is from genome assembly GCA_954870985.1 of Trifolium fragiferum. Taxonomy (NCBI): domain Eukaryota; kingdom Viridiplantae; phylum Streptophyta; class Magnoliopsida; order Fabales; family Fabaceae; genus Trifolium; species Trifolium fragiferum. The sequence continues at coordinate 4,084,906 of OX940789.1, read as the reverse complement.
AACACATATTTTAAAAAAAAGAACGCATATATAAATTTGTTGAAAAATTACATGTCCCAACCACAAAAAGTTGGCAATATGCTTGTCAAATCCAGACAAAACTGTCAGATCACTTGGGCCACCCGGGTATCCCCCCTCCGGTGCGTCAATTGGTGGCACCCTATATCCTTTAGTCATTACGGGCCATTTTCTACGCTATGTCCTCCTAGTAGGCTTCTTCGGAGGAGACGGCGTCCGTTCGTCAAAGTCATCCTCCTGTTCTATTTCTTCATCATGATCTCCACCATCCTCATCCTCAAGTTCCCGCTCCTCGTCTCCCTTCTCCATATCATTCTCCTCAACCTCCGCCTCATCAAAATCATCCTCCTCAACCTCCACCTCGTGCTTCGTCTCTAAAGTAGTCTCATGATCGGGCACCAGATCAGGATGATTCTCCGCTGTAGAAGAAACTTCCTTCATTCTACCACCCGTTCGTTTTGAGCCCCTTGTCTGTGTTAGGGCACGCTCTTTCTCCCTACGGGCCGAGCTATGGGCAACACTATCCCTACCTGCTCTTTTACGAGTAACTTCATCCATTTCTCCTGCAACATTATTATATCATCATCATCAGCTAAATTCAAAACAATGGATTTAATCATCAACTAAACTACTAAATTTAATCTAATTTTTATCATCATCAATTATCATCATATAATTTTTATCATCATCAATTATGATCAATTAACAACATTATCATTGTTATACCCTAATTCTAATCATATCAACATCAAGCAAAACTCAACATCATCAATTATGATCAATCCAAATTCTAAGCAACATCTAACTTAATCAACAATGAATTTAAATTTATCAACAAAACATTAACTTAATATAATCAACAATATTGGACAATGTTTTTTTAGCACAAACCCTAAATCCCCAATCCAACACATAAACCCTAAATCCCAAATCAAAATCCCTAAATTCTAAATTAATTTTGTAGCATGCAATTGACTGTTAATTAAAACAAGTAAAACAACTTTAATTGATTACAAAAATAAAATTTAGGGATTCTTACAAATCAAATTCGTTGCCTAAGTGACAATTGAATGAATGGATGCTTGCTTGCTCAAAGAATGGTGGTAGTTGCTTCTTGTGATCGAAATCGTTTGCACTTGAATGATTGGATGCTTTAATCGCCCTCAAAATTGCCCAAAAATCGTTGCCTCGTTTCTTCCCAATAGTTTCTAACGTTTTACTGCAGTGATTTGGGATTTGTTGTCTTGTTTCAGATATGAAGCGTTTTTGTTGTCTATCCAACGAAACCAAACGTGTTCATGAGATAGACAACGAAACTAGGTGTTTCGTTACTTAAGTGACAATTACGCTTATTTCGTTGACTAGACAACAAATTTCAAGTAAATTTGGCCAGGAACGCGCCTTCGTCCTGCAGTCAACAATTTATTTGGATTTCGTTGTCTAGACAACGAAAATTTTGATCATATCCTCAGGGGTATTTTGGGATTTTAGGGGGACTTGAGAACAAGTAGGGGGTCTCAATAGCAAAATTCCATTTGCATTTGTGACGGTTTGGGCCCATTTGAAAATGCAAAGTTCTCTCTCTGTTTTTTATTATTATTATTATTTTTCTTATAATAGCAAAATACTCTAGCTTTATGTAATTTGAAAAGAGTTGAATCTAATAATAATTTTTATACTTTGCTACCTCCACCCCCAGTTTTAAAATTTGCAGCCCATCTCTTATACTTTTATAAAAACATTTATATTAATAATTGCGATTTTTCTTTTAGACGATATACTTTCAGACATGATATTAAAAAATTTTACGAATCTAGGAAATTTGTATTACAACCATTATTTTGAATTTTAAACAATGAAAAACAAAGTTTAAGACCATTGCATTTATATTTTTAAAATATCATGTAATATTTGGATTTTTACACTATCAGTGAAATTGTCAAATCATTAAAAAAACATAGTAATTATAATTTATAGATATCTTTGTTAACCAAAATTGTGTATTAAAATCTTTGTAAAGATAGCTCAGTTTTGTACTTTAGACTCCTTACTTCTACACACATTTAGTATGTGAATATAGCCACAGGACAAATAATTAAATAACTGTGTATCAAAATTATTTTTTTATGTGTGTAATGAAAGAAACCAACGACATTTCAAAAATTTAAAATGTACCCTTTCTTAACTATTGGACAAGGTCAAATTATGTATTTATCGATGTATGAAGATGATGAACAATACTTTAGTTTCAAACTATCATAGTTGGTGGTCGAGCTCATTCACTTGCTTGAGCATTGACTAATTTTATATTGTTTTCTCCGTATTGAAGTTTTGTAATCTTTTGTAGTCTTTTCGACAAGTTTTATGTCGAGGAGATTATTTTGGTTAATATATATTTCATTTTTGCATGTTAAAAAAAATTATTTTTTAAGATCTAGAAAATAACATTATTATATCTAAAATGTTAAGATTTGATTACATATATTTAAAATATTTTTGACAAGCGACATAAACATACTAAACTTAATAAAATATTGTATTTCTCCTTCTGAACCAACCTTGAATTTTGTAGTTGTTTGTGTGAATTTTCAGTAGTATTTATCATTTCGTCTGCAATAAAAATGTTGGATATTTCTCTCATGAGTCATGACGTGGCCAGTACATATTACACTCCATGACCATGTTCCTTTGTTGGGATGAAATGCATAGAGCATGGGTGGTTGGTTTCTATCCAAGTAACATGAATAGGGAGACTAGGGCACTAGGTCTCCAATATGTCTTTGTTGGATCTAAATTTTATTTCCAAACCCATCATCTGATCAACCCTAAAATAGCAAACATGTTAAATCAATTTTAAAGTGTTACAACGCTACATGACAACAAATGAACTGTACTATATACTCTTTAAGTTTTTTCACCCATTTATAGAGCATACATAGAGGGAAAAAGAAATACACATTTAGGTAACAAAATTTTGAATAAAATGCCAAATTTAAATTTTGGACCGCTCGATCTTGATAAATTAACCAAATGTTGGTGATTGTCAATAATCACAGAGTTGTATTTGCACACGACTCGAACTCAATACCATCGTACCATTACCTCCAAGCCATTTCAATCTACCCATCCACAATTTACCGTCCTACACCATCACCCCGCCACCGCCCCATCTCTCGCGTTTCTCAGACAACTTTTCATGTATCTTTGTAAATTTCACTACGACCATACATTTTATTTTTTCGGTACTTGTCAATCGATACAACATTATGACAACAATACAGTCAAGTGCCCTACCTTGAAAGCAAATGTGTGGGATCCTTTGCATCCTTGTGCTGCCTCACCTTAAGCCACATAAAAATGTGAATTATTCTCAAACTAGAGTTTGTTGTGTATGTCTCGAATGTCCGGTAGGTATTTATGTAGGCACCCTACGGCATCTATTGGTGGGGTGCTAAAATGAATTTATATTATAGTACTTTTCATTATTCTTGCCATGGGGTACGTATCTTAACATGTTTACAAAACGCTAGTCTATAAAGTCTACTAAGATAGGATATAAAGATAGCAATGGAGACAAAGACACATATAAGTTGTTAATTTTGAAGGCCATTCATATTTGGAAACATCATATCTCAATTTCAATTTGTTACTATATGCATTTTAATTCGAATATTAACTTGGTGCACTCTTAACATAAAAAATATTTATGTAAAAATAAAATAAAAAGAAGGAAAAAAAAATCGTATTTTCATTTCGTGCAATAATTATAAAAAATCTGACTTTCAGTGATAACAACATATCTTAGGTAAAAGTCAACATTTCGTTTGTATCATTCCAAAAATTTATATCGATTTAATTGTGTGAATGCCCGAATTTTCTCATATTAGAGAATGTTGCCTCACACACACATAAACACACAATATCTCAATATGTATGATTCTATTTTTATTATATTTTTGGAAAAGGCCATGAATGCTTTATTAATAAAGCATAAGATATGCCAAAAGATCAAGCCAAAATACATTGAAGTAAAAGAATTAATAAAAGAAGAAGTGAATAATGTACATTATATTTACCAAATTATCTTTTAGAGAAATATTTGATCATGTAATTCACACCATTTAGTTGGGGGTTCATTTGTGAAGGAAAAATATATTAATGCAACTTGTAATTTGAAAATGTTCTTTCTTATAAAAAGGGTCACATTTTTTATAAGAGAGTCTTAGGGGGAAATGTTGTTTAGTTAATTTGTTATATATAAGTGTTTTATTCTTCTAGAAAATATGAGTGGTTTATTTTGTGTATGGGAAATTGTGGATCGTTTCAAGATTTAATGAATTAAGGGGAACAAATGTATTTTTGCTATTCTTTTTAATATAAAACAAATAAGAAAATATTAAATCATTAACTATAGGTAACTATATTTAAAGATTGATTCTCATTTATATTTTTCTTTCTTTTAAGTTCATATTAAATTTTTAAAGAATGAAAAAAAAATACTAGTGGAAGCAAGGCACATGGGAATAGAGGAGCATGCGGAGAAGATTCAGAGCACTTTGATGAATAAATTTTTAGGAGAAAAAGAGCAACAATTAATAATATGATCTCATTTTATTCCAAAGAGGATTTTTGAGTTGTGCCTACAAAATTCCAATAAATGGCTGCAAATAGCAAATGCTAAAGAGGTACTACTACTAGTCACTTTGTGGGGTCCATGCCCCCAATGATGCCCATAACATTATTATCATCACCACAAAAATCAATGTGCAAACTCAGATCAGGAATTGGATTCCTCTCATCAGTTCACCTTAGATATGCTTAGCATTGGAAAAGTGAAAGCACCCAATGATTTCTCAATCAATGGGTAAAAGACACATCATATCACATTTTCAATATACTTTTGACTTTAATTATATATTTAAAAATGAGTGAAATAGAAGTTTTTAATGTATGCTACTAGTATTATAGATCAAGTACATCAAATTCCGTCCAATTTATAACTCACATTGCTATATGAGAGTAATGGGAAAGTCGTCCGGAATATAAATTCTTTTTCATTTCTCTTTTGAGCGGCAATTGAAATAAAAAATGAATTTGATCCTCCAATAAATTTGGAACAATATGTAGGATTTTAACTACAAAAATTAAAAGTTTGTTATCTATTGATCAAGACTATGTTCTGATTTAATTTTGTGAAATTTACTACAAGAAAATATGGCATTACCAACAATCAAAAGTTCTCTTGAGAATGCCAAAACACCATTGATATATCCAATTTTTCATTGATCTTTTGTTAGTTTATGTGCCACCTAAATCCTGACTATCAAAGTGTCAAAAACAATTTTTAAAGACCATTTTTAAGAAGCCTGAGGTAATTATTTTCTTTTTGTATGTTGTATTGGGCCTGAGCATCGATCTGGTTCGATCGGGTTCGGGCTGAAAATCATAAAACTGATAAAAATCGCAATTATTTAATGTGAATCCAATTCCGACCGATTATATTTTCGTTTTGTTCGGGTGGCGAGTCGTACGGATGACGGATAGAATGGGTCGGTTCTTACTGGTTTGATTGAAATTTTATTATATTTAAAACTTTATTATTCAAAAAATCATATTTTTCAAATAGTTCAATATCTTGTTCACAATATAACAAATGATAGAAAAACTAAATGAAAAAACAAAGAGGGTGAGATGTTGTTATTTTATTAAAAAATTGTAGATTTAATGACAATAATAGACCAAATAGAAAAGTATAAATATATATTTTGCACCTCCTTTATCAACATATTATGAGTTTATAAAATATAACATTTCTTTCTTATATCAAAGATGGATAAAAACAACAAAATAAAGTGTATACGAGATTGAGAGAGGGAAGGATCAGAGAAGAAAAAAAATAATTTTCATCTTAATGATTGTTCGGTCGGTTTCGGTTATAAAGAGATAAAATTTTAGAGACACGCACCCGCCCGTATGCAACAATTTATGCCCGATTTTTTGCAATCGTTAACCCGAAATCCGACCCGCACCCGACCGAATGCATCAATATATTGTCGGTTATATCAGTTTCGAGTCGGATTGCGAGTCCGTGTTCACCCCTATGTTGTATAGAGGTTTCCTTTTTTGAGTGATTACCAAGCCTAGATTATTAAATGTTTTTCATCTATTTTTATTCTAGAGAAAAATAATTATGGTTGGAAGAAGACTGAAACCACTTAATTCAGATCCATGAACCAGATTAAACGATGATGAAAACAAAAATAAATAAAAATAAAATGATTATAGCTTATTTTTTTGGTTCCACATTTCTTTCTTCATTCTTGTATTTCAGTATACACTCAATGATTTTTTCAAGAAGTATTTGAACTAGATTTACAATGACAACGTAGTTTGGTTAATAAATAATTAAAAATATAATTAAAAAAATAATTAATTTCATAAAATGTAATAATTTTTATTGATTTCTTTTTAATTTGTACAAATAAAACTCAAAATGACAACTAAAATGAAATGGATAAATTGTGAATCAAGAATCTTCTATAAGTAGAAGATAGAAGCCGCCATACCTGTGTCCTTGGATCCTGAATTTTCACGTTGCCAAATTCCAAATTTCCACATTACACATGCATAGCAATTGCCAATTATCTTAAGATCCATTTTTCTTTTCTTTATTTTCGGTCTTAAACAATTTTTTAGCAACATTCCAGCTCAACTAAAAGTGGTATATCAATGTAAAATGGAAAATGCCAAAATTTTGTTAGATCGGATATTTTGGGGTATTTTAGATTCGAATTCAAAATTATTCATTTGATGTATGAATTTCATGCGTTATTAACATCCTATCATAGTTAAATATTATAGATAAAAAGTGGTTTGTCTCTATTAATTAATTGTAGTTATTTTTTTAGTTAATATTTTTTAGTTAATTGTAGTTATTTTTTTAGTTAACATATCCTATCACATGCATTACAAAATAGTACGAATGAAATGATACAAAAGAATCCTAAGAATTTGATTTGCATTCTTTTGAAAATATAAAAAATAATTAATTCCATTTTTGGTGGAAATTATGGCGTGTGATATTAGAAATCAACAGATCATATGCCTTTTATTTTTTTTCTTTCGTGTTTGTAAGATCCAACATTATTATTTTGAGTTAAATTTGTTTTTATGACTCTACAAACAAGTGACATATTTTGTTACTACAAAACTTTTTAGGCACATAGTTTGTCTCAGCTATTAAACCAATGTATATTTTTAAATGATTATTTTATAGATATGTTTGAACCATTAAAAAAAATCATCAAAAATAAAGAAATTCAAAATTCGATTTTATATTGAGATTTTTGTTACTTTTATATCTATATCTTTTGAAATTCTAAAACATTAATATATACTTTTTCTTATTTTAAAAAATTCTAAAACAGCAAAAAATAAAAATAAATGCATGTCGCTTTTTTATATGAACTAAAAATAAAAATTTAATAAGGATTAAAAATATATTTAAATTTCTTTTCTCCTAGATTAATTGATCACTATATTGAGTTCCATGTATTACTTTAATTATTTTAACCAATTATAAAACTCCCAATAATGTGTAAGAAAAGAAATATATAGACACACACCAAGCACAGCAAGGCAACATCCAGATGTCTCTAGAAAAACCAAGATTTATTTTCTTTGATGGGTTTGCTTGATATTATGATGTGGACAGATCTAAACCAAACAACACTTTGCATGATCCCCCTCATTTCCAGGCTATATGCTTAGCAATAGAAGGCCAAAGCAATCCTACATTATAAAAATAATATTTTTTTGTCAAAATTATAAAAATATTTATATCAGCTTATTTATGCCAAAACCTCTTTATGTGAGTGGGGTTCCGAGGCCTTACTAGGGACGAGACAGATCTTGAGGCTTAAATGACACTAATAGACTATAATTATTTATAATTTATAAATGTTGGAAGTTTGGAGAAGCATTAGAAAGAATAATAAACAATCAACATCTTTTTTTAGCATATATTCCCTTCGTTTCAAAATTCCAAAATATAAGTCGTTTTGGAGAAAAAATTTATTTCAAAATATAAGTCTTTTTACAATTCATCTTAAAAGTTTTGACGTTGTTGCAAGCATAAATTAGAGATTGAATTCAGAACTTTTATTAAGTTAAAAGAGATTCATATCATCTCATCTAAATATTTTTAGATAAAAAATAATTATTTTAGGGTCATTATAGAGTAAGATATTTCATACCATTTTTATCAAAATTTAAGACATTATGTATATGAGTCAATCATATCTATAGCCAATGTGAAATTGCTAAATAAAGATTCAGTTATGTTCTTCCACCAAGCTGAACTAGGGCTTATACCATTTGTTAGAGAATTTGAGAGAGCACTGAGAGCAATAAATGTTGATCGATCAACAAGCCAACACACACACTTGAGAGAGAGAGAGAGAGAGAGAGAGAGAGAGAGAGAGAGAGAGAGAGAGAGAGAGAGAGAGAGAGAGAGAGAGAGAGAGAGAGAGAGAGAGAGAGAGAGAGAGAGAGAGAGAGAGAGAGAGAGAGAGAGAGAGAGAGAGAGAGAGAGAGAGAGAGAGAGAGCTATTAGAATTTATCAGCTTTATACTCAACCACAAAAGCTAGCTTGAAAGTTGAGGGTTGCACTATATTTATAAAAGTTATCTATGCCGTATCTTTAGCCAATGTGGGACTTCTGACACACACCGTCACATCCAGAACTAAACAAGTTGGAACGTGACATCAACAATAACGGGTGACCCAAATATGGGTTGCTCCACAACAAACAATAAATGGATCTAAGATATAATCTGATACCATATTAGAATTTATGAGGTCTATACTACTACAAAAGCTAGCTTGAGAGTTGAGATTTGCACTATATTCATAAATATTATCTATGTCATATTTCTAGCCAATGTGGGACTTCTAACAAGAGCATTAGGTACATGAACCACGTCTTATCTTTTAAATCGCCCAAACTACGGAATGCCACGCCTAATATTCTTGATTTTGAAGGGTTTCAGAAAAAATTTGTACACTTTCAATTTTAGATGATCATGAGTTAACTTCTTGGTGCATTTTCATGAGAATGAATGTGTAGATGTTTGGTTGTTGTTCTTTGTTTACTCATGTCTTCTTGGATTTTGAACTATGCATGTGTATGTATAATATGTATAATTTCCTCTCATAATTGCTTCGATGGGGAATGCCTCATTTCAATTGTCTCATGATATATTTGTAGTGTTTTGTTGCCTTTTCTATTGAATTAATTTGTTGCCTTTTCTATTGAATGAATTTGTTTTACCCTAACAAATTAAACACTGCATAGCCCTTTAATATTGAATCTGAAATGAGAATCGAAGGTTTTCTCTTCTGGAAACATTTTTTTTGTTCTTATAGTCTTGATTAATTGTGACGAAATTGAAAACATGTTAAGTGTCTATTTTGTTGGTCATTTATAAGTCCTTGAATCTATTATAAGACTAGTACTCAAATGTATTTTTTGTTCCTGACTTTAGTTCATATAATTATTAAAAAAAATAAAAATTAGATTTATTTGCAATTTTTATATATTTAAGAAGTAGAGAAGTGCTAATAACATCCTCTTTTGAACACTTTTTTTAACATTCACTCTCTAATTGAGTGGAACTTATATTACAAGTCTCAAACCTTTATGTAGTACATATTTCTAAAGTGAACAATATTTTAAAGAATATAGTGACGGAAAAGCTGTCAGGTGGGCTGGTCCGGTCCAGCCCGCCTCGGCCTAGTGGGCCGACACATATAAAAGGGCTTAAGTGGGTTGGCATGTTTGCTTCTTGGACTGTTAAAACTTAATTATCCCTACTCGATTAGTGATGGGCTATGTACCTGATGGGTCTGCCCAACTAATTTTTATATTATTATTTTTATTTAAAAAAAGAAAGCAATGGACAATGAAACTACATATCATATCATATAAATTATTATCCATCAAATAAGTCGAAGATAAATGCTACAAAAATATCCGTGCAAAAGTAGAGAGTATTTCTAGATGATAAATTACAAAGTGCAGTCTTAGAGCTAATAAAATTCAGCTTGCATCACAAATATATTTTCAACTTAACAGCAAAAATACATAATAAAATAAATTATAAATTAGATATGACCAATTACATGTAGAAATGTGAGCTTGTACAATGTCAGGTAGTAATCAATTCATATACTTATTTAAGATACGACCTTCGATACAAAATGAAGATTCAAAAACATCCAAACGTCATACTTTCCAAGAGAAAAACTAAAATAAAAACAAAACATATTGATTGCAATCACAACTCTCTTTGAAGAAAGGAATTCACAAATTTGTTTCGGAAGAATTGAAAGTTTTTTTGCAGTCTTTTGAGGACATGACTTAAGATTAGATAGAACTGAAAAGGACTTAGAAAAGTTGCTCGTAGATACTTAAGGTTGGCTATATTACTTAACTTTGTTGGGCTTTCATTTAAAAATGAAACAACCCAAAGAAAATTATTTTGAAAACTATTTTTTTTACAAAATAAATAAAACTATATTTTTAGTTTTTTAATGGGCCATCCCAAAAGCCGGACGGCAAACCCAAGCTGACACATGTAAAATATACGTCCAAAAATATACAGGCATTTTTTTTTTGGTGTTTTTTACGGTCCGACCCATGTTAAAATACAGGTTAGTGGGCTAACTCGGCCCATTTAAAAAGCTCTAGTGACGATATCTAACACATTCGAAGACCAAAATAAATATTTGACTGAATCAAAAATTAAGGTCACCCTAACATGTTTTAAAGAAGGTAGTTAAGAAAAAAAAATAGCAATTTTATATTGAAAACGACAATTTTTAAACTTTTTGAATATAGATCCAAATCGCTCTTATTATTTTCATCATCATGTTTCTTGTGTAACACTGGTCTAAATTGTCCATTTTTCTTTATAATTTTACTCTTATTTTCTTTCTCATGTTGAATGATTGTAATTCCACTTGAAAAAAATTGAGAAAAATTTCAATGAAGAGAAACCAAATCCGTCCGAGAAAGCTCCAATTTCGATATATAATAAATGATAAATATTACACATGAAATGAACAGAACAGTACTTCCCCCACCTCTTATTTTTTTTCTTTCTCTCTCTGCTGTCTGCCTCTCAACCTAAAAATCGCTGTCTGTACCTATCATCATATCAGTACCATCCCTCTTTCTGAAAAACTCTGTCACCATAAGAGTGAGAGCCAAACTCCTCTGATCCAAACAAAAACCCTCTTAAAACAATCAATAAATCAATTCTTCAATATATATATATATACTATACTATAGAGTTATATATATATACAGAAAAAGACCCTTAGAATCTATTTATCTATAGCTTTGCATGAATGATTCTAATATCACTACTACCAATATACCATATCCTCTTTATACTTTTCTTTTTCAACTTCTACCATGGCTTTTCCACCTTCTCACACTTTCATCTTTCAAACTCATGAAGATCATCATCATGACCACCTTCATTCTTCTTCATCTTCTCTCAACTCTTTCCCTTCCTTTCCACCTCATCAACACTTTCAAGGTCAAATACTAAAACCATGGTTTTAAATTGCATTTGCAATCGCAGTTATGTTTCAAATTTTTATACTAGTGCGAAAAGAATGATCAATATAGTCAAAATTTCGATTGTGACGCCGTTATAAAACTCTCAAAATTGATTATTTTACTACCGTTGTTGCAAATTGCAATTTTAAACTAGGATTTCCGTATCATCTTCTCTATTTTTAAATGAAAAAAAATTTCAAAATCAAAATTTATTTTTTTTATAGACAAATATTAGTAAGTTAGCGGTTATGTTAGTTTTCAGGTTTGCACCTTGGGAGTATGAATCTCCATTTTATTTTATTTTTTGGTTTTCACAATTAGTATCTGGCCCACTCGTCCATCTAATTTGATTCTACAAAAATGTAAATTTTATATAAGTTTTTATGTTTGTTATTTGTAGGTAGTGGTAACCATGGTGGTGCATCTTTCATGATGAAGAGATCCATGTCATTTTCAGGCATAGAGAACAATCATAACAACAATAACAACAACATGAACAATAAGTGTGATGAATTAATGCATGGTGATGAAGATCAATTATCAGATGATGAAGGTTACTCACAACTTGGTGAAAAGAAGAAGAGGTTGAGTTTGGAACAAGTGAAGGCACTTGAAAAGAGTTTTGAGATTGCAAACAAACTTGAACCTGATAGGAAAATGCAATTAGCAAAAGCTTTGGGGTTACAACCTAGACAAGTTGCTATATGGTTTCAAAATAGAAGAGCAAGGTGGAAAACAAAGCAACTTGAGAAAGAATATGAAGTTCTTAAGAAGCAATTTGAATCTCTTAAGGCTGATAATGATTCCCTTAAGGCTCAAAATCATAAGCTTCATGCAGAGGTAATTAATTAATTACTAATAATAGTATTAATTAGGGTTTTAAATTGCAGACTGCATCATATATGTGATCATAGTTCTTCTGATTGCAGTTGCGGCAATTATGGTTTTTTTAAATTTATCCAAAACTCGTTAAATATTGAATGATGTGTGATTTTTTAAATCATAGATAGCTTTGATTAAGTTGGATCTTGGGGGTTAATTAATGGGGTTATTACAATTAAATGGATATGTCTTAATCTAGATACAAAATATAATCTTTGAAATATTCAATTCAACTTTTCATGAACTAATTATAGAATGACTTTGTACCAAAAAGAAAATTTAGAGTGTGACTTGACTACAATATCCAAATATTTATTTTTCTTTTTATATGTTTTTAGTCCTGATTTTCATATTTCCCACCTTGACATGGACTATTGATTTGATGTGTTTTTATGAATGGAGTACATCAATGAAAATCTAGTTTTCCTACCATTATTGAATGTTTTATATGGTCTTTAATTTTAATGCTCTTCCCTGTTTCCCAATAATGAATGTGTATAATAATTAACATATTTTTTCATATTTGAAGAAAAAAAAATACCAAACTTTTATTTTTTACTAGTGTGGTGACCCGTGACAATTACGGGTAAATTGTTGAAGGTGGAATAATCTTTAATTCTTATGCAAATAGATATTTTTTTTTACAAATTATGCAAATAAATTTTGAAGAAATATAAATATATAAATTTAAAAAATATAATAATTTTGAATTAGTTATAAGAGGAACCTTTTTTTCATTCTATCCTCTTTAGAGTTTTGGTGCTTCATGCCTATTAACAAAGAAAACTCCATTTTCATAGTTAAGATTCCACATGGTAATTTATGACTTTATAAAGTAATTGATTTTGTCATTAACTTTTTGCTAACTTGATTGTTAGTTGATCATTCATAGGAATAGTCAGTATGTCAGAATCCAGATCCTGCAAATTTATAGTGATATGTTTGTTTTTCTTTTTTTATTTTATACTGTTTTATATAACTATTCCATGTTGCTATGATAAATGACAAGGTAGCTTTTGATCTGATCAGTACTTAGTTGTCCACATGGATGCATATGAAGCTGTAATCAAAATATATATCATGATTTTAAATTGCAATTGCAGTCGCAGGTGTACTTATGATGCGATCTTTGATATTTTGTTAAAATATTGCTCGCAAATGCGGCTAAAGTGTCGCATTAGCATAATTAAGATAGAGACCAACTTACCAATCGTTAGTTGGTTCAGTGATGATTGGCGCTGAACTTGGTAGGGAGGACCACGGTTCGATCCCCCGCAACTGCGATCGGGAGGGGGCTGGAACCACTTGATGCCAGAACTGACCCCCGAACCAGATTCAACTGGTGGTGAAAAACCGAAAAAAAAAAAAAAAAAAAAGATAGAGACCAACTTTCTTATATTGGAGCGCTAATTGTAGTATGGACTCTAGATCGACTACAATGATAGTTGCAATGCTATCGAAGAGATTCTTAAAATCTTTATATAATGGTCGAAATTATAATTTACAATTGCAGCTGCAATATAAAATATTTTAAGATTTTTGGTATCATAACTGTAATTTCAACCGCATTGATCATATTTTACTTCAATATAAAAGTTCGTAGCATAACTGCACCAGCGACTAACATTTTGAAACCGTGACCAAAATTACATTTGAAGCATTTTTGTGAACAATATGATATTATAATATATAGATTCATGAAGACCTTACTATATATGCTATTTTGCAGCTACAAACTCTAAAGAATAGGGATTGCTTTGAAAATGGAACAATTGGCCTAAAAAAGGAAAATGAATGTTGTTGGAGCAATGGAAGTGATAATAGCTCAGATATGAATCTAGACCTTTCTAGAACACAAATAATGAACAGTACTGTAACTTCACAGAATGGAAAAAATCTTCTACAAACTTCCATTAAGCCTACAAGCATGACACAACTCCTTCAATGCTCATCAAGATCTGATCTTCAAGATGAAAGCTTTTGCAATATGTTTCCCAACATTGATGAGCAGCAAAGTTTATGGCCTTGGACTGATCATCAGCAGCAACATCATCATTTCCAATAAAAATCAAAACGGTTTCGATCAGACACGAAATCGATATAAAAAGGTTAAATTGCACTACTGGGAACATCGATGAATATTTGGGATCCGACTTCTATGTAGTTATGAAGGAATTCTTCACATTCACGTATTTGGGGCGTTGATGATTGTTTGAATCATAAAATAAAAATTTATATTTAATTGAATTATCTGATCTTAATCAAACGACCACAAATGTTTCAAATACATGAATGCGGGACTCTCACCGCGTGAATTTGGATTCTCGATATTTTAGAGTGAAAATGAAGAGAAAGATCACTGGACTTAACTTTCGTATCAGTTTTCTATTTATTTGTTTTTTCAATTTATGTTTGTGTAAATTGGTGTATAAAGTTGAGACAAATCTACTTGAAGCATGAAAGAGGTGGTGAACTTTTGAGTAGTAGTGCAACTTCTTTTCCATTACACTTTATTTTTTTTTTTACAAAATACACATATTAATTTTTCCTTGGTTGAAATAAAATATTAAAAATAATATAGTTATTATTTATGTATTATGCCCCTAGCTCTAAGTGGATTTCCAGCTCTGTCACATAGTATGGGCCACATAAAAAAAATTGGATTCTATGTCTTCATTCTTTTAAGTATACTATTTTTAATATCATGTTGGTGCTTTGGAATCATATCTTATATCATGGAAAATTGCATGGAAAAAAGTAAGAAAGTTTATTTAACTTTTTAGCCATGTCATTTTTATAGGTTGAAAGAAAGAGCCAAATATATAGCTAGCTGAGAGTTTAAAGAAAGTGGTGGGGTTGGAGGTAGTAGGATTTTAGCACACAATCCAAGAAGAGAGAAGATTTTAAGGGATCCATCTCCACTACAATCAAAATTCAATGCATTCATTTAATTAGAATATCGGTGATTGTTCGATAAAAAATTAACAGTTTAGATATATTAATTTAAACAATTTGAACTATATTCGATCTTAGTCGAATAACCATTGGTGTTTTGATCGCATTAATACGGAGAATCTTTAACTGCATCTGCATAAAATATGAATTCAATTTACTGTCCAAACTAAATTAAAATGATTTGACGTTATTTAAAATTAATTTAATAAATATATGACATAAATTTTTAAATCTTAAATCGACGTTGAAATTGATTACTAAAAATAGATGCATGATATCATTACTATTGAAAATCTACATGAGTAATAGTACTATTGATTGCTGAAATTGAAGGAAACATTTACCAATTTTAATCTGACAACAGAAGCTACTTGACTCTGAATCTTGAAGATGATCCATGTGATTCTACTGCCAAAGAAAATGCCTCACTTTCTCTCTCTTAGCTATGCATTTTGCATTCTAAAGTCTGTTTGCTCCATAAAGTTGATGTAGAATATGTTTGCTTAAAATAGAGATTAGAGTCATCCTAGTAATGCTGCTACAAATTAAATAATTATAGGCTTAAATGCACTTTTGGTCCCCCTATTTTGATATTTATGAAGTTTTGATCCCTCTATTTTAAATTCCAACTTTTTAGTCCCCCTATTTTAAAAGTCAATATATTTTTTAGTCCCCCTCCCATTTTTTATGATGTGGCACTGCAATTACCTACATGGCAAAGATGACTAGGAAAAACAAAAAACCAAAAATAACTCAGTCTTCCTTAAATTATAAAGTAACAAAATCTCAAATTTATTCAACTCTTACTGCAATAACAAAACACCACCGAAAAACATAAAACAAAACACCAGATTGATAAACATTATCATTAAATTATAAACAAAATCTCAAATTTAAAAACATAAATCCCAAAAGTAAAAACACTCTTGAATTTTTTTTTGTTTCCTTTCTCTTCGATGGAAGCTTCTTCTATGTTGATTACAAAAGGTATCTTCCAACTCTTCCTTTTTTTATCAAGGTTTTCAATTTCTTGAATTGATTGCAAAATTATTTTCTCTATTTCACCATTGTTATCCTCTGCAACCAAACTAGCTCGATGACGATGATGACAACGACGAAGAAGACGACAGCTTTGGCGGTGGATTAAGAACTCTAGGTATGCGAGATCTGACATTAACATTCAACTGAGTCCTACAATCGGCGATTCCTTTGAGTTACATCGAAAGTGATGTGGTGGAGGAGGTGTGGTGATGGTCGGAAACGGTGGACCGAGAAGGTGGAGGTGGTTGTTGTTGTTGTTTCTTCTTTTGTGACAGAGGAGTACTGTGTACATGCATTAGTGACTTGATGTTCCAAGGGTGTTCATAGATTTGAGATTTGTGTTTTTAAATTTGAGATTTTGTTTTTAATTTCATGATGATGTTGATCAATTTGGTGTGTTGTTGATGATGAAGAAGAATTTTTTTTGTTGACAATAAGAAGGGGATTTTTTTTTGTCAAAAAAATATAATAATTTTAGTTTCAGATTTTGGTATGAATATATTTATAATTTAGTAAATTAAAAAAAAATGTACAAAAAAATTAAATTAAAAAAATATAAATAATTAAAAGTAAAACAATGACAGAGCTAATATAATCCAACTCATATATGCCACTAAGTGCCATGTCATTAATTACATAGCCACATTATTAAAAAAAAGGGAGGGGGACTAAAAAATATGTTGACTTTTAAAATAGGGGACCAAAAAGTTGGATTTTAAAATAGGGGGACCAAAACTTCATAAATATTAAAATAGGGGGACCAAAAGTGCATTTAAGCCATAATTATAATGTTTATAATAACAAATACATGCATAGCAAGAGAGGGTGTAATATTAAATTACAATTGTTTTGGTACATTATTAATTTTATTTTTTTTGGTTTTCACCACCAATTTAATCTGATTTGGGGTCAGTTCTGGCATCAAGTGGTTTTAGACCATTTCCGATCGCAGTTGCGGTGGATCAAACCGTGGTCCTCCCTACCAAGTTCAGCATCAATCACCATTAAACCAACTAACGATTGATTTTGGTACATTCATTTTCCTTAAACATGTTTTATTCCTTCCTTAATTTGTGGTTGATTATAGTTAATTAGTCATCACAATATTTTCAACATTTATATGAAAAAGGAAGATGGACATCCCTAAGGTTTTTGAATTTATTTTTTAACTTTGAGACTACACATTCAAATTAGAAAATGTGCATATGAGAGATACAAGAGTATCAATTGTAAATTTAAACATTGATTATCCACCATCTCATTTGAAGTATCTAAGCCACATTATATTTCTATAAATAAGAGGCTTTGTAAAGAGTTTTATCATCCCATCAAGAGTGATATTGAGAAATAGAGTTTTAATAACTCTCTTTTTGAGAAATTAAGAGCATTTTGTTTCCATCATATATAGTTTGCTAATTAGAGTTAAGAGATATCCACTTGTAACAATTGAGCTTCTATAGTGCACAAATTTAAATTAGTACTAGATGTTTGTACTTTTTCCGGCCCTTTCACATTGAGAGAGTTTTCAACTTAAAAAATTTTGGTGCGATTATTCTACTCTATACTCATTATTTGTTTACTTGCGCCTAGTGCCAATTTGGGTTCTTAGAGAAAGTCAATTATATAGGCTTTTCTCAACAGTGATATCAGAGTCTAAGAAATTATGAAATATTAAGGTATTGTATTCACAAAAAAAAAAAAAGTTGTTAATTAGTATTGTCTGTGGTGGTAACATTATTTGATCTTCAATATCAAAAGAAAAAAAGTATTCTTGTTGTTGGAAATAATTATGGTAGTGTTATATTGTACTCCTTCCGTTCATTTTTACTTGTCTTTTTAGAATAATAACACCAAAGTAAGGAAGTGTATATTTGCACGTTATCTTCCTATTATACCCTCGTTTTAATCCACCAATAAATTTCTATTTTTTTCACATATTTTCTCTTTCTAATAAATTTAATATATTATATTAAAAAAAAACAAAATTTAATATGTTATGTTCCAAAAAAAAAAAAGATTTACTTTTCTAAATATTTTGCATTAATTTGTTTTATTGAAAAAAATAAAAGCAATTGACAAAGGGTATAATTGACAAATCATACCCGTAAAATACCAAAAGAACAATTAAATAGAAACAATAAATCTAGTACTAAAAAACAAATAAAAAGGAATGGAGAGAGTATGTTTTAAAAAAATGCAAACTAAGAAATACTTGTTATTTAAGTGTGTCTTTTGACCCACCTCTCTTTCCATGGGAACTTTTGTAGTACACTATATTTTTTAACTCATTTTTATTCTAGTATGCGGTACTAGTCCCATTGATTGAAGAATACCGTGTCCTTAATTAGTAACTAAATATGAAGAGTTTTATGATTGATGATGAAGATTTTTACAAATACTAAAAGCAAATGATGAAGGACCACTTATACTGCAAAGACTTGTATGACCAATTATTTAAAAAGACAAATCTGGGTGAAATATCGACAAAGATTGACAAACCCTTAATCGGAGGAAGCTATAATTCAAAAACATATTTATTGACGTTTGTTTCAGGATATGGACCTAGAGTCTATAATATGGAGTAAGTTTAAGAGAATGAATCCTCTCAATTTTAATCTAAAAATGATAAGAGTAAAAACTTAATTATTTTTAAGAGATCTATATTACACACATTCGAAGAATTGGTTAAAAAACTCTAAACTCATTGATTCGAATACTCCGCAGAGACGGAGAATCAGTAGAACTAAACTTAGGTACAATCAACTCCCATAATTATATGCAATTAACAAAATCAAAACTACGTCATTTATTTCAGATGATTCATATTTTAAATTCAAAATTTTATATTTTAAAAATTCAAAATTACATGAAAATCAAAACCATTTAAATTTGCTCTGATGACTAACGTACCACCTGCTTGCAGTATGACTACACACATATCAACTGCCCTCAATCCATATATGAATTTGAAAGGGACATATCCCAACATTACAAATCTCCATAGAAAGTGCCATTAACCAATTTAAGAGATTAGGACCAATTGAACTAACACATAAATTATAATATAATATGTAGCTATTCACCGACACATATGTGACCATAATAGAATATTTGTGGTTATGTAAAAAACCAAAATGAAAATTAAAATAAAAAAGACAAGATAATAGTTGATTAATTAGTAATTTGTCCTTCTTAATTTAGGTCAGTATAGTTAGTACTGGCATTTCAAAGGAAACAAGAAAACATGTTTGTGAGACCGCATTCAGTTTCTTATCATGTCACATTTATTAATGTCACAGAGGTGAAGTCATGCATTTCTTGTTAATTATGTGCATGCATGATCCATTCAAAAACAGTAATTCTTATATTCAAGTTTTCTTTTTATTTTATCATGGTATAGTATCTTTTGTTGTATGTATATAGTAATTTGCTTGCTAGCTAGGTAGTACACATTTTATTATATAAGCAAGATTTATGGTTAGTATGATTAAAAAAAATGTATTTTTAAGAATTTGATAATAGTAAAAAATGAATTGCAAACCCACTGTAATTAAAAAATTTCTTCACATATTAAACTAATCCTCGAGTTGGTAGTAAAATTAAACTAATTTTTATTACGAGAAGAGTTATGTTGTCAACTCACCATAGTTGTATTTTCCACTATTATGTTAGGTAGGAGGTTATATTTCGGTCTGAAATAGTGTTTTAAGTATTTTATTTGGCTTAATAGATCTATTGGTTCCTGTATATATGTTCGCGAATTTTTGGTTTAGTCTCTGTATCTTGTTTTGTTGCAAATAAGTCTCTGAATATACAAAAAAAAAAAAAAAAGATTTTAGTACCTAAAGTCAAAATGCGGAGGAAAATCTGAAGGAAAATCTCCACGAAAACTGCAGATTTTCCTGTGGAGATTTATTTGCAACAAGACAAAACAAAAAAATTTATACATTTAGAGACTTATTTGCAACAAAACAAAATACAAAAATTAAAAAAAAAAATTCATTAACATACATTAAAAAATCTATTAAGTCATTTTCTTTAATTACAACAATTTGAGACTCAATTCTTCATAGTACAATTAAGAAATCATAATGTACCAAAAAAAAAAAAAACAATTAAGAAATCATATTGTAGTGTGCAACACTATTTAGCTATAAGCAATTTGACATGTTATCAAAGAGCCAGATGTATTGTGTTTATATATAAAAATAATTTTATCAGATAAGTAGAATCTAGATCTAAATAATATATATAGAAGGAGTACCGTTAATGTGTCAAGTGTTAACCACGACAGAATCAAAGAAGATATTCCAATTATATATTTTAATGTTTGTTATGTATTGAAGATCAAATGACACATGATTATGAAATTGGTCAACTCAATTATATATATTTAATTAAACTTCTCCTTAATTGGGCAGTTATTTGAGAATCATCTTTTATTTCTTCACCGACAATATAGGATTTTACATACATGAGTATGTTTCACATTGGTAATATCAAACTTATGAAAAATGTTGGAATGTTAAAGTTTATCCAAATAGAGGAAATCTTACCGAAGTTGTGTGTATTTATTATAACACATTAGAGGTGGGTAAAAATCCGTAAACTGATTTAAATCGAATAATTTGAATCGAAAAATAGTTAAGCAGGTGGGTCGCTGCGGATTATTGAGTTGTCTGCCATACATTTTTGGTTTTTGACGGATTGAAATGGGCGCATTCGATTTTCTAAAATCAATTCAACGGAGCCTGAACCCGTTCGAATTACATAAATCGTAAGCTTTATTTTATTTAATATATAAAACATAATGAAGTGACTGAACATATCTCGAGACATATAAACTCGAAATTTGTTACCGTTTGTTTCCTTGAAAATTGGAAACAATAAACCATTAACTAATAGTTGAAAATCACTAGATTTCTCTCACTCAAATACTAATACCACCATATATTTATTTTTATTATTTTATATTACTTTATACTTATTCTGTTTCACTTGCACTCATGTTCTCTTCACACCACACAATTGAGTTTTTTTTTTAATTTTATTTTTTAGATGATTTTTCTCTCGTTAGTTCAAAACCGAAATTAATCGACCCGTCAAACCGCTAATCCGCACAAATCGAACTTTTAAAAAGAGTCGGATTGAACTTCGTTATTACAACCGCGGGTTGAGATAGATGGTATTTTTTGGCCCAATCCTGCCCTACCCATCCCATTACCCACCCCTAAACACACTCATATACTAGAACTTTTCTGGTACAATCATACTCCCTCCGGTCATATTTATAAAAAAGAAAAATTTAGTTATGTAGTGTTTAAAAAATTTAGTTAGGTATAATTAATTTTGTTAGACATAAAAATTATTTAACTTATATTCATAGGAATCAAATTATTTAACTTATCTTAATGAAACTAATAATTATTAGTAACTAATATATCAAAATGACATGAAAAAGAAAGTAAATGATTTTTTTTAATGAAAATGGATGGGCTAGTCCATTAGTCCGCAAGGTCCATATGAGTCGGGAGTGTAGTGAAGTTTTTTCTTCCCATCCTTCACGTCTTTTTTTTACCCTTTAAATTTTCGTTTATACCACTAGAAAAAAAAAAACTTCGGTAAACACGAACCGAAGTTATCAACGGTTGAAAACACATATTTTTTTATATCGAAAAATTTTAGTAAATGAAAACCGAAGTTTTGGGAGTAAAATTAAGGATAAAATTGAATTTTTGGAGGGTAAAAAAGAGACTTGGGGGGTGGGAAGAGAAATCTTCATGTGTAGTCCACAAACTAATATGTTGGGTCAATCCGACCCATTTATTTAGAATAGCTCATTGGATCGGGCTGGGTCAGGTTAATCCATTTGACAACTCTATTGTTATTGATGTGTGATTAGAGATGGCAAAAAGATTCCTATCCGCGGATATTCATAGATAAAACCCGCCATAGATACAGAGCAGGTAATCTAATGAATATTCGCGGGTAAGATAAATAGATATTTTAACTACTCGTTAGTTAATGATGCGGATGCCCAAATAAAAAATAACTAAAGAATCAAATGCAGGAACATAATTGAATATCCTAACATTAAGTATGCTTAGACCATTCTTGGAAAAATAGCCAGCAACATGATTAGCTTTCCGATTCAAGTGGATAACAGACCAAGAAGACATTTGTCTATGTAACACCCCGTTTTTCAAAGGCCCAAAGGTAGGCACTTTTTTTTTTTTTTTTAAAACACGAGACAGAGTGCGCGGAAAATATTTTACAAGAGCCGGCATTATTCATACAACAGGACTAAAGCAATAATAGTACGACCAACAAGGTGACTGAAATAGTACTATATGCATCATAGTGCTTCTCGGAGAAGCAAAGTGTGTACCTGAATACTTACATCCCAAAATATCGCAGTCTAGACCACAAGTATAAATACTCAGATACAGTTTATCCAAAAGAGTTAGAATAAAACTCCCTAACCAAAAAGCACGGTGTACAACGCACCGGCATAAACCTAACTAGATATACCATGCCACTCAATCACTGGGGGCTCAAGAAGCTACCGTCGTCCTCACGACCCACGGTATCAGGCGGGAATCCATCGTCTAGGGTGGGAGGAGCCCGTTCATGTATTATGGCAAGGGTCACCACACATATACATATATATAATACACACCGAATATACACATACCAAATACGGAAAGTAAATAGACATTTAGCATTTCCTTCTCAACAGGCATTATAATTCAAATGCACACAAAGCCTATCAATGCAGACTCTACAATGAGCGTGGCACCAATCACTGGCTGCCACATGCATGAATTCCGGAATTTAACCTCTCTGCAGAGAATCGTAGGCTTCATGTGGACACCAATCACTGGCTGTCGCACACCTACTAAACCCCGCAGGGCAGGTGAAGCCACACAGACTATAACACCAAGGTGAAGCCACACAGACTCTAACACCAACTCAATAAAAATCCCGCAGGATTAGGTGAAGCCACACAGACTCTAACACCCGGTGCTTAGGTGAAGCCACACAGACTCTAACACCCGTACACGCAACTATGAAATGCATGAGCATATTTTATATTTCAGCGCAGTCACACAGACAAATCCCCGGTGAAGTCACACAGACAAACACCCATGTAGTCTCCACTGACATACACGTTCCATACATGCTCATGCAACAATCAATATACATACACATATGTAATCATCCCCACATACCAATACATATATTCGCAAATCATATGTAAGACATACGCATGTATTTTAAACAACTTCTCGTCTCGAGAATACATAATTCATACATGCCAAGCATTCAAAACACACCACAACAACAAACATACACACATGCCATTAACGAAAAGTAAGACAGAAATAAAGGTGCCCTTACCTCGGCAAGCTTCCACAACTATTTCTCGCTCAACTCTACAAATCGCGCTTCCTAAAATTTAAGCAGCGTAATGTCAATAAAATACTCCCACTGTATTCTATCGAAACGAAACTAAAACCCAAAAATCTAGAGGGGTCTAAGGTACTTTCTAACACTCTCGGATAGTGATTACGAGACCTCCCTATATTGATAAAAAATTCATGAAGTTAAATACACTATTTTCACTTCACGAAAATATTTTCGTTTCAAATCAAACTATGAAATACTTTTTTTTAACACCAAAGCAATCAATTCCACACACTAAAACCATTTGAAAACAGCCCAACAACTCTTCGAAAAATTTCACCGAAAATAAAGTTTTCTTGCAACACAAGTTACAAGTTTTTACTTCTCGAATAAAACGGCCATAACTCATTCAATTTTTTATCCGATCGAGACGAGCCATACGCCAAAATCTTCGTCTCGAAAAGACGGATCAAATGGTTAAGATTCTAGGTCACAAAAACAATTTTAAAATGACCAAAATATCCTTTCAAATTTCGGCCAGAATATAAAAGTCACACCAAAATTATTTTTCTCAAAAACAAAATCAGTTAAAACACTTATTTAATTGCTAATTTCACATAAACAAACTCAATTTGATTAAGTTCAACCATTTAGAAAAATTTCTTCAAACCCTAAGTTCATAACTCATAAAAATTTGGGGCTTTTGCTTTACTATCTTTTGTTTCCAAAATTAAACTCATAAAACAACTAGTGTTAGTTTCAATTTCACATAGATCATAACATAAATTTATTTCCAACACTTTCAAAAATCACCAACTTTCTAAAAGGCTCACAATCAAAACTTTCTTTTAGATCCATAATCACAATAACTCACACAACAATATTAACAAAAGAAAAGAGTAAGAAAATCAAAACTTCACAAAATATTTTTAGCATAAAATCAAACGATTCAAATCACAATTTGTTTCTCTTGGCTCTATCACTAACTATCATGGATCTATACCTTTAACAAAGGAAAAATTTAAAACTCACTACACCAAGGTCACACGGCCAATTAAAGGAAAAGAGGGAGAATAATTTGTCTTACCATAAACTCTAGCTCATAATCACCACCAAGATGAGAGGAACAACTTTGCTCTTGATCCCTTCTCCTAATTCCTCTTAGATTTCTCTTAAGGTGAGAATTTTGTGTTCTATCAACACTTAGAAAAAAAAATGAAATGAAAGAGAGGGAGGGAGTTCACGTGAGAGGAAGAGAAAAGGAATGGAAAAGTCTCATGACCAATCCTATGTATAAATCTCTCCAATTAATCCTAGCCCTTGAATCAAATAGTAAAAAGGTGCAAGACTAAATCCTTGCCATTCATTCAAACTTGGTCACCAAGCAACTCACATAAATATCTAGATATTTTGTGAGCTTGCCAACTCATCTCACTCAGTCCCCACGTTCGCTCTTAAACGAGCTGTATCTCGCGTACCGATAAACTTTACGGAAACAGAAAAATTCTACCATAAACCTTTTAATAAAAACAATACACAAATTTTCGAATGAATTTTATTCCGAATAAATTTTCGCTCCTTAGCTCATAAAAATATAATGAGATCAAATTCTCATCATAGTCGATATATAAAGTCTCCATTAAAATTTTGACAGAAATCAGAAACCGTAAAATTTTCAAACAGCAGGTATATCTTGCCCGTTTTCTCAAAAACCACTAGAAAATTATTTTCAACATTTCGACGAGACAAAAATGTTTCTAAACTCATTTAAAGCTTATAAAATCATTGTGTCCATTTTTCAAACGTTAAACTACGCGCAAGCACAATCTCAGCAAAAATTCTCTCAAAACAGACAATCAAGCAGAGAATCAATAAAAACAAATAGCATAAGCTAATTACTATATCAAGAATCATATTTCTGCTACAGTAATTCTACGGGTCTTACAGTCTAAGAATATCCTTAATATGGTTGACTAAGGAGAATTGTAAGGGTGGCGTAAGCCACAACCGTTTGATATCAAAGACACAGTTAGATTCCACTTGAATATGAATGAATCCTAAATCATTTGCTAGTTGCAGGATATTTAAAATAGCCCAAAGTTCAGTCATAGTAATAGTACAAACTCCTAAATTACAAGAAAATTCAAATAAGAAGACACCGTCGACATTTCGATCTACTCCTCCACATATTGCCAAAGCTCCATCATTAGTAATAGAGCCATCACCATTTAATTAATTTAACAAAATCATCATTGGGAGCACTCCAACAAAAAACATTTTGATTAATTGAACTTTCCTCGAGATTGATTGAGAAATTTTTTTAAAGGAATCAAGCTATGTCTCACAAAAAAACCTAACCATAGCCACAACTGATTGAACACTAGTAACATTAACATATGAAAATATTGATTCATTCCCCGACCACCAATTAGAGAAACCGACCCTTTAATAATAGTTTAGGTGAGTTTTACAAATTAAAAAATATATTTTAACATATTTTGTAGTGTAAAATTGTTGTATTTGATCGCTATACATAAGAACATATATTTATGGAGAATGGATCCTCTCAAAAAATTATTTATTTCTGGTAAAAAATTATTATTATTTATTTTTGTTTAATTATTTTCATTTTTCGTCGGGTTGAAGGTTGGCCCATATTTCCATGTGAACTATGCAACACCTTATCTTGGGCTAATTCAACCCATTTAGTAGTTTGTAAACCCGACTCTAGTTGGAATTAGATCAAGTCAGTATTATGAAGATTGGGGGTGTATTGAATTAGGGTTTTAATGGATTTTAAAAGACTTTTTTATAATAAAAGAATTTTGGGGTATTCAATCAAGATTTTTATGGAATGTAAATAAATCTTGTGGTATTCAATTAAGATAATTAAGATTTTTTTTTTTCAAGGCAAAAAAAATCTGTTGGTAATTCAATTGAGATTTCTCACTACTTATACAATGTCTTCTGGTGTTCAAAAATAAATAGATTTCAACGGATTTTTTGATAGAGTGGATTTTAATGGATTTTGTAAGACTTTTTAGTTAAAAATACACATACAAATTTCTTTCAACAATCTCAGATAAAACCTCAAGACTTTCTTAAACTCACTTCAAGACTTTTTTTTTTCTTTCTTTTGGCACACACCTGTTCTCTCTCATGTCCCTTTCTTTTTCGCTGCGACGTGATCAACCATGAAGGAGATGCAACACCACTTCATTGATATAGGATGATTTTCCAATTTTTTACTATTCATCCCCTTTTATAGTTTCTAATGTTTGTGAATCAATATTGATCAATTTCTGTTTCTACTATTCTAATTTTCTAATTTTTTTACCATTCATCCCCCTTTTGTAAGTCTTTTTTTTTGGTTGATGCGTTGAAAAATCGATAGATGACAGAGTTGTTAAGGTTATGTTTCTGTTTTCTTTTTTGTGTTACACTTACACTATTTGACTATGAGAGATCTTATATGATTGATTAATATACCATATAATATTTCAATTGTTCTTCGAGCAACAACTTTTAACCTGAACGTTGTCCAACAACAATTGTATGAATGTTAGCTGATAATGGATTTGATGATTGTTGGTAAATATAATCTTCAATTTTAGCTTTACCAAGATTTTTTTATTCGTTTTTTGAATTTAAAGTCTAATTTTTAATTATGTCTTTGGAGTTTGCACGCATAGCTGATCCATTTAGTTTCGTAGTTTTTTTTTCGAACTTTGCTCTTTTGTTGTTCAAATTTTGTTTTTACAAAATATCAAATATATATTTTTCACATGCAAATTAAAATGAAAAGGATATATAAGTAATAAAAAATTATTTATTTAAATATACACACACATACATAATTTTTGTTTGAACTTTATCCTATTAATTAATAAAGGTTTAATTGCATTTTTGGTCTCCATATTTTACAAGATCTACGATTTTGATCCCATTATTTTAAAATTAAATATTCTTGCCCCTTTATTTTGGTTTTTTTTAACTTTTGGTACCCCATCTTATTTTTTAACCAGATTGTAAGAAACATATATATGTGACTATACCATGTAGCAAATTAGGATTACACAAACAGTAAATGTAATTTTTTAATAACAAATATAATTTAAAACAATTACATAACTATGAGATAAATAACTAAGCCAATTATTCTCAATTCAAGATATCCTTATGTACCCTTTTCGTTCAAAAACTTCAAGCAGGGGTCCTCTGTCACAACAAAGCTACCACCAACACTCATCCCGATAATCAAGACAATTCTCACGGAGGCGGCGGATTAAGATTCTTCCATTCAATTTGTGGCGCTGGAAGTGTGTCTTGAAGCGGCTTGCAGCATGTTGGACAAGGGCGGAGCGAAGGCCCGGCTAAGCCGGACACTTGCTGGGACTCAGTTCAAATTTTTTAGTATTTTAAGGGTTAGTTTAAGGTAAAATTAGAATTTTTATGAATTAGTTTATGGCACAACTGAAATTTTTCTGTGTAAAACTGTAATAAATTTAAACTATAAAATTAACACAAACAAGCAAAATTAAGGATTAGATAAATTAACTGCTTCAACTTCATCCTCGCCGGGTTCAATCAAGCAAGCCGCGATTTCATCGGATGTCTTCGGACGGATCATGTTTGAACTGCTTGAACAAGTCTAATCAACGTAGCGTCAAGCTCAATCGAACCATTCATCGTGTACTAGAAGAAAATAGAGAACATTGTTCTCACATTGCCATTATTTTGAAGTTTCATGTATTGTTGGTGGATAAAACAGTTCTTTACGAGTAGATCGACGAAAGGCGATACTCCATATCAGTCACCCTTCTATCACCGCGGAAGTGGATACGACCGTTGATCCTAATAAGATTCAGTTTCCCGCTGTTGTAGTTGACTGCAGCTAGGTGAGTGTTATGTTGAAATTCTAAAATTTCCATTTTTTGATCTATGAATGAATGAAAAATGAATCAAAACACTCACCCAACCCCTTATTTAAACACGTGTTGGTGCGTTCTGGACCACAAAAAATTGACCGCCATCCATCCACTACTTTGGTAACAATCAATGGTTAAGGACGCTGGTGGTGTTTGATTGGACACCAGTGGAGGTTGTTACTTTGTTTCATCCGATGGAATTCAAGCAAAAAAAATATAAATTGAACCATTTTTTTTCATTTCTTCTCATTCTCCGAAATTTTACCTGTGATAAAATTTTTAAGTAGCGAAAATCTATACTCGTATCTAAACTCGTAGCAAAAAATCTAATCAGATCTAAACTCGTCAAAATTTTAATAATTTTTACTTATATAGCAAACTACATTTGCTATCTAAATAGCAAATAGATGTATTTTTATAAATTCGTAGAGTGCGCGAGAAAATGAATATGATAGCAAAAGAAAATCTCTATTTCAATTCATAGAAAACTAGCTTCTTCAAAAAAAAAAAAAAAAATCATAGAAAACTTTTTCTCATACCCCAACAATTATCCATCTACCCCAAATAAACATAGAAAATACCAATTTTAACCTTTTTAAAATTACACCCATTCACCCCTTGAGTTTTCTAGTACCATAATTATATCTGGAAAAAAGTAACATACCGGAAAGCTTGAGAAGGTTTTTTCCGGTGCCTTAATCTCAAAATTAGAATTAATAATTTTAAGAGTAAAATATATTTTCCATTTTTCAAAGATGCTTAAATTATAGTACTTCTCTGTCTTATGCTAAAATATACACTTCTCTCTCTTATTATACAAATTATAATCACACTCCCTTCCCTTGAAAAAAGCTTGAATTTCATTCATTCCCCCTCTTATATTAAAATCTACATTTCTTTCATTTAATAAAACTTCATTTTAATATATATAATGCTAATTAAATGTTGTTATAAATTATGAAACTGCACAAAATAAAATACATATCTCAGATAAATTACAAAAGTGGATTAAAAAACAATTTTACATTCTAAAATAATATAATTTTCAAAGAAAAGAAAATTAATTTCTTAAAATGATGAGTTAAAGTTTTTGAGCTTGTAATGAATTATTATCACAAAATTATTTATTTATGTTAAAATGAACTAAGGTGTATATTTTCATATAAAATTGATTTTTGATCGACTTTAATAATTTATATGAGATTTGTATTGTATTTTGTATAGTTTTATAATTTATAACAACATTTAACAATATATGTTAATGATGTGAGCAAAAAATAATAATTAAAATATATGCGTTAGAAGTTTGATTACATTAAAATGAAATTTTATTAAAGGAAAGAAATGTAAGTTTTAATATAAGAGGGGAGAGGAATGAAATTCAAGTTTCTTATAAGGGAGGGAAGTGTGGTTATAATTTGTATAAGAGGATAGGAGAATGTATATTTTAACATAAGAGAAGATGATAGTATAATTTAAGCACTCGGAGAGAAATGTAATTTACTCTACTTTTAATGTTTTAAATGAAAAAGAAATTATTGAAAAGTCAAAAGATATAGTTATATGTGATAATTGTTTTGTCTAAACATTTATTAATATTTTATTTTATATCTTTGGTCAAATAAATAACTAATAATAAAAGGTAAACAAATATTTTAAATGTAGATGTGAGTTTGACGTTCAATAATATAAATATTATATTTTAGGAATTTCAAAGGCTTGGTCTAGTGGTAAAAAGACGGGTAGTATTTTTAAAGAGAGGTAAATGTAAATACATTTGTAAGCGCTTGAGCCCTAAGGTCTTTCGAGCCTTAGACTGGGCCACCATCTCCTCACCATAAATTTTTTTTCAAACAAAAAATATCATATTTTAGAGATTTTATATATAAAAAAAAGTATAATGTGTTATGTGTATGTTTTTTAAAAATAAAAATTACTTTTTTGAAGAAAAAAAATAGTTTTTTGTTTAAATATGACTATTTTTTATAAATTAGTTAGTTTGTTTTAATTTGTATAAAAGTGAATTTTTAATTACAAAATTACCTCTACCTTTTATTACTTATTTTCCCTCAGCTTCAAAACAAATTATCTTTTGAGAAGCTATGCTCTCATTTGAAGCTATTTTTTAATTATTTAGGAATCTAATTTTTTTTAAAAGTTGTAACATATATATCCAATACAATACTCATAAAAAGGATTTTTTTTTTTTTTTTTTTTTTTTTTTTTTTAAGAATTTAACTCGATATTTTAAAAGTTTTCTCTTTTTGTTTTTCACACCAAATGTACGTTTCATTTTCTCTCTTTTTTTTTGTTTTTTTCTGATTTATTGGCCTGATCAGCTGAGTGTCACGTTTTTTTGTTCATCGCAAGCCACACCAGTAACATTCCAGCCAATATATTTTTAAATTATATATAAATCTCTTCTTCATTGAACTCTCACACACACAAAAAACGCCGTTTTGCAAATTATATCTCTTTTGTAATCTCTCTCTGCAACTCTATAAAAATTTTCTCTTCTACCATCTGAGTTTATACTGTATGTATATAGTTATACCAATTTGTTTATAATAACATGAATTATTTTTTTTTCACGATCAAATTTTTTTATTTTTTTTTTATTTTTACATATTCTTGTAAAAAATGATTTTTGCTGAAATTTTAATCTTGATTAGAAATCTAATATAATTCTCTCTTTCTCTTCTGTTTTTTTATTTTTTGTCAAATCTTAATAGGTGGGAAAGTACGTGAAGGCATGGCAGATTCAAAATTTTGGATGAAGTTCAAGCTTTTATTTAGTTGTATATCCATAAGCTCGTCTCGAGGAAATCACACAAAAAATGGTATAATATTTCTTTCTGCCACTAACTTGTTCGATCTACGATTAATCTTTATTTGAGTTTATATAATTTTTCTAATTTTATAAAAATTACCTTTCATAAAATCAAGCTCAAATTGAACGGCTTGATTCATTTCACTAAATTGGATTCTCTATGTTTGCTCTACCAAAATCTAAGTGTTAGATTAATTGGGAATTAGAGGGCAAAACAATATGAGCACAACTTTAAATTAATGTTACAATTGTCATTATGATCTTTGATAATGAGAAAAAATTATTATGAAGAAATGTGACTGATACTATGGTATTGTGTCATACGATTGCGATGGGCTTCAAAATTAGGGATTCAAGTGGTCTACTTTCCCATTACTTTTCTTCTTTATTTACATTTTAATTTTATAAAATAAAATATTCTAAAAGTTGAAAAAAAAAATGTAAATAAAAAGATATATATTGACTGCTCCAAGTCGTTTTTTTTTTCGGTTTTCACCACCAGTTGAATATGGTTCGGGGGTCAATTCTGGCATCAAGTGGTTCCAGCCCCCTTCCGATCGCAGTTGCGGGGGATCGAACCG
This sequence comes from Trifolium fragiferum, assembly GCA_954870985.1. Classification (NCBI taxonomy): domain Eukaryota; kingdom Viridiplantae; phylum Streptophyta; class Magnoliopsida; order Fabales; family Fabaceae; genus Trifolium; species Trifolium fragiferum. The sequence goes on along the minus strand of OX940789.1, from coordinate 4,052,635 downwards.
TGGTCCTCCCTACCAAGTTCAGCGCCAATCACCACTGAACCAACTAACGATTGGTACTGTTCCAAGTCGTTTTAATTATAATAAAACTGATAATATTATGGCACAGACTTTTTACTCTTTTTTCTTTGACTAAATAAAATTCTTTACTTTTCAAATAGCTTTTTTAAAAAATATGATTTTTTTTTATTTAATAATTAATATTTACTTCTTGGATCCCTATTTCTTTCAATCTTTTATCATAATTTTCAATTCGACAAAACACTCTCATGATTAGTAAAAATATTTCTGCTATAAGAGCACCTTGTATTTTAAATACAATTGAAATATTTGAGTTTTTTTTTTTTATTATACAACAACCCAAAAATTTCTTTAATTTATTAATTGGGAAAAATTAGACTTCATGAATATGTGTCGATAATTAGTGTTATACATTTTTTTTGTAAACAAGTGTTATACATGTTGGTTAATGTAGTTGATGTGTTTTTTATTTATTTGTATTCGATTTGGGTATTCTTTTTTTTTTTTTCGAATTCAGGGTATTCCAAAACTTATGTCTTAAAATAATTTTTTTCTTGATAAAAAATGTTATATTATTAAAAATAAATAAATTAAGATATAGCTTATTAAATTTGATGTTATTTCTTGACCAAAAAAATTGATATTATTTTTTTGTTGTTGTAAATTTATAGATAACATGGTTGTTGGTACCCCAAAATCTTCTACCTCAAGAGTATCAAGATCACCATCTCCCAACAATATAAGTTGTAATACCAATTTATACCAATTCACCTTCCATGATCTAAAGAAAGCCACAAAAAACTTCCTACCAGAATTGTTTCTTGGTGAAGGAGGATTTGGCTCTGTGTATAAGGGCTGGATCACTCCTAATGAAAGATCCAAATTGGAGATACCGATAGCTGTGAAAACTCTCAACATAAATGGCTTACAAGGCCATAAAGAATGGGAGGTATATATTGAACCATATTAAACCTAATTATATTTTTTTGGCTTAAATATGTACATGATTAATGCAAATATTATAAGTTTTTTTTCCTATAAAAAATGTTTTTGATTTTAGTACTTACAAATATACATTGTTTTGTTTTAATTAGTCCTTATAAAATTTATTCATATTGAAATTAATATTTATAATATGTAGAATTTTTTATTTTAGTCCTTCAAATTGATGACTAAAATGATCATATTATAGGGAACAATTTCAATATGAACAAATTTTATAACGATTAAAAACAAAATATTAAAGACCGTGAGAAGTGATATATTATGTATAGTACTAACATCAAAAAAGTGATTTTATAGGCTAATCATTTATTTTCATTGTTTCATTTAAGATTAAGTGAAAATTTTATCTGTTCAATGTTTCAAATTTTGCAGGCTGAAATTAACCATCTTGGCGCTCTTTGGCATCCCAATTTGGTTAAACTTATTGGTTATTGTATTGAAAATGAGCATAGGGTGCTTGTTTATGAGTTTATGCCAAGAGGAAGCTTGGAAAATTATCTGTTTAAGAGTAAGTGTTTCAACAATTATTAATTGTTTCAAAAATGTGTTCTTACCTATTAACATGTGATGATATTTTTAGTACTAGAAAAAAAAATAGAAACAAATGGAAATTTAGAGTAAGGTATCAAGCTAGGTATCCTAATAATATCAATTAGTGGATAGGTTTTAATGCAAGTTGAACAATGAAGTACTATAAATATCCCATACTTGATCTTTTTTTAATTATCATTTTTATTGTCCTCGATAAATGGAGATAATGAAAAATATTCTACCTAATTAAATTCACCATGATAATGTAGTAGAACTATGTTGAAGACCCATTATCATAAATATTGAACATGATCAATTGATACTATAGTGTTAAACTTAATATTATGAAAAATGTAATAATATTCTTGTATGTGTGTTGATTCTTTACTGTGATTCTGACGTAGTCACCGTTATATTAAATATAGGAATGATAATGTTGTATATATGCAGGACACGCTAAACCTCTCACATGGGATGTGAGAATGAAAATTATGCTTGGTGCTGCAAAAGGACTTGCATTTTTGCATGAGGAAGCTAAAAAGCCACTCATATATAGAGATTTCAAAACTTCCAATATCCTACTAGATTCGGTAATAAAAGGAATTAATGTTACATTTTTTTTTATCAAAACATATATTTGATGTTTCCTTCTATCTTAATTGTTTTTTCTATTTTAGGAATTCAATGCCAAACTTTCTGATTTTGGGCTTGCAAAAGATGCTCCAGTGGGAGGCAAGACTCATGTGTCAACTGAAGTGATTGGAACTCAAGGCTATGTAGATCCTGAGTATGTAATGACAGGTTAGTACATTCAAATTACAATAATGATACATCAAGACCCAATTTTTGTACACATGAATAATATCTGGATATTCATATTCAAAAATATAGTTAATTTAATTGTATTGATATTTAATTCAATTTATGGCCAAAACTTTAGTTGATTCAACTACATGAATCAATCACAAATTTTAACGTGAACTAAAATAACCATTTTTTCAACTGAATTAATCATATTTATGCTATATGTGATTAATTAGGTGTTGCTAGTGTATGAAAAAGTTGGTATATATATATATATTCATGAAGCATATTTGTTGAGATAATAATTATAAATCACCCTCTCATTATTTTCACTTGAATAAAACTCAGTTGGTAGGAAAATTATAATATGTATGGAAAAAGATTTTAATTTGAAATTCTCCAGTTATTCATTTTAAGAAATGAAAAGTTTTTCGTTAGACTACTTGAAAAAAAATCGCAACATAACTACCATATACAATCCCATTTTAAAATCTTGACTTAGTTTCTTAGCAACATGATATGTCATGGATTAAATTGTAAATGTATGAGCTTTTGGGTGATTTTAATTAAATATCTTAATTAAGTGCTTATTAAATAAACATGCATCATCTTCATCATATATCAAAGAGAAAATGTGGTTACATAAAAGTTGTTTTCATAAACTATTTAAATTACTACTATAAACTATTTTCATACGTGCCCTTAATTTTAGTCCTTACAATGCTAGTTTTTATCTCTATTGTTTGAGAACTTATGCAAAATAGAATTGTCTAACATAATTTTGTTACATTTTATTATATTATAGGACACCTTACATCCAAGAATGATGTCTACAGTTTTGGTGTGGTACTCCTTGAGATGTTAACAGGAAGAAAAGCAATTGACAAAAGAAGGCCAAGAAATGAACGATTTTTGGTTGAATGGGTAAAACCATTCTTAAGACAAGATGGAGGAGAGTTCTATCAAATAATGGATCCGAGGCTCGAAGGACAATACAAAAATAGAGCTGCTTATAAGGCCATAATGATCGCGGTAAATTGTATTTACCATGACCTAAAATCGAGACCACTAATGAGTGAGGTCGTTAGGGAGCTCAAGAATATTCTCGATTACAATGACATGCCCGGTTCACCATTACCTCCACCGCCATTATCGTTTAAGGGATCGGATGCTGGTGCTTCCTCTAGTCATGGTGGCGGCAGTGCTAACAAATATGTTGGTCCTTCCTCTAGTCATGTTGGTTCATCATCGTCGGCTATGTCTACCCCGAATCGGTTTCAGGGTTCGCCAATATTGTTTACCCCTCCCATTCTTTCACCAACTTCTGCTTATGGTGGAAATCCATGAGATGTGGTATGTGATGCATCTCCATCTTATCTTAGAATATTGGGATAATTGAACTTGAATTATTTATTATGCTTTTTTTTCATCAACTTTTATAGGCTTTTGTAGGCCTTTTTTCATCATTTGTGCAAATTATGGATCATGGGACAAATTGTTATGTTGGAGCTTTAATTGCTTTATGTTGGTCTATTTGATTTTAAGACTCAATGCTATGAATTGTTTATGTTTCTTAATTGGTTTTCTGTTATGTCTTTTAATTCTATCATATTGATCTTTTTATTTTATCTTTATTTATGAAAATTGCTTTAGTTATTTTTCAAAATCTATATAGAAAACAATGAAAAATTCTATAGCATTTTTGGTTTAATTGTATCCAAAACTAAACTTGAAGGTTCATTGCATAGACACTTTTGTCTAGCATTTGAGCAAAGAGAGGGAAATTGGAGGCTAGCTCCTTGCACATCCAACTTGTGTTTGGCTTTAATCATGATGATTAGAATAACACAATTTATGTGAATGATTATTGTTGTGCAATATTCTTGATGAATATAATGTAAGACCAAATTGAATTTGATCATGTGTTCCTGCTAATAAATAGAACAACAAGATCAATAAACCAAATGCGGAAAATAGAAGTCAAGAATTTACCTCCAGCCATTGTTACAATGTTATGAATCACCACTCTTTGAGTCTTCTAAGCTTTTACTCTCAACAATATAGATGGTGTATATCTTTTCTAAGAGCAAGTTTAGGGACCAAAGGTTACTTATAGGCTTAATTCTACCATCAAGAATTCATAAGCCATTACCACCCAATATAATTATCATTAATCTTGTGACTCTTGACAACCAAAACCTCCATAACCTATGGACCATTAAAATTGAGGTTTTATTAACAATAATTTACAATATAAAACCATTAAATTATTACATTCTCCCACTTGGTCCATAGGTTTTAATTATTGGCTTAAATGAGTCAACAAATACCTTCCTTAAGAAAGAAACATGTGAATCATAGCGATAGTTCCTCTAAACGCGAGTATTATCATCTATGTATTACAACATATTTTGTTACTCAAGTATTTACTTAATGTGGTAACAATAAAACTTAATGAATAAACCATATGTTTATTCTTGGTCCAAAATGAAATGTATTTTCTCAAAAACTGAAGTGCGCATGAATATGAGAAAATACCATAATATATAAGAGTTTTATTAATAAACTGAATGTATACAATCATAAAGAGGAACCAAGTCCCATATTTTCTGCATGATCCTTGAATTTTAGTGGTGGCATGCCCTTAGTCAAAGGATCAACGATAATTAATTCAGTGCTAATGTGCTTAATGACCACTACTTTTCCTCTAATGGCTAAGTACTTAATGTCGATGTGCTTACTTCGACTTCCACTTAGCCATAACAGCAACTGAATTATCGCAGAAAATTTTCATAGGCCTAAAGATAGAATCCATGATTCTAAGCCCATAAATAAAACTCTTAAGCCATACACCATGAGTAGTTGCCTCAAAACAGGAGACAAACTCGGCTTCCATAGTAGAAATAGCAACCAAAATTTGTTTAGTGCTTGTCCATGAAATAGTGGTCCATACTTGGATTATCTGATATCTTCATCTGGTGAACAATCTTTCATCTGAAATCTCTCTAAAACTTTATTGATACATGTTTTTTTTTTTTTTGAGATAGACCCAAAAAATCCTTCATATCAAAATTTTTAGAGAGAGATTGTTTCACCTCATGTAAAAACTTTATCATTGGTAGCAAGTAAAATATCATCCACATATAAAATAAGAAAACAAATTTTACTCCCACTAACCTTCTGGTATATGCATTGATCCATGGGATTTTCAACAAACCCAAATGAAGAAATTACCCCATGAAATTTGAGATACCATTGACGGGATGCTTGTTTTAAACCATATATGGATTTCTTAAGCTTGCAAACCAAATGCTCACCATTATTAGAGGAGAAACCTTCAGGTTGTTTCATATAAACCTCATCCTCTAAATCACCATTAATAAAGGCTGTTTTCACATCCATTTGGTGCAACTCAAGGTCAAAATGTGCAACAAATGCCAAAATTACACGAAGAGAATCCTTCTTTGATACAGGAGAAAAGGTCTCCGTGTAATCAATTCCCTCCTTCTGAGTGAATCCCTTAGCAACGAGTCTAGCCTTGTATCTCTCAATGTTACCTAATTAATCTCTTTTGGTTTTAAATACCCATTTACAACCAATGGCCTTCAACCCATTAGGTAACTCTACAAGATCCCAAACATCGTTGTTCTTCATGGAATTCATCTCATCAATCATGGCATCGTACCACAAATTTGACTCTTTGCAACTCATGGCTTGTGCAAAGTTTTCTGGATCATTCTCAATTCCAATGTTATAGTCAGATTCTTGTAGATACACAATGTAATCACTAGGAATAGCTGGTTTTCTTGTCCTAGTAGACCTTCTTAATGTTGAATCAACATTTTCTTGTGGATCATGTTGTTCAACTAATTGTTCATCATTTTCAGGTATTTGATGATCAATTTGATCTACTGGAATATCAGCATTTTGTGGTATCTCAATGATTGGTGGTTGATCAACATCCATTTGAACTTGAGGGATATTGTGAACAGCAACCAATCTATCACCTGAAACCGAAGGTTGGGACTCAATGTGATCATGCACAGAAACTATGTTCCTAATTTGATCACTCCCACTAATCAAGTGATCTTCAAGAAACTTTGCATTTCTTGACTCCACAATCCTAGTTGTGTGAGATGGACAATAAAATCTATAACCTTTAGACCGTTCGGCATATCCAATGAAATACCCACTAATGGTCCTCGGGTCTAGTTTCTTCTCTTGTGGGTTATAAATCCTCACCTCAGACGGACATCCCCAAACGCGCATATGTCTTAAACTCGGTTTCCAACCTTTAAATAATTCAAAAGGTGTCTTTGGGACAGCCTTAAATGGAACCCGGTTGAGAATATACACAGCCGTCTTTAGTGCTTCATTCCACAAGGATTTAGGAAGATTAGAGTTGCTTAGCATACTCCGCACCATGTCCAATAAAGTTCGGTTTCTTCTTTCTGCAACACCATTTTGGCTCGGAGAACCAGGCATGGTATATTGGGCAACAATCCCATGTTCTTGAAGAAACTTAGCAAATGGACCAGGTGCTTGTCCATTTTTAGTGTATCTACCATAGTATTCACCACCCCGATCAGATCTCACAATTTTTATTTGCTTTCCACATTGGTTCTCAACTTCAGCCTTAAAGGCTTTGAATGCATCCAATGATTCATTCTTATTATGAAGCAAATAAATATTCATATATCGTGAGTAATCATCTATGAAGGTGATAAAATATTTCTGACCATGTGCATCCATATCTGGACAACATATATCTGTATGAATTATTTCTAATATGCTTGAACTTCTATTGGCACCCTTCTTAGAAATGTTGGTCTGCTTTCCCTTAATGCAGTCAACACAAGTTTCAAAGTCAGCAAAATCTAGAGTATTAAGTACCCCATCTTTTACTAACCTTTGAATTCTCTCAATGGAGATATGTCCTAATCTCCGATGCCATAACATAGAAGAATTCTCGTTAATATTACACCGCTTAATGCCAGTTTGAACATACATTGAACTATAAATGGATTCGTTTTGTAAATTAATACGATAAAGACCATCAGACAAAATACCATTCCCAACACATTCTGAATTATAAAATAATTCAAATGACGTGTCTTTAAAATGAAAGGAATATCCAAATGGCACAAGTCTAGAAACTGAAATCAAGTTTCGTGAGAAACTTGGTACATAAAAGGTCCTTTCTAATTTCAAAACAAAACAATTGTTCAAAGTTAAAATGCAAGTTCCAATAGCCTCCACATGTGAGCCCATCCTGCTTCCTGATAGGACAGTACACTCACTTTCTACTGGCTTTCTTAAGTCTTGCATACCATGCAAGGAGTTTGCTATATGGATTGTTGATCTAGAATCAATCCACCAGGTGTTTATATTAACATCAGCCATATTAGATTCATAACTAACAAAGGAGAATGAATTACCTTCGAGCTTAGGAACATCATGTTTGATATCAGAATAAATAACAAATTGAGAAGCTGAAAAATTCCAAAGGCTCATGTCAAAATCTTGAGGCATATATATTGTCTATAATGTATGTATTACCAATGTAAACATACCCCAAAATAAATCTTATAACATAAAATTACCTGCGGGCTAAATTTTAATGTAATAAGACTTATTTCAATTTTACAAAAATCAAATTATACACAAATTTCACTTTATATGTGTAAAATAATTTGATTTTCCATCCAAAATTTATACTTTATGATAAAACTATCAAGTTATATACCAATTCATAATTCCTATGGGCAAATTATGAAATAATTTGACATTTTATCCTAATTAACCATACAAATATAATGAAAATTCCTACGGGATAAAATCCACTATACCACATATGATTAATCACAATATTATGTCTAATTCCTTATGTGACCTTAAAACTTTAGAAATAATTTTAATTAATTAAGGGTGCTGCGGCTAATCCAAAACTAATTAAAATTATAAAGGTCACTAGACATAACAACTCAATTATATGAGAGAATAAGTTACACAAATCAAAATGAGATAGAATGATAAAATTCTCATATATAATGTAATAAAATTCTCATATACAATTGCATGACTAAAATATAAAAATTTTCATATGCAATTGTATAACCAAAACATAATATTATGTATCTGATTTAATTTATGCATAAACTTATTCCAAATAGTAAAGCATAATTACTCAATTAATTAGAAAACATAATATTCAAAATATAAATCTTCAATAAGACAAAATTATAACAGCATTGTTACCTGTCTCAGTGGTCAAGAAGTTGACCCTTTTACAGAAAAGACATGGGTTCGAATCCCTGAATCTAATTTTTTTGTATATTTTTCTTCAAAATTGTAATGCAATATATATATATATATATATATATTATTAAAGCGCAGTAATATACAGAAAACAACACATAGCCAAACGGTAACAACATTGAAAGCAAACGTAGGGAACGCCGGTTTGAGTCCCCACTACAACTGTTCTATATTTTTGTAAACAGGAATCGAACCGACAATCTCGCAGTGATTGGCAATTGCATAAACCGTTGCGCCGCTTAACTTATTAAGGTATTACTTGCATTACTTAATATTTAGAACAACAGTAATGATTAAAATAAACTTCATCATCTTCAACCTCCAGATGGGTCAAAACGACCCAGTTGAAAACCCACGCGAATCCGAATTGAAACCCGACGGTTTCAGCTCAATTAAAACATGAAAATTGTCAATTATAAACCCAGAATAACCATACAAAATATTTCCAATACAATTCAGATTTTAATCTTGATGAAAAGGGTCTAAAACAAATTACCCAAACTAAAAATTTCAAAACTTGAAAACGGTTCTTGACATTCCGGGCACTATTTTGATTGACAAAAATAACTGAAAGCTTAGAAACTCAATAAAATGAAGATTTCTTATACTATTTTGCAATAATAATGCTTTAAACTGAATCAAAATGAAATCTTCAAAATTACCAAAATGGAAAAACGAAGAACAAACAAGGCAGAGGCAGCAAGGCTCTGATACCAAATGTAAGACCAAATTGAATTTGATCATGTGTTCCTGCTAATAAATAGAACAACAAGATCAATAAACCAAATGCGGAAAATAGAAGTCAATAATTTACCTCCAGCAATTGTTACAATGTTATGAATCACCACTCTTTGAGTCTTCTAAGCTTTTACTCTCAACAATATAGATGGTGTATATCTTTTCTAAGAGCAAGCTTAGGGACCAAAGGTTACTTATAGGCTTAATTCTACCATCAAGAATTCATAAGCCATTACCACCCAATATAATTATCATTAATCTTGTGACTCTTGACAACCAAAACCTCCATAACCTATGAACCATTAAAATTGAGATTTTATTAACAATAATTTACAATATAAAACCATCGAATTATTACATATAAGGTTTGAGGTTACGAGGTAGAATTTTCCACATGAACGTTTTGGTATGATCAAACTCTACAACTATCTCACTATTGTGAGTCTCAGGAGCATTAGTCAAAAGGGAGAATTCAATTCGAAATAGTATCAGTTATGATACATGGGTACTCCATTTGAGGGAGAGTACCAGGTATGTATCCGTATCAATATCGGGTACATATCCGTAACTTAATTTATAATCATACATATTTATTAGTTTTTTTAAAAATGTCGTACCCCATACCAGTACCCGTATCGGATACTAGTACCGTACCCGCACCTATGTAACATAATTTCTTATATATTTAATGATATAAACAAATTAAAATGAGGAAATAATACTTTTTATTCTAATTCTAATAATTTCACCAGAGTTTCAAACCAGGATTTGCCCAAGCATAATAAAGAAAACTAAAATCCTTTCTTTAGATTCTTAAATTTTGGTTCAAATAACACGCCTTTAAAATATTGGCTATATCTATCTATTTATATTTTATTGATAGCAGTTGAATGTAAGAAGTACAAATGATTTTGGGATATATACACACATATACACAGATGTGTACACCATTAAGATATATAATGAATGTATCTTTTAACTCAATTGGTAAGTTTTCGTGATTTTTTGATCATATATATTTTGTGTTCGAAATACACTTTCATCATTTTCTAAGATAAAATTTAGATGCATTTTTTTTAGATTCTTTTTCTATGACTTTTAACATAAAATTTACTTTGTGTGGTTATAATAAACTTTGAAACATTATAAATTTAAAACAATCATAATTGATTATGTTAAGAACAATAAAACAAGGAAAATACTATTTGTTACAAAATATAAGTTAACGAAATGCAAGAATATCAAATACACCACCTCCATGTTTCTTGTTAACTGCCAATTTTATATTCATTTAAATGGTAACTTAGTCTATCGTGTGTTTCTTTTCCGTGCAAAATAGTATTACTCATAAAACAAACACTTAAAAAAATCACATAAATTTTGTTATATTTTCTATTGGAAAATAGTTCTAGTTTTTAATTTTTTTTTTATTTTGACTTTGTTATTCTGATTCGGGGTCAGTTCTGGAATCAAGTGGTTTCAGCCTCCTTCCAACGGAAATTTAGCGCCGATCACCACCGAACCAACTAACAATTGGTAGTTCTAAGATTAGTTTTGAATGCACACAAATATGGTCACCAAATAAATGAGTTTTTAATGAATATAAATTTAATTATTTTCTCTTTCTTCGAAAGTGTCTATGATTGCAGTTGAATATGTAAAATATGAGCAACACTGAATCCCTCGAGGGCCCAAACCTCCATGTCCTCCTTGTTTGGCCCTTCCTTTAAGATGTTGTTGTGTAACGAGTGCAAAATATCTACCAAAATGTCCATGTATTTTATCATCAATGTGATGAATTAACTTCAAGATATAAGACTTTTCTATTATAATAGGTTGTTCAAAAGGATTTCCTGTTCTTCCGTCCAATAGTCTGCTCTTTCCCGGATACTCGGGATCAAATATCCATGAATTTGATGTTTGTTCATGGACTCATCAAAAGGTGCTATTCGATAATGTCTATTTTCCTCTTGTTACCAAAAAAATATATATAAGCAGTCAAACTTTCTTTATTTTCCTATTATTACCGAAAAAAGTTAGTGTTTAATTTGCTGATAATAGTTTTACTTAAATTAGAGAAGGATTGTATGTATCAATAGGAGTATTGTTTTTTTACTGTTCTGGAGTCAATCTCAATTTTTTCTAATTCTTTATAAAGGACTGGAAATGTCTTGCTTAGGTATCATTGAAAAGTGCATTAACATGAATACGACCGTAAAAAGGGTAATACAAAAGTATGTAAACTATAAAAATGATTCAGGGTAGATTGTCGCACACTAGCACTTCCGCGCAATAAGTCATTATCTATGAAGCCCGGATACGTGACACGATACCGATACGACACGATACCGATACGATACGGTCGCGATACGTTGTTTAAAAATAAACTTAAAATTAAATATACAAATACACAATATATAAACATAACTAAAACCGAGAAAGATAATAAATTAACATTCAAATTATTCAAACTGAGCAGACAAGTGACAATTACATATCTCAAGTTAATTAAGTACTATCCAAAAAGGATAATTATTACTATCCAAAAAACAAAACATTATCGGTACCATCCAAAAAACACATGATTGTCAATCCATAAAGGACATCATACTCTAACATTCACTACTTAAGAGGAAATACAAATTGTATCAGTCTCATATCCTCCATTTCTATCATAAAAAAAAAATTATTTTCCCGATACTTCTCTGATACGTGTATCGGAGAAGTATCCGACACGTATCGGTAATTATTTTTTTAAAAAAATAATTTTAATTGTCTGATACTCTATACTCTCCGATACGAGTATCGGAGAGTATCGGATGAGTATCGGTATCGGACACGTATCGGATACGATACTTTACCATTTTTGAAGTATCGGGGCTTCATAGGTCATTATTCTAATAGTACAACTCTAAAAAACGATAAGGATCTTTTGGAGTGAAATTTTCATTGCATGTTGTGTACTTTAGATCTCCACTATCCAACTTTTTTTTTTTTTTTTTCAAAAGTAGACTGCAAAAATAAAATGAATAGTTAAAATACCACTGGAGAAAATGTACACCATAGAAGATCTCTTCTTCGAAAAAACACAAATTAGGTCTCACAATTTTACCTTACATATTAATATTTTATTCATATTTAATTTTATTGCGACTTAAATATTAATATAAATATGAGAGCAAAGAGATAAAATTGTATGTAATATTTTTAAATGATCACATCATAGGTTGATAATTTTTTATTTTTTTTGACTTGGGTAGAAAAGTTTTTTAAGTTATAAAAAAGAAATGATGAAAAGTTTAATATATGTTGCTACCACTTTTAATATTGAACCTAATAATATTAGTAGTTCAAAAGAACAAAGGTCACACAAAATAATGTTTTAGTCTTTTAGAGTCCAAAATAAATAGCATTGCTTCCTGAAGTTACGGTATCACCAACATAATGCATATTTTGATAGTTTTCTGCGGTAAGCTTAAAACCATGTCAAAATTTTCACGTTTATGTAGAAGTTCCACTTTATAGCTTCCAAAAATCACAAGAATTTTCTTTTGGTATTACTGCATACGCACGTTTCGGTTCTCAAACTCAAAACCAAACAAGTGCCGGTAAAAGAATATCTTGACTTATTATAAGTCTCTAATTTTATGAGACTCTCCGGAATGAAATTCTTCTAACAATGCATCGCCATTTGAATGCAAATATCCTCAACTAGTTTCACTCCACGAAATTTCACTCACTGACACTTCACCTAGGTTTCTGGTGAAAACCCTCCACCACTCAGAACCCTTCATAGGTAGCTCTTTTCAAGGAGTCAACTTTCTTAATGAAAGCACTAATATTAGTATTGTGATCTCTTTCGAGCCGGAAACAAACTCCAGAAAAAAGGGACAAAAGATAAATAAAATTTCTGAATTCTTCTCTACAATTTATTTCCATATCTTTGCATATACATCATGAAATTCACTTTACACAATTCCTAAAAGAAAAAAGAAGCTAAAATAAAAACAAACACAATTGAAATGAAAATAATGAAAAGCCTTATTCTGATATCTTTGTTTGCCAAATATAAGCTGCTTCTTTCCATATCTTTAGCCAAAAAATCATAAACCACTCTAGCATCAAAGTTGCAAAGGAGAAGATGAGTACAAAAAAAATGAATGAAAATTACAATTTAAATATACAATATTACTACTTTTTCATTTCTCAACTATAAATTCTTGAATCTCTATTCCGGTATGCCGAGCCCCTCCTTGTACACGCAATAGAACTTCGTCTCCAACTTTTAGCGATGTCACAGGAAAAGCTGTTTTTAACAGATTATATCCTATATATGGAAACATACAACACTTGGTCAAACTGAAGAAATTAACAGAAAATAGAGAGAAACAATTTGAATTACCTTGTATGGGACAAACTAGAGCAACTGTTTCTGCATTCTGCAAAAGTATGCTGATTGTTTGATTGTCTGAGTCTATCTGAAACGACACAATTAATATGACTAAATAAGAGTTTAGCATCGGTATCAAGGCCGAAAAATAATTGAAAATATTGGTAATGACAGATGAGTTGGAGAGTGCCACTTCTCTATGCTTTTCAATGTCTCTCGCATATATAGAGAAAGAAACCATTGTGCTGATATAGTTATTTTTTTCTCTTTTGATCATTATATTTTTGAGTTGTCGTACGTAGATGGCTGTTAGAGCCTAAGGTATCGACATAATTGCAATGTCTTACTATATTGTGATGCTTGTTCAACCTAATTCTTTGCCTAAACAAAATAAGCATACAAAACTACGTATTCTATTCAAACAATTATGCTATGTGAATCACTATTAACGTGTGCTATAACTTCTATGTGAATCACTTATATGGCATGAAAATGAGTTTATAAGTGGGAGACGTTTCTTAACTTACAAGCCGATTTGTAAGGGTTGGGTTAGCCCAACCCAAATTCTAAGATGATATCAGAGCCTATCAAGATTTATGGCACTATCTATTATTAGGCCACTCAGGTCATTGTCTCAGGCGTTGGGAGGCATCGCACAACTTACAAACCGATTGGTAAGGGTTGAATTACGTCCAACCCAAATCCTATTATGAACTTTAACCATGAAGACAAATGTTATGGAGAAAACTTGAATTATGGTTTCAAATCCACTCACAATGGTTGTTGTATCTTCAACTTCTAAATTTAGGGTAGATCTATAAGATATTAATGATTATGGCTGTATAATTAAACATTTCTCGAAATAAAGACTACATTAAATGCAACATTTACTTCGAAAATTTAATCTCAATACTTTTTCATAATTTTTATTGATGACGGGACTGAGCAACTCATGGTACGTAAGGAAAGAGAGGATCCAAATCCTGGTACGTATATATGATACATTTATTTGGGAATGCTAGATATAGATAATCTAAAAAAATTCCACTCAGCTATTGTTGATTTCACTATGCAAGTGTTAAATAAGGGACAGTTTGGCAATGGTAAATCTCATACTATTTTAGAACTGTTCAAGAAAACTAGTGGTACAGATTCTAACATTTCTATCAATTAATTACTACTTCGTCCCTCTCATATTAAGTGTCTTTAAGTTTATACACACTTCTTAAGAAAACGTTTTATCGTATGTTTGTTTCCGCGGTGGAATACTTTGTTTGACCAAAGGCTACTATTTGGAGCATCTTAAAATCACGGAAAGTTAGCATTGGAATGCGATGATCCTTCTCTCATCGCCAAACCAAACGGTCACTAAGTGCATTGATTTCTATGATAAAGTCATGATTAACAGATTAAAAAGTATCCTTATTCATAAAGTAGTTAGTGGCAGTGTTGTCAATCGTGAATCGCAAAAGATAACAGTTATGTTCAAACTCTACTATGCTACAGTGTTAATGCTATAGCTCTACTATTTCCGCTGTTTAACAACACTTTGTACTAAATAGCCAGAAATGGTCCAACATACTTGTAAGTCTAAAGTCACTGTTAATATGTGGTCTTAAGCATAACTCGTTACAGTTTAACCTTACAATGTAAAATACGAAGAAAAAAGAAAATTTAAAATTGAAACCTATAGGGTTCTAACCACAACCTTTAAACAAAATTAGGGAACTTAACCTTTAGACCAGAGACCCCTTTTCAACCTAAGCTACCCAATACTGCACGTGTATTTTAAGCTAAAATATTGGTGAGCCAAAAGCCCTTGCTTTACTTGCCTAAAGGTTGGGCCGGCCCTATAAATAGTGTATCGCAGAACAATAGGGATTTGTTCAAATTCCACTCTGCTATAGTGTAGCTATTTGAAAACAATGGTTAGTTAGTGGACTCAGGACTGAGATACAATAAGGGTGTTGGTGAAAAAAAGATAATCAATGTTTCATTTGTATTCTAAAAGGAAAATAATATGAGACAAACAAATATTCTAAATCAGACACTTAATATGAGACGGAGTAACATTTGACATTTCAAATTTTTTTCAATAATTTATGCATACACAAACCTTTGCCTCCACAAGGATTAGTGGTCTGCTTTCAATCTTTACACGTCCAACAATCGCAATTCTTTGCCGACCCTGTTGATCGACCACAATCACTTCTTTTCCTGATTTTAATTCTGACAGGTAGCATGTTCTGCCTCCTGGAACAGCAATGTAGGCATGAACTGGTCCCTGTTATGACAAGTAACCGGTGAAAAATATTCATTATACTGTTTTTCTTGGCAGAAATTCCATAACATCAAACATTCATCTTCCAAGGAAGTAGATAGAATGAAGTAAACTAACAATATGAGCCATGAAAGTGCTTATAGCATAACCACTATCATATAAGTGCTTATATATAAACTATTTCTATAACAAAAGATAAAATAAAGATAAACTGCTTTAATGTATGTTATAACCTATTTTCATAAGCTATACTGGAGAGTTTATGCAAATAAGCTGAAAACAACTTATGAACACGTCATAAGTTGTTATCATAAACTCTCCCAAACAGTCTCACAAGTCCCAAGTGCTATGCAAGTAGATAAGCTCAAATAAGTCATATTGAGATGAGAATTACAGACATCAACACAAACACTTTTTCTTGAATAGGTTTTGTTAAATTTGAGCCCGAGACTTGAAGGTGCAACTTACCGCATTCACCCGAAAAGGTCTGCTTGCAATGTAATTTGACTCCAAGCATTCCGAATGAACGAGAAATAATCCTCTAGCAAATGATCCAATCTAACAAAAAATTTCGAGGAATAAGAATCCGGCTTCACAATATAACCTAAGATCCTTCATAGAGGAAATGGAAACATACAAGAAGTCCTTCACCAGGTCTCATGAGACTGCAAAGATCAACACAAACGCGATCTCCCATTCCAGCCACTTGAATATTTGTCACGGTGGCTTTAGTCAAGTTCAATACATTGCTTTCTTCTGTTCTTCGGTCGAAATATTCCTGAAAGTTTCAAAACTGAAAATAAGAGGTCAAGCCTCGTTACTCAAGACTCTTTAAATAGGCGATGAATTACCTTTAGCTCAAGAATCGGCTCAACATCTTCTACTTTCAAAACTATGCCATCTAAACCGTGTTCAAGTGCCTATAAAATTCAAAGGGTGCAACTGTAAGGAGAGTTAAAGCCGAGACAATATCTAACCAAACTGACCCGTTACACCCCTACTCTTATTATATACCTCAAGAAATATCTGAGCTTCGGATGTATTATCGGAGATGGCAAGCACAGTCTTTTGGCTGTTTTGAAATGCAGCAATTATATTTTCTGCAGATATTACCTACGTGAGAAATTGTATACAAAGAAAGTTACCATTTCGTACATTATTAAAATTGAAAATGATATATACGAGTAATTGAAAATAAACCTGCATTACATTTGTAAGAGACAACACAAGTATTGTGCAGCCAAATAAAGGACGAATCGTTCAGGAAAACTGAGTTCAACAATCCTTTGACTAGGTTTTACCTAACTCTTGGCTGAACTCTGGATTACTAGGACCCCTTTCTCTTAGGAACCGGATTAAGCCAAATAAAACATTCAGAGGTTTTATCCAATTACGCCAATTTCAGACAAACTAAACTAGCTGAAGTTATACAGCATATTTTCAACAAGTTATTGATTTTCTTAACTTTTACACAACAATCTAACTGTAGCATAATTTATCACTTTTCTATCTAAAAAGTTTACGTTTTTATCTCTATTCTCACGCGTTAGTGCAATTTATCTCATCAAACAGCACAATAAATAAACTACAGATAAAATAACCAATGGATCACAGGCATGCTATATACTCCATCAAAACTCTCATAATAGTTTGAAGCATACCTGCCAATCCAGTAAATTAACTACAATGTTCGGTGCCTGCTCATCCTCAGGTCTGATTCTCTCTAGTTCCTCTGGCGTCGACACGTCAAAAATTGTGGCCACCCTTTTATTCTGTGCATCCAAAATCTCTTTCTCAGTAGCAAAAAGAGGAGAGATTACTGCAATGGCTGTACACCATCATGCCCAAAATTCCAAATTTCATTAAATTAATATGTTCAAATCACCCACATTACTGTCAATTAAGAAAAAACAACTTACTATCAATTAAGTCCCTATATTTTACTACTTACTAAAAAATTTGGTACTTAAATTTATTCACATATTCTCAATTTAGTCCCTGAAATATTCTTAGAAGAACTAATATGAAAGAAAAAAAAAATGAAACCTTTTGAAGGTTTTGCAAACACAATGGATCAAATGTAAACACAAAAAGGGAAAAACAACAAAAGGGTAACACCAAAACAATTTCATTTGAAATATAATGAAAAGATTAGAGATAAGAAGTAAAAATACATACATGACCAATCATTGGCAAGTTGAGGAAAGTTTGATGAAAAAATGAAAGTATTCCACCCTCTTTCAACAGCTGCAGTCATAACCTGCTTATTCTTTGTCCATATCCACACTTTCTTGGATTTTTTGCCATCTGTAGTATCATCAAATGGTGTCCAAGAAGAAGAAGACATTGAAGAACAAGGGTTGTTGCGCAAATGGGTGTTTGAAGTAGAAGATGGAATGAAGTGTGCGAATCCAATTTGCGACAGTAAAGCCATCCTATGTTGTTAGTCAGACTCGGTTGTATCTATCTCGTCTGTCAGCACCAAACCAAACCAATGTTTGTTTTTTGTTCATTCAAAATTCCAATTTATTTTACTTATTTTAATATCTTTTTCTTTTTTATACTTCTTCCTCCTACAAAAGTTATGATAGTTGATCATATTTCACGCACGTAGAGAAGAAATTATCAAATTAATCTTATTAATTATTGGTTTATAAGTAATTTATAAGTAAAAATTTGATTGGGTGTAATAAGGAGGTGTCCACAGTACTTAAGTAACAAATATGATATTTTGATAAATTTGTAGGACGCGTATAAAAAATGGTAAAACACCAAAAGTAAATACATTCCATTAATATCACGATTCAATAATTTTTTAAAGGCATTACGAGTAGGAAAAATATTACAATTCAAAAGAGAATTTGAGCTTTGGTGAAATGGGTCTTGAGGTGAAGTAGAACTAGGCCAGGTTAGGCTAAACTCAAAAACAAACAACGGCCTTTAAACTTTGAAAATTACTTTTGTTACTCTATAATTTTTGGAGCGCGCCCCACAAAATGAACAAAATATCTTTTGTTCATGATTTGTGTTACAGACACCTCCTAAAACACCTTACAATTATAATATCCATGGCAAAAGTAATTTTCTTAAACTTTTCTATCTCATCATATGTTGAAATAGGCCATTTCTTTTTTTTGCCCCCGTCCCAAATTAAACTTTTCTAAAAAAAAGCAACATTCGTATTCTAAGAATTCAAACCTGCTGCAAGTAGAGCTGTAAAAACGGGTCCGGCTATCGGACCGGCCCATTATCTCTATAGTTTTATATGGGTCGGGCTTTCAAAAAAATTGATCGGGTCTTATTGGGCCGGCTCCTCGGTCCTATATTTTTAATGGGCTGGCCCCACGGGCTTTTGGGCCGGCCCCATAAAGAGTTAAAAAAATATTTTTTTAAAAATTCTAAAAATAGTTTTAGCTAAAAATAAGGAGTTTTAGTTACCATTAAATCTTTAGATAATTAAGTAACAAAAGATAAAATTTGTTAGTTAGGAGATAATTATTAAACCAAATTATTTTTTTTTAAAGATTAAATCAAATTTGTTATGATTATCTTTATTTGAAAAAAACTAATAACAACTTAATCAATCATTATAAATAAAAAAGTATAAAAAAACAAAATTAATCAAATTATAATTGTTACCATTGAGTTTATTTTGTAAAAAAAAAGAAAAGAAAATTTATCGGGCCGGCCCATCGGGCCATATAGGCCTTTGCTTATCGGATCGGGCCACAAAACTTAATGGGCCGGTCCACTAAAACCTCTTTATATGTCATGACCCCCGGACCAAGGCGGGCCGGGCTGACCCCTTTTGACAGCTATAGCTGCAAGGGGGTATGTTTTGAATTTTATAGTTCAAACTTCAAATGTTTGTTACATGATTATATCCATAATCTTGACAAAAAAAGACCCCTAAAATGTCTACTGTAGATTTACCCCAGCATTGCCACGTCGGATTCACGGTATATTCCTTAGCTTTTTGTTGGTAAATATTTGGAGAGATACGTTTTTTTTTAAACAACACATATTATTAGACAAACATAGAAAAACTCAACCAGGGAAAAATCAACCCAATCTTTTTGGATATGATGACAAGCAATCTACAGTAACTCTATTAGCTAATTGGTGTGCAACCCTATTTCTAGATCGACGAACCCAGGTAAGAGAAAAAGTTTGTCAAAAGAAATAGAAATATGCGTTGTTGCGTAAATATTGGTTCTTGGGGCGGTGTGGTTCTTCTTGGTGGAGTACGTATGTGGTGAAGGTTATATCTGAATGCGTGTTTTCCCTCTCAAATTTAGTCGGTTCAGTGATTTGAATTTTGGGAATTTAGTGATCTGGTGTAGGCTTTATCTGGGTATTTAGTTCTGTATAAATTGGGGTTGTTGTTGTTGTTCTATCGTATGCGATCTGAATGCTTCTTGAGAACAAAGTTGTTTAGTTCTGTATAAATTGGGGTTGTTGTTCTATTGTTTACGATCTGATTGCTTCTTGAAAATAATATGGTGTTTAATGAAAAGGCGATTGTTGATTCCAAGTTTGATTTCGTTGCTGATATAGCTCCTGGGAATGAGAATGTTCGTATCAGAGTTAGGGTTATTCGATTGTGGAAGGTTCCTGCGTTTCTTAATCCTTCGGAATCAAGTTCGCTGGAGATGGTGCACATTGATGAGAAGGTATGATTGAGTTTATATATTTTGTTATTTATGTTGATTGTATGCAAATAAATTTATGGGTCATGTTTGGAGATTAAATATGTAGATTGTTATGGTGACTATTATCATTGTGATGGGTTGTTTCATGTGTGAAATTGAATTTGTTGTGATGGTTTGTTTTTATATGTTAAGTTGTTAGTCGTGTTGAAGATTTTCTGTATGGTGTGTATGTTTGTAAAACTTTAAAAAAAAAAAACGAAATAAAAATATATGTTGTTGTGTGGGCATTGGTTGTTGTGTCGGTGAGCTTCGTCCTGGTGGAGTGCATATATTGTGCAGGCTCTACCTGATTAGGAATTTTCCCTCTCAATTTGGGATATTGGGTTATTTGAATCATGGATTGTGAGGCACCTGGTGTAGGCTTTATCTGTTCCCTTCGTCTTCTATAAATTGTAGTAGTTGTTGTTGTTTTATTGCGATCGAATTTCAATATTCCAAACACCAAGCTAAAGTTGATCATCTGCCTCCACAAAATTAGGCTTTATCTGTACACTTTTATCATGGATTAAATCGTTTGATTTGGCTGGTTGTGGTATTATTATTAGCTCTTACTAATAATGTATTGTCTTATAGCTAGGTGATCTATGGTGACAGTGATTCAATAATGGTTTACGGTGACTAGGCTGGATGATATTGTAAAAGCATCTTTAACGTGTAACAAAGTTATTCACAAGGTAAGATTCAACTATTATCTGTATATATGATATGAAGTTCATGAGAACCTATATGATGAACTTGTGGTAATTAGGTTGATGTTTACCTCACCTTTTTGTTTATTTTTAAGGTATGTTAGAGACAAAATCTTCCAAGCATGTTATCCCCAATTCTCCATATTTAGTGATTTTTAATATAGACTTCAAATTTTAACATGCATTTGAAGTTTAAATTTAAAATATTTGTATTTCGTGTTTCTTGCCATCAGCGAGCTTGCTTATGTAAATTTGAACCTTCTGCAATGATGTCTTACAATAGTTGTGATGGCAGGACATGTATGGTGTTTATGCAGAACCAGTCGATCTGGAAGAGGTGTGTGGATTTTTCTATCATTCATTCACTTGGTGTTTTTTGCATTATACTTTTGTTGAAATATTTTCATTGAATCCAATTGCAGCTTTGATTTGATGAACTCAACTCAACTAGAAGTGTGTTTTTATTTTTATAAATGTTTCTGGATATCAGATATGACAAATAAGCATACCTTAAATTATGGTAATATTTGGTGCTTCTATTTCTCTACAGCTATGTTGGTCCCCCCCCTAGGCTGGTTCGTTTGGTGTGAGTTTTGTCCTACTAACGAGATGGCGGGGGTGGATGTCAAATTCGACGACATTGCAGATATATTGCCTGGCAAAGAAAATGTTTTGATAAGGTGAGATGTCATTATTCTCTCTTTCAACCCAAATTGGATACGTATCTCAGAGCTTTTTCAAAGTCAAAAAATTAGACTTTTTTTATTAGTTTTATCTTCTGCTATAAATTGAGAGGTTTGGACAAACATGGTTGCTCACACAAATTTGTTTGCATCTTTTTTAATCATGGAAAAGCTCTGAGCGATATTTTACCCGAGAAAGAGGGGATTCGTATTAAGGTTGTGTTTTGCACTTGTGGAAAGTCCCAACTTTCCCCAATCCTTCCTAGATGAGTTCAATTGAAATGGTGCTCGTGGATGACAAGGTTCGATATAATTTTTTTCGTCGATAATCATGTTATGTCTTAAATAAATGTTCTATCATGCTGGATGATTTATTATGTTCTGTTATTCATAATTTATATGGTGTGTATCATTTGTTAGGGAGGTAAAATCCATGCTTCCAAAGTTGGAATCACGCGGTCTGGATAGCCACCGTCTAAATAGACCAGATAGAATGCAGAACAACTTAACACATGATAAAGTCAATTCTGTCAAGGGTATAGATATAGCAGTCTTTAACCATTGAATTTCATTATATGCACCACTTAGTTTCTAATGTTAGAAATAATTAAGTTATGTTTGTTTTAGTTTGACATAATTCTCCTTTATTATTTAATAGATCTAATTGATATGATGTTTATGTGTTCATAGGCTTATTTGTGTGTTTAATTTGTTTGAATCGTGGGAAATGCGAGTGTTCTCTATTTTGTGAATATGTTGATGATTTGAATAAGAAGATGGGGAAATCTTCTAAAGGCCTTCCTGCATAAGTTTTAAGAATGGGTTAGCTATTGACCGGAAAAATTTGTGTTTTCCTGCAACTTTGTAAGTTAGTAGTAAAATTCTAATGTTCACATCTTATTTTGGTAGGATTGCTCTTCATGGCATTGATGTTGATTCCAATGTGAAAGTTTTATTAATTTTGGAAATATATTTGTTGAATCATAGGTTCAAGGTCAAGATTGAAGTGAGCGATGGTGATTTTACTACTGGATTCATTCTCTTTGATTCTGACATGAGTTATTTGATGGAGAAGTCATGTGCTTACTTTGTTGCCCAAACAAAGGTATATAAATTTTTTTTGTTAAAAGTTTTCTGCAATATTTTTAGTTTATTCTCTTCACGGAATCCAAGTTGAGAGAGATAAATTGAACAAGTGTTTGCTTAGATGAAAAAATTATTGAAATCTTTGTTGCCCAGGGGCCATATGTTACTCCTGTCAAGGTTTTTACAAAACACTCTTTGTTTTTGTTACCTATATGCTTTGTCACTATACTTCATTTTGTTGTTCTTCACAAATCCATGATTTTTTCTATCTTAATTTGCAGGCTATGTCTCAAATTATTGATGTTATTGTTGATTCAAATGAAATAGCAGATGATGTTGATTTTGTGACCCCTCCTGCTGAACTCAAAAACCAGTGACCTTGAAGAGGAACCTCAATGAATCTTTTCAATGTTGTAGCTCAAGTTGAAGGGAATAAACGTTTGAGGAAAGTAAAGCTAGAGAAGGAATGAATTCTATGGATTTCATGAATCCTTGATTATCATAAATAATTGGTTGTACCTCTTATTAAGTATTTTATGTGTATTATGTTGAGATCATTGATTGAGCCTTAAATAATAGTTGGTTGTTCCACTGCATTGCGTTTATGTATATGCAGTGATGTTTTGTCTCCTGATATGGAGTTGAGTGTTATGTGTTCTCCTGTATTGCTATGATGTGAATGCCACTATCTTCAATGTATTAGAAGTTATGGTAATGAAACTATTTAGTTCTAGGAGTATTTTATATTTGACTTCTTAATTAAACTTTGTTGTAGAGTCAATTTCTTACTCTTCATTGGTAGTTTTATATAGAAACAAAATGAAATTGATCTGCATGATTTGTAAAATCATTCTCTGAAAATGTGATTGTGTTTGCAACATTGATAGCTTCTTTAGCATGTATGCTTAGGCCATGATACAGGTTGGAAAATGATAGAAAAAGTTGTGGCTATAGAATCTAATGTTGTAACTTTGATTTAAAAGTTACAGCATGTATGCTTAAGTTGTATGCTTAGGCCATGATACAGGTTGGAAAATGATAGAAAAAGTTGTGGCTATAGAATCTAATGTTGTAACTTTGATTTATTGTTTTTTATCCTGATATGGAGATTGATGTTAATCACTTAATCATGTGTTTGTTAATGTTTTGAGTTTGCAGACTAATTTATATAAGTAATAGCTAAAATAGTGTTGATTCTTGATTGTATTTTGACAAACTCTTAAAGCTTTTGCTAATGACTTTTATTGTGGCTGGTTTCATTTATTAGCTTCTCAAACACAATCGTGTTCCTTATTTTAAAAATAGTGTTGATTCATGTCTATCCTGAGGTGTTCCAAAAAATTTAAAATTAAATGTGATTGGTCTTCGTTTGTGTTATTTTTAAATTAAATTTTATTATTGTTGTTAGTAATTTGACTTTTTATTGTGTTGGGTTTATTAATAGTGGATTTTATTTTGTTGTGTTTGATTACTTGATGGTGGATGTTATTTATGTTATGTTGGCCCATGTCAATGTAAATATTCAATTTGCTATTTGCACCGTCCTACATCAGGATCATGTTATTGATATATGATTGATATAATTTTTTTTCTCACCTCAAGTTTTTTAAAAAATATTTTTGTTGAAATAAAAATAGTCAACCGTGCGAGAGCACGGGTTAAAAAACTAGTTATTTAACATAAACCATGGAGCTTTTGTTCTATTAATGATGATATTCTCAAACTTGATGCCCTAAAAAGTTCCTTGTAGATTAACATAACGCTATCAAATCATCATCACTATCTTCAAAGAATAGTGATGAGAGCGTTCTGACTAATCGCAACGTACTATGTGGGTATTTACACACGAAGTATTCAAAATAACCAAAAGCAGAAGAAAATAATTAAGGGAAAAGAGGAAATGAGAGGAAGGATGAATGGATGATGGAAGATGGAAAAAGTTTACAATTAATAGAGAATAACCAAAATTTTAACCACCGACCACATTCTATTGGGCCAACCAATGATACATTTTATTAACAGAATTGGTTGAAACCTCTGCCATCGTTCGATGAACCTGAGAAAACACTTTTTCTAAGATCCGAGAGATTTTCAAGCCTGCACTTAGCTCCACAATGACTGAGGGTAAAATCGTCTCATGTATTAAATTCGAAGGCGATAACTCTCTAAAGGAGATAGCGTCGTTTTTATTGAATTCGATAAGGCTGATATGGATGTTGAAACTTTCTATGACGATATCCTCACCATACATGTTTGAAATTTGAAAATTGTTGTTGAAAATTACATGGCTGAAAATTGTGTCTAAAATTCAAAAATCTCTCCTCTACGGTTCATGGATTACTCACACAAATTGAAATGAAAATGTATGATTTATGTTTGAATGGAGATGTTCCTCTTTGGGTTTGATTTCTCACTACTAAATGGACTAATTCACATATTTAAAAGAAAATGCGACAAAAATCAATATGATATATAATAAAGGGCGGACAAAATTTAGGGTACGACACTTTTTTATCAATGTTGAATTGGATCATAAAAAAATGGTGAAAGATCAAAATAGATCTTCACTTTTTATATTTATCAATTTGAGTTTTAAACTTTGAATTTTCACCGAATAAATGTCCTAAACCGCAATTCAAAACTTTAAATTATTTGCATTTTTCCTAACTTAAAATAAATAAATAGATGCCGTTATAAAAGAAATAAAAAATATATTTTTACTAATTATTTTAATGAAAACCTTATATATTTTATGATATAAACAAATTAAAGTCTTAAATCAGGATTGGTCTTTTGTAAAAAATAAAATAAAAAAATCAGGATTGGCCCAAGCATAATAAAAACAACTAAAATCCTTTCTTTGGATTCTTAAATTTTGGCTCATATAACACGCCTTTAAAATATTGGCTCTCTCTATCTATTTATATATTCTATTGATGCGCAGTTGAATGCAAGAAGTACAAATAATTTTGGGATATATATACACATATACACAGATGTGTACACCATTAAGATATATAATGAATGTATCTTTTAACTCATTTGGTAAGTCTTCATGATTTTTTGGTCATATATATTTTGTGTTCAAATTACACTTTCATTATTTTCTAAGATAAAATTTAGATGTATTTTTTTAGATACTTTTTGTATGACTTTTAACATAAAATTTACTTTTTTGTGGTTATAATAAACTTTGAAACATTATGAATTTAAAACAATCATAATTGGTTATGTTAAAAACCATAAAACAAATACTTAATAAAATGCACATAAGTTTTGTTATATTTTCTATTGGAAAATAGTTCTAGTTAGTTTTGAATGCACACAAATTTGGTCACCGAATAAATAATGAATAGCAATTTGATTCTTTTCTCTTTTTCCGACAGTGTCTGTGAGTGCAGTTGAATATGCAAAATATGAGCAACACCGAATCTCTCGAGGGCCTAAACCTCCATTTCGCCTACTCGTTGTCCTCCTTGTTTGGCCCTTCCTTTTAAGAGGTTGTTGTGTAACGAGTGCATAATGTCTAGTGGAACATCCATGTATTTTATCATCAACTTGATGAATTAATTTCAAGATATAATAGGCTTTCCTATTATATATAACAGGCTGTTCAAAATGATTTCTTGTTCTTCCGTCAAATAGTCCGCTCTTTCTCGGATACTCGGGTTCGGCCTCATATAATTCAAAAAACAAAAGTTTTCTTGAAGCCTCTTGTTCATATCTCTCATCAAAAGGTGCCATTCGATAATGTCTATTTACTTGTTTAGCTTACTCCCAGCTAACCTGAGTGAGCATTCCAATAGTTGTCCTACATTCATTCGTGATGGTACCCCAAATGGATTGAAGACCATATCAACGGGTCTTCCATCTTGCAAATAAGGCATATCCTATATTTAGACAAAATCTTTGAAATGATACCTTTATTTTCATCTCTCCCGACACTTTATTACCTATTTAGTTTCACCTTTTTTGTGAAATATATTGAGTATTGTTTTTGTACTGTTGTGGGGTTGATCTCAATTTTTTAAATTACCTATAAAGGACCGGAAATGCATTGCTTATGTATCATTGAAAAGTGGGCATTAACATGAATACGACAATAAGAAGAGGTAATACAAAAGTATGAAAATTATAAAAACGAGTTAGGGTAGATTATCCCACAGTAGCGCTTCCGGGCAACAACTCATTTTTTATTCTAATAGTACAACTCTAAAAAATGACAAGGATCTTTTGCAGTGAAATTTTCATTGCAGGTTGTTTAGTTTAGATCTCAACTATCCAACTTTTATTGATGTTTTCAACAATAGACTGCGAAAATAAAATGAATAGTTAAAATACCACTGGAGACAATGCACACCATAGAAGATCTCCTCTTCCAAAAAACTAAAATCAAATTTCACAATTTTTTATATGGGAACTTGTGTACAAACTTAGATAAAAGCATGTTTTTTGGATCCGGATCCTCGGCAAAGATTTTTACTGCTGCAATGTCTGCTGCTTATATTTACACCGTTGGATAAATTCATTGGTTGGGATATATTAAATAAAAACCGAGATAAAATACTAATAACCACCCAATTTGTTTTTTTATCTCAGTTTTTATTTAATATATCCCAACCAATGAATTTATGCAATGGTGTAAATATATGCAGCAGGCATTGTAGTAGTAAAAAACGATGTCGAGGATCCGAATCCCAGTTTTTTAAATAAAGCACGGTATAATAGTGTAACTTTGTCTTATCATTATTATTAGAAAAATTTGAAATAGAAACAAATCCACAAGCTTTACAAGTCACTCCTAAAGTTAACACAACAAATAATTATTACAAACTCAAGAAACTTTATAAGTCTCTCCCGAATTGAACCAAACATACAAATAGTATTGTAGGTACTATAAGGTATTACAAAATAGATGAAACATACATTAGCAAATTAATCATAAGAGTATTTAATAACAACATTTATTTTACTAAACCATAGTTTGCATGAACACAAAACTCATGTTAAACACTAGAATTGTGAAAAAGCAGGAGGAACTTTGGTAGAAAACTTCCACAACATAACATGCTTATAAGGCTTCTCTTTTGTAACAATAGTAGAAGGAAAATTAGGATGATTAACAGAATCGGGAAAAGCTTGACTCTCCAAACAAAGCGCGCTACGTGGTTGATAAACAAATCCATCTTTTCCCTTATCATTCTTTACAAAATTAGCAGTATAAAATTGCAATCCAGGAGCATTTGTACTTAGCTTCATAACTCTCCCTGATTTCTTATCGAACACAATAGCCGCAATCTTTAATTCTTCTTTGTTACCTAATATTCGTTTATTAAGTACATAATTAATGTCATAACCATTAGTTTTTGGTAATTGATTAATTCTTGTACCAACAATTTGTGGTTTTAGGAAATCATATGGTGTTCCTTTGACCGGTGAAAATTTTCCGGTTGGAATGAGATTGTTGTCAATTGGTGTGAATTTTGATCCAAAAATTTGGACCACTTCATCTAAAATGTTGCCACTATTATGGTTTCCTAGGTTCCAATAAGCATGATTGACTAAATTAACCGGTGTAGGTTTGTTTAAAGTTTTTGCTTGCATAAGTATGGCTAGGGAGTTTTTTCCTAGAATGTAGCTCACTGTTACTTTTAGGTCACCAGGAAATCCTGCAACACAAATGAATATTGTATGTTATAATTCAAATCAAAAGCACATATATATATGCTAATTTTTGAAGTATCAAATGGGTAAAATTTATTTATAGTAAAAAAAAATGGTAAAACAAATTATATCCTTATGTGATGTCCAAACTATATCATCATAAAAACAAACAAATTTGAAATACAAAGTTACAATATATAGCTCTTTCTGAAAATTAAGGAATAATTTCATAATTTATTTCGAGTTGAAGTTGAAAGAATGAACATATATAATAAAATTAATTAGTGCCTACCTTCTTCACCATCTAAACTGTGGTAACTGAATTTGATTAAGGGTTTGTCACCTTCTTTTACATACTTTTCAACTTTCCAAAGAACATCACTGAATCCTCTTGTTCCACCTAAATAAAATAAAAGATATGAAGAGATAAAAAATTTATTGATTACAAGTCTAATTTTCGTTAGAGAGCACGTGACATATACAAAATGAATTTTCTTATATCAACAAAAAAAATTCTATAGGTGAAAATCAAATATCAAACTTCTTATAATCTATGTAAGAGGTATAAATATCTATTCACTTGAACAAATTCATTATTAGTGAAAGCTGTAATATTTATACGATGAGATTGTGTAAACAAAATTAATATATGAAACCAATATTTATTTTGTGTGGCTACATTGTAGTTTAATTATTGTAATTAATTAATAGTGTGGGTTAATGCAAAGTAATTGAAGTTGACAAAATTTCAATTATATTTTTATGTACCAGACATTATTGATATATAGTAGTAAAAATCTATCATATGCTTGACAACAAAAAAAATCTATCATATGTTTAATGATCTATGTATATATATGATAGTAATTAAAACATGTGTACCATGAAGAGTGTTGTTTCCTTCATTAGCAATTAATTTGTAATGGATTCCATTTAAAGTAAACTGAGCTCCTCCAATTCTATTAGCAACCCTGCCAACGGTAGCTCCAAAGTATGATGTATCGTTCTGCAAGTATTTAGCATTACAAATATAATTAATATTAATACTTTATTTAAAATGTATAATTATTACTTTTTTTTGACAAAATATATAGAAAACTATAATTATTAGGATTACTTTGTATGAACCGTTTATTAATAGTGTACGAATTTCAAAATAAATTTTTTAAGAAATACAGTACGATTGAAGATACTCTTGTATGATATGATATGATATGATATGATATTCAAGTACTCTTATTGAATATGAGTCTAAATTTAATACTTTCTTTAACACAAAAAATTTAGTAATTTAACAAAAGGACAAAAAGTAGAATATGTAGCCGAAACAAAAATAAAATACTCTAATTTATAAACTTTTACCAAAAATCACAAATATCACTTCTAATAAAAATAGTGCTCTTAAACCACTAAATGATTTAGTCTAATAGCGAGATGTTAAAGGTTTTAAATTTGAACTCCAACTTCATTATAAATAAAAAAAATACTTGTAATAAGTATCTAAACAAATGATAGTCATCATTTAATACCACTTCTTTTTCCATTTTTATAAATAAAATACATTATTTTACTAAAAAAATAATATACTGGTATTAAAAAGAATATACCTTTATATGTAAGAGTAAGACTATACAATACAAGCGGCAACCCTTGACTAGATGTTATCAAGGATCATTCCAAAGGAGAAGATAAGAAATATAGGCAAGAACACAATTTTTAAATTTTTCTTTTATACCCAAATAATAAAATACAAATCCAAGCTATAACATACCATATATGTCACAAAAAACACTTTGTTTTCATCGAAGAAAATACGTGTGGATATTATTAATCAAATAATTTAAGAAAACCTAGAAGTTTTATTTTTCCATGCTGAATTATCAATAATTTTTTTTTTAAAAAAAGTCATGTTAATTGGTGCCTCCAATGTACTAATTAAGGAAAACAAAATAAGTAAATTTTTGTGTTAAAAATAATATTTTTTATACTTTTAAAAATATATTACAGAAATTTTAATTTTTTTTTCACTTGATTTAGTTCCTTAACAATAATAATAAGTAATAACTAATGTCTCGGAACAACTAATAACATTTACCATAAAAAAATTCAAAATGTAATGGAGTACATATTCTAGGCAACAATTTAGAACAAGACTTACGGTATATGCCGTAGGAGTATCATATCCGAGAACAATATCACCTAACTTTCCTGAGACAAATTAAACCCATATGATTAATACAAAATATACTAAATAAAATACGACACATGTATATAATTAATCAAACATTGAATCAACAAGACGTTCGAGTTATGGTTCAACTGAACAATTTAAAACCGCTCGAACCAAGATGAATTTACAATCAAGTTGTTCAAATGACCAAAACAATAGATAGAGTTGGTTTACCGTTCAATGTCCGGTTTAATCATTTGGTTCGATATTTAAACCACTCACGCAAATGAAACAAAAATGAATGGAATTTAGTTTTAAATGCTAATATAAACTACAAGTATTACCATTCTTGTCAGGAAGGATTAGTGATACAAGTGTAGCACCCCAATTTGTGACCTTCAAAGTAAGATCACCTTTCTTGAGCTCAAAAAACTTAATATCACCATGATTCTTCTCCTTCTTAATTGAGCCATTAACAAATCCAGAAGCAGTTAAGAAAAGAAGACATAGTAGCATAAATATCTTTGCCATTTTTCATACAAATTAATATGTGGAATAATGAGGGATATATTAAGAGTGGTGATTAATGAGTTTTATAAATAGAGGGATATATGGAAGAGAAATTTCAACTTTGAGGGAAGTGAAAGTCAATGTGGCTGCTTATGGTTTATATATTTATCACCGGGGGATGTGGATCTCTCTGAGTGATTAGCCTTAATCTATATTTCAAGTTGTGCTAATTAAGTTCTTAATTATCACACCCACACATGTGCTCCCAAATGGATTAATGAACTTGACACTCATATTCATAAATAAAGATAAAACATAAGCCACTAAGATTGGCTTAGTGGTGAAGTATTTGAATAGTATATTAGAGGTTATGTGTTCGAGGCTATTAAAACACGAGAATTAAACACCGTAAGCAACTCATACACTTGCATTATATTAAAAAACACTCGTGTCTCAACAATCCTTTTATATTGTTCCGCAAAGCCTCTTTCTTTTATTATGTACTCCCTCCATTTCAATTTGATTGAATCAGTTTGACTAAGTATATTATTCACATATTTTGCTTTGAACTTATTTTTTTATTAATAAATAAAAATAAATATTAGCATATAAGATGTTGTTGGATTCATCTTAATGAATGTTTTCAAAATATTAAATTTTTTTAATATAATTAGGATTTTGTGCAACAGTCAACTAAATTTTTTTTAATATAATTAAAAATATTAATCGTCAAAGTTGTGTATTAACTTTCGTGCAACAGTCAACTAGCTCATTTATTTTAGTACGAAGGGGTAGAAAAAGATCATCCATAATGTAAAGTCAGCACATAAGCCCCATTTTATAGGCCAACGTCTCAATTACACATGGCTATTTAATATATTAAATAATAATAATAGATGGAGTAGGAAAAAAATAGCAAAAGCATTTTTTCTCAACTTAAACGTGAAGAGAAGTAATAGGAAGTGGTGACTGTGCAATGTGTGTAGACCAAGTCAAATTTTTATTTTAGTAAGATAAATAAGACTAGTCAATATAACCATAAATAAAATATTTTTTATATAATTAGGATTTTGCATTTTTCACTTAAATTTATTTATTAATACACAAAGGCCGAAACTCATTTTCCCTTAAAATTATTATACAAATATCATTAAAAAATTTGAAATGTACTCAAATTTTACAACATAATTGTAATACCATTCTTTGAAGTAGAAGATGATGGTTTAGTTTGTTATTGTGGGTTATGCTAAAAATAAAAATACTTGTTAAGTATAAAAAAAATAAAAATAAAACATAAAGTTAATGTTGATAAAAACCATTTTTTATACTTTCATCTGAATTTAAAGATATATTTTGGGGAGGTCACCGAAATTTTTAAATTAATCTAGGGAATTTTGATTTTGTTGTCCTATGAATAAGAGTTACCGGAAAAATAAACGGTGTTAGCGATGTATTTGTCTATTTGATGAAAATTTAGGATAGGTCATTGCATATTTTAAAACTAGAGGAGGTGTAGGTTATATTTTAATAAATTTCAGGAAAAGTGAGTGTAGTTTTCCCTTATTTTAATATAATCCAAATTTGTCAAGTAAATATGTCACAACTTGAATTTGTAGTCAATTGTTTAGAAAACAAAATAAAATGAAACACGTTGTGGAAATTATGTCAAGATAACTAACTTCTTTTTTTTTTCCTTCTAACTTCCATTTATGTCTACGTGTTCCATTTAACCATCCTAAGAATTAAGAAAATGATCATAGTAATTAGTAACATTGTCTTTGGGATTCTAATTAGTTAATCATTTTCTTCTTATAGATGAAAGTGCAACACCTATAATTGAATGCTTCTGTCTATTTGGATCCAATTATTTGAGTTTAGGGTAAATAGGTTTTTATTCCCTATAAAATAGACACATTTTGCATTTCCTTTGCAATTTTTGTTTTTAGGAATATCCCTGTAATGTTTAAAAAAAAATTATGTGTATTTTATCCCTGTTGATTTTTTTTTTCAACATAGGGGGTAAAATACACTACAAAAAAAATAAAACATTATATGGTATATTTCTACAAAAAAAAAAAAATTGCAGGAGTAAAGATCTATTTACCCTTGAGTTTATTTTCTATTTTTGGTATATATTTAACTATTTGAGTTTATCTAATAAGTAGTAACCGAATAGATAAATTTTATTTTCACAAGTTATTTTTAGTTGTTTCTCTTAGAGCATACACAATGGAGCACCTCATATGTTAGTACTTAAATGGATCTCACTTATACACATCACTTATTTATAATTTTTTAATAATATCATCTAATAAGTACTTAATTGTTCCAACCCAACACTTCTTAAAAAATTCTAAATAAGTCCCACAAATAACACATCCAACCATTAATTATACATCATATTAAATGGGTCCCAAAAAAGCAATATAGGTACCATTGTTTATTGTAGCACTAGTACTTATTTGGTACTCATTTATGTTTTGCTCCAATAAATGTACCTATTAAGTACCGATTCTTAAAAAATAGGTATCCACCATTGGAGATGGTCTTAAAAGTTAAACTTTTTTTACTTATCATATTATAGGTAAGAAGTTTCCGCCTCTGTTTAATGGTGACTAATTTAAGTCAGTAAAAAATGCAAAATAAGATCTTCATTCTCAACCAAATTTTCTTCATATACAAAACAAAAGTGAAAACTCATATTCATGGTCACTTGCTTAAATGTCTCAAGACCCTTTCAACTTGGGCAAATCTATTCTTGATAAAAAAAAATATTGGTATTTTGCTGAAAATCTTTGGATAAGTATATATATTCTACCGGAATTGGAAAATATCTTCCGATAGTTTATTTTGTTTGCTTAAGCAAAACGGAATTTATGGTTCATTTACTTTGTGAAAATATTTTTTATTTTCATTTCTCAAACTTAGTGTTAATTTTCCTAGTTAACAAAAATATACTAATCTCTTAAAGTAAACAATTTTTTGCATTTTTAGAAAACAGTAAAAATAGATATATCAAAATATTGTTTTCATTATTTTAAAAAATACATCATTTCTAATTACTCTTTTTTTTTCTTCCATCATAATTGTTCATTTTATACGTCTCACATAATCTTATTAATTAGTATGTTAAAATAAAAACATATTTTAAAAGAAATTAAATCAGAAAATGTTTTCACATAGGAAATAGCTCCTAAGCCTATCTTGTGTGTTTATATCTTTTGTATTCTTACTTCTATTGTATTTCTTTTTGAATGATTTCTCTCCCACCCATGTCTCTTTTTCACCTCAGAAATTCAATTTTACTCCTAATTTTACCCCTCAAAACTTCGGTTTTCATTTACCGAAGTTTTCCAATATAGAAAAACATGTTTTACATCGTTTATAACTTCGGTACGTATTTACCGAAGTTTTTTTCAGGGTTATAAATGAAAATCCAGTGGGTGAAAAAGAAAGACGGGGTGGGAAGAGAAATCTTCTTCATTTTGGACCAGATGTAAAAAAAAATTGGGTTATGAGACCATCATGTTTTCTGTAAAACTTAGCGTATTGGGCTCGTTCCACCCTTCATAATAGGGATCAACTTTTCACACCCCACCACCGGTTTGAATGTACAAATAAAGTTTTTTAAAAAAAGAGAGTAAATTTTGTATGTGCCTTATAATTTAGGATAAATTTATTTTACGAAATGACTGACAATTTGAGACTGGGAGTAGTTGTTGACTTGTGAACTCAAAGAATTTTAAAATCTCTCTTCAAGCTAAAGCAACAAATAATTATTACAAACTCAAAATCTCTCCTAAATTCAGTCCAAAACCTAGTTAGTACCTACTAATAGTATATAAGGTACTACAAAATAGATGCAACATAAATAGAAAACCATAAGAGTAACTAACAAAAACACTTATTTTACTTCATAGTTTGCATGAACACAAGAATCATGCTAATTAAGCACTAGAATTGTGAAAAAGCATGTGGAACTTTGGTAGAAAACTTCAACAACATAACATGCTTATAAGGCTTTTCTTTTGTAACAATAGTCGAAGGAAAATTAGGATGATTAACAGAATCGGGAAAAGCTTGACTCTCCAAACAAAGCGCGCTACGTGGTTGATAAATAAATCCACCTTTTCCCTTATCATTCTTTACAAAATTAGCGGTATAAAATTGCAATCCAGGAGCATTAGTACTAAGCTTCATAACTCTCCCCGATTTCTTATCGAACACAATAGCTGCAACCTTTAATTCGTCTTTGTTATTAAGCACATAATTAACGTTATAACCATTAGTTTTTGGTAATTGATTAATCCTTGTACCAACAATTTGTGGTTTTAGAAAATCATTTGGTGTTCCTTTGGCCGATGAAATTTTTCCAGTTGGAATGAGGTTGTTATCAAAGACCGTGATTTTGGATCCAAAAATTTGTACCACTTCATCTAAAATGTTGCCACTATTGTGGTTTCCAAGGTTCCAATAAGCATGGTTAACTAAATTAACCGGTGTAGGTTTGTTTAAAGCTTTTGCTTGCATAAGTATGATTAGAGAGTTTTTTTCTAGAATGTAGCTCACTGTTACTTTGAGGTCACCAGGAAATCCTGTAACACAAATACATATTATATGTTATAATTCAAATCACAAAGCATGTATATATTTGCTAATTTTTGAAGTAGCAAAGGTAAAAATGAAAAAGAAAAAAAAAATGGAGGTATAAAGATATCTACCGGTGTAAGAACCAAACAAACTTGACCTCTCTATTTTTTTTTAGAGTAAATAGGTTTTTATCCCTATAAAGTATGCGAGTTTTGTTTTACCCCTATAATATTATTTTTGAGATTATCCTTGTAATTTTTTTATTTGATTTAACATTACATTGGGGTTAAATGACGAATTTTTAAGTCAATATACTCCATTAGAAGGGTAAATCAAATAAAAAATATTACATGGGGGCAATCTCAAAAAAAATATTACAGGAGCCGGGATAAAACAAAACTCGTCTACTTTGCAGGGATAAAAGCCTATTTACTTTTTTTTTATTTATTTATAATAACTTGAGTACTTGACCTCTCTAGGGGTGAGCATGGTTTGATTCTGGAGCAAAACCGAACCAAATCAAATTGTTTTCAAAATTCATAATAATTGAATCGAACTGTTTATCATTCGAACTTAACTGTTAAAGTGGTTCAATATTATGGTTCTAAATTAAACCATAAGTTACTTTTCATTAAAGCGGATCGAACCATTAAAAAAACCAAACTGATAATTATGAATCAAAGTTTTTATAATATATTTTTCCTAAATTAGGAAATAAATTATTATTTTTTTCTAATAGAAGTTGAAAGAATAAACATATATAATGAAATTGATTATTGCTTACCTTCTTCACCATCAAAACTACGGTAACTGAATTTGATTAGGGGTCTGTCACCTTCTCTTACATATTTTTTCACTTTCCAAAGAACATCACTGAATCCTCTAGTTCCACCTGAGTAAAATATAAGAAATATGAAGAGAAAAAAGAAAAAGAGAATATTGATTACGATATTATAGATATGAAATATCCACCACTATTTAATAGTGACTAATCTTCATTTAAGAATACATATTACATATAAGATGGATTTCTTATCCCAACAAAAACAAAATTATACGCACAAGTTAGAGATTAAACTCTTACAACCTATTTAAGGGGTCTAAAATAATTAAATCTCTTAACACTTGGACAAACTCATTGTCGGTGAAGAGGTAATGTTTCTATATGATGAGATTGCGTAAAAAATAATATAAGAACAAAAAAAAATTGGAAGAAATTGTGGTTGCATTGTAGTTGAATTATTGTAATCAATATTGTGGGTTAGTGCAAAGTAATTACAGTTGACACAATTTCATTTATAACTTTAAGGGAAAGTAATCTTCATAATCCAGAGCTCAGTTGTACAATAGGAAAATAAAGTCTAATCAAAACTTTGTTTTTATTAAGAATCGAACTCAAATTTTTTTAAATAATTTGTTATAGAGAAAATTCATTAATTAACCACCTAAATTTAATGACTCAGTTGTTATTGCACACAATATAATGGCAATATAAAAAATCTATCATGTGCTTAATGATCTATGATAGTAATTAAAACATGTGTACCATGAAGAGTGTTGTTTCCTTCATTTGCAATTAATTTGTAATGGATTCCATTTAGAGTAAATTGAGCTCCTCCAATTCTATTAGCAACCCTTCCAACAGTAGCTCCAAAGTATGATGAATCATTCTACATATTTTTGCAGCGAGAAATACTTAGTTAAGCACAACATTAAATATTATGTGTTAGACATATTTAATATGTAAAAAAAAAAATTAAGGAGAAAAGAAATAAAGTGGTATTGTATCACAAAAAAAAAGTGATATTAGTCCAATTTATGCAAATTGGATCCTCTCCCTCCACATTTCTCTCCATTTCTCTTCTAGCTTTTTATCTCTCTTAATTTCACTCTCTCTCCTCATTAAAAAAAATGATTTTATAATAAGGAGAGAGAGTGAAATTAAGAGACAGATAGAGAGCTAAGAGAAAGATGGAGAAAAATATGAAAGAAGAGGATCTAAATCCTAATTTATGTGACAAATTTATTTTCCTTTACATTTTTTTTTATTCTTATAAGTCTGCCTAAATTGTGTGCCTATGCAATGTTTTTTAAAAAAGAGTTTAATTTTTCTTTTGGCAGATAAAAAAAAGGAGTATCATTATTACTTTTGTTATACTCCCTCCGTCCCAAAATATAAACAAAAGTGAATGCATTTGACCCAAATTTTGAATCAAATACATCAATTTTTTATGACCAATTTTTATTTATATTTTAAGACGGAAGAAGTATTAATTTACATGAAAAAAACCAACTTCGGTATAGTTCTTAAAATACAATGTATAGATCATTTTCAATTGAGGTATTTTTTAGAGTTTCATAGAAGAATGAACTCGTTTTTTTTATTGAAAAATTTTAATGCAGCAAAGTGAATAACACAAAAATTATAGAAGTACTTTAAAAAATATACAATATCATCATTAAAATCCATATAAGATACTTTTTTTCGTCCAACAACCAATAAAAACAAGTCATATATAAGTAGATTGATATGTAATGCCCACAAGCTAACTTTCATTTCACATTCACATACAATTTAAATTATGTAACTTATTCTTATTAATTTTTTGATAAATAACCTCAATTCTTCAAGCAATAATAATAAAATTAAAGAAAAAAACTTCTTTTAATGAACCGATACTAAAAATGTTGAGAATCCACCTTTAAAATTTTCTTTGAGTGCATAATATCTACTACTATAAAATATCGATATTCAAGACTTCTACACAAACCTTTGACTAGATATGTCACGGATCATTCTAAAGGAGAAGATAAGAAACAGAGGGCTAGAGTGCAAAGACACATTTTTTTTTTTATATATATTTTGTGATGAAAAATGGTTTTTTTAGGTTATCTTTAAAGAAATCCAGGCAATGATTTAAAACAAGATCTAGACTTACAGTATATGCCGTGGGAGTATCATATCCAAGAACAATATCACCTAACTTTCCTGAAACAAAGCACATATATATGTAAACTAATGTTTAAAAACCGAATCAAACTTATCGAGTCAACAAAACATCCAAACCATATATAGTTCAACTTAATCAATTTAAACCATTCGAATTAAAATGAAACTACAATCAAATCGCTCAAATAATCAAACCGTAGATAATGTTGGTTTAGTATTCAATCATTCGACGAATTTTAAAACATAAAAAACAAAAATTAATTGAAGTTGGTTTTAAAACCTACTAATTAAACAAAGAATATGCATGTATTTACCATTTTTGTCAGGAAGGATTAGTGATACAAGTGTAGCACCCCAATTTGTGACCTTCAAAGTAAGATCACCTTTCTTGAGCTCAAACAACTTAATATCATCATAATTATTCTCCTTCTTAATTGAGCCATTAACAAATCCAGAAGCAGCTAAGAAGATAAGACATAGTAGCATAAATATCTTTGTCATTTTTCCTACAAAATAATAGAATGATATTAAGAGTGGTAATGGGTTTGATATATGAAGAGAAATTTCAACTATAAAGAAAGGAAAGTCAATGTGGATGCTTATGGGATGTGGATATCTGTGAATGTTAGTCTTAGTCTATAGTGTCAACTTGTGCTAATCAAGCTCTTAGTTGTGACCCACATGTGCTCCCAATTATTGAATTTGACACTCATGAGTGGAGTCATGATCCATAAATAAAGATAAAACATAGAAATTTTACCTTACTAGAGCTAAATTTAGCTCGTTTCACGGTGGATCATTTTAATAAGTGGTACGTCTTCCGTGTAATAGTGGTTACAAGTTACATGAAATTTTGATGGTTATAGATGTTAGTTAGAAACTTGTTATTGTCTTAGTCTTTAAGACTAAAAGAGCAACTCGATTGATGCTCGTTAAAGAAATGATAATTGTTCTTCTCTCCTCTTGTATTGCTCAAAATCCTCTACAATTTCATACGAAGATATTTTTCAGCTGTGTATTTTTTCTGCTTGAGCAATATGGAAGGGAAAAATGACTTTTTTATTTATTTATTTATGTTTTGAACCAATGTAAATTTATATTTTGGGCAATGAGACCATTATGTTTTCTCTCCTAAAATTTAGCCTATTGGGCCTCATGATAGGGATCAACTTTTCACACCCTCCACCATCACTTCGAATGTACAAATAAAAAAACGTGAATTTTATATTTTTGACATTAACTCTCTGGTTTTTAGGAGAAAGGAATTCCGTTAATTCAGAGTTCCGCAGCGAATTAAGTAAAGTCTGGTAAAAAAATGTTTCTGTCGGGAATCGAACTCAAATTTTTCCAAACAATTCGTCCTAGAAAAAACTCATTAACCATTTGAACAAAATATAGTTTAAAAATATACAAGTATTATAATTGCTATTATATGTGGAATAGAAAATTACTAACTTCCTATTATTGTATTTTATTTATAATTGCACATTTAAGACTAGAACTTTTACTAATGGTCGTTATTTTGTTTGTTTTAAAGAAAAGTTTAATAATATTTTGTTAACCTAAACTTCAGAACACCTAAGTTGTAGTAAGTTTGTAACAATATGGTGTTCTTAAACCCCAAGCATTACATAATTACATGAATGAGGATGTATATGTAAACACCAAACACTATGACCTGTAAGTTTGTATAAGTTTGAGGTGTGTGAGAGAAGTTAAAATAAGACATACCTATAAAGTTTTGAAAAATTATTTATATAGAACAATAAATATGGTATTGAACGGATGAATCCAACCTAAAAATTCATTCAAATGATAAAACAAAGTAAATAATTGAGATGTAATATCTTATTAATCACTGGGTGTTTCTTTTCGCGTTCTCTGAATCTCATACGCACCCGCCGAATTTTCAATTTTACCCCTTTCGCTATGCAGAATGCGAGTGTGTAAATAAAATAAAATGGAAAAAAAATTAGTTTGCATTTTAGGATGCAAACTCAGAGGGTGCCAAAGAATAGTTCGCATTCTAGAATATGAAACTTATAAAATCTGATATTTTTGTATTTTACATCTTCCTTCACCCCCTATTTTTACGGTTCGCATTCTAAAATGCGAACTACTTTTTCCCAGCTTTGGCACCCCCTGAGTTCACTGCTTAAGTAGCGAGACTAATAATATTGGAAATCCGAGGGGTGCATGTGAGATCAAAGGGCGCAAATAGAATCACAAATCACCAGCTATTTGGGCTTGGTACACCTAATTATGATAATTTGGTCATCCTAAATTTTTCCTTGAATCGCATTTTTAAAATCACAAAAAATGTGATAAAAATGAACTAACACACAAGTAGTTTCTACTTTTTGATGGACACAAGTAATTTCTATTTTTTATAATTATAATTACATAGTTTTGAATATTTCTATTGCACCGAGAGATGCCTTGGATTACTATGGCAAACTAAATAACTTTTCATAATTTTCACTCTTTTTTTAAAAAAAAAGACAAAATTTGTAAATAATTAAAATTCATAAAATAAATTGAGTAAATATTTTGCAAATATTTTTTATTTGATAGAATTGCAAATATATTTTCTATGAATAACCCACATCTGAATCCAAATTCCGATTTTTCTCTTCTTTTTTTTTTTTTTTGCAAACTAAACAAGTTTGGGCATAATTGGACTGAACTTGCTCATCTTAAAAATTGGGCCCAAAATACTTTCGTCACTGATTGTGAAGACTTTCTTTTTGCACTCATGTGATTATTTGCTATTAACATTGATTATCTACTATTGATATTGATCATTGATAATGTGAAGATCAATTATCAAAATTTTCACACTATTTCTTCAAAAAAAAAAATCTAACGAGAGAATCTTGATTTTTCAAATAATAATGTGCAGCTCTTAACTATTGATAATCTGAAGTTCAATGATCAATTTTTCAATGGATTCAGATCTCTTTTTATTGTCCAGTGTAATTTTTCAGTGATCATTGTTTCGATAGATAGAGATGTTGACCATTGATCTTCACATTATCAATAGTCATCTACTATATTTAAATTCTAAATAGTTTTATTTTTGTAAAATTTAAATTTTAAATAGTGGTGTCTAGCTATATATTAGATGCGTACGTATTTCTTTTCTCTTTCCTCTTTTTTTTTGGATAACATATTAGCTGTGCATTTCACATATTATAGATTGTGATTTGAGAATAATTGAAATAGCTAGCACACCAAAAATTGTACTTATTTGTTGTTTGTGTAATAAAGCTAAGATCAACCTCATTGTTTGTTGCAACTTGCAAGAGTCACATTTACTTTAAGACAGCTTTAATTAGCTAGCTTCAATCCAAAAATGTACTTAATTTTCCTAGCTAGTATCTATCACATGTTTCCATCATATTATATACATGTACTTGCCTATTTTTCTTATCTACCCTTTCATGTTTCTCTAAGATCAAGAATCTATAAT
This sequence comes from Trifolium fragiferum, assembly GCA_954870985.1. Taxonomy (NCBI): domain Eukaryota; kingdom Viridiplantae; phylum Streptophyta; class Magnoliopsida; order Fabales; family Fabaceae; genus Trifolium; species Trifolium fragiferum. The sequence goes on along the minus strand of OX940789.1, from coordinate 4,010,024 downwards.
CTAGTTAGAAAAGTAATCAAAGTATGACCAATTTTTTCTACCATATGTACATGGTTGGCTATTGCAATATCTGTGAGGTAAATCAATTCATTTCACTTCACATGAAAATTATTATGAGTCACCATCAAATATATATATATATATATATATATATATATATACATGCATGCAACTTTGCTCTAACTGTAGAGAAGAATAAAATAAAAGTGTCATATAAACACAATGCTAGTTTTACTTTAACCATATATAAAGCACAGTTCAAAGACTAAAATAAATAAATAAATTATATATTGAAAAATAGTATTTTATGTTTCTAAAATGAATAATTTTAATTTTTTTTATATAAAATGAAAATTTAATTTTAAATTATATAAGTAGATATACATAGTAGATGAAAGAAAAAAAGCATTATAAATTTGAAATCAAAAGAAATTAATAATGTGAGCAGAATGTCCAACCATATTAGCTTTTGTTTTGCTCTTTAATACGGCCTTTAGAAAAAGAAGACACACTGACACATCATTTGTTGTCATGCACATACTGTGTCAGTCACCACTGGCCGCAGCTCGCTACACCCCACCACGGAATGATGAATTTAGCCAAGCTTTGCCTTCAACCCGACTAGGAGAGAACACAAGGTCAAACCAAGCCCTTATCCGCCTTAATCGAATGAATATCTCCTTTGTCCAGTCAAGTGGAACGAGATTATAACTCTTTTACTACATTTAGCTAGAGAAGTCCATTTCGTCATGATCAATCCACGTCGTACCGTAGTGCCCGAAGAACCAAGCATGCTTAGCTTACAAAGCTCGCTTACTATCGCGAAGGTCTTTCCAGATTATACTTGAAATCTTTACTAGTATACATCATTTCATCGATCTTGAAATCTTTGGTCATCGATCATGAACATAACCACACACATAAGCTTTGCATGCATGCATACAAGCTTCAATTATTCTACATCATTATCACTTATTATCTACAAAAACCCATCATCACAAAATGAGTGTGAAGTTTAAGATTCGAATTCTTGATACATGCATGGTTTTTAATGTTTAATTGAAGTATTTATCCGATGATTAATCTCTTGATACATGCATGGTTTTTAATGTTTAATTGAAGTATTAATCCGATGATTAATCTCTATCATATATGACCGATTCTTTATGGTCTTTCATATCTTAAGATTTGATCATATTCATCAAAGAAATCGATAAATCATACTCTTCAATTATATATTTTGTTTAAAAAATAAAAAATTAGTTCGAAATATACTAAACTATAGGTTAGTAGACAACAAAGTTGAGTTATAGATTTATTTTTTTGACAGGTTAGTTAGAGTCATAATGTTAAAGGTTAAATCAAATATCTCCTTAACATCCAAGAGAAAAATTAACTAAAAAAATATACTACTATTTCAACAAAAGGAAAATATAACATTATTTTTTTAATTTCAACAACAAATTAAACTAATTCTATATTGATGGCTAAAAACATGGTGCTTCTATTAGCAGCATTTCTCCTTAAAGAAAAAGGAGAAGAAAAAAGCACCAGCAAAAAGTACATCAATAAACAAGACCAGCATTTCTCTTCTTTTTTTTTTTTTTTTTTGTGTAGGAATATTTGAAAATAGAAAATGAATACAAGAACTGAAAGATGATTTGTATATGTGAGACATAGAATATGATTGGCTAGTTCTCCACAATAGTTGGACCAGTGTACATTTTTCCTTCAACTTTTAAGTCTTCAAGTTGGTCCTTTTCTTGTAGCCATTCATAAACATTCTTTTCCTCTTCTGGTATGGATAGTCCTTCAACTGAAATTTCATGAAAATGTTGTTTAGTTTAATTAGTTTAGCATATATACCAATTATGCACATTAAAAGTGACATTTCAATTTTGAGTACAATAGATATAATTAATGTTTATGCGGGTCCGGTGCATATACAAATACTGATATAATGATATGTGGAACCTGGATTGCCTGCAGTCACAAAATCACACAGTCAGACAAATCTAAACCATTCAATCAAGAATTTAAGATCGAACACGATTTGGATTTTAAGCCTGGAAGACACCATTTTGTTACTTCTAAGCCATATGATCTTAATCGAACGACATGGATTGCATGATACATGAAAACCAAATACCTTACGTTCCTTTGGTCACATAGTCATGAATCTCAGCCATTGGATAAGATTAGCCGACTCATAAACTGTATTTTGAAACCAAATTTGTAAAGTCAGTATTATGCTATTCGATCTTCATCCAACAGCTGAGATTCCTTGACGGCATGATTGCGTGTTTTCTTTTACATGCATAGATTTTTCGTGTACGCAAGGAGATATAGAAGTATAGTGATTATTAAATGAAGTGTACTACTGTAAAAGGGTATATCTATCTATTTTAAGATATAAAGTTGAAAATTTACCTGAAAAGTTGGGAAAAGGGTAATTAGTATAGTATGTGCAGTGTCTGCCATCAAAATCGGAATACGGAGGACCAAGAACATCAAGAACTGCACAAGCTGTCACTGCTGTGAAACAGTGCAAGTTTCCACCATCCTCAGGATATAAGATAGAAGGGTTGCAAGGAGCAGTAAAATCAGCATCAACCTTAACTTTTGCTAACCTCAACTCAGGACCTGCAAAATTATAATATATCAAAGTTAATCGTTCTCTTTTATGTTCATTGCAGATTGCAAAAAACAACGGTTAGTTCAAATTTTGCTACGCTACAATGCTATAGCCGCTGTTTGACAACAGTTTGCACTAAACAGCATATCACAGTACTATAGTGATTTGTTCGAATTCTGCATAGCTTTAACACTATAGTAATGCTATAGTCGCTAGTTGATGACACTGTTGCAATTGTGGTCGCATTTGACCACACTTTTCCTAAATAAGAAAAAAATGAATAATATGATTAATATGATTACTCACTTTCTGAGGGTTTGACAGTGGTCGGAGATTCGGGAGGCAAGTCAACCACCCAATCATATGATTTGATGTGCATAGTTCCAAAAAGCAGCTTACTAAAAACTGTCATTCCAGGATGATTATGAAGAGGAATAACACCAGATGGTGGCAAACAAAATATTCCCATCTATACAAGACATATATAGGGTCGTCACTATCATCAATAAAACATCACTCTTATCGGATCAAGATTCCATGTGGTTGAGATATTTTGAATTCACGCGGTCAATACATCAGTGACACATAGATCCATATTTTGTAAATTGTCTGATTTGAATCCAATGGTACCAATGCATTGGTTGTATGAATGGATGGATATCTCAGCGACGTGTAATCCATTTTCCTTTTCTTATAGATCGTTATATAAACAATTTAGATGTGTTTAGTTACTTACCGAAAACTTCTCACACTCGTAAATGTGTAGGTATGTAATTTTTGGCCTTCTGTGAGAGGCATTTGCCAAGAAATATGGCATATCAGGTCTCAAATCAACATCTTCTGGTTTTATTCCGTCTACACAAAAGAGAAGCAAGAGTTTTATACTTTACATGACACATAAAACTCATGAAAATTGTCAAGAATTGGTTTATATATAAACTATGAAACACAGACACGACACATACACCAGTAATAATTGGAGAAAATATAAGTGATCAAATGTATCAATGTCAGACATCAGACATGTCTTCAGTATGAAGTGTCGATGCTGCATATAGTATATAACTCTTGGAGTTAGTGCGCAGGTAATTAACCTTGTGGTCCAAACTATAACTGTTAAGTAAGTAAATTCCAAAGGAATATTATACAAAAATTCACTTTGATGTATGATGTGTCCATCTTCAAGCATAGGAATATTCTTTTGAATTTTGACATAGACTTTACATGTTTAACAACTCTTGCTAAATAATGACTTTTTTGTTCCTAGGCTAGTAGGCCTAAATCCACTAACAATATTTTGACTTTGACAATAATGTCCATACTAATAATCATCATATAACAAAAATGTCAAGAACATTTTTAGCTTCTATAAAATCCATTATTATTGATTGACATTTGATGGTTTTATAACTAATGATATGGATTCAAACCTTTATTACTAAACCTATAATCTAAGCTCATTATATCAAAAATAGTCCCTATTAACCATTTAGTGAATCCATATGAAATCATCCACATAAAAAGAGAGAAGAGAGACATGAGAGAGAGAGACATCACATTCACATTAGAGTATGGACTAGACATCACATTGTAAACTTAAGTTCCTAATGTAAAATATATATATATCTCGTGGGGAACAAATAGCACATGACAACATGAAATTTTTATTTTATTTGATAGCCAAATCAAGAACCTTAGAATATAATATGCATATAAAAGAGCACAAAACTCCCCCACAACTCCGACAATCTTAGAATATAATATGCATATAAAAAGGCATGCATGCAATGCATGTTAAGACACATGACCTCTCACACCAAGGAAAGGAAACAAAAATTAGCATATAAAAGAGCACAAAACTCCCCCACAACTCCGACAATAATATTCATGGTAAAATGATAACATAAAAAATTGGTGCAATTTTGAAAATTTAACCAATTCAAGACAAAAACATGAAACATTTTAATAATAAACAAAACCTTGTGAGTTGTGACCAAAAAACAAAATGATTATAATTCCAAGGAAAATAGAAAAATTCAACCTAATTCATAACTACCAATTAAAATTAAGTCCCAAAAAATTAAAAACAACACACATTTTTTCATTTCCACATCAACATGTGGACATAAATTTATGAAAACAGTTATATACACATGGACACCGACACACCACCGACACGTATACTTCGTCATAATTGAGATTATATAAATGATTGAATGCAATCACAGGTGTTGTGTTAGTGTCTAACAACATATATCCAATCGAACACACCTTCGATCTGAAATGTCGGTTGTGAGTAAAAAACATACTACTACATAACCAATTATCAACATAAAAACAATGACAAACAAACTAAGAAGAAGAAAAAAAAGAACAAGAACCGCGTACCTAAAACAGACTGCAATTTGTCAATGTCCTGAGTTGGAGGAACAATTCCTGTCCCACTAGATGCAAAGACTTCCTTACAAGTCTCAAAAAGTTTCTGAACCGGCGGCATCTTCTTCGAAGAAGAACGCCGCCGGTTCCTCTTTGACCTGCCGTTAGTAATTGTTTCTTTTGGCAATTCACAAAAATCTTTTCCTTTTCTATCAGCCAAGTTTCTCTCAATCCCCATTCAAACCAAAACCAACAACAATAATAAAGCTCTCAACTTTCTTGTCCAACTGAAAAATTCAATGCAATAAACTTAATTTCAGCTAAAAGGGTATCCAAAAAACACTCCAAATTTCAAATTCAACACACCCCATAAAAAATTCAAAAACAGAGGAATATAAACAAAAACAGAGAAAACAGAGGAAAGAGGGTGTTGAATTTTAATAATATTAAAAATAAAAATAACAATAATCAAAATATGAATAAATGAAGTAAAAGGGTATCAAAAAAACAAACCAAATTTCAAAATCAAGATACCCAAGAAAAACTTCAAAAACAGAGAGAACAGAGGAAACAGGGGAATTGGGTTTAATAATAATAAATTAAAAATATAAATAATGAAGTAAAAATATAAATAATAAGAATGAGTTTAGTGTGTTTTTTTGTTTACATTTGTTTTTTGTTACTAGGAGATATTTGGTTGCACAAGTTGATATTGTTGTTGTTGTTGGTGTTGATGATGATGTTTTTATTGAGATTAAGAATGAAAATAGTTGATGTAATAATTGAAATGGAAAATAGTGAAGTTGGGTGAAGATTATGGATTGACATTTGATATAAAAGAGAATGAAAGAAGAAGTAGCAAAGAAGAGGTTAGTTGAGAAAGAGAGAGAGAAAACAGTTGGTTTATACAAAAGAGAAACCAGGGGCTAAGTTTGATATTCCAGTGGGCTGTTTTCAACAGCGGGTTTATAAATAGATTATACTATATACCATATAATAATTATTTAATACAAGTATATCTTCATATTGATCTGATTTTATGTCATTGTTTAGTTATCTTAATCACTAATCAATTGTATTGTCAAAACAAAATCACTAATCTATTACTAATCGTTAATTGGTGCAGTGATGATTGAGGTTGAACATGATAGGGAGAACCACGGTTCGATGCCCACAACTACGATTGGAAGGGGATTGGAATAACTTAATGTCAAAATTGACCCCCAAACCAAATTCAACTGATGGTGAAAATCAATAAAAAAAATCACTAATCTATTGTTTGTGTAAATAATTAGAGTATTATTTTAACTCAAGGTACAAAAAGGGCACTGCAAAATCTAAGAATCCAATAAAGGTTTTCATCAAAGTATTAGAATTTTATTTTTCTTTGACTAAATTATATAAGTAATTTTTAGAATTTTAAAAAATAGTAGGACTAAAACTACATGCATAAAATAGGGATTAATATATGTCTTTCTGTATAGAAACAAAAAAGTAAAATACCAAAAATATATATTTAACTCTAAATAAAATTTTTAAATTATTTATTAAATAATACTATATATACATGCTCTTTAAGTTTTTTTTTAATTGTCATTTATTTTGTATCTTTGAATTGATTGTGAAATGACAAAAATTACAATTTAAAGGTTCAAAAATGACGGTGGTATTATCGTAAATTTTGTTGAACTTTAAATCTAAAGTAGTACTTTGTAGAAAATTTGTATTTTCTTATAGTTTTTAAAAGTTCAATATAACATTAACTATTGTTTTGTTGGATTTATATTTATACTCATACACACCACCAAGTTTAATGGTATTGGAGAATGAAAGAGTGTATTGAAAAACAACTCAAGGACACATATAGAAATGAAATAAAATCTGATTATTTATAAAGAGTAACATTTTTTGTATTACAAAACGATTTTATGAGAATATGTTAATATGACTAACATTGAACTAGAAGTTTTTGAGACTCTTTGCTTTTTATTTGTTTTTCATTTTTTTGTTTATATAGGCGAAATAGTAAAAATTATACTTGAAATTTATACACATATCTATGAGATCTCAAATTTAAGTCCGAGTAAAAATATTTAACATAATAATATTAATATTTTCAGTTGAATTAGGTTTTACGGATCGACATTTGCCACTCCTAGTGGTTCACTTAACCATGTTTGGTTATTAAATAATTATTATGATATTTGAATAAATTTTAGTATAATATAATTTTCACTTTTATAATATGAATAAATAGACTTTTTTTTTTTACTCATATGAATGAATAATGGACTTATTTTGTTTACTTTTTAAGTTGTAGTCATATAATTCCTTAACATCAACAAAAAGTTGCACTCGTATAAAGAAAGCAAACATTAAAAATTTAAAATAGTACTCCTATGTTTTTTTCTTCCTTTTTCTATAATATAATATACACTTTTTTTTCTTTCGATATGGTGGTTTTAGAATGCTTTTATTTATTCTTTCGCGTGCCCTAAATAAGATTATGTGTCAAAGACAATAATAAACAGTAAGTGGATTATATTGAACATGGATTGACTCGAGGATTTATCACTTAATTTTTAACATTTCTTTTGTTGTTCTCCTATATGAAAAAAAAAAAAAATTGATTAACAGGAGAGAACTTGCTTTGTCTTTGTAAGTCATGCAGAATTTTTAACGGAAATTAGTTATTGTTATTGGCAATGAATATTTTGTACGGAGTTATAACATGCTAATCCAAAAAGGTATTTTATAAAGAAAAAAAGTGTTAAGAAGTTCGTATTGTGATTGAGTATAGACCTCCCAAATTATAATATGACACCAGATATGAGTGTTTCTGATGCGGTTGGTTCAGTTTTGAGTATAAAAGTCATCCAAATCGCGAGACAAAAATGCATATGATTCGGTTTGGTTCGGTTGGTTTTTAAAAAATCATTCAAACTAAATCAATGCGGTTGTGCAGTTTATCGCGATATAAAAAATATGACAATATTACGTACTTGTTACAAAATAAACAAAGGAAATTTTTAATTTATTTTATTATTTACATGATATAATATGCATATACAAAAATTGCATTTACAAAAAAAAAAAAAAACCTATTTTTAATAACAACAAGATAATTCTGGATCGCGTGAAAGGACAGGTTTTGATAGCCTACTGTTTTATAGACATAATTAGGATTGGATTTGCTAAGTTGGACTAAGTTAAGTATTGCGGTTTGCTTTCGTTCGGTTCGATTTTCTTAAATGAAAATCACAAACCAAATCAAACCGCGTAATTTAGAAGAAAAATGATTTGTGCGGTTCAAACTAACTGCGTTTTTTTTGCAATTTTCGATTTTGATTGGTTCGATTTGCAGTTTCACTTTTGGATTGGTTCAAATATGAACACCCCTAGCTAGTATCAGAGCATATCCTAGATTCATTTGTTGATTCCACATTTCAGGTTGTTCAGTACTTGACGTGAGGGGGTGTGTTATAGAAATCACACATTAACTAGAGATATGACATAGATTGTCTTTATAAGGATAGTGCAAACAGCAACTCTCAAAGTTAACTTTTGTAGTTGAGTATAGATCTCCCAAATACTAATAAAATGTAATACCTCTTTTATTTATATTTAAATATAGCTTATTATTTTATTAATGTACAAAAAAGTACTTACCATTTTATTATTTTTTTTTTTACAATTACAATTTGAACTTAATGATTAAATGATTCAAATAGCTACAATTTGTGTTACAACATTTACAACTAACCTTCAAAATTATTGCCAAAGACATCAAAAAAGAAGAGACACCTGCAACACCTAAGATATATATATATATATATAGACCAAAACTTTCTCAAGCAAGAAAAACAAAATAAAAAATGACAGATAAAATCCATACCCAAAAAAGAGAAAAAGCAAACAAAGAAAAGCATAACAAAATAGAGAAAAGAAACAAGCAAAAAAAAAATTAGAAAAAACTCAATCTAGATGCCTACCCCTAATGCGGTTACATAAGAGAAAATTTAAAATAAAAAAAAAATAAAAAAAAAAAAAAGAAAAAGAAAGCAACAAAAGAGATTACTCTCGGATTTGGATCCTCTCCAAAAACAATTCTCATGTTGCCTCTCTTTTTCTTTATCTAATGTTTAATAAGTCATGAAGAGCCAAAAAAGAATTAAGAAGAGAGAGAAGAAAAGTGAATCAATGGATAATATTACCACAACATGATCAACATGACAGAAAAAAATTCAAGAGGATCCAAATTCCTCCTTAGTGAACACTACTCCCCCGGCATCGGCCGAGAGCGAACTATGCAACTTGCTGTGAGGTGTATCAATTTTCACCAAATGAAAGGTAGAAAGAGCACTCATCTTTACCATAACATCAGCACACGCATTTTCTTCACGAAGAGTATGACTGATCACCATATCCCACTCAATACCGAGCAAATTACGGATACTATGAATCTCATTAGCAAAACGGTGATGAGTAGAGACTCCATCACAAATTAGATTCACTAACTGCAGAGAGTCTGAGAAATAAATCACTTTCCACTATCCCAATAGAATTGTAAATCATGCAATACAACCATAATATCTACAAAAAGAATACTATGAACAACTACCCTGCCATAAAAACCTCAAAATAAAATCCCCGTTAGCGTATGTTTTAGGATAACTAAGAAATTTTTTTTTTTTTTTTTGATACAAAAGGGGCCTAAGTCCCAGGAAAGAAACAACTAAATAATGATAACTCTAGGGGTAGTTATCCCCATGATATCAACTAATAACAGCGAGCTCAATCTAGGGGGACATTGCTCATACAAGCGGATCCCCGGACCATGCTCACAACCCATGTTGGCAAGTGCGTCAGCGCATGCATTCACCTCATAGTAAGAATGACACACCTTAATCTCCCAATCCAAAGCTAACAACCGTCGAATTTCCTGAATAAGACGCCATCCTACCACACTCCCACTCGTAGTATTATTAAGAGTGTGTACTACAACACTCGAATCTACATGCACATTTACCTTTTTGACCCCTTTGTCACGAACAAGACAAAGACCATCATGAACTCCCCAAAACTCCGCTATATACGCACTACATCGGCCCAAGTTTGTTGAGAAGGCTTATAAGCTCTATTAATTAATCGATATGTGATCTTTATCTTCTAAATGTAGATTTTGACACAGATTCTAACTTCTTAAGGAGTGGCATAGATCGAGAATCAAGCATGTTCTTTATGATGTCTATTTTTTAGTGTCATAGTTTCATAGTACAGACATCATTCAATTTCCATTTTACCAAATTTTAAGGTTTAGTTTGCATGAATCCAAACATTTTTTTTAAACGCAAAACAAATCAAATTATTCATGTTAGCTAAGGTAACCATGCACAAATTTAGCTAGCTCTCATGATTAATGTATTTATATTCATGTGTTCACATTCACATTATGATTAATGAAATAACACTAGTGCTGAATTTAGATTTTAACTTAATTTTTAAACTGACTAATAATCTTTTTAAGCCATCTATGAAATTAAGCTTATAATAAATCTCCTATTTTATTGTGTACATTTTTTTAAGGCGGTATTTAAACTGACTAAAAAATATTTTAAGTTAATTTCATACAAACAATCATGACTGATCTTTTTTAATTAGCGGTAAAAATAAAATAAATATATGTATGCAACAGAAGCTATAAATAGTAGCTTCTTTACTTAATTATTTTTACGGTGAAACACCGTCAAATTTACGATTATGGTGGTAAAACGTAAAATCAAACATACACTTAATTGGATACATTTAGGTATAAATAATTGTATTGAAATTGTATTGAACAAAGGTTATAGTAATCCAGACAAGATCCGTGACACTAACATGAAACTTGAAAGAAAGTCAAAGGAAACATGCTTTTGGACAGGAAACGGGGTCTCTTGGACACCAAACAAAGATGTTTTGTTTAGTTTAATTAAGCACTTCAACATTTAAGCTCTTTCTTCGAAACACTTGAGCATCCTCATGAGTCATGCTCATAAATATATACTAATATATTACTGATTGTCTCTTTCAGTTGTGTGTTTTGATTCAATTTTTTTTTATTCAAGTTCAACCAAATTAGATACACTCTATGATTACTATTAAATATTTTTTTCAAGTAGTTTAATAATTAAAATTCATCTCATGAGATAATAAATAAATAGAAAATTTCAAACTCGAACTCAGTCTTGCATATAAAATGTAATATAACTACCAATTAAATTATGTTCAGAGAACTATTATATTATTATATATAATATAAACAAAAAATGATTTTTTGATTCATTAAATAATTGATGTATCAATCAAATATTTTTTTTTTGATAATATATAAATCAAATGTATTATTTATTCAATAAATAAAAAAAATATTTTGTTTATAAAAGTGACTCAAATATACAAAATCTCGTCTAAAAGAAGCAAATGCAATTTAATGAATAATCTTAAATATCTTTATAATTCTCTCAAAACTTTGAAACTTTATCCGAGCTAATAAGGATCCGTTTGAATTAGCTTATTTTTGAGTTTATGCAAAACAGTTTATACAAATAAATATATTTTTATTTATTATTATAAGTTTTTAAAGGTACTTTATGATAAAATAACTTATAAAAATACAAATTTTATTAGTAAAAATTTATAAATTAACATAAAACTTTACTTATTTATATAAATTATTTTTTATAAGCTTAAAAATAAATTAATTCGAAAATGTCTAACTTTCTGGGACCCAATTAACATTTTTTTCCTTATGAAAAGACTTTGGTGAAGATAAGGCTAGCTATCTTAGGTTACGTAAGTATACTTGGCTTTTATATACAATATATGAATATGATATGTAATGGCAGCAATGCAATATATGATGTTTCTTAGCTCCTAAGTTTATATGTTAGTGCCTGTTTTAAGGAAACATTGAAGACGTGGTTTCAAATGTTTAGTGTTTTTATTACAAGATTCGATTCTGACCACAATTTGGTAATTGGATTATATATGTTAGCTTTTAATTAGTGTTATATTATTCATAGACGTTGTAGATTCGTTTGAATCGGCTTATTTTGTAGTTATGAAAAATAACTTATACAAATAAATAAATTTTTATATTAATTTATAAGTTTTTATTAACTAAAATTGTATTTTTATAAGCTATTTTTTCATAAACTATTTTGACAAATTTATAATAATACATAATAACTTGTTTATTTGTATAAGTTGTTTTGTATAAACTAAAAAATAAGTCAATTCAAACTAATAGTTCAACCGTAAATAGAGAAATTATTAAGTTGAATATATATGATGTTTCAAGTTTAAACTCGAAATTCATTATTTTAGTATGTAAGTTTTATGTGGTATTTACTGTGTTATCTAGACACCAAAAATTTAGTGTTACTTTGTATTAACAAATTAGGGAAAGAAGAAAAAAAATAAGATTTCCTTAAAATTAATGAAAAAAATGGTTCAACTCTAAGGAAAGAAGAAAAAAATGGTTGAAAATTTACTAAATATGATCGCTCTTTTTTTTTTCTGATGAAGATTAATCATCATCTACAAAATTGATGAATACTTCACAATAATAACATGATTACTTTAAATATTAACAAACAAACCAAAGATATAGGATAATTAAACTTAGTCAAAAGATGAATTAGAGGGGTCATCCATTGATGAGTCCGAGCATCAAGAATATACAGACATTGATTGGATGCAGTCACCATCTATAATTGTATGCATTCGGTGAAATTAAAATATCAAAAGGTTTATTGTTTTAGAAAAATCAAATTTGCATTTAAATCTAAGCCATTTAATTTTAATCAAACAGCTCAGATGCATTGACTGTATCAAAACGACCGCTTTAATCCATTTCCAAAAGAATGTGATATTAATAAACTCAAATTGTGTTATGAGAACACAGATTCTTGACACCATATTTAACATCAACCCAAATGCATGATGGTATGGTGACTGCACAATTAAAAGAAAAAACAAAATCAACAATCAAGAAATATACAGACCTTGATGATGGAATTCGTTATTTCACATATTGGAACTTCCAACACCTTGATTTTAGGTGAATCAAAAGATAAAACAATTAGAGATAATGAACCTTGTTAAATCAGATCTGTAGCAATTACAACATAAACTTCAAGATATCTATTGTGATCTATAAGAGCTTGATAAGCTAAAATGTGAGCAGCCCAATTGCAACCTTTGTTAACATAGTCAATCCCCTTTTAATTGGCGATTATCAAAAAAATAAAAACAAAGTTACGAGATTTATATTATCTGCAAGTCAAAAGACCTAACTTTTACTATTTTTTTTTTTTTTCGGTTTTCACCACCAGTTGAATCTGATTCGGGGGTCAGTTCTGACATCAAGTGGTTCCAGTCCCCTCCCGATCGCAGTTGCGGGGGATCGAACCGTGGTCCACCCTACCAAGTTCAGCGCCAATCACCACTGAACCAACTAACAATTGGTACTTTTACTATTTGTGTTATGAGTTATATCCCCCGTAGTTTGAGGTAAACTCTTGTCCTAAAAACCTCTAAACTTTCTCGCAATAGAATGGAAACAATGGTTTTGTGCAAAATCAATAGTGTAACTTAGCATTCGAATTTCCGCCATAGTATCTTCTATTTTGATCTTTCATATAGTAATTGCAATAATACAAGTTACACAACCTTTCCGATTTCACATATTAGATAAGATTACACAACCTTTCATATTAGTTTACAATATGTTGTAGGGCTGAGCACGGTTCGGGTTCGGTCGGATCCGGGCCGAATAACCCCAAACCGAAGAGCAACCGACAACAAGATTTATCACCCATTTCCGACCATATCACGTTTTCGGTTTCGTCGGGTGCGGGTTGTAACGGTGACGGGTTAGTGGGCGGTTGAACACGGGTGTTACAGAGAAAGCAGAGAGGGAAAACGTCGTGTTTATATCAAAAGAAGAAGAACCAACACTGCAAATATTGTTGTCTTTGGTCTTCACCACTCTCTTTCATCCTTGAAATCTGCTAGTAGTTTTTGTTAAATTTTGAAGAAGAAAGAAACATGCAACATGCAAACAAGAAACACAATAAAAATGGAGAAATTACAAATGGTGTTGGAAAAAAATAAATTGAACCATCGAAATTTCTTTTTTCTGGACAAAAGAAAATGGTTGGATTGGAGTTACTGATACTCTTAAGTCTTGAAACCATATTTTAAGAAATACTGTAAGAAATAGTAGATGACAGCTCTCACATAGTAGTAGGTAGCAATAGTAGATTAATTTAATATTATATTGCTATACTTATCTTCAGCAACTTTTATTATGACCAAAGTGTAATAATTAACTTCTGCAACTTTTTACTTTTCAGTAATCTTCTGTCACTTCACTATAAAAGAGACTACTCACATAAAAAATATAGTCACAGAGCATAGGGCGGTCGGTTTCGGACACCGCAAAAAATAAATATTGAGAACCGCAACCGCCCAGTTACACCCATTTGTACTTGATTTAACGGGTCCGAGAACCCGTGACCCGATTCAACCCACCCGAACATGTAATTTTTTATTCGGATTATACGGGTCTCGGTCGGATCAGACAATCTTGCTCACCCCTAATATGTTGGTTTCACAAGATATTTCTTGATTAAAAATTTGTTGTTCAACTTTGAAGTCTTTTAGTTCAATAATACTCATTAGACAAACAAGATTAATTTACAATATAGAAAAACATGTTTATTAATTAGTCCTTGCTCCTTTGACAAACATGGTGCAGCACCAACACTACTTTAAACTTGCTTCAATAAGAGGAAAGAAATCAACACAATCACAAAAAATAACAAAGAATGTTATAAAATCTTATATATGATATAGCCTAACTACTTTTTTTTTAATGGCTTATAGCCTAACTACTAATCTTATTCAACGGTGAGCATAGGTCACTTAGATAAAGCTTTATTTTAAATTATTTTACCAATGTGACTATATAAAGCTAACAAAGGACTCAATATAGTGGAAATGAAGAAAGTATCCTCTCAATTTGAAAAAAAAATTGAGGAAATAAAGTGGGGTTTTAAACTATTGGATTATAAATATAAAGTAATATTTAAATTGAAAAGAAATGAGAAAAAATTGATTGATGGTTGAGATATGAAAATTGAAAAAAATTGAGAAAATATAAATTGAGAGGATCCATTCTCGTGGAAATGAACTAAATTTCAAGTGAATTAAATTTGAATTTTAGCTGAAAAATATATTTATACTTAGTGATCAACGTACTTGAATAAGAATGTCGAAAAAAGGTACTTGAATAAGACTTTCTGTGAACATGTGAAAAGTGTAAAGCACACTTTTGTTGAATTCACATTGCATATGGCAGTAGCTTTTGATAAATTGTTACGGTGCCATAAATTCAAGTTGTTGAAATAGTGCTATTTAACTCCTATAAATAATGCATTTGTAACATTTCATTCATTCATCCCAAACCAAAGTAACACAACAACAAGTGTATGTCATTGTTGTGAGTGAGAGAAAAAATATAGAGAGAAAATATAGTTTCTCATGTGAGGTTTCTCCTAGTGTTAGTATTCTCCTATATTCAAGAGAGGGTGTAATTGTACTCTCCTTGTATTTAGAGAGAGGTCTTGTAATTTCTTCCACTTAGTGAAAGTTCTCTACTTTGCCCCGTGGTTTTCTCCCCTTATTTGTTGAGGGGTTTCCACGTAAATATTGTGTGTTCAGTTCCTGTTTTCCCGTCTCTTATTTTAGTTGTGTGATAATTATTTTGTTACTCTGGTACCCAACAGTGGTATCAGAGCCACTGGTTTGAGGTCGTTGTTCCGCTGCGGCAAACTTGTTAGGTATCGGTGTTAAGAAAATTCTTGTATGCTCTGTGGTTGCGGCATAGGCTGATCTTCCACATCAAAAGAGAATTATTCTTGTACACACGGTACGTACAGGTGAGAAAAAAAAGTTTATTTGGTGAAAAAAAAAAAAAACACCATGACAGCGAAATTTGAGATAGAGAAGTTTAATGGGAGAAATTTTTCCCAATGGAAATTGAAGATAAGGGCAATTTTGAGAAAAGATAAATTGCCTAGACGCAATAGATGGCAGACCTGCAGATATCACTGATGAAAAGTGGAAAGAAATGGATGACAGTGTCGTGGCCAATTTGCACCTAGCAATGGCAGACTCGGTATTGTCAAGTATTGCTGAAAAGAAGACATCAAAGGAGATTTGGGATGCTCTAATAAAATTGTACGAGGTCAAATCTCTTCACAACAGAATATTCTTAAAGAGAAGGCTCTACAGTCTTCGGATGAGTGAATCCACATCAATGACGGATCACATTAACACCCTGAATACTCTATTTTCTCAGCTAACAACTTCAGATTTCAGAATAGCGGAAAATGAGCGTGCGGAACTTCTACTTCAAAGTTTACCAGATTCGTATGATCAACTCATCATCAACATTACAAATAATAATATAGCTGATACTCTTCAATTTGATGATGTCGCCGGTGCAATTCTTGAAGAAGAATCCAGGCGTAAGAACAAGGAAGAAAGGTCAGAGAGTTCAAAGCAAGCAGAGGCTTTGATGATGACGAGAGGTAGATCAACGGAACGTGGCCCCAGTGGGAGTCAAAATCATGGTAGGTCAAAATCTCGAAGATGGAAGAACCTTAAATGCTACAATTGTGGCATGAAAGGGCACCTAAAGAAAGAGTGTCGGAATAATAAGAAGATTGGAGAGAAGAGTTATGAAGCTTCAACATCTCAAGGATGTGTTGCAAGTAATTCAAATGATGGTGACATCATGTATAGCGAAGCAGCAATTAGTTCTAAAGGCGGTAAATGACTCAATGAAGTCTGGATAATGGATTCAGGAGCAACATGGCACATGACGCCACACCGAGATTGGTTTTACTCTTATGAGCCTATCTCGGAAGGATCTGTGTACATGGGAAATGACCATGCCTTAGAAATTGTTGGTATCGGTACTATCAGATTAAAGATGCATGATGGTACTGTTCGAAAAATACAAGGGGTACGCCATGTGAATGGGTTAAAGAAGAATTTATTGTCCATTGGGCAATTGGATGACCTCGGGTGCAAGATCCACACTGAAAGTGGCATCTTGAAAGTAGTGAAAGGCAATCTTGTGGTGATGAAAGCAGAAAAGGTCACAAGTAATCTATACATGCTTCTGGGAGATACATTGCAAGAGGCAGATGCATCAGTTGCAACGGTAAGCCAAGAAGAAACAACGATGATGTGGCATCGCCGATTAGGCCATATGTCGAAACGTGGCTTGAAAGTCCTTGCGGAACGGAATCTCCTTCATGGGCTCAAGACAGTAAATTTACCATTCTGTGAGCACTGTGTGATAAGCAAGCAGCATGGATTGAAGTTTGCGAGAGTAACTACTAGAAGCAAACACATACTAGACTTGATCCATTCTGATGTGTGGGAGTCACCGAAAATATCTCTGGGAGGAGCAAAATATTTTGTCTCGTTCATTGATGACTATTCCAGAAGATTATGGGTGTACCCAATCAAGAAGAAGTCTGATGTGTTTCCAGTATTCAAGGAATTCAAAGCACAAGTAGAGCTTGAAACTGGGAAGAAAATTAAGTGTTTGAGGACAGACAATGGAGGAGAATATGTAGATGGCAATTTTCTGGCATTTTGCAAACAAGAGGGTATTGTAAGGCAATTCACAGTTGCACATACACCTCAGCAGAATGGTGTAGCAGAGCGGATGAATAGAACTCTCCTAGATAGAACAAGAGCTATGCTGAGAACAGCGGGAATGGCCAAATCTTTATGGGCAGAAGCAGTTAAAACTGCTTGCTATGTAATAAATCGATCACCATCAACGGCGACTGATTTGAAGACACCGATGGAGGTGTGGAAGGGAAAGCCAGTTGATTATTCTTCTCTGCATGTGTTTGGTTGTCCTGTATACGTCATGTACAACTCCCAAGAAAGAACAAAGTTGGACTCAAAGTCCAGAAAATGTATCTTCTTAGGTTATGCTGATAATGTTAAGGGGTATCGCCTGTGGGATCCCACTGCCCACAAGGTTGTTATCAGCAGGGATGTAGTCTTTGTAGAAAATGAACTACAAAGTGAGCAGAAAAATGATAGCACTTACAAAGAGACTGCTATAGTGCAGATGGAAGAAAAATCCAAAGAAAGTGATTCTTCTGAAGCAGAACCAATGCACGAAGAACAAGATGAGGTCAACGATGAAAATGTTCGTCGATCAACACGTCAGACGATGAAACCATCTTGGCACTCAGATTATGTTATGGCAAGCCATGATGCATATTGTCTTCTAAATGAAGAAGGGGAACCGTCAACCTTTCCAGAGGCTTTGAACAGTTCAGATGCTTCTCAATGGATGACAGCAATGCATGAAGAAATTGAAGCCTTACATAGAAACAAGAAATGGGCTCTTGTTGAACTTCCAAAGGGTCGGAAAGCCATTGGTAACAAATGGGTATACAAGATAAAACGCGATGGCAATGATCAAGTGGAAAGGTATCGTGCAAGATTGGTGGTCAAAGGATATGCTTAGAAAGAAGGTATTGATTTCAATGAGATTTTTTCGCCAGTTGTCAGACTTACTACTATCAGAGTAGTGTTGGCGATGTGTGCTGCATTTGATTTACATCTTGAACAGCTAGATGTAAAGACTGCTTTTCTTCATGGAGAACTTGAGGAAGAAATTTATATGCACCAACCGGAAGGATTTAAAGAAAAAGGAAAAGAAAACTTGGTTTGCAGGTTGACCAAATCTTTGTACGGTCTAAAGCAGGCGCCCAGATGTTGGTGTAAGAGATTTGATTCTTTCATAATTAGCCTCTGTTGAGACCTTTTAGGGTGTTGGCTTCATTTGGTAAAATAAGCCTGATTCCATGATGTGGAGCATGATGTGTGGCACATCAGGGTTCACATCTGGACGCCCTACTGGACGCGCCTTTATTTATTTAAACGCGATCTTTTGAAAAAGATTTGTTTTTCAAGTATATCGTGCCAGCTTGCGCGCCAAGGAACAAGATAATCTTTCATGGTTCTGTTTTATTTTATCGGCCGACTTTGATCAAAAAGATTTGAAACAAACAATTAAAAGATTATGATCAAATAAATCTCAAGGAGAATTAACAAAGGCCAGCTGTTATTATTGAAGATCCAAGCCCATGAAACTTGTTCTATATAAAGGAAGACTGAAGACATAATGAAGTACGAAGCCAAGAATTGAAGATATCGAGTCTTAGGTCTTAGTCTGTTCATTGTTATTTGTGAGCCTTCACTTGAATCATAATTTTGATACAAGTAAGGACTGAGTTTGATAGAGTTGTAATCTCTAGTATTCTTTCTCCAAAGCTTTGAAGCAAGGAGTTAGAGTGTGCAACACTCAAAGCCGTTAGGTACGAGTGCATAGTTTTCTAGGAGTGTGTCTCCAAACTGAGTTTGTTATTAAATCCTTACTGGGTAAGGTTGAGGGGGAGTGAGCAGAGGTTCTCATATCTAGGAGTTCCTAGGTAGAATTAGCACGGGTAGTGATTAAGTGAGAAGTTGTAAACGGGGGAGTTTAGCTTTGAATTGATACTACCATAGTGGATTCATCCCTGGATTGGTATCCTCCAGAATAGGGCTTGTTATAAGTGCCGAACTGGGTTAACAAACTCACGTGTTCTTTTGTTTCCTGCACTTTATATTGTTTACTTGTTCATCAAGTTCAGTTGTTCACGATGTTGACACATTAGGCTACACATCGTACGATTCCTAAAGTGTACACATCGTGCTACACATCTGACACTTGCCACCAGAATTTCAATTGGCATCAGAGCAGGCACCCTGCCTGTTTGAGGGTGAGCTCCAGGGAAGTTACTTTCTGGAAACATGGACAAGGATGGAACAACGGTCAACAAACCACCCCTCCTGGATGGAACCAACTATGACTACTGGAAGCCAAGGATGATTGCCTTCCTAAAGTCACTTGACAGCAGAACTTGGAAAGCTGTGCTCAAAGGCTGGGAGCATCCCAAAATCTTGGATGCTAATGGTGTTGACACTGGTGTACTCAAGCCAGAGGAAGATTGGTCAGCTGCAGAAGACACTGCATCACTTGGAAACTCCAAAGCTTTGAATGCTTTATTCAATGGAGTGGACAAGAACATGTTCAGATTAATCAAGCAGTGTACTGTTGCAAAGAATGCCTGGGAGATACTCAGAACCACTCATGAAGGCAATGCCAAGGTAAAAAGCTCAAGAATCCAACTTCTCAACACTAAGTTTGAAAACCTCAGAATGAAAGAAGAAGAATCAATTCATGACTTTCACATGAATTTGCTTGAGGTGGACAATTCCTTTGAGGCTCTAGGTGAGAAATTGTCTGAAGAAAAGCTTGTGAGAAAGATGCTTAGGTCTCTACCCAAGAGATTTAACATGAAAATCACAGCTATTGAAGAAGCTCAAGACATCCCAAGTATGAAACTTGAAGAACTTGTGAGCTCGCTTCAAACTTTTGAGATGAACTTTAGTGAGCCAACTGAGAAGAAAGGAAAAGGCATAGCTTTTGTATCTCGTGCTGGTGAAGAGGAAGAAGCTGATGAATCAGATGATGACCTCTCAAATGACTTAGCCATGTTGGGAAGACAATTCAACAAGCTTCAAAGGAGGGTGGACAGAAGACCAAGGAGGAATGTGAGGAACATCCAGACTGACAACAGTAAAATAGGTAACACTTCAACAAAAACTAAAACTGATGATAAGTCAGCTCAGAACAAGGGTGTTCAATGTCATGAATGTGAAGGCTTTGGTCATATAAGATCAGAATGTGGAACATATCTGAAGAAGCAGAAGAAAGGCCTAACTGTATCATGGTCTGACGAAGACTCTGACACTGACTCAGAGAATGTTGCTGCTAATCATGTTAGTGCCATGACTGGGGTGGATAATACTGATGTCGAATCTGATGATGAAGAACTCACCTTTGATGAACTAGCCTCAGTCCATAAAAAGCTATTTATCAAGAGTGAGGAACTGTACAAGGTCAATGAAGAGCAGAAGGAAATCATCAGTCAACTGGAGACAGAGAAGGGTCAACTACAGAGTCAAGTCGCTAGTCTTGAAAGTGAAGTCAAGTTACTGTCAACCAACTTGAAAAATATGACCAAGTCTGTAAAGATGCTCAATCCTGGAACCAACATGCTTGATGAAATTTTGAAAGTAGGAAAGCATGCGGGTGACTCATCTGGTGTAGGATTTAAGAACAAACATCACAGCAAGAAGACAAATACTAAGTTTGTTCCTGCTCAGAAGAAACCTGACCCTGGCAGAATGTGGACACATCACACTCCACATCAGAGACCTGATGGCAAAGAGAAGTTTAATGCTTGGAGATGTCACTACTGTGGGAAGAATGGTCACATCAAGCCCTTCTGTTACAAACTCTATGGGTATCCCAAGAAAAGGCCTCAGGTGCAAGCCAAAACAGTAAGGGTCACTCCTAAGAAGATGTGGAAGCCTAAAGTTTCTGAAACTGCACATATTGCTCACACTTCTCTTAGAGCATCTTCTAGTAATGATTGGTATTTTGATAGTGGTTGTTCTAGGCATATGACTGGTGTTGAGAAATTTCTCACTAATATCAAGCCTCATACAACAAGCTTTGTAACCTTTGGTGATGGAGCAAAAGGTGAAATCAAGGGCAGTGGTAAACTCAGCAGCAAAAGCTTACCTGACCTAGATGATGTGCTACTTGTTAAAGGCTTGAAGGCTAATCTTATCAGCATAAGCCAATTGTGTGATCAAGGTCTCAAAGTCAACTTCACAAAGAATGAATGTCTTATTACTTCTGACAAAGGAGAATTGTTGATGAGAGGATCTAGGTCAAGAGACAACTGCTATCTATGGATTCCTGATGAAACAACTCACTCCACTACATGTTTGATAAGTCAGGAAGAAGAAGTAAAGCTTTGGCACCAAAGACTTGGCCATTTGAATCTGAAGGGAATGAAGAAGATTGTGTCCAAGGAAGCTATTAGAGGTCTACCAAAGCTTAAGATTGTCGAAGGCAATATATGTGGTGAATGTCAAGTTGGAAAGCAGGTTCAGATGTCACACCCAATGTTACAACATCAGGTGACATCCAGAGTTCTTGAAATGCTACATATGGACTTGATGGGACCAATGCAGGTAGAGAGTATTGGTGGTAAAAGATATGCCTTTGTGGTTGTAGATGATTTCTCAAGGTTCACTTGGGTTAGCTTCATCAGAGAGAAGTCTGACACTTTTGATGCATTCAAAGAACTATGCCTTAGACTACAAAGAGAGAAGGATAGTGGCATTGTTAGAATCAGAAGTGATCATGGGAAAGAGTTTGAAAATTCAAGATTCTCTGAGTTTTGTGCTAATAAAGGAATTGGGCATGAGTTCTCCTCACCTATCACACCCCAACAAAATGGTGTAGTTGAGAGGAAGAACAGAACCTTGCAAGAGGCTGCAAGAGTTATACTACATGCCAAGAAGCTACCTTACTACTTTTGGGCAGAGGCCATGAGTACTGCATGCTATATACACAATAGGGTGACTCTGAGAAAAGGTACCTCAACCACACTGTATGAGATATGGAAAGGAAGAAAACCAACTGTCAAACACTTCCATGTCTTTGGTAGCAAGTGCTATATCTTAGCTGACAGAGAGCAAAGGAGGAAGATGGATCCCAAGAGTGATGAAGGAATCTTTCTAGGCTATTCCATAACCAGCAGAGCCTATAGAGTCTTCAACAACAGAACAAGAACTATGATGGAATCCATCAATGTTGTCATAGATGACTATTCAGACAATGTACCTGATGTTGATCCTGATGTGGACACATCTCACCCCCTGCCTGAAGACTCTGAAGTTATAGAGATTCCTGAGAAGACTGATCAGCAAGAAGATGTGACTCCAGTGAACAAGGGTCCCTCTGTTAGAGTTCAAAAGAATCATCCAAAAGAACTCATAATAGGGAATCCTGAGTCAGGGGTTATGACAAGGTCAAGAGAGGTTGTATCCAATGCTTGTTTTGTGTCAAAGGTAGAACCAAAGAATGTGAAAGAAGCCTTGACAGATGAGTTTTGGATTGAAGCTATGCAAGAGGAGCTGAACCAGTTCAAGAGGAATGAAGTGTGGGATTTAGTTCCTAGACCTGAAGGAGTCAACATCATTGGTACTAAATGGGTTTATAGGAATAAATCTGATGAAAGTGGTGTTGTGACTAGAAACAAGGCTAGGCTTGTGGCTCAAGGTTACTCTCAGATTGAAGGAGTAGACTTTGATGAAACATTTGCTCCTGTGGCACGTCTCGAGTCCATAAGGTTACTTTTGGGAGTAGCATGTATCTTGAAATTCAAGCTATTCCAGATGGATGTGAAGAGTGCTTTCCTCAATGGCTACTTGAATGAGGAAGTTTATGTGGAGCAGCCCAAGGGATTTGTTGATCCAAATTATCCAGATCATGTCTACAGATTGAAGAAGGCATTATATGGATTAAAGCAAGCCCCTAGGGCATGGTATGAGAGGCTAACCAAATTTCTTGTGCAGCAAGGTTATAGAAAAGGAGAAACAGACAAAACCTTGTTTGTCAGAGAAGAAAAAGGGAAGTTCATGATTGCACAAATCTATGTAGATGACATTGTGTTTGGAGGAATGTCTGATCCAATGGTCAAGATGTTTGTGAATCAGATGCAGTCTGAATTTGAGATGAGCCTTGTAGGTGAACTTACCTACTTTCTTGGTCTGCAAGTCAAACAGATGGAAGATACAATTTTCATCTCCCAAAGCAAGTATGCCAAGAACATTGTGAAGAAATTTGGAATGGAGAATGCAAATCACAAAAGAACTCCTGCAGCAACCCATCTCAAACTTTCTAAAGATGAGCATGGTGTCAGTGTTGATCAAAGTCTATACAGAAGCATGATTGGCAGTCTACTTTATCTCACTGCAAGTAGACCTGATATTAGCTTTGCTGTTGGTGTGTGTGCTAGGTACCAAGCTGAGCCCAAGATGAGTCATCTAAATCAAGTCAAAAGGATTCTTAAGTATGTCAGTGGTACAAGTGATTATGGAATTCTCTACTCTCATGGTGAAGACACAAGATTGTTGGGTTATTGTGATGCTGACTGGGCAGGTAGTGCTGATGACAGGAAAAGCACTTCTGGTGGATGTTTCTTTTTGGGAAGCAACCTTATATCATGGTTCAGCAAGAAACAAAATTGTGTTTCTCTTTCTACAGCTGAGGCTGAGTATATTGCAGCAGGAAGTAGTTGTTCTCAGCTACTTTGGATGAAGCAGATGTTGGGTGAGTACGATGTGCAGCAAGATGTGCTCACATTATACTGTGACAATCTAAGTGCTATAAATATTTCCAAAAATCCTATCCAACATAGTAGGACAAAGCACATTGATATACGTCACCACTTTATTAGAGATCTTGTTGAAGACAATATTGTGACTCTAGAGCATGTTGCCACAGAAAATCAACTGGCAGATATTTTCACTAAGGCTTTAGATGCAAATAGGTTTGAGGTGTTAAGGGGCAAACTTGGTATTTGCCTCTTTGATGATCAATAGCCATAATAGCTATTTAGGCGTGCAACGGCTACCTGTTTTTCCCTCCATCCATAGTTGCACGCAATCCAAAGGCAATCATTACAAAATATTTCCAACGGCTATTTCACGATCAAAACTCCAAGAAATCCGTTTACTCAAGATTTTCTTATTGCCTACCACATTGATCACCACATTCGTTTCTCAACCACTCAAACGACCAAAAATTTTCTTGATCACTCTCAAACCCTTTGTTCATCTCTCTGCTATTTTTCTTTGAAAATCTTCATACCAAGTCACCATCATCATCATCATGTCTACTGCAACCAAAACATCTCCTTCAACCAAATTTACGACTCCTCCATCATCATCAAAACCTAATTCCCCGCATCCTGAAGAAGTTCAAAGTGACATGATCGTTAATGCCACTCCTGTTTCTATGATCAAGCCATCTGGATCAAAGAAGAAGAAGTCAAAACGATCAAGAAGGGAATCAACCCCCATTGCTGCAGAGGAAGATGTTGTTCCTTCTCCTTCCACAGAAAAATCCAAGAAGAAGAAGAAGAAAAGCAAAAAGCCAAAGATTGGCTCACCAAAGAGGGTTCACACCATGGAAAGTCTGCATGTTGAACCTCTTCCTGCAAAATCTGGTGATGCAAATGCTGAAGCATCTATGGGTGTAGGTTCTTCAAACCCTAACCCTGAGAAGGCTGCTGTAAAGATCCCTGAGAGTCAAAGACATCCCTTGACTCAGAAGATCATTGATTTTGTGCTCCAGGCCCTGCAAGAACCTAATGTTGCGGCAGATGTTGGCACATCATTGCCACAAGGTGAAGAAGAGACTGCTGCTGTTGAAAAACCTGCTGTCATTCCTGATTCTCCTGAACAGGAATTTGTTGAAGAAGATCAACCTGCTGAGGTTGAGGAACCTAAAGATAATACCCAGTCTGACAAGGATAAAGAAACTGTTGAAGGTTCAGATCATGAAGACTCCAATCCTTCTGACAAGGATGCTGATGGAGATACAGTTGTTGTGGATGTAGAAGGCTACAATTCTGACATCCCCTTGAAGAAGCTTACTGAGGATAGTATTGCAAAAAGGACTAGAAGTGGTAAAGGTCCTGCTGTTGTTGAGATTTCTCCTGCTGCTACTAAGGAGAAGAAGAAGCCTGTTAAGAGGCAAGTCATGTATGGTCCCAAGAAGGGATTTAGTAAAGCTGTGGTTCCACCTGCAAAGAAGAAGACTCAGAAAAGAAAAGAGCCACCTACAAGTGACTCAGAGTACGATGTGGAGCAGGATGTAGCTCACATCAGTGAGTCTGAGGAAGAATCTGCTAAGGAACGCAATGTGGAGCTTGATGTGATTCACATTGAGTCTGCTGTGAAGAAGAGCTATGGGAAGAAGAAAATTCCTCAGGGAATTCCTGACATCCCAGTTGATTTGATTTCCTTCCACAACCCTGCACATGCTGGTAAATGGAAGTACATTGCTCATAGAAGGTTAGCTCTGGAGAGGGAGCTCAGTGCTGAAGCCTTGCAGTGCAAGGAAGTTATGAGGTTGATCAAGCGTGCTGGCTTGATGAAGACTGTTACTGGACTGAGTGACTGCTATGAGAAGGTAGTCAAAGAGTTTTTGGTAAACATCCCTGCTGGTTGTGACAATCCTTTGGACAAGGAATACCAAACTGTTTTTGTGAGAGGTAAAGAAATTCACTTCTCTCCCACTGTTATCAACAAGTATCTGGGCAGAAGTGAGGAGCCCTTTGCTGAGATGGAGGCAAATGACAACTACATAATCAAGGCCATTACAGCTGGAAAGGTCAAGACTTGGCCTAAGAAAGGGAAACTGCAAGCAAGCAAGCTCACACCAATCTACAACATCCTGAACAGGATTGCTGCTGCTAACTGGGTGCCTACCACACACAACTGTGATGTGGCTACAGGTTTGGCTAGGTTCATATATACTATTGGTAGCAAATCTAATTTTGATTTTGGTACCTATATTTTTGATCAGACTATCAAACATGCCAAAACCCTAGCTGTCAAACTACCCATTGCATTTCCTTCCCTACTGTGTGGAATCATATTGAGCCAGAGACCTGATGTTCTGGGCAAGGATGATTTGTCTTGCAGAAGAGAGTCTGCTACTTCTTTTAGTCTCAAGCAGTCTGATGTGACTCCTGATGTGGGCACATCCAGCTCAAACAATGCTATGTCTAGGACAGACATGATTGCTGCTTTAAAGGAGACTTGCAAGGCTCTGGATGAGAAGAAGGCCAAGCTGGAGGCAGTCATTACTGGACTGGAGCTTGAGGATGAGCAAACAATGGCTGAGGATGAGGAATTGGAGGAGGAGGAGCCCAATGACTCTGAAGCTGAGGAAACTGATGGGAACCAGGATATTTGAATCTTTGTAATTCATTATTTCCCTGTACTCAGTATTTCCTTGTTTTTGCTTATATTTTGTGGGCTGTGCCCTGGATTTCTGATGCACCTTTGCGTGCCTGTTCTGTACTTGCTGCACTATTAACGGCCTGAGTGCCTTTTTCTGTTCATGCACCATCATCTCTACATCTCATGCTATCTGCATTCTATGGTGTGTTACTTACTCTCAGTATGTTTGTCATAATTTATGGCTAAAAAGGGGGAGTAAAAATTAAAATGAACAACTTTGAAGTCTTAACTGCGGCAAATTGTGATGTGTGGCACATCTGACTACACATCTGGCATACATGCTTATTTTTCTTCAAATGTTTTCTCAACAACTTTTTGAAGAATTAGTTTTCTAAAGCATGTATTTCTGAAGACTTAATCTGTACGTTTTCAACTGGGTGATGCATTCTTAAGAAGTCCAATTGAAGATGTTAATTTGTGTAATGGTTGATCCATTTGTATGATTTCTACATGGTGATGCATTCTTAAGAAGCCTGTAGAAGTTGCTATTTTGTGTGATGTTTGACACATCTGTGAGCTTTAACTTGGTCATGCATTCTTAAGAAGCCAAGTTTAAAACTTCTCTATTTCTCTCTAGGTCATGCATTCTGAAGAAGCCTATAGGGAATATGAGATTTAGGGGGAGTACATGGAAAGTGCTCTAGTTCAAAGGGGAGTAGACTATTACTGGGTTTGCTACCCTCCCTTATGTGTGCATGGAATCTCATGCTTGTATGTGTCTGAGAATTTATTTTTCTCAGTCTTTGGGAATTTATTTTCCTATCTTGTGAGAGTTTATTTCTCTCTTTATTTGTGAGGCTCTGATCCGCTGCTGCATGCCTCTGATGTGCCTATACATCTCTCCAAGTTTAGTTGGGTGACTCGAAGATTATTTTAGCCCAAAATTTGCCAAAGGGGGAGATTGTTGAGACCTTTTAGGGTGTTGGCTTCATTTGGTAAAATAAGCCTGATTCCATGATGTGGAGCATGATGTGTGGCACATCAGGGTTCACATCTGGACGCCCTACTGGACGCGCCTTTATTTATTTAAACGCGATCTTTTGAAAAAGATTTGTTTTTCAAGTATATCGTGCCAGCTTGCGCGCCAAGGAACAAGATAATCTTTCATGGTTCTGTTTTATTTTATCGGCCGACTTTGATCAAAAAGATTTGAAACAAACAATTAAAAGATTATGATCAAATAAATCTCAAGGAGAATTAACAAAGGCCAGCTGTTATTATTGAAGATCCAAGCCCATGAAACTTGTTCTATATAAAGGAAGACTGAAGACATAATGAAGTACGAAGCCAAGAATTGAAGATATCGAGTCTTAGGTCTTAGTCTGTTCATTGTTATTTGTGAGCCTTCACTTGAATCATAATTTTGATACAAGTAAGGACTGAGTTTGATAGAGTTGTAATCTCTAGTATTCTTTCTCCAAAGCTTTGAAGCAAGGAGTTAGAGTGTGCAACACTCAAAGCCGTTAGGTACGAGTGCATAGTTTTCTAGGAGTGTGTCTCCAAACTGAGTTTGTTATTAAATCCTTACTGGGTAAGGTTGAGGGGGAGTGAGCAGAGGTTCTCATATCTAGGAGTTCCTAGGTAGAATTAGCACGGGTAGTGATTAAGTGAGAAGTTGTAAACGGGGGAGTTTAGCTTTGAATTGATACTACCATAGTGGATTCATCCCTGGATTGGTATCCTCCAGAATAGGGCTTGTTATAAGTGCCGAACTGGGTTAACAAACTCACGTGTTCTTTTGTTTCCTGCACTTTATATTGTTTACTTGTTCATCAAGTTCAGTTGTTCACGATGTTGACACATTAGGCTACACATCGTACGATTCCTAAAGTGTACACATCGTGCTACACATCTGACACTTGCCACCAGAATTTCAGCCTCGATTACAACAGACTAAGTTCAGACTATTGTACCTACTACAAAAGGTTTGATGATAATGATTTCATCATTTTGCTATTGTATGTGGATGACATGTTGGTGGTAGGCCCCAACAAAGATCGGGTCCAAGAATTGAAGGCACAATTGGCTAGGGAGTTCGATATGAAAGACTTGGGACCAGCAAACAAGATTTTAGGGATGCAAATTCACCGAGACAGAAAAGACAGGAAGATTTGGCTTTCTCAAAAGAATTATCTAAGGAAAGTCTTGCGGCGCTTCAACATGCAAGATTGTAAGCCAATATCTACCCCTCTTCCTGTGAATTTTAAATTATCCTCAGGTATGTGTCCTAGCAATGAAGCAGAGAGGATGGAAATGTCTCGAGTACCGTATGCATCGGCGGTGGGAAGTCTTATGTATACCATGATATGTACAAGACCAGACATTGCACAAGCAGTGGGAGTGGTTAGTCGATTTATGGCAGATCCGGGTAAAGAGCATTGGAATGCTGTTAAAAGAATCCTGAGATACATTAAAGGAACCTCAGGTGTTGCAATATGTTTCGGAGGATTGGAATTAACTGTCAAGGGTTATGTTGATTCATATTTTGCAGGCGATCATGATAAGAGAAAATCTACCACTGGTTATGTGTTCACACTTGCAGGAGGAGCAGTAAGTTGGTTATCCAAGTTACAAACTGTTGTAGCTCTGTCCACGACAGAAGCTGAGTACATGGCAGCTACACAGGCATGCAAGGAAGCTATTTGGATACAAAGGTTAATGGAGGAACTCGGGCACAGACAGCAGAAAATTGTTGTGTATTGTGACAGTCAGAGTGCCTTGCACATTGCAAGAAATCCAGCCTTTCACTCCAGGACAAAGCACATAGGCGTTCAATACCATTTTGTTCGAGAAGTAGTGGAGGAAGGAAGTGTGGATATGCATAAGATTCACACCAATGATAACCTAGCAGATGTGATGACAAAGCCGATCAATGCTGACAAGTTTATATGGTCTAGGTCCTCGTGTGGCCTATCGGAAACGTAGCAACAGGGAGTTGGCAAGGTAGAGAGATTTTGAAAGCTTACAAAAGTGGCTTTAAGTGGGAGATTGTGAACATTGTGAACATGTGAAAAGTGTAAAGCACACTTTTGTTGAATTCACATTGCATATGGCAGTAGCTTTTGACAAATTGTTACGGTGCCATAAATTCAAGTTGTTGAAATAGTGCTATTTAACTCCTATAAATAGCAATGCATTTGTAACATTTCATTCATTCATCCCAAACCAAAGTAACACAACAACAAGTGTATGTCATTGTTGTGAGTGAGAGAGAAAATATAGTTTCTCCTGTGAGGTTTCTCCTAGTGTTAGTATTCTCCTATATTCAAGAGAGGGTGTAATTGTACTCTCCTTGTATTTAGAGAGAGGTCTTGTAATTTCTTCCACTTAGTGAAAGTTCTCTACTTTGCCCCGTGGTTTTCTCCTCTTATTTGTTGAGGGATTTCCACGTAAATATTTTGTGTTCAGTTCCTGTTTTCTCGTCTCTTATTTTAGTTGTGTGATAATTATTTTGTTACTCTGGTACCCAACACTTTCAAGTGAAGGAATCAAATAAACTAAGTGCATTGGTCACTTAAGTGTAGGAATTTAAATTAGTCAATGAGAATCAAATAAAAAGCTATTTACCCGTAAACCATCATGCTCTTTGGATAAATAAATTTGATCCATTTAACCCAGCAAAGTTTTTTATCAGCAGCACTACTGCCCCATAAAAAGTTTTGTTACATCTTTACAATTTGGTCTAAAATGCAACGTGGAGTCTTAAAAAAGAAGAAAAATATATAGCGCCAAATTTGTCAAGACATAATTAATTAAAGTGATCCGTCCTCCGTAAGAAAGTTGTATGCGTGTCCAAGAGTTTAGCTGTTTAGCCATAGTGTCCACCACCGGTTTCCAAGTCTCCCTCCTTCTAGGATTGACACCAATCAGTATGTCCAACAATTTAAAGGAAACAACATCTGAACGACATGACAAAAAGGAAGATCCTGCCTCCAAAAATCTATCACAAATATTGATACCATATAATTTACTCTTGACAAAGATTTAAGGCCAGAAACCAACTCGAAGCCCCAGAGTAAAGATTTAATAGTCCATAAATTCTCTCAGCTACCCTCACCCATCAAGATAGTATCATCAGCGAATTGTAGTATTTGAAATTGAATATTAGGACTAATGCAGTACCCTTTAAAAATAGGAAAGGGGATAAAGTATCACCTTGTCGTAGGCCTCGACCAACTTTGAACTCGTCCGAAGGACTGCCATTAACCAATATAGACATGAAACTTTCAAATATGCATGCTTTCATCCACTTTAACCATCCATCTGCAAAACCCATTTTTAACATCATACGATTCAAAAAAGACCAATTGACAGTGTCGTAGGCTCGCTCAAAATCTACTTTAAACAAAAAGCACTCATCTTTGCTTCTTTTAGCTAAGTCGATAATTTCATTAAGCACCACCACCCCATCCAAAAAATTTAGAACTATTCAACTTGGCATTACTTGGTAAATGGAAGTGGAGATTTTTATCTGATGAGGAGCCAGTTTGGGCTGATCTATTACGTTTTCGGTATGGTCATTTACCATCTCTGTTGTTGGGAGGGTGCAAGCAGTCAAATGGTTCGAAATCTTCCTTATGATGGAGGGATGTTATATAGGTGGAACATAGAATGAAGGATGATTGGTTCAAGTCAAATGTTGGTTGTTGTGTCGGAAATGGTAAGAACACAGGCTTTTGGAAATTTCAATGGTTTGGGAACCAACCATTCTGTGACTTATTCCCAGATTTGTTTGTCAAAGAAGCCGAAAAGGATGTGCCGGTGTGTGAGAGACACCTTAGCTTTGGATCATCGCCTTCATGGGGGTGGAATTGGACGGATTCTTTGTCTGACAATGAGGTTCGACAGTTTGAAGAATTAAAGGTTCTTTTGTTAGGCCTTTCGATAAATCCAATTACGGCGAATAAGTGGAAATGGAAGCCAGAGCCAAGTAGCACTTTTTTGGTTAAATCTTGTTATTCATTGTTATTAAAGCGTAGACATGTGGAACCGTTGGATGATACTGTGTTAGTAGCTATCAATAAATTATGGAAGAATGACGTACCACCTAAAATTAACATTTTTGGGTGGCGTTTATTACTCCAAAGGTTATCGACAATATCAACGCTCAACCGTCATGGTATTTGCTTAATCCTCATGATTTACTTTGTATATTTTGCTTTCAACAGGATGAGGACACTACACATCTTTTCTTTTCTTGCTCGTTTTCCAAAGGGATATGGAAGCAGCTTCTAGGTGGATAGGCAAGAGCATTCCAGCAAGCGCTGTCGGGTGGAATCATTTTCTATTGTTTGGTGATTTATTCAAAGCGAAAAAAAAAAAAAAAAAAAAAAAAACAAGAGGATTAATCACTTGATTTGGCTAGCAATTACGTGGCAAATTTGGAAGCTCCGTAATAATGTTGTTTTCAAAGTGGAGGCTAAAAAATATTTAATTTTTTAAAATTAATTCCTTTTTATATTATCTCATTTTTCTATTTAAAAAATTATTAATTAAATTTTAAAAAAACAAAAAATTATTGAAATAATTAAAACACTTCAAAATAATCCCAAGTCACTTCAATCTTCTTCCCAAAATCTTACATTTTAGGGTTTAATGGCCTCTTCATCACCACCACCGTCATCACCGTCGCCGGCGACAACAATATCCGATCTAAACGAAGATTCAATTGGTCACTGCGCCAAAAACCTAACTCTCCGCGACGTATGCAATCTAGCAATGAGCTCCACCGCTCTCAAACGCCTCGCTTATTCCGATTCCGTTTGGCATCACTTGTTCAAGTAACAATCGAATCTCTTCATCTTCCAATTCTGAATTAATCAACAATTTTTTTCAAAATAATTAAGTTAAATTGAATTAATTAATTAACTAATTAATCACCTAATTAACAATGCTGGTGCTGTTGTTGTTGTTGCAGAAATCGTTGGCATAGAGAATTATCTGGTGGCAGTGGAACCGCGGCGAGGGAAGTGTACATTTCCAGATACAATGATTTGCAACAGTTCAAATTCACTGATCCTTTTGAAACCAACTTTCGTACTAGTACAGATGTCTCTAAACTTTTCAACCATTTGCTTCTTCACCAAAACAATGTGATCTTCGCGCAGGTTCGTTTTACTAAGAATGTGATGTAATTGGTTTATTTGAACTTATCTACTGTCATAAGAATTTGTGACTTGTGAGACAAGCATGTTTGAATTGGCGTATTTGAACTTATCTACTGTTATACGAACTTGTGACTTGTGAGACAAGCATGTTTGAATTGGCGTATTTGAACTTATCTACTGTTATACGAACTTGTGACTTGTGAGACAAGCATGTTTGAATTGGCTTATTTGAGCTTTCCTACTGACATAAGCAATTGTGAGACTATTTGGGAGAACTTATGAAAATAGCTCGTGACATTATTCATAAGCTCTCAAACATTGCTTATGAAACTAGCTTACAACTTCTACAAAAATATTTTAACGTTATCTTATCTTTTGTTATAGAAATAACATATACTTTTGACCCAAAAAAAAAGGATAAAAAGAAAAGAAAAGAAATAGCTTATACTTAAGTGCTAAAGTTATAAGCTGCAAATAAGTTATTTCTCCAAACCAGGCCTATATGGGAGAACTTAATGAAACAACGTATTCTATACGTTGTTTTCAGCTTATTTATGTAAGCTATCCAAGATAGCTTATGAAAATAACTTAGAACTTATGTGTAAAAAATGAAAACTAAAGGTTTATCAAATCAAATATGTATTAGGTTTAATAGTTTAAGGATTTATTTAGTATGCATTGATGGTGTAAAAATGTTTTAGAGGCATCTAATCATATCCCACTGTAGGTATTTGTGCTGGTATTTAGTAATAAGACATGGCACTATGCGAGATATTATTGAACGCATGTGTAACATTTTTCACACTGTTTGTGTATAGATATTAAACTGATAGTTTACTAAGTGTCTTTTCAATAAGTTATTCTAAGCAGCTTAACTAGGTGCTTATTCATAAAATAAGTGTTACAGTGAGTTTATTCTGAAAATTCCTTGTGAACATGTTACAAGTTATGTTTATGTGTATCTAAACACTTATATAAGTGTTTTTTTTTTTTCATTTGCTTCTTTGCATTCACTCTGCTGAGTGTTGACCAGGGATCAAGTGCAGGAATGATAAATTTCGATGATCATCAAAAGGGAGCAGAAAGTTTTGTCCATACGATGAGTGATCATAAAGCGAGAATTACTTGTATGAGGTAACCAGTGTTGCATTATTTTTTTATTGATGGTGCATTAATTGCTAAATAATTTCCTGAATTTGATTCATAAAATCATCTAAACAGGCATATCATGCTCCTGATGTTTATTCTTTCTTTCGGATTTTAGTCACCGGCAACACACTTGCTGAAACCAAAACTTAGCACTTTCTTCTTATGTATAAATTATAAATTTTTATCAATACACCAATGGAAATGGAGAAATAGCCCATAACACCCTGAAATTAATGACTGGGAACCAATTAGACAGAGCCCTGAAATTTAATTATACACGACGCCAAGCTGTCTGGTTATGATTTCCTATTAGATTATCAAAACATTGGTATACATGTACAACTTGTGATAGTAAGCATCTCAATTGTTTTGATTTGTGAAAATTGTCCTTCATAGGTATAGGTTGTTGTTGCTGAAGTATAACCCAATAGGTAAGGTGATACTTGAAGCCTTTGTCAGGGAAACGGCTGTCCATGTAGTTGTAAATATGTATAAACTAAAATTCATTATTTTTCCAATTCCCAAAAGAAATATATTTTCTGGCCAAATGATTATGAATTATATTTATTTTGTATAGTTGGAAGGAACTGAAGATTAGTAGTATGAGGCAGTGTGTCAATTGCGAATTGTAGAAAATAGTGGTTTGTTCAAATCCCGGTACACTGCAGCACTATACCGCTGCTATTTGACAACACTTTACTAAATTGCATATTGTGGAACAATAGCAATTTGTTTGAATTCTGCTACGCTATAACCTCTATTTGACAACACTGGTATGACTCTTATCAGGCAGGCCTTCCTCTTGGTCTGCTTGTGTTGGTTAGTAGTAGTACTACTTTTACCAACATGCTTGAATTTTTGGCAGTTGTTGGGTTTCATAAGTCAAATATATTTTCCATAACAAACTATAATTTCATGAAATTCTCTGGGAAATTGGCTTAATGTTCTGAAATAAAATAATCAAACTGCAGGTTGTTTTCCCCGGGGGAGCAAAATGTTGTGGTTACCTCAAGCTGCGATCACTCCATTCGTCTGTGGTGGAAGGTATCACTTACTTAAAGAAACATTCTATGGAATCCTCATGTTTATTACAAATTCCTTAACATGTTCTCCAGCATGCTTAATGTTTTCTTAGTAGGAAAGTAGAGGTGAGTGAAAATAGAGTGTGAAGAAAATACTGTAATTTTCACATATTAATGCTTGATAGAGAAAGGGTGTGATGGTTTATGTAGCAATTAAGCAATGTTGATATCTCTTTATCTTTGTAGGATTGAAAGTAAATTATAAAAAAAAAAAACTGAATTTGTTTTATGTTAGAATTTTATTTTCAATTGCTTGTGTGTTCAGGATTCTACCAAACAAACAAAACTAAAACTGAAAAGAGAAAGAATTTTTAAGATTTGTGTGTTCGTTCACATATGCTTGTGCAAGATAATGATTATGTCATGTGTATTATTTTATGTTTAGCGTTCCTTCATCCTTGCCATGCAGGGTTCTTGTATGCGGTGCTTGAGAGGTCACAATGGTCCAGTGTTATCACTATCAAATAAATTATTAGGAGAGGGTGGCAGCAAAGTCTTAGCAAGTGGAGGAGAAGATGGTACTGTTCGACTATGGTCCCTTAGCTCAAGTGGAAAAAGAGGGCAGCGTGCTTTGAAGGCTACACTCTATGGACATGAAAAACCTGTGAATTTGATGTCAGTTTCCGGGTATGAGTTCGTCTTTCACAGTTACTTTTGCCTTTATCAATGTTATGTCAGGATAATGAAATGATGGGTAGCATTTGGATGAACAAATTGCAATATTCTTTTCTGTTTGGATTTCATCTGGCTTGTTAGATTTTGAGTGGATAGTAATGCCATATGCGGAAAGCCTATACATTTTAAACTTACAATTTTACTTGCTCCCTCCGGTTTTAAATATAAGCAAAAAAGCTACCTCACCATTTAAGAAAATTAGTTAATTTTTGTTTTGATACAATAAAAAAATATAATTGCATTGTCCAAACTACCCTTCATTGGAATGCTTTCAGTAAATAAGATAAAATTAGTTATGATTTGTAATTCTGACCATTAAAATTAGATTTTTTGTTTCCTATATTCGAGACAAGAGAAAGTGTATTCTAGTCCTTATATGGAAGTGAGGGTCATATGTCCATCATATAAAAATTATTTCCATTTAGTTTCTGTTGATATATATCCTGCCTTATTAGTACAGTATAATAAGGGATGCATGATTGGTGAAAATTGGTAAAAATTATTTCCATTTAGTTTCTTATAATTTTCACTTATATGTTCTGCCTAACAAATTAGCTGGTTTCAGAGATTCAATTGATTAAACTTTTCAGCGTGTTAAATCTAATTGACGAATCTTTGTTTAACAGACAGTAACAGTGTAACACGTTTGTTAACAGTCAGCATAAAACTTTGCCAATCTTTACAACATGCATATATAGTTTGAATCTCACATAGTGGGAAAATAATTTGTTGTAAATGGCAACATGTTTATGCGTCCTAACTCCTAAGACTGTAAAATTCTTAGTCAAGAGTTACTCAGGAATTTGACAAGAATGATCTCATACTGAATTTTTAAGTGGAGGTTATTGTATTTCATTTTACTCTTACTGATTTGAGCTTGTCATAATTTTTCGTGTATAGATATATTTGAATGGAACTTTACCTGTTTTTTATAAAGTAAACGAGTTCATTTTAAAAAAAAATAGTATTTTTTTTAACTGAATCTTTAATTTATGTG
The DNA here is from genome assembly GCA_954870985.1 of Trifolium fragiferum. Taxonomy (NCBI): domain Eukaryota; kingdom Viridiplantae; phylum Streptophyta; class Magnoliopsida; order Fabales; family Fabaceae; genus Trifolium; species Trifolium fragiferum. The sequence continues at coordinate 3,972,914 of OX940789.1, read as the reverse complement.
TTGAATATTATTATTTGTCCATTAGTATCACTTATCAGCACTACAGAGAAAACAGAAAGCAATTTGCTTATGCCAATTGTGTTTTTATTAGTAATAAGTTCTAGAAAACACTCTCCAATGTTTACTCCTTTCATTTGAAGTAGTTACTAGTCTGTAATCATCTCCTTCAACTATGATAATAGATCCTTCCTGTTCTCATTTTTCAGGCATAAAACTTCGCTTTTGGTGACGATCTCAAGAGATTCTAAGGTTCTCTCTTGTATTCCTTACTTTTATGGTGTCATGTTAGTTTACTTGATTTATGAACTTTCATTTATTCTTTGTCAATGCTTTGATTGTTTGATAAGTTGTTGAGTATGTATCAGAATTAAGAAATAGTTAACAAATTATTTGTAAATGGCATCTCTCTCCAAACTTAAAAAATTATTTGGTATCTCTCTCTAAATTATTTGTTTAGGTGCTAATTAATATGCTGACGAGTTCAACATTAATATCTGTCCTGTATTATTCAGATACTATCTGATTAGTAGGACAAATAATGTGGCTTCAAAATCTTGACATGGACGATACATGCACATTTCTTCCATTTCAATGCTTCTGTTAAGCCCTATATTGAAGCCTTTTATTTTGCTATTATAGGTCAGGGTTTGGGATACAACTACATCATCTGCTCGCTCGTCATGTTGTGTGGGAATGACTTCTGTTCCTGGCGCACCTATAAACATGAAATGCCATGAATCATTGGTGTTTGTGGCATCTGGTTCCACTGTGACTGTAGTTGATTTAAGGACCATGCAAAGAGTTATCACAGCAGCCGTACATCAACTGAAGTTGTATTCATTCGGCATGGCCCCTTCAAAATCTTTAATATGCACAGGCGGCAATGGCAGGTATGACTGCATGAGAAGAAACTGTTATTGATGCCTAGCTACCCATATAAATTAGTGAGTTGCTCTTGGCGTATTAGTTGTTTTAATGTGTTAAGAAAATGGCTTAATCTTAATGAAACTATGAAGCACTAACCCAAACAAGGTCACCGGACACGGCATTGACATGAAGACATTGTAATAATTTAAGAAAATAGAAGGGAATGATTGTATCATGTTTCAGTGTTGTACCGGTGCAGACACCAGATATGTCTTCATTCTTAAGTGTTAGTGCTGCATTGAAGTATCATGTTATGTCATGTTATGTTAAGTTTCTTTGAAATCTTTTTGAGCAAAGTAAGTTATATGTTGTTTATATCCATTTAATGGATAATAACTTACCAAATCTATAATGCTGCAGAGCAATGCTTTGGGATATTAGGAGAAATCAACAATTGTTAAAGCCAAAACCGATAGCCGAGTTAGACGGACATTCTGGGCCAGTAACTAACTTGCACATGGATTCATACAAAATAGTTACTGGTGGTCCTGATGATGCTTATGTAAATGTATGGGAAGTTGAGACTGGTGAACAAACAAATTCATTACTTTGCTATAGATGCGAAGAAGTTAATGGCACATCTGGTTGCGATGCCATGGCGGTAGATGGGTGTAGAATCATCTATGCTGGTCATTGTAATCATTGGGGTGTTTTAACCTACATGGACTTCAACAATGCTACAAGTCCTGTTACCAAACTAGAAAATGAGCTGCCACCAACTTCAAAATTTTGGGATTCTCAGTCTGATAGTATTGATGATGACTGATATGTGAATAATCTTGGTGACTCCCAAATTGGTATATAGAGCAATATATTTCTTCCATGGCATTCTTGTATTTATGTTTATCCTAAATTATATAGAGAGCAACTTTCAGCACTTCCTACATTTCTAAAAAAAATACATTTTTCAGAAGTGTATTTTTGAGTGACATATTAGTTGGTAGGGACATCACATCACATATGCTGAGGTCAGAGTTCAAACTTGAAATTTCTTCCTTATTCACTTCGATGGGTGAATTTTTGGTTACTTGACCTTATAGTAAATAAAAAAGTTTATGTTATTTTGGAATGTGTACATCTGAAGTGATATTGGGGTTGCAAAAATTTACTCCCAATTATATATAATTACAACAAAGGCACTTGTGATGATTTATAAAATAAAAAAGAAGGTAATTAGGGTAGTTATTTAACTATTTTGCTCAAGGGTTATTTAAATTTGAATGTAGGTGTATTAGGAAGAGAAAAAAAAAACTTATTTAAACAATATTATTAGTGGTGGGTTATGTGACTAATAATGGTGATTTTTTTTTTGTAAAAAAGAATTGACCATATCTATTTTATTCGTTAATTTTTTTAAAAAGTTGGAGAAGAGAAAATTATTAATAACAGTAACACTTTACAACTATTAAGAGTGAGATTTAAACTATGTCTCGTTACATTTTATGTAGAATTTATTTTTTTATTCCTTAATTAAACTTGTGATTAGTGACTTCATTTTGATTATACAGAATTCCATTTCATTTTATGTCATTTTACATGTACCGATAAAATTATAGAAGAACACTCTGAATAACACTCATTGCATCAACAAGATCATACAAATGAGATTATTTTAAATGAAAAAGAGATTATAAGTTCCCAGCTGTTTAGTAATAAATGAACAAGATGCATGAGTATTATGATAAAGTGGGGAACCCCATCCATTTGAGAAACCTATGGAGAAGCAATATACTTCTGCCTGCAAGATTATCTCGAGTTACGATAAATCCAAGAAACTATTATCACAATAGCATATACTATCCTTCATATTTCTTTTTAGTTAGTTGTTAAATTTATTTTGTTTTTAAATTTTCCTTGCTTCTAAATGAGTGTTATTATCAATATAATAATTATTTCTTAATTGTATTCTCTAATTAATAATACATTAATATTTGATAAGATTAATCGGTAAAATTGTCATTATTTTTCTTTGTCAATATACTAAAAAGATTGTCATTAATATATAATAAAATTGTCATATACTATAGTTTCTTCTTAACTTGTTTGAACTTTCAAGCAATAAAATGTAACATTTAATAAACGGGCGAAAATTTATTTGTCCATGCATCTTAATTTTTCGTTGTTAATCTAGTGGCTAAAATGTAAGGATGGATAAAATGTAATGTTGATGCCGACATTCACTGCGACGGAAGAATTATAAGCGGGGGTTGGTGTTTCCACGACTGTGACGGAAGAATTATAAGCGGCGGCTGGTGTTTCCGCGACGATATAGGACAGTTTTTAAGGGCAGGCACTTACCGGAAGAATGCTGCATATTTGGCCCTTGAAGCAGAAGCCTCGGTGTTGTTAGAAGCAATGCAAGTAGCTAGCACAATGAACTTGGAGCATATCACTTTTGAAAGTGATTTACAACTTATTGTTGGAGCTTTACATGCTAATCATGAAGGAGATTCAATCTTTAGTATTATTATTTCTAGTATTAAAAACTTGTTGCTTTTAAATTCTAACTTGGTGGTAAAGTTTGTAAAGTGTCAAGCTAATTTAGTTGCTGATTAGTTAGCTAAAACAGCTAATTTTTGTGGTGACTCAAAATGAAACCTCGATTTTCATATAGGTTTCTCATAGCCAAATTACTAGACTGTAACAACGGAAACTTATCAAAAAAATCTTTATCTAAAGTATTTTATATTTTTTTTATATTTTCACCATCAGTTGAATCTGGTTTGGGGGTTAGTTCTGGTATAAGTGATTCTAGCCTCCTCCCGATCGCAGTTGCGGGGATCGAACCGTGATCCTCCCTACCAAATTTAGCGTCAATCACCACTGAATCAGCTAACGATTGGTAGTATTTTATATTTTTACATTAACGGAAAGAATATAAATGAATGAGTCAATAAAAAGTAAAATTATTATGTAATGGTCTTTCAAAATACGACACACACTCTTGAGGCTTTTTGCTCACAAACAAAATGTAAAGGTCAATGTTTCTTCTATTATTGTTTGCGGCGAGTCGAACATGCTTTGGCTTGTAGTCACTTTGTTCGGCTTAAATAAACTTTAAACATAAAAATTTCAGAGCTTATTATTCTCCTCAAGTATATACTCCATTAGTGAAAAAGAAATTCTGTTTGAACATAAAAATATTATGTCGACTACATTATTATTTTTTAGTTTTTGTATATTTTTAAAATGTATGAAAAATGTAGATAAGAAAATGTATGAGAAATAGAAACAAATCCATAATGTGTCAGAACCACAGATAGATATTGTATATTAATGTAATGAAACTGATATTAAACAAGCCATTGTATATATTACAACATTTCTTTAAATTTATAGTTTTCCAATATTTTTTTATAAAGTTGAATTAGCATACACTATCCCAATACTATATTTGAATTAAGAATTTTTTTTAAAACAATAAATATTAACCATTAAACTCTTGATTTGAGTCACGAGGTTGTCTCAAGTCCTCTTATATTAGAACAGGACAACATAAATTTGTCCTTGAACTTCCATGTAATCATCGTCCCCTTGTTTTTAACTTCAATCCTCAATGTTATAAAAAACAAAAACATAACAAGCCCAAAACAACTATGCATGCTTAAGCATACATACACTAGCAGCAAGTCAAGGGAAAATAACAAGGAAATAAGTTTACCTAGAGGTAGACACAAGTCATTAGAGAAATATGGAGATGGTAATAAAGACTGAAGAGAACAAGAGAAGGAAATTTTTTTCCATGGCAGATGATGATTTTCAAGTAATTGGAAAGAGACGACGAAGAGAGCCAGCAGTGGCTGCACTTACTTCTGAGGATAACCAAGGTCAGAATCAGCAAGTTTGTCAAAATTCTACTACCACCACCACCACAAAGAGAAGTTCAAGATTTCGTGGTGTCAGCAGGTCGTAACGAATGAACTACCTTGTTCTATAGTTTTATATAGATGTCACAAGCATCAACTTTAGTTCTTTTTCATTTGCTAATCCAAAGTTGAATTCAAACAGACATAGATGGACAGGTCGATATGAAGCTCACTTATGGGATAAACTCTCTTGGAACATGACCCAAAAGAAGAAAGGGAAGCAAGGTAGGAGTGACTCATCTTCAGTGTTGCAATCGCAAACAATAGCAAATTATCCAAATTACGCTTCGCTGTTTGAAAACACTTTGTACTAAATAGCATATTATAAAATAATAACGATTTGTTCAAATTTTGCTACACTAAAACATTGCTATAGCGCTATTTGACAACACTGCTCCTTCAAGAATTTTGCATCAGCTGCTTTGTTCCTTACCTTTTCTTATTCATTGGTTAATCCTTCCTTTTCATGGAAAGAATTTGCTTATCTATTCTAACATAGAAGTGTGTTTTCATGTTCCAACTTTGCCTTTGTTGATTGGAATTGACTATTGGGACAAACAGTTTATCTTGGTAAGTATCTTTAGTGACATTACTTTGCTTTTATTACTGTTAATTACTCCACCTTGTCATTTTACAAAGACAGACTATTTTTCAAATGACACAGGGGCATACGATGACGAAATATCGGCAGCCAGAGCATATGATTTAGCTGCACTGAAGTACTGGGGAACATTGACTCTCACCAATTTTCCGGTATGATGATCTTTGTTACCTAAAAATAATAGCACACACATCTTTTACTTAATGCTTAAATGCAGATTATTCATCCAATATACTACTTATGCTTCTAATAGGTCTCTGAGTATGAGGAACAAGTAGAGATAATGCAAACTATGACAAAAGAGGAGTACTTGGCCACTTTAAGAAGGTAAGTATAATTTTTCCCAATGGTGCAGGGACTTCCCCTCCAGGTCAAGGGAAGTAGCTCTGAACTATGTAACATTGACACTTTATATTGAAGACGTGTTCAATATTTGACATGCCAGACTCTGACACATCTAATTACAATTAATTATTTTATTTTCACAAATTATTATCGATGTCAATGTGTTAGTGTTTGTGTTTCATAGAATCTAAGAGCTGTGTAATCCTAATAGTAATGTTTACTTTTGTGATCTTTTGTTTCTATCTTACAGAAAGAGCAGTGGCTTTTCAAGAGGGGCATCAAAGTATAGGGGTGTTGCAAGGTGATACAGATTATGATTGAATTTGAATATATAGGCATTCTGAGTTGTTCTAAATGAAGGTAATTAATTAGTCTTATAATTGGTATATTGCAGGCACCACCACAATGGTAGATGGGAAGCAAGGATCGGAAGGGTTTTCGGAAACAAGTATCTCTACCTCGGAACCTACAGTAAGTTCAACCTCCATAGCCCATCATAGGGCTACAAATCAAGCAGACATAGACAAACATAGATTTAAGATATGCTTCTGACATTTCATTAACCTCTAAGAACATCTAGTTAACCAAATCTATGTACCTTTCCCAAACATAGGCACCCAAGAAGAAGCTGCTCGTGCTTATGACATAGCAGCCATTGAGTACAGAGGGAGCCATGCGATAACAAACTTCGACTTGAGTACTTACATGAGATGGTTAAAATCATCAGCAGGAAATATCTCAGAAACCAAACTTGAAAAACTGGAAGTACCAGAGTCTCAGACAGTGGCATCCCAATCTAACTATTCCCCGATAGAGGGGCCGAAATCCCTGGCCCTCGACAACAGTACTTACAATTCAAATTATCTCAATTCACCTCAAAAGTACGAGATTTTTGACAATAACATCTCCAGTACTAAGGCGTCGTCTTCTCCAACTGCACTTGGGCTCCTTTTCCGGTCAACAATATTCAGAGAATTAGTTGAAAAGAATTTGAACATATCTAGAGATGAAACTGAAGAGGAAGACACAAAGGATCAACAGCCACAGACGGCAAGTGGTGTTAATGATGAGTTGGATGGGATCTTCTACGATGGAACTGGGTTATCCCCTTACTGATAGACAACTTAGAAATGCATGAGACATGCACTCAATATTTTGAAATGGCTAGATTTTTAGAGAAATGTTTCAGCTTTCGAAGCCAAGGTGAACAAGTGCTAAAGAATTCAAAACACCATTACTAAAGGAAATATAAAGAACAATAATTGTGAATTCCTCGTTGTAACATTGAATTACTTCTATGCATAGATCTGAATAACTTTCAGTTTCATACTTGAAAATAACAATCCACTCATTTTAAATAATAAGCTTGATTGGCCAAGAATGTATACACACAAGCCATTGTTAACAAGATCTAGTCCGGCAAAAAGGCACCCACAGCTCATCCAAAATAAAACCCTTTTTTTACCACTTGTTTCAGTGGTAACAGATCATGCATGACATATTTTCAACCAATCAGTAACACAGCAAGATTTCTATTTTGATTCAAAATTCATTACTGTATATATCTTAAGACATACGAGGTCTGGATTTAGAATATCTCCACCCCAAAAACTAGCTTAAAAGGTCAAGAATACCCAAATCTTATAAGGACTACTTTGGCCGCATCTCTAGTTGTGGTCCGATTTTCATTGTTTTCAATAAAATGCACACAACTGTTCATCTCGAGAGTCTATTATCTCATTGTTAGCGAGTGAAATTAACACATTTTAAAAAATGAATAAGAACTGCTATCACAAAGTAAATAGGCCCCTTAGATTTTGGATTTTAAGCTTAATCGAACCCCAAAAGCTACCTCTAAGAGGCAAGGATTTCCCAAGTCTTAGTCAATGAGAGATCTCAATATAGCTAAATGACATGCTGCACAACGAGCAAACTCGCAAGGATAATTTGGGGTTGACAATTTTCTGATTACCTAACGTTTGCATCACCTGTTCCCATTTTGAAGTGTAATACGGGAGGATTCGTATGTATTATCACCCCAAAATTTAGTATAAACAATTAAGTAGTGTTCAATATTTCCACTAATTAAAACCAAAAAGATTAACTGAAGATCAAGTTTTGTAATTTTCAAGGTCAAAGTATCCAGATTGACATGTTAACAGATACAATAATACTAGTACAACACAGATTATTCATACAAAACTGGAAATTCACGAGTTAAGAAACTGTCTGCATGTTTTCACCTTTGGCGCATAAACCTAGTACATCATTCAACCACTTTACATTTAGATTTAGGTACAAAAGCCTACAAGTCTTTCATTGTGAAAATGCCGAAACATTGAGTTTGACCACTCAAGAATTCTGCACTGGCAGAAAAAACTGTATCATTCAATTTGAATTTAACTTTGGCCACCAAGCTAGGAGATGCAAATATCAGATAATTGATCACTAGACCACTTATATAGTTATTTTTAAGCTGCAAAGCCGAGTTTGACCTTCCTAAAGCATAAGAGTTGCTATACATTTCCTTTTAGTTTATGCAAAATTAATGTAACTTAAAATGTTTGAAAATCGAAAGCATAGATGATACCGGTCAAAGGGTGGTCATTTATTGTAAATTATACGTAAATGCTGAATTGCTGTTTATGCAACTTCAGGATGAATAATGTTTTACGACACTACGGTATGAAGATTCCTAACCAAATCTAACATGAACGTGGATAAAGGAAACTTAATTATAATCCTACAATGTCTCCCTCAAAAAATTGCGCTAAAACTCCTACTCACTTACATTTGAAATATTATAAAAAAAAAAAAAATCCTAATAGCTAGTGACGCATAAATGTGGTGGTGGTGCAGAGGAACAAATGTGGGTGTCATTATAATATTTTGAGGCATTATGGCTTAAGATTCCCAACTTACTCTAGCATGAACTCGGATTGAGGAACAAGAAACCACAAATTCGGTAGTTGATCTAGTTTTAGTCAATCACAACAAAACATCACAGTTGATATTTGATGGAATCTGTCATATACGGTCAAGAGTGGAAAGTTTTTGATATTCTGAAACTTGGAGAACAAGTTAGGAATTTTTTTATGGACTGAAAAAGTTCAAGGTCAACACGAAAGTTAGAGCATGAGTTCTAAGTGGAAACTGGGTCACTGGGCATTAAATACTGGGTTGTGTCAGTTTGAGTATTGTATATTTTAGTCATACTAGTATACTACTGTAAGGCTTAATTAGCTGATTCTTATGGCACAGTAGCACAATACTGTTCATTCAATGTAGCTCAGGCACAGTGAGTCGCATGCAACGGTGTTGGTTTTAATTTATACTCCGTTAGTTGCTTTCCTTGAAATTATTATAGACAACTACAATCAGATATATCCTAGTAAGTTGTTGACAATCTAGGTGGAGGAGGGTGCATTGGTTTGGATTTGCTTAGACTTTGACTTAAGTTCTGATTAAAGGGATTTAGTGAATGTTACCCGGAAAAGTTTCATATTTCATTGATAACATAAGCTTCTAATCATTGTACCTGATGGTAAATCACAATTCCAGCTGCCTTTGGCTGTTTTAAGATCCAATTGTCTATCATTTTCGTTTCTATTTCTCTTATGTGTTTACAGATTTAAAGCTAGGATTTCCAATCTACTGGTGTTCTGCTAATAATACTCGTGCCACATAGAAATGATAAACTTATGTCATCATACTGAAAATGTAAAGAAAAATTCCTAAAAAAACTGATTACAAACAACAACCGAAGTAGGAAAAGGGCATGTTGAATAGGAGTGAATCATTCATTTCGAGCAATTTAAATATCAAGCCCATCAGCATACCTCTTGTATAATCATACATGCTGTGCTTTCTTAAAATCGTACAAACGCCTGTCCTGTTGTGAGAGCATCAAAATACCTTCCTTTTATTTCTGAAAAGTTTATGTCGTTTTGCATAAACATAAGACAGAGCAATGAAGGTCCCAGCAGAAGTTGAGACCGAAAACCAGGGAAAGGGAGGATCCTTGAAGCACACGAGGGACGCCTCGATTTCTTGAGAGGCATGATACACTATGGAGTGAATGGCATAAAGATCGTGATCAGAAGACCTCAAGTAAAACAAAGCCATCTCATAATCCAGATGCGACAACGCAGACACCGCCTTGTTGAGCTTGTACTTGAAAAGATTCCATCTCTGAACAAACTCATCATGCTGCTTCGGCTTGAGCAGATTCCTGTCCCCACCGTGTGTCTCAATGGACTGCAGAACATCCACAGCACTCGAAATACTATAATTCAACGATGTCAACAGAACATTCCTCCTAGCAGCATCCTTCTGCGCAAAAGACAACGACGACAATGCCGAGAATGGCCCAAATGGAGTCTGCCCCATACTCCAAGTATAATCCACCAAAGTACTATTATGCAAAGGACTCCAAGACAAATGTGTCGGCGAAACCCCCCACATACTCTGCAGAACCGATCCAACAATAGGCCTCTCAAGCTCCCTCGTATGAACAAACACATGACGTCCGTTACAACTATAATCACTCACAGTCTGCGTATTCCTCGTCCTAACCGCAATCACCATATCCTTAAAAGCAACACTCTGATGATACCGATCCAACATCAACAACGAAGCATAATCCAAATCAAAAACATACACCGGAACAACCCTACCAAAATCCTCCTCCGGTATCCCACCGATTTTCCTCATCTCATCAGCAGAATCAGACAAAATCTGATGCAACCTCTTAGAATCCAAATACTCACTCACAATCAAAGTATAATTATCAAACAAAAACCTCGAAGTATACGAATTAATCGACCTAGATACCGCGAACGAACAAATCGGACACTCGTCATACTTTACATCATAAACCCTAAATTCCAAACTCTGATCCCCTAACAAAATCTTACCATTACTATCATCTCTAAAATTTTCCTCGATCAATTTCCAATCCAATCCTTTCATATCCTTATCTTTCTCCTCACCAGAATAAACATGAATAAATTGAACAACAAGCTTATTCTCAAAAAACACAGGAATTCTCAAACTAGGAGCAAGAAAAACCTGATAAGCACTCCAAACAATCGAAGCAAGATCCGCAACAAAAGCTCGATTCGATTTCGGCCGTCCATGCAACGTCGCAAACGGATGAAACTCGCCTTTCGGAATAAGTCCATCACCAGATATCGCCGGACCATAATCGACACTACCAGCCGATAAGTCGATCCAAAAGTATCGACTCTTCGAAGTCCAGAAAGTTCCAAGACAGTTAGTGAAGCCTGGAGATGAATTATCAGATGCGGTTGATGAATATGTATAAGCATAGGGTTTAACGGTTTTTGTGAGAGGATCGGTTTTAGGTTTGGGGAGATTAATTAGGTAAAGATGAAAGCCTTGAGGATTGGAATGAGGTTCGGAGTTAATTGAATTGAAATGTTGTGAAATGATTTTGTCGATTGAGGAATGAGGGAAGGCAAGGAGTGAGGTTCGGAGTGGGGAAGGTGTGGTTTGGAAGAGATTAGTTAAGGTTTGGGAAATGGTTTGGGAGAGGGATGAGGAATGGGAAGTGGTGACGTGGAGGTGGAGAGTGTGGTGGAGAGAGAGAGAATGAGAGAGAGAAGGAGAGAGAGGAGTGATGAGATTGAAAGGGGAAGGGAGAGGAGAGAGAAAGGAAGAGAGGAGAGAAGGAGTGGTGGAAGGGAAATCACCGATGAGATGGATAGTGAGAGAGATTGGGATTGGAGGGAGAGAGAGGGAGAGAGAAGGGAGAGATGAGAGAGATTTTTTTATTGATGTTGGGAGAGATGGGAAAGTGTCTGTTGTGGCGGAGGGATCGGTGCGAGATTGAGTTGTTAGGTGTGAGTCTAAACCGATTATTGGTGTTGCGGTGGTGATCGTGGTGGTGGTGATTAGGGAAATCAGTGTTATGAGAAATAAGGTGGTGGTTGTGACGGAGGATGACATGGTGGTGATCGGAGTGATTGTGTTTACGGGTTTGGTGTTGGAAGCATTTGGGGGTTTTGGGTTTGGAGGAGGGAGTGAAGTGATGGTTTGTAATGATGATGCTGTGATAATCGTTATTGGTACGAAATTAGTGAGTCAACCAATAATATAACAAGAATAGTACGAAATTTCAAAAAATTATAAATATAATTAAATTTAGAACGAAAGTCTATTTTAATTCATCACAATTTTTTTATGCAGTAATTCAATCTCTGACAAAAATAAAATTTAATACCGTTTATTTATCTTCGATATAAAAATATTATGAACCAATTTGAATTTAGATTTTCTATTATGAGAAAAATATTTATAATGTTTTATTTTATTTTTTTGATAGATAGACCAAATAGAAATATCGGAGTTCGAACTTCGATTATGGTATCTGATACTAGTAATTTTGATATTTCTGTCAGTTGAGTTGAAACTTGTAGATAATATTTGTTATTTTCTCTAGTCCTTGTTATAAAAACAACTACTCTTTCTATTCTTTAATATAATAAAAATTTTATTATAATTTTTTTATTTTTAGATTTATTAAAATATTGATGTATGTAATCTATATTATAGATGAAATGTATTAATCTTTCAATGAATTAAAAAAACAATTTTTTTCTTATACATCAAAGAAAGTATCTTTTTAAGTTCATTATATAATTGATAAATATGATCGATATTATAGATTAGATAGTTTACTTTTTAAATTCATTTGTACAATTTGAAATATTTTTTAGTCAAATTTTTGTAATAAGTGCTCTTCTCAATCTCATGTTGTTGAGAAACTCTTTCAATCTCCTTAAAAGATGTCTTTTCAATAGTGTATTTTTCTACCAAAGTTAACTTCTATTAATGTAAAAGTTAAATCTACTATGTTGGTACTTGAAAGATAAATCTAGAGAATGAAATTCACTTTGATTTAGTGAAACTATATTAAGTTGTATTTTTATCATATTTTAGCTTCTCTTCTGACCTTTCCGTCCATGTGAGGGGTGATTAGATTTTGGGGTGGGAATCAACTAACATAGTAAAGTGAATTAATGAAATATCTTTTTAAGACTAAGTTCATTTTTATAGTGTAACATGCATCCCCAAAATTTTTTTTGAGGTAAACATTGAGCTAAAATGATTGTGCAACATAAAAATAAACAAAATATAGCACAAAAGTAAACACCATGTAGTTATTACATATAAGCTACAATTGCAACATATGATTTTCCTACCACATCAATGTTAACACTATAATTAGAACAACAAAACAAAAATATAAGGAAAACAATTAAATAACACCAATAGAAAGAGCCTTTGGCTGTAAAATAAAATGTCTAGCAGAAATAATGGCTGTAAAATAAAATGTCTAGCATAAATAATTATAGAAGAAAAATAATATCAAATATTTGTAGTATTCTCATTCATCAATCAATGCACCATTTATATTGAATACAACAATTCAAACAGTAAGTGCTCATGGATCCTTTGCCAAATCCCTGTTAAAAAACAGGGTCCCTAATTACTGCTCCAGCACACACAGCCTCTAGCTCCTCTCCTGGTGTCCATCCGAGAAACAATGTAATAGAAATTAAAATTTTGAAAGCTCTTTTCGGGAGAAATGTAAGCGACTGAAAATTTTGCAGGTTAAATGTGTAACCTTTGACTGTAATAAAATATGCTTGTTACAAGAGCAACTATACATGTACATAATTTAGGCAAAGAGGCCTTGTATTTGAGAAGATTCTGCTCTACTTTGAAAAAAAATGTAAAAGCATACATTAATCACTCATAAGTTACAGGGAACAAAACTGGTCTACTTTAGTCATTCACGCATTCGTTTTCTTTGATTGCCTTCTACATATGTGCCCTGCATACAAAGAAAAAATGGAATAAATAATTGGTGAAGAAAGCTTGAAGCACATCAGCACATGAAATAATAAAATCATGCAAATTTCTTGGAGAATAAATTGGCACAAATATCACATTGTTCAAGCATAAAATTACTGTCCCTAGAGTTGCAAGCTAATATAAACCATGATATGCTCGTTTGCAAAACAGGACATAGAAGAAAACCCAAAAAACAAAAACAGGGCACAGCACTTGTATTTCATCCAAAATGTGCAATTTATAGTCTAATGGATTGATTGTCACTTGAAGAGAAAAAATTACAGTCACCAAAAGAGTAATATAGCTGCAGCAGAATTCAGGACCTCTCCCTCTCCCCCAAAAATTGTTTTACCAATAGGAAAGTAAAATAAAGTTGGGAAGAACTCAAGCAACCAATATTTTTCTAAGGATGAAAATGCAGGTCAATGCTTTAAAGTACAACAAAAACTAGACAAATGCATAGCCATAGATAAGAAATAATATGAAAAACACATACCCCTTCATCCATCACAAAATCTTCGGATGGGGAGATAGTAGATTCAGATCTGCATTTAGCATGAATAATGGGACCTAACTGTGACCTGTCCATGCCTGTTATTATTCCATTGGGCGCATTAAGGTATACAGCTCCTCTATACATCCACTCCTCTGTCTCATCAGAGTAAAACTCATCAAAAGGCTCTCCACATAATGCACATGTATTCTGGTCCTCATCAGCAGGAACTGCCAACTCTTCATCGTCTTTCTTTTCCTCGGTGGTCTCGGTCGGCAAAAAACCTGGAGCTGATTCAGTTCCCAATGCCTCTGCACCACTAAGCCACATCGTCTCACTGAAAAACCACTTGCGAGAGGGTTTCTGCTTACGGGTTTTAGACATGCGGTTCTTGGTCACATGCCAATCCATGTGACTACTGTGCTCATCTTGAGATTTGAATCGGAGGCCACAAGTTGTGCACTGTCTAGGAAGATCACCATATAAGGCACTGACTGCAGATTCATGACGAACCTTCAAAATATCGGGATCAAACTCAATGCCGACAAAATCCTACAAACATATAACAGTAATTACAAAATTGGTTAACAATTAAATAAAAAAAATGGAAGGAACATGGGAATATAATAATTGAACTTGGGATAGATTTGGTTACCTGTGTAGGGGCTTGATTAGCCAATGAGATTACACCTTGGGCCATGAGCGAATTAATCAAATTAGAATATCCAACAGATGGTTGTTGGGTTGACACAAAAGGCCTAGGATTGGGATGATGTAGCATCTGGGGCGGAGCATGTGGGCCGGCTGGAGGAAAAGGTCGCAAAGCGCCCCCCTGGAAATGTAAAGGGTTGTTTGCGATTCTTTGGCCTGGCAAAGGGAGTGGCATAACAGGGCGTGCATTTGACAGCGGGTTACTTATAGAAGCACCATGTCCTTGAAAAGGGGTCCTATAAGTAAATTGTGATGCTGCTGGATCCTGAGATGGAAAAAACGGCAATTGTGGTGTTTGTCCGCTGTTTTGTGGATTAGTTGAAATCAGACCAGCTGGGTGATTAGGTAACTGATGCAGGTTTCTTTTATTGATATCATTGTTCTCAACACCGTGTAACAATTGGTCTTGATTTGGAAAAGGTCTATTTAGACCATGACTCACAATGGAACTACTAGCATTTATTGATTCAAATGGACTTCTAACAGGATTCTTCAATGGAAATATAGGATTTAAGCTCGGAGGACGAGGAGCATGCACATTTACAGAGTGTCTCATTTCAAAAGTTGCCGGCAAAACTGGTGGACGGTACTCCATACTAGGCGTATGACTAGGAAACATCCTTGACACCGAAGTTGTACTTGCTGCAACAGTAACAGGCTTTTCTGAGAATGCAATAGTTGGTTGTACGAAACTATTATTTCTACTGGGGTCTACTAGAGTTGGACTCATATCTTCCCAATCAAACTCCTCCTCTTCAGTATTTTGCCATGATGTCGAAATAACCTTATCCATACCATTTCTATCCAGCCGCTCAACTAACAAAGGCTTACTGCCAGAAGTTTCTTGGCTTTTGTCACTACCATAGGCGTCAATCAGGGCTCTTGGATTTTGACGCGGCTGTCCGTTACTAAGACTGTATGTCATAGAAGTTTGAAATCTCTTCCGACCATCACCAGAAAATTGATTTCGCGGCCAATCACTCAACTCTTCTTCTCTACTTAATCCTTTAACTAGTCCATAATCAACAGCACGATGAGGAGATTCTCTCTCAACTGTCCTACCAGTAGAATTGTCAGCTACATATTCGTCCATATATGAGGGCATATGCCTATCAAGTCCAGTTCTTGATGGTGATGAGGATCTTCTAACCCTACTTGGGACAAATTGATTAATTTTACTAGCTACAATGCCTAAATTTGCATTTCCTACAGTTCCTGTTGAGTCTAATCTTTCACCTACAACCTGTGAGGATGAAACCAACATACTGTCAGAATGTATCTTTTAGTAGTATGCAGAATCTCTATGTTGCCAAAGGACATTGACCGATACAGCATAATCTATTTCTCATAAATAAGTCAAGGTGCTTAGGATTAACGAAATACAAGGAAATAAACATATCTAATATTTCACTGGCTCAACAGAAATTAAAATATTTAAAGGCATAAGATTCTACAAAAAAAAAAAAAAAAAAAAAAAAAACTGACAGAGATACTAAGCATCTGCACAAAATCACTATATTTTCCACAAAAATCACATTGGGTTCTTCTGGTTACATGTAAACAGTTTCTTCTTTTTTCTCTCTGAATACATGCAAACAGCAAGACTTCCATGGTCACGTGACCATAAGCACCAATTTTTTTTATTATTTATGAAGTAATTAAAGAATAAAATTAAAAATTAAAATTTTTTGAGTGTGACCAAGGGAGTCATATTTGATCACGTGACCATATAAGAATATAATCGTACATGCAAATTATAAAGGCCAAACACATCCTTATTAAGCCGCAATTAAATGATATGCAGTCCCAACAGCAATAGTTTGTAAAGAGTACGGGATTGAGGGGAAAAAAAAACTTACACTATCCATAGAGTGTTCCATTTGTCTTATGTATTTTGGGTTAACATGTATCCCATGAGTTGGTCGAGGTGATTCGGAAGCCCTGAGGGGATTAACATTGTTGACTGCTTGAGAAAATTGTAATTGTCCATCAATCTTACGCAAAACAGAGGGAGGGAAGACTTTTGACCAGGTACCAAAAAGATGTCGCATAGCAGAATGCAAACTTGGATTAACCTGCTTGTATGCCTCGCAGAAAACCTTGGGAGACAATAGAACTACAAGTTTCAATAACAATATTAAATTAATTAGGAATTGGAATTATAATACAACTCAAATTGACTTACTTCAGGAAGACGTAATGAGAAGTATCGAATATATTCCTGGCCAATATTCTTTACAATACTGTCCAAGAGGTAGAGCGACGGAAGCTTTTGATCTGCAGACACCTGGAAAAAGATAAACAATTGGAGAACCATACAAACAGCGGAGATTCAAATAATAATGGAGACACTAATTTTATACTACACACTATTAACTAAAATACGAAATGAAAGAACAGAAGAGAAAAAGGGATCACTCGCCAGTCTCCATACACCAAATTCAATGGCATGTCAGTGACAACATTTTGCATGATGAATTGTGTTTTCAGGACAACTATAAAATGCCTTAATGCACATTTATTTACCAAAATCTTTAAACAATTCTTACAAAGTTCCCATTTTTAAAGGAGAGAATAGTGATCATTAATCTCTAAAATCAAAACTGACACACAGTTAGATTAAGAACTAATACTTTGGTCAGAGTCCCATATGATTTTAAATTATTCTGCAAATTATGCCCATATAAACTTAATAAGAAGAGGTATAAATATCATAATTAAACAATTTTAAATTAATCTGCCTCTGAGATCGCTAATGTTGAACTTAGGATATGCTAAAGTACCAAAATCATTCACTTTATACAAGAAACTGTTGAACATTAAATTTGCAACCTTGCACATTCTCATGCATTTCAAAACTATAAGTGCCCTAAAACACAGGTAACTCATATAACACGCACGCACAAAAACTCACAGAGATGAAAAGCTGTGAGGATTTGGAATACTGTTGTTGAGCAGGTAGCCAAAAGACTCCATCATTTCAACAAAAGCACAATAACGACTTTCCTCAGCAGATGACAGGCCTGCCTGAATCCTTTAAAAAATAAATACATTATATATTTCCAGTGTTGTCAAATTGCCAACATGGCAGATTTTATGCCGGCCACCATCATCCGCAATGCCTATTATATCCACCATAGGCCGTAAACCCAATTATTATTATTATTATTATACGAATGTTTTTAGACTGGCTGCCATAATCCGACATCCTCCATTTAACAGAGTATTTCACTTTTGTTGGTTCATGAAATTGGTTTTTAAGAGCTCAAACGTGTCGACTGTTAATGTTAAAGTATACTTGAATCTCTACATTTTACCCATTGTTATTGGTTATATACTTATATAATCATTATTATTCTTGAAATTTCCCAGAAGCTACTACTAATTGTTTTAATATAATCACAATTAGATCATAATTGTTCCTTTAAATTTCCAATTCACAAATAATGATTAATTAAATTAAAATGAAAAAATCGCCACAATCGAAAATAAAAATCGAGACTTTTAATAACTAATTGCGATAAACTAAAATCAAAACATAAAAATTAAATAGATAACAATTGAAGTTGCAAGAATTGAAACAACGATATAACTCTTGATATGAACAATGGTGTTGAATTTTACAAAAGGGAAAAATAAAAACCTCAAGAATACGAGCGCAAATAGCATAAGCGATTCCTTTAGCATGTTCACGATGTTGTTCAGCAATGATAGTAAGATCAGTGATGATAGGTTTAACATTACAAGTGAGTTCAGATAACAATAACTCGTAAATCTGAACAATTTCATCAGTTGAAGGTTGCGAATTTCTCAACCTAGGATCATCTTCACGTTGCTTCAACAAAGCCTTGAATCGACCAACGAGTATTGAAGGTGGAGGTTTCTGTCCAATCTCATTGCTCATATTGTGGTGAAAATCGATCGAGAAATCGATTGTTAGGGTTAGGGTTTTGAATTTGGGGGAAAATTGAACATTGGTGGAGAATGAAATCGGCGATTAGGGTTTGAAATTTATGAGGATTTTTGTTTATGAGAAACGATTATGAATTGTGTGATTTTAGAAACGAAACGCAAACTCTTTATTGTGAATTGTGAATATTTTGTGAGTGATGAAGTAGATAGATAGATTTTTCTTAATACAAAATCTTTTTGGGAAATTTTTTTTTATTAAAGTATTATGAATTATCATAATGTGAAATAGTAAAAAAAAAAAAAACTGTTAAAAAAAATAATCTTTTTCTTTTTTTAAAGGAATTTATAATAATATTATTTAATAATTATTTTAATTCAGTCAAATAAAGTTGAACAAAAAAAGAAAAATTCAGACCAATAAGAAACAATATATTAATTTTTCATATATCAATAAGTACTAAAATTAAAATTATGTATATACTAAAGAAAATATTATGTTTTTATAAAAAAATTAAAAATTAAACTTTTTGAGAAAGAAAGATAGATGGATTTTTTTAATAGAAAACGCCATGTCCATCAAACAACGAACAACCGCCATGCTCAGACTACAAAATCACAATATTAGAAAATAACTAACAAATTTGACTACGTGAAAAAAAAATTATTTAGAAAACTAATGCAAAATTTAAAAAAAAAAATAGAAAATTAGATCAGCGGAAAGAAAGAGAGAAATGACAAATTGGAATGAAATATTTTAATTTCTTATTTAATCGTTTTTGACGCAATTTTTTATTTAATTTATTGACCCCGATTTATCGTAAATTTATCTTACATAATTGTGTTTCTTTCATTTTACTTGACCACTATTTTCTTTCTCTCATTCTCCAATATTTTAATCGTAAATCTTAAATTCTATTTATTTTTTTGGTACAAATTATTCTATTATTTACCAACAAAAATTAATATGTAACAATAGCGTGGAAGGTTGTGAAGAGTCAACAATTGAAACTTAAAAGTATTGAGAAAGTACAAAGAGGTGACATTTTAATTTTAATTAAAAATAAAAAAAAGAAACTTAAGAGGTGTTTGGATTCTTGTTATGTGATAATATTAGTAAAAAAAATTCTTTTTGCAATAGGTATCTTCCATGCGTAACTTGCAAAAACTATTCCCTCAAATTTTGTGATGAGTGACAAACATAATTGACATATTAAATGTGATATTGTGTTAAAAGGAATAAAACCCTTTTTCTTTTGCAGTGATGGCTGCATGGAGATGAAATTAGGAGAGAAAAACCTCCCATAAAATTAATTTACTATTAATCTCCATAGTTAAATTAAAATAGAATAAAGGGTTGTAATTTGAAGTAATTTTTGGAGTCAACGGATCATTCTTCCTCATATTAATATTTAATTTAATGGTAAAGAGACTTAGACATGTAAATAAATAAAAAAAATTAGATCAAAAGATGTGAATTTATCATATGTTTAGTATATTTTATATTGATTATTAATGATTGTTAAACATAATAAACAATATAATTGATATTTTGTACATATAACATGATTATGCAAATATGCTTCTGTAACATGATATTATATTGATAAGTTTGAATTTGAGATGTAATAGGTTTTTTAACAGAGTTGAAATAATTTTAAAAATATAGTTTGCATCTTGGAATGTGAATAAATATACTTCTGTAAAATTTTGTCTTGTAAATGCTTTATAAAGTTTTAGTGATTTTTCATTTTTTTAAAAATTAGTCCCGTGAGCTTAACTCAGTTGGTTGGACATTGCATGATTTATGTAGGGGACCGGGGTTCGAACCCAGATCATCCCACTTATCCATTCTTATGAGTGGAATTTCTAACCATTAGGCTACTTGACCAAAAAAAACAAAAAAAAAAAATTAAGACAAAAAATTTCAAATGTCGACTATAAAGACTTTAACTTAAAAAAAAATTTAAAAGCCAACAGAAGACTAAAAATTGGAACTCGTCACTTTATGAATCTCATATCCTAAGCTTAATTGCAGTTTTGATCCCCCTATTTTCAATTTTTTGCAGTTTTGGTCTCCTATTTTAAAACTCGACAGTTTTGGTCCCCCTAACACATATTTTGTCTAAAATATGATAATACAACATGTTTTAAATGAACTTTATGAAAGATTTTTCTTACTATTTCATCGATGCTTGTATTTTTTCATTATCGAATCATATAACACATCGTTTACATCATATCATATCGTCAATCTTTAGTTAAAAATTATGATAGGGGGACTAAAACTGCAAAAATTAAAAATACAGGGACCAAAAATGTCGAGTTTTAAAATAGAGGGATCAAAACTGCAAAAAATTAAAAATACGGGAACCAAAACTATAATTAAGCCTAAAATTTTCAAGTCATGCAAATTGGTTCTTCATCTTATGTATCAAATTTTACACATTAGTTCCTATTTAATTATTTATCATTCGTAGATTTAAAAGTAGCCCTTATTTTTCAAATTTTGTAGATTAGATCTTATAATTTTTAAATTTAAATCCTACTATTTTAAATTTTGCAAATCAAACCCTGGCCTTTCCTAAAATATTATATGTGACCCAAATTTTTTAAAATTCTCATATTGAATAAATTTTTATGTAAGGTTTATACTTTTACTCCATAACTTTTAAATTTTTTTTAGCTTCTTAAAAAAAAACTTTTAAATTTTTATGACTATCACAAAATAATAATATGAGCTAAATTTAATTCTCATATTTTTCGCTGATATTATTTCAATTCCAATTTTCCAACGCAAGGAATTTTACATTATCTTCATCCTAAAGGAGACCCGTTAGAAAGAAATTCAAAATTCCATGTTATCACCGATCATAATCAACAAATTTCATTAATTAATTGTGAGTATTATTTTTCAGCCTGATACTCTATTTTTAGGTAGTTAGGTTTTGAGTTTGTGTCGTTGGGGGAGTTTTTAGGGATGTTTGAGTTTTTTTTCTTTATTACAAAGAGGGCTAAAGCCCGGGGAAAAATCTTAGGGATGGGTGTGGTGGGTAGGAGAACTTACTTATGGTGGTTGTTAATTTGACTTTTTTTTGGCAAGTTAACTTCACATGTTGTTATCTGGTCAATTTGAAAATTCCAAAATGATTTAATATTTGAAGGTAAAACTTCATTTGTCGAATACATTGTTTATAACGTGAAACTTCTACTTTGGAAGTGATATTTGGTCATAAATTCTAGCAACCCCTGCTTCTTTTGTGAGTGGTGCAACCTATTTGTTGTTGAAGTCGTTAGAGTCTTATACGTTAGTGATCTTTTTTTTTGGAAGTCATAGTTAACTTAACAAATTATAATCGTTAAATTAAGAATCCGAGTGGATAAAGGTCCCAAATCTTCAAAATATTTTATCGGAGATTTTCCTCCTCCCATATCCTAAGAGAATCCCTATAGTAGTTGACATCGAGTGAAATCGTAAGACTTGTATTTCTTATAGTAGAAATTTTTATTTATTATTTTTGTAATGGCTCTTATAGTAGAACTATATGGATATATACATGATGCAAGAGTAGAAATAATTTAAGTCTTATTTAGTTTACGGCTCAATCTATAATGGAAAACAAAATAATTTGTTTGACATATTTTTTGTTTTGACATATTGTTTTGGAAGCTGCAAGCCTGCAAAAGTCGTCCTATAATGTTTCCAACATTATTAGATCTATAGCATCATTTTCTTTTCTTTTTAAAGAATACTCCCTCCGACCTTATTTATAAGCAAAAGTCAACAAAAAAATTTGGCCCTAAATATAAATAAAAGTCATGAAATTCAACTCTAATTAATATTTTTTTTCCATCAATACCCCTACACATGCATTTATTCATTTCTACAAGTAATCTATGTTGGAATAGTACTAATAATGATTACATTTAAATATGATTAGATTTCATAATAGACAAAAGGGCATTTTAGGAATTGTATTGAAAATTATACATAAAACTAGGATAAAAGCCAACTCCTTAATAAGTGTGCAAAAGAGAATTTTTGCTTATAAAAAAGTCCAGAGGAAGTAGTTTTATAGCATAATTTTTCAAACATATTAAATGAAGACAACCATGTATGTATGCATCAAACATGGCATATTTCATTCCATATTGAGAAAGAAACCGATAAAGATTTGAAAAGTGAAAACTGAAAACTATAGGCAATATGTCCCCTACCCAAACACAATTGAAAACGTGCATCCAACCATTCATTCTGTCAGATATATGCCAACAAAGCAGAGGAATTTTCTCACTATTATTGGTGTTTTTTTTTTTCTTATAAAAAATAATGTTTACGATAATACTAGTACTATTGTCAACAATTAACTAGTATGATAAAATTTGAAGTTATAATTGATAGATGTGGGTGTATTGACTTGAAATTTAGGAGTACATTCAGGGGCGGAGCAGCTTGAGGGCCGGGGAGGGCCGTGGCCCGTCCCAAAATTTTCGATTTTAATAGGTATATATACATAATACATATCTTTACAAATGTTGTTCTTATAAATATTAACTAATTCAATATTTTTCAATAATGGCGTGCTAGTCAGGTGGTTAAGAAGTGCGCCCATCAACCAAGGGTCATTTTTTATTGCCAAGTTTGAGTACTACACTTTAAAGGATCAATATTTTTTCATTTATTTTTATAATAGGTTCAACATTTTATTATTGTATCAAATACATGCAAAAATTAAATTAAATTGGTTTAACATTTAATAATATTACACCGTTCAATAACGTTTTAACAAATGAGTCGACATTAACTTTTGTTTTAAGTGATAAATTTTTTCGTACTTTTCTTGGAGAAAATATCACCTCTCTTTGTATTAGTGCAGTATAATATTACTCAAATATTATACTAATATAATTTTATATATATAGATCACCCTATAAAAAATTTTAAACTCCGACACGGCCCCCCCGGGAATTTTCTCCTTGCTCCGCCACTGAGTGTATTCTTTTTAAAGTTTCATATTTGATTTTCACTTGTGACAATTTAAATGAGTTAATTTAACTTCTTAAAAAAAATTACTTTTGATATAATGTTTACCAATAATATACTAGTTATAAAAAAGTAATACAACATTTGAAGATGTGGGTGTTGTCTTGGACAAAAAATAATTTGATTAGATTTTTTTTTTAACTTTGAATTTCAATTTATATATATGTAAAATAATTACACTTAAATATAAGATAAACAGACAATAAATTGATCACTAACCCTTTTTAGATGACAAAACCAATAAAGAAAACGTAAAGTGCAAGTCAGCCTAAAAGGAAAATGTATAAATATGTTAAAAACTAAAGTGTGAAGACCCTAAAATCAAAAACAACACAAAGACGCATAGTTTAAACAAGTTGATGGATTACACCATCAAATATTGAACTTATAAGTTTTTAGGGCACGTCCCAAAAACAGTAGGGTGACAGAAGTAACAGACGGAAGTATTTTTGTAATTTCGTAGGGCGCATCTCAAAAACAGTAGGGTGACAAAAGTAATTGTCTTATTGGTGTGATACAATTCATGTTACTTTTTGTCTCATGTTTTTGCTAGGAATATGTGTTGTTCACGGGATATAGATTTTGTTAATCTTTCCTTTGGATAATTGTACCCTCTTTCCATTCATCTGATTATTCCCTTCGGGTTTTACATATAAAATTTTTAATGAGATAGTTGTAATGTTTATGCTCCCACATAGATTTTGATTTTAGTCCCCCAAGTCTTCTTGTATTATTTTTCTTTTTTAATCTATTGAAGAGTTAACTTGTTTGTTGGATGCATAAAGAATGCCAATCTAATTAGGATATTTTTACTTATTTCGACTTAGTTTTCTCTTTTTGCTGGAAAAGAAAAAGTATAATTATATGTGGACGTCTCTTGTAAAAGGAAAATCATTATGTAGACGATAGTCATACAATTCATTTTAACGTTACATCATTATTTTTGTTAGAAAACATGACAAAGGTCCATAACTCCATATATTAATTAGTTCATGTGAAATTTGATTTCTCTTAAATAATGAGGTATCTGATTTCAGCCTTGTAGAAAGCAAAAATATTTTGTACATTATATTTAACTCAAATCTTTATTGTAAAAAAAAAAAAAAACTCAAATCCTTTTGCGGATAGAAAAAATTATTCTTGGGAGATGAGACTCCACCAGAAGGAGGTTAGTTCGATTCTCCGATGAGAATTAACTACATAAGAGTAAAAATATATTTTGCACCAATAATATGGTTATAAAATGGACAATTGGTTAAACTAAAATTGGCTCAAAATAACCAACGAGAATTGTGGAAAGATAATATTCTCTAAAGAAATAAGTGGAGATAATTGTCTGTTTTGTATTGATTTTCAGTTAGATATTTATATAATTTTCAATAAGGATATCAAAGAGAGTGTATCATAGACTAATAATTCGTACGTACCTTACTTATTTATCATTGAAGTTTCATAACGTGACATAAAAAGTATCAAAATTGATGATATGGTACCTTAATATTACATTTTTTGTATATCAAATTAAATAAAATTAATAACTTGTTGAGGCAAATATGTATGAATTGCATAAATATTATATGATATTGTAAAGATAATTTTTTTAGTGATGTATCATATCCAAAATAATATCATTATTGTAGATGCTGTTATACACAAAGATATAAACCAATTTCCAAACATAACATGTTAAACTTAAGGTAATCAGAATAATATAAAATGCTAAACTTAAGCTAATTAGAATCAATTGAGCAATATTTACAACCTTCATATATTTCTAATTTATGACATGATCATGCTTGATATGGAAACACTTAATATTCTCCCATAATATGATGAAGCAAAGTTTAATTTATAGTTGAGAGAAGTACTAACATTTATTTAGAGATGTAATTAATTCCCCTCAAACAAAAATATTTTTGATGAACTTAATACTTAATAGAGAACATCATGGTTTGGTTCCCACAACTGCGATCGGAGGGAGTTGAAACTAAAAACTGATTCCCAAATCAGATTAAACTGATGGTGAAAGCAAAGAAAGAAATATTTTTGATGAAAAGAACATCCTTATCGAAAAGCAAAAAATAAAATGATTTTGACTCAATAATTTTATTCAAACTCTATTAAATAAATAAATGGACATCTCTTCTCTCAACCCCTAAAATTAATAAATTATTATATTATTACTATTGTTCATTCAATTAATTAGTACCACACTTGGCCTTCTAAAACCTCTCTCTCTCAAAAAAAAAAACCTTTCTCTCTCTCTTCTCTTCCACCTTCTCCTAATTAGAAACAAAACCTTCTCTTTGTACCAAAAAAAAAGAAACAAAACCTTCTCTCTTATTCTTTCATTCATTTTAGATTTTGCATTTGAAATTATCCCTATATATGAAATAAGGAAATTAAACAACAAAGGCTTTTGCATTTGCGATCATAGCATTCCCATCCCAAAAGAAGTTTTATAATGATGACAAATGGATCCAAAAACAATGGCTTCTGGATATGATCAATAGCTCGTTTCAATGATTTTTTATAGCTTCTTCAACATCTTATCTTAATCCTCTAAAAGGTACACCCTATTGTTTTATTTTTTTCCCATTCTTTTTTGAAACACTAATCATGCTTACCCTTAACAATCTCTTAATCTCCACATTATATGACAATATAATAATTAATAATAATAATAATAATCATATGTGTATTCTAATAATCAAATTAATCTTCATTCATTCATTCATTCATTTTATTGACTGCCACTCAAAAAAAAAAAATCATTTCATTGACTAATATAAGAAAGGTTCCTACAAAATCACATGCATTGAACCCAACCTTTTTATTGAATTCATAATTGTGTACAATATTTAATTATTAATTTTTTTATGATGAAAGTTTAATCATATTCATATTGTGACAGGCAACAAAAGCATTATTCCCTCCTCAAAAATTAAGATTTTGCTTCCACATTTTTCCACCCTAAGGCCACCACCATTGGGATTGTGTTTGTGATTCCCATATGACGATTAAAGGGATCTACAAAGGTTTCAAGTACATAACTCAAATTTTTGGTAATTTATCTATCCTCTTCTACACCCCTAGTAGTATAATAAATTTCCATTTTATTTATTTATGGTTTATCCCTAGAAACTATTAAAATTAATGCAATTTTTTTTTTTTTTTGTTCAAGTAGTTTATTAGCTATAATTTAACATTTTAATGTGATTAAGTTGATTTGTCACCGTTCGAACTACGGTCATACATATTACATCAAATGTTCTAATCAACCTGAATTATGCTGACGTGACAATTAATGGAATACTTTATAAAGATAAAATGTGAAAATTTTCTTTAGAGAGAAGTTAAATTTAGTGATTGTGGAATTAGAAGAAAAAAAAAAAACTCCAATTGTGTTCATCAATTTAATTTAATTTTGTTCATTTTGTATTTTGTGTGTACAATTTTGTGGAATGAAATGGGAAGTTGGTGTTTTGTAGTTGTGAAGGAGAAGGAGATAGAAATTGGGTCTCCAACAGATGTTAAGCATGTGGCTCACATTGGATGGGATGGTCCCAATGGAAATGGACCCACTTGGGTATGTATATACATTGGTACATCTCTTATTAATTTTTAAAAATTACTATTTTGGAATAATTAAATGTATCATAATTTTGTCTATTTTTTTTTTTTTTGTTGATTTGCAGATGAATGAATTTAAAACAGCACCTGATTTTTCAACATCAATTGGTAGCTTGAATGAAAGAAATCCCAATTCAACGACTAATCAAGGTATGATTTGCTTCCCTCTAATCTACATTTGATTTGTGAAAAAATGATTTGTGATTCACTTTTTTTATTTTATTTTTATGTTATGTCTTCATGTGAAATCTTATGTCTCCCAAACCTGAATAATAACGTCCTTTCACGTGTTTACTAGTAGTAAGGAAATGTTTTCATTAAAAAAAATGCATTGCATTGCAAGGGACTAATTTATCTTCGACAAAAATAAAATTTAGATAAATTTTAGACTGATCAAAGTAAATTAGAGACTAATTTGTCTCAATAAGCAAATGTCAGATATTGATTTTAGTTTTATTTTTGTTAGAGGTTGAATTAGATCGTCAAAAAATTGAGAGATCAAATTAAACTAACACTTTTATTTTTATAAAGTGTAGCACAATGACTAAACATAAAGAATTTGAAATTCGAACTCAACTCATATCTATATTATTATTATTACTGTTGTTGTTATTGTGGTAAGAAGTTTGAGTAATATGCTATAGGTCTTGAGTTCAATTTTCTGCTAGCTTCATTGTGAAAAAAAATTATTATTGTTATTATTGTCACATTAATTCATTGAGGTAAACTTGTGAGCCTTAGCAAAACATTAAAAAAATGATATAGATTCTTTGCCCCATGGTAAGAGTTTGGCACTTCTGTCACGAGAAAACTTATTCATTAGGAAGGGAATCTACTACTTACTCTTGGCTTTAGTGCTTTACACTTGACAACTTTTTGTGTTAACCAAGTTATAGTTTTTGGTTTTTTAACCATCAAAGTAGTTTTGCATACATAATATTTTAGGGTTGTTATGAAAATTGGCAAATGCTAACGAATGTCTCTGTACGGTGAGGAAAAACTATTAAGGGTTACCATTATTACAGAGACATTAAATGCTAACGAATGTCTCTGTACATCAAAGATTTTAGGGTTCTTTAAGCACATTAAATAGTAAGTTTTAATAATTTTTTATGGAAATGTGTGAAGTCGACGTATTGAAAATTGAATTGTTTTACTTTTTCCATAAATAATTTCTTTAAATAGAAAGATTAAAGAATGTCCCGACGACACTCGTTAGCAAAATCCATTAAAATATTAGAACCTTTTGGTCGGCTCTTGGGGTGTTATAGTTGGATAGAATATTCTATTTTTTGGGTGCTATTTTAAGAAGAGATTTTATTTTATTTTTTTATAAAAAAAATTAGTGTGAAGAGGTAGTGCCCCAATCAAACACATAAAAGATCTTAGGATTCAAAAAATACTTACAAATGTATTTATATTTACCTCACTCCAAAAAAACTACCGGAGTTTAAACCTGGAACCTTTCAAATTTAAGACATGTCTTTTTACCACTAAAATTAAGCATTTGGTGTTAAGAAAAGGTCTTTACTCTTTAGTACTAATTTACTAAATAATTTTGGAGTAATACATTAATCAATATATAATATCTTTATTTGATGTGGTGAGGAAAAACTATTAAGGGTTACCATTATTACTTTTTTTTAATGATAGCTTAAATCTTTGAACAGATTTTGAAGATCCAACAGGAAGCCAACCAACACCAATAATGTACCAAGGCAACATTCCATCAACTCATAATGTTCCTAAGAAACCAAAGAGAAAAAAGGCAAAGTCAACTTCCTCTCCTAAATCTTCATCAAGACAATCAAGAGCACCAAGGTCAAAGGGTATGTATAGTGATAGAGATAGTGAAAGAGAAGCAACAACAATTGCTGATCAACATTAGATATTGGTTTATCAAGAATGTTAAATTGGTGCTTGGAAAATGGATTTGGGCATTGGAAATATATAAATTAATAGCAAAAACCGTATGCATGCCCTTAATATTAGGTACACTTGGGAGTTGGGAACCAAAGCAAACTATTAAAATTAATTTCCATGTTGTTTAGTATATCTTAGTTCACTTAGAGAAAAATCAAATATCTTGCTAACAAGGTGCATGAGAGAAAAATCATTGAGGAGAAAAAATGTGGTAACTTACTCTTGTATGTTTGGATTGTGTTAATTAGTGTTTGGTTTTTATGTGAATTATAGACCTTAAATATATAAGTTGTATTGTAAGTTTTGTAGATTAAATGAAGATATGGAGAAAAAAATATATAGTAAAATATCTTTAATCGTACAACATTATAAGCTAGTAATTGATTATTCATTAGAAAAAAGAGCTAGTAATCGATTATGGGTTTTTACACTTTAATAATTTTAGAGTATTTATCATTTATATGTAGTTTCCACAAGTTTGTTACAACTTAGTTGTGAGATCATATACAAATCTACTTAATTATGTGGTTTGTTCTAATTGTTTGAAGAGTAAATACCCCAAATTATAAAGGGGTGGAAAAGTAATCAACTTTATTATTCTATGTGGTAGAGTAGTAATTTTTTTTAATTACTTTTTGAATAATAGAGAGTAGAAACTATTAGAGCATAAGCAGCAAGAGACTTCTATTACTTAGCTTACTATATCTTTGTACCATTAGTTAGTAATTCTCTACATACATACGTATAGTATTGCGATGCACCTTTACTCTTGTATATAAGCAAACATGTACTCTCTTTTACACTGAATGAGAAAATATGATTTTCATTCCCTCTTTTCTTAATTCATAATATGCTATCAGGATTCTTCTCTAAGAAGTTTGTTACGATCTAACCGTTTTCTAACTGCCTCTTCCCGCCATTTTTTCTTCTTCATTTCTTCACCAAATCTTCATCGAATCTTTATCGATTCTTCATCTTTATCATCGATTCTTCATCATTTTCGATTCTTGATTCACGATGCCACCTCGTGTTGCACCTGTTCCTCCTCCAATTCCACCAAACAACACTGATTATGTTCTTTATGTGCATCCTAGTGAGGGTTCAAACTCTGTTTTGGTGTCTCTTCCACTCAATGGTTCGAACTATCTTACTTGGAGCCGCTCCATGCGTCGCGCTCTTGGTGCAAATAACAAATTGCCGTTTATTGATCGTCCGCAACCGATTCCTGATGCGTTTGACCTGAATCGTGATGCGTGGGAGCGGTACATAACATGCGGATACGATACTTAAAATACTTACTTTTGATACTTCATCAATAAGTCATTTAATTTATTTTTTTTATCCCTTAAGTTTTTAAAATGTATCATCTAAGTCTTTCTGTTACAAAAAACGACGATGTGTTTCAAGAAAATAGATTCTAGGATTTGTTCTTCTTGTATTTATGTATTATATAGGTCGCTCGATGTCATCAAATTAACGGTCACATCGTCTTTTTTTTAACAAAGTATAACAGAAGAACCTAGATGATACAAAAAAAATGAAAGGACATATCTGATATAAATGAAAAAAATATAAGGACCTACATATGTATTTGAGCTAAAAAATATTACAAATTAAGAAGTAAGAATGTATGAAATATAAAGGACCAAGTATGATAAAATGACAATTACCAAAAAAAAAAAGAATTTAGTAAACCACTTATTAGTGAAAAAAAAAAAAAAACTCCAACTGAATGAATTTGAACCCAAAAAAAATTCAATCTTTGTCAAATTTCATTTCAAAAAAATCAATTCTCTCACATTGAGTTTGAAAAGAAAAAGTTGTTATTTCTTCTCTCATGGAGATTAATGTTGAATCCTCTAATTCCACTCTGCCTCTTCATCCACAAGCTGATCTTGGTCCTCCTTCTGAAAATATGAAAGTTAGGGAACGCGAATTCAAAAGGTCCTTGGTGTCTCTGGCTACACAGAACATCACGTTCTTATCTGTCTTCATTGCTGTTATTACTCACCCTCACCTACACCAAACAATCCATGAAAAGTTGATGGAGGATAATGTTTTGTCTGCTTTGATCTTAACGATGAATTACACTTACATTGCTCTCATCTTTTTTGAAATGAATGAGAACAGAGAACTTGTGAATAAGGGTAGCATGTTTTTGGTTGTTATGAACATGATGGTGTCTTCTATATATCATGGTTTACTTTCTTTTTCATAAATTCAGTTAATGTTGATCAAATTTTTTATGATAGTTTTAATGTCTCTCCAAAATTTAAGAAATAGATGTATTGTTAATGGCACAAGATAAGATATGGATACAAAACTTTGTTTCCCTTGCATAAGTTAGTCGAATTAAATAGTTTAGCATTATTAAGTTCGCACATTTTTATCCACTTAAACGGTTCAAAATCTTAATATTTTTTTGTCAATTTAAAGTTCAATTTTATCATAAGAGCATAAATATATATATCTTTTTTAAAAATATATTATCATTTCTGATAAATACAAAATAAGAAAAGGAAAAATAATACAAAAGAATAGATGAAAACATGTGAGATACGAAACATATAAGTAATTATATTTTGATAAAATAATAGAATATTACAATATTTTAAGTAATCTAAATATAGTAAGTTATTTAATAATACTAGATAGATGTAATAAGGATTTATAAAAATAAAATAGCATGAGTTAAAATTTACAATTCAATCACTTTATATATATAATACACATTCTCACATGACATGCATGATTTAAAAAGTCATATTTAATACATGAATTTTATGAAAGACATATTATTTTTTGCAAGATATATTGATGTATATATAGTTGTTGGTGCTATTTGTTGTGAAAATTATGAGTTTTCGACATGTATATTTTCAACCAACAACATTTAATATTGAAATACATGACTATACATATTCATAATTAATTCATGAGAATGGAAAAAAATCAATTAAGTGTGAATTATTTAATATTTAAAATTGATTTTTTAGTTTAAAATAAATAAATTTTTTTTTTTTATATTTTCTTGACACACACACAACACACGCACGCACGCACCCACACACGCACACACCCACCCCCCCACACACACACACAATAAAATATTATTTTCATTTAACTCTCGTCATTATAAAATAGATAATTAAATCTCTAGTCCTTAATATAAGAAAGAGTTTGTTTTTTAGATACATTGAAATATTGATGTAATTAGTCTATAATATAGTCTAGAGACATCAATATCTCAATGTATTTAAAAAGTGCATTTTTTTTATATTAAGAAATGGAAGAAATAATAAGTTATTGTAATGATGTGGAGTTATTGATGGAACCATTTTAAAACTTTTTAAGAAGTGTTCTATTGGAGGGGTTGAGTGTAAACATGCAATTTAATCCCCGAACTATTACTCTCTCACCAACTTAGTCCATAAACTATTAAAAGTAACTAAAAAGTCCTTAAACTATTTTCCATCAATCAATTTAGTCCTTACCGTTAAGTGGCCGTTAGTGGTCCCTAAACTATTTAAATACTTCAATTTAGTCCCCAAGCTATCTTAAAAAACAACATAAAATAGTCTCTAAACTATCATAAAAAACTACAAAATCATCCTTTAAAACCTATGTAGTAAAAGATCAAATAAATTTGCATCCCCAACAACAACCAGTATCCCATTAAAATCACAAACCTAAGTCTCTCTAGTCCATTGAACTTTTAAACCTCGTCATCCCAATCATTCTAGCAATGGTACGTTTTAAAGCTACTGCACCAGTGACAAAGCAAGCTGCTGCAAAGGTGAATCTGAGTGTTGTTGCACCTGCCGCAAAATCTACACTAGGTAAACCTATAAATATTAATGGTGCTGTAAAAAATAACATAGTCAATCCGAAGCTTGTAGATCCGATGAAAGCATACAACAACACAAATGAGACAATGTCAATGAGATTCATGTCGACTTCAGGATTAAGCTGAGGAACACGCAATGAAGGACATTTTACTTAGTGCTTTTGTTTGATACTTGCTAATGATATTTGGTTTTTTTGCAATGAAGGACCTTCTACTTAGTGCTTTTGTTTGATACTTGCTAATGATATTTGGTTTTTTGCAATGAAGGATCTTCTACTTAGTGCTTTTGTTTGAACCTTCTATTTAGTTCTTTTGATGGATTATGGTTTAGTTGACTTTTATGTAATGAATTTGATGAATTACAGTTTAGTTGGCTTATGTAATGAATGAATAAATTATGGTTAAGCAAGATCAATGTATTGCTCAAAAGAATGAGCTTTATGTTAAACGTGTCATTGCTAGAATGATAGGGATGACGAGGTTTAAAAGTTAAATGACTAGAGAGATTCAAGTTTGTCATTTTAATGGGATACTAGTTGTTGTTGGGGATGTAAATTTATTTGATCTTTTACTACATAAGTTTTAAAGGATGATTTTATAGTTTTTTTATGATATTTAAGAGACTATTTTTTGTTGTTTTTTAAGATAGCTTGAGGATTAAATTGAAGTATTTTAATAGTTTAGGGACTATTAACGGACACTTAATGGTAGAGACTAAATTGATAGATGGAAAATAGTCTAGAGACTTTTTAGTTACTTTTAATAGTTTAGGGACTAAGTTGGTGAGAGAGTGATAGTTAAGGAACTAAATTGCATGTTTACACATTAAAAAATAATAAATTAATGACCTATCAATGTAAGACTCATTGAAATACTCAAAGTTGGAGTGCTTTATTGCGGATGCTCTAATGCTCCAATTTTGAGTTGGTAACATTGGGATAATATCTAAAGAATTTAATTTATATACACTGTCGATGTAAAGTTATTTTACACATACGTCCAATAATATACCAGCACATTCATTAAATGATGTGGCAATACATCATTGGATGTATGTGTAAAAAAACGTTACACCTACGGTGCACAACAATTAAACTCATATCTGAAACCCCTCTCTCCGTCATTGCAAAAATCTGAGAATGAAACTTCTTCCTCCTCTCCTCTGCAATAAAACTCGTTTCTCGCCGTAACTTTGCAAGTAAGTCAAATCGCTTCTTATTTCCATTTACATACCCAGTCACTGAAAACAAACAACAATGGATATGGTTATACACTTTTACTCATTTCACAAACTAGATTCTATAACAACAACACGTTGCTTCACAACTAAAAATCCTTTCATTCTTTCTACTCATAATGTTAGTAAACTCAAATTAATGCACAAGTTCTAATAGCATAGGTTCATCCACAAATTTAGAGAACAATAATCATCTTCACAAATTAGTCAAAACTGGTGAATTAGATCAAGGTTTTAGGTTTCTTCAACGCATCAGTTTCGAAGGAGATATTCCAGATGTATTTGCTTGCACTAACTTCATTCGTCAGTTTTATTAAGAATAATGATAGTTAGTTAGTTTGTTGATGTTAGTTAGTTAGTTAGAAAGTAGTTATAGTTGATTATTCATTAGTTGAGGTAATTAGATCCTATAAATAGGACTACTTTGTACATTTTTCATCTATCTTTTTCTATAATTCAATATGAATACTCTGAAGTTTTCCTTCATTTCAAGCTCTCAAGCTTACTTCTCCTATGAATGTGATCTTCATCTCTTCGATCCCGTGATTCCTAACATGGTATCAAGAGCTGGTTCAAATTCATACATTGCTTCCGCAAATGACAACATTGATGAAGATCACTGTGACTACGATTCTGAACCAGAAGATGAAAATTCAGAATATGTTCTTGAAACTGCAATCAACAAGAACAACAATCATCTTGTTTCCTGCAATTTCTCAAATTCAGAGTTCCCTTCACTGCATGAAGCGTTCGCACCAACGATGAGCAACAATCATCGCCGCCAGAAATTGCAATTGCAGCAAGAACCGATTCTTGAATCTGAAGTCATGGAGGATGAAGAATGCATTATGGTTTTCGGCAATTTTGGGATCTTTGGCAACTCGAATTCCATACATGTGATCCCGGTGATCTCGATCGAGCCAACAATCGACGACGGAAGCATCAAGATCGGTGAAATCATATGCATTCTTGCATCAAGTTGCAGTATCTTCAAAGAAAAGATGCTTGGAGGTTACTGTGTCAATGTCAACGAAGAAGCAATGAAATCACAAGAGAGCAATTTCTCATCTCTTGGGCCTGAGATTATGGAGTCTGTACGTGTTACTACAAAGAAACGAAAGAATGTTGTCACTGATTTTGTCTTTGATCCAGGTGGGATTTTCACAAAAGATCTCAATTTTAATTTTTGCAAGAAGAAATGCCTAAAGATTGCTACAAACAGAATGCACATTTTGACTTTCGACGTCGTTTCGGCAACTGCCGAATCATCGCCGAAGAAAATGGATCGACAGACAAATATGATCTCTGCATATCCTTCACAGTACGTTAATTTTGTGTTTGATCCCGGTGGAAAAGCTTCAATTTTGACTCTACTACTACATTTTGGATTTGGGTTTTCCATTTCTCTATTTTCTGTCACCTGTATTTCTTCTTCCACTGTTTGTGGTTGTATTTTCATTTTTGATCCCGGTGGAAACAATGGCAGTAATCTTGTGATAACAACATATGATGGCTTGATACTCCTGTCTCCATATTAGTTCAGTTTGAAGGTGAAGAAAGTCCAGGCTATTTTCTCTATCAGTGAGACCTTATGGCAAGGCGAGGAAGTTGATTACCAATTACGGTGGCTTCCTTTGCTAAAGTGGAACTTGCTAAAGGTTGGAAATCCACAATTTTGGTTTTGGAAGAATTTTTCTATTTGATGAACAATGTCAGTTGCAGCTTAGATGGAAATTGTTCCATTTCCTTTGGAATTTGTTCAAACTCAGCAAAAAATGTTTAACTTCTATGTCTATTTTGTTAGAGTAATTGGAGGTTTTGGTTTTCTCTGCATTGAAGATTCAAGAACTATTCTTCAATATACTAATGAGCTTAGTGATTTTATAGATCATATAATATTATGTTTCTATGCAAAATCAAGAAGCCTTAGTTATTCTCACTCTCAGTAGTGCATTTGCTGCTGCCACAGATAGGAAGTTGGACTAGTTCAGATTTGTTTGGAGATTATGGGCTTCAAGACTCAATATGGCTGTGCCGATTCATGGCTCATTACCTAGACTATGCACAAGGAAATTTATTTGTAATCTGTTGCGCAGATCTATGCTAGTTCTTGGTATATAGTGTGAAGGTTTGATTTGCTTGCGGTTCTGTTTGGAATCTATGATTTGCAGGAATGTACTGCAAGCCAAAAAATTCAATGATTTGTTTTTTTTTGTTTGGGTTTTAGCATTGTAATTCAAACTCAAATTGGTAAATTTCTCAATGTTGAGTTTGAGGGAGGCTATTAAGAATAATGATAGTTAGTTAGTTTGTTGATGTTAGTTAGTTAGTTAGAAAGTAGTTATAGTTGGTTATTCATTAGTTGAGGTAATTAGATCCTATAAATAGGACTACTTTGTACATTTTTCATCTATCTTTTTCTATAATTCAATATGAATACTCTGAAGTTTTCCTTCATTTCAAGCTCTCAAGCTTACTTCTCCTATGAATGTGATCTTCATCTCTTCGATCCCGTGATTCCTAACAAGTTTTGCAAAACCGGTAAAATTAAGGAAGCTACACAAGTCATGGAAATTCTAGAAGCTTCTGGTGTGGTTCTTGATGTTGTAGCCTACAATGTTTTGATTGGCGGTTATTGCAAATCGGGGAAGATAGGGAAAGCTTTGCAGCTTCTAGAACAGATGACTGTTTCGCCTGACGTGGTTACTTATAATACGATTTTGCGTAGTTTGTGTGCTAGTGGTGAATTAAAGCAAGTTATGGAAGTTCTTGATAGGCAGCTACAAAGGAAGTGTTATCCCAATGTGACTACGTACAATATATTGATAGAGGCGACTTGTAAAGAGAGTGGAGTTGGTGAGTCGATGAAATTATTGGATGTGATGAAGATTAAAGGATGTTAACCCAATGTGACTACTTTCAGTGTTCTTATCAATCAGCTTTGTAAGGAAGGTAAGTTGGATGAAGCAATTAAGCTATTGAGTGACGTGTCATCTTATGGTTGTAAACCCAATGTGTTTACTTATAATTGGATTTTGAGTAGTTTGTGTGATACTGTGGAAGATGGAGGGATGCCAAGAGCTTATTAGCTGACATGTTTCGTAAGGGTTGTTCTCCTAATGTTCTTACTTTCAATATCGTAATTAACTTCTTTTGTCGAAAAGGTTTGCTCGGTAGAGCCATTGATATCTTGGAGAAGATGCCGAAGAACGGCTGTACTCCCGATTCCTCAAGTTACAATCCATTGATTTGTGCATTTTGTCTAGAAAAACAGATTGATAGAGCAATTGAGTATTTGGGAGTAATGGTGTCTAGGGGTTGTTACCCGGATATTGTGACCTATAATACTTTGCTTACTGCATTATGCAAAGACGGGAAGGTGGACGTTGTTGTTGACTTGCTGAATCAGTTGAGTAGTAAAGGGTGCTATCCTGATGTAATTACTTATAGTATCGTTATTGATGGACTTTCAAAAGTGGGGGCAACTGAGCGTGCTGTGGAACTCTTGGTTGAGATGTGTCGGAAAGGTCTTAAACCCGATGTAATTACATACTCTTCACTGATTGGGGGATTTATTCGTGAGAGAAAGGTTGATGTTGCTATCAAAATTTTCCATGAGTTGGAAAGAGCAGGCATTAAGGCTGATGCTTTCGTTTACAACTCAATTATGTTGGAACTCTGTAAGGCTCGACAAACTAGCCATGCTATTGATCTACTGGCCCATATGATAGCAAAAGGATGCAAACCTATTGAAGCTACATATACCGTTCTTATTGAAGGCATTGCTTCTGAAGGATTAGCTGAGGAGGCTCTGGAGTTGTTTAAGGAGTTGTGCTCCAGAGGATTTGTGAAGAATAGTTCTGCAAAAAAGGTACTAGTCAATATATAGGGTGGATAAAATGCTTTTGTAGACTTTATAGGTCTAGATGGCTGTTAAATTAGACTTTGTTAGATTCCTTATTGTTATCGACTTCTTGCCATGAATTTTGTATTGTTATTGTGACATGAGAGGCGATAATGAAAATGCATGTCATTTTTGTTAGAAGGTAGCTGTAGTTTAATCTTGACAAGGAAAGGCTTTTGTTGATTGTTTTTCGGTTCAATTGTTGGTTCTGATATTGGTGTAGTTCTATGACAAGCAAGTAATGCAATTTTGTATATTTCTAAGTTGTTGGTTGGAATTTGGCTCAGTGTGCAGAATAAGTCCTTTTTCCATTCACATTTTGTAACAATAAGTCAAATGGTACTTGGATGCAATTGTCCTGTTATTGTAAGTTTTGATATATAACTTTAAACAACTCTGAGCCAATTCTCAGTTTGGATTATTTTTCGATACTGTGAATCAATTATCAAGTTGGCCGCTCATTCTGCGACATTTTGGTCCAACTAATAATCTTTTTGGAGTTTATTTTTGCTTCTTCAGTGTCATTAATTTTAGTAACCAAGTTCAAAAGTAAAATATCAAATACTATGCTGGATTTTTATACTTCTGTTGCTGCTACATATTTACCACAATGCAATGTGCTGCTTCAATTTTGAATACTCATTTGCCAAGGTTGCTTCAAATTTTCTGCAAAAAGGTGTATTGGTTCCTCATGTTAATGAGTTAGCATCACTAGAATTTGCTACCAGCGTGTGATTCTTCTTTTCACCCATTGGCTTGGCAAATGAATCATTGTATTCGGCATGCTCTATGTATTCCAATGTCGGGTGAGTTCTAAAATTTGCTCTCATTTTTCCCCCTTATATTATTTCTGCTTTCCATTACAATTTACTTTCTTCTTTCATGTTTTCCGTGTTTATGCAAAATCTTCGAGAAGAATCAACAATGCATTCCGTTCATTCATTTCCAGGGTTTCTTCTCAATGTTTTTCGAGAAGAAATAATTTTTGTTCTTTTTCGTATTTGGTCTGCCTCTACTTGTAGGTTAAGTTTTAATAGAACGAAAGGTGTTAGAAGATAGATAAGAGACTTTGTTCCTGTATTTAGAAAAATGAAAAACTCGAGTAAGATACAATGCAGGGCTTTGCTATATTTAAGCAAGCCATTGAAGTCACATCTAACTAACTAAATCAACTCTAGTGCAATTGAATTGAAAACTAACTAACTGAAGTATTCAACAATTACATGAGATAGTTAGAATACTGTTCTGTCTCTAATAAAAGGGTTTGTAAGAGATGAATTGTTGTTCATCTAACTCTCCGATTTTGGTAATTAAATTCCCTAATTAAATTCTGCATTTGCACGAAAGAAAAGTATGTATTAATCACACATGAATAAACCTTAAAAAGGATTAACAAAGTTTGATATTTGATCAACGTCACAACGAAAAAGGATTTACATATGTTAGAATGAAGAAAAACCAGCCAGAAACCAGTGTTGAGTACCTTATCATACTGCGCCCTGTACTGAGCAGCCAATACTTCAGGATTTTCACGAGACTTCCTTAACTCCCGTAACATCACATCCTATAAAGTAGTTAATATTAGCAATCGTCAAGTTACCATTTTTTGGTTCAAAAGTAAAGAATGGATAGAGCTTCATGTCGTCCTACACCGTCCTAGGTCATATATTTATATAAGCTGAGAAATATATACTCATTAATTTACTATAAAATAGAGTTATACTCATTAATATCCTACGATTTTGTTTTGATCTTATGACTATTAAAGAATCACTTATAGACTCAAGTGACTAAATTAGTCAATAAAAGATTCTCCTTTTTTTTTTTTTTTTATATTCTTGTATTTTCTGGATAAATCAAACTTCCCATAATTTTATGGTTAAACAAATCCTTTGTGATACCCAGCACTGCATGTTTGATTGTGGCATAAATCTTTGATTCCAGAGTTCGATTTCAATAAGGTTTACTCCACCAAATTCATTCAACACATTTTATAAACAAATTCCAGTAAATAGGCCACTTTGTTAAAACGTATTAGGATATTTAGGTGCTATTAAAATGTATATATATAAAAATAAAAAGAACAAGAGAAAAATCATAGTACAAAAGAGTATTAGAAAGACTTTCTGTCAACACCTAACAACCTCTAAAACTCTAGATTAACTAACTAACTAACTAACTGACTAGTTTGGTGGCTTGCATTGCAAGCTATCTGTTTCTCCATGTTTTCTACATTAGACTGCAATATCTAGTATGGTTCGACGTTAATTAGAAAGCAAAATGAGGCATGTGTGTGTAATTTGTCTGTTGAAAGACGAGATGGTGTAGGTGTTTTGTCTACTTGCATCACATAGACTACATTCTTTTTTTCTTTTTCCTTTTTAAAATTTTAAAAAGCCATTAAATCTGCTGTAAGAATCGAACAAAATTCTAAGCTACAAACCTTTCCTTTCCACAGATTGCTCTGCAAGATTTTTTTTTCTCTCTTCAACTTCAATTTTGCTCCGATTCATTGCCATGAAGTTTCATCACATAGACTACATCACACTGTCATGATGGTATCTCTCTTCGCTATTGCTTTACTTTTCCAACTATACCTATTCATGACTACGGTATACCACCCTACAAATATCAGCATCTATTCGGTTTTATACATACTGTTACTATCAAGTACAACATCTGTTATAGAAGTTAGCTTTGTTTCGCGGACTGCTGCTATAATCATTTTCCTCTTTTGGGCGCAAACAATTTTAACTATTGTTAATACCAATCGACAAGTCATCTATAATGCAAACAAAGATGTACAATTTCACAGAATTCTTAAATTGATGCTAATCTTTTGTGGCTTTTCTCTAGCTTTGAATTTTGTTTATCATTTGTATTCTATATGAGCTTAGGCTAGAATTCAACATATATAATGTTTACTACTTTTCCTGCATGTATCAATCAAATATTATTCCAAGCTCATCTGAGCCTTTTCTAATTTTTGTTTTGTTTGATTACTGCTCATTTATATTCTTTCAGATTCCAACCATATATATCTACATAATCTGGTGGTTAATTAAGTAGTTTAGTTAGTAAAAATAATTAATTAGTTTAGTTGGGCCAATGATGCTTGGCATTTCACATCACATGCTCAATTATATAATTCAGTCGTTGTGTAACGCTAAGGCAACAGTTTT
The DNA here is from genome assembly GCA_954870985.1 of Trifolium fragiferum. Taxonomy (NCBI): domain Eukaryota; kingdom Viridiplantae; phylum Streptophyta; class Magnoliopsida; order Fabales; family Fabaceae; genus Trifolium; species Trifolium fragiferum. Next base: position 3,931,411 of record OX940789.1, on the reverse strand, counting down.
TATGCATTAGGCAACGGTTTTCAGCCGTTGTTATAGATAAAAAATGTTGTAGTATATGACAGGACAAAGATGCCCTGCACCATTGGAAATGCTTCCATCTTCTCTTCTATTTGGAAATGCCCTGCACCCTCAAAAGTGAGAGGTTTTGTTTGGCAACTACTACATGGCAGAGTTCCGACTAGGAACAATCTTGTAACTAGGTGAGTCCTTGATGCATGCAGAGATGTGTCTTGTGTCGTATGCGGAGAAGAGATGGAAACAGAGCTGCACTTGTTCCTTTACTGTGAAATTGCCCTGCTGATATGGATGGAGAAAGGTGATGACAATGATTTGTAATTCAGTGGTTTGGAACCTTTGGAAATGCCGTAATTCTCTTTTGTTTGATAACAGAAGGGGGATTGTTGTGGAATTGGTAGAAGCTGTTAAGGTTTCGTTGTGGAAGTGGTGGCTGTCTTGATCACCTACTGCTCACTGTTTGCTTTATGAATGGCGCGCAGAACCGTGATTGTGTTCGCTGAGATAGCAACTTGCTTGGTGGTTTTTTATCTCTCTCATCCTCTTTCATCTCTTCCAATTTTTCCTCTACTTCTTCCAAATTAAACTTCTCTGCTTGAGGATGCGATTGAAACAACACTGAGTATGGGGTTTACAGGTCCTGTTAAGTAAAGTCTACCAGGCCACTTCACCGATGATGAACCCATGGTTGCCGCTTCCATCGCTGTCGTTGTTTGTCACTAGCGATTAGATACATTTTAGATTGGCTCTTAATGGAACATTGATGTTCACTTGTTACAAATTTCACTCTCTTTGTAAGTGAACACCATTCAACCACAAATTCATTGAAGGGTTTTATCACCTCTGTCATGTTTGTGTTTGTTTTGCTTGGTTGGTTGTTATAGGGGTGCTCTTTGGTAATTTTTAAGGCCTTAGATCACTTGGAATTTTTTTTGGGTGTTTCGGTTTAGACCACTTGTTGTTGCCACTCTTTCCACTTGTTGTTAGTTGTTACCACTCTTTGAGTTAAGTAGTTTTCTTTTCTTTTATGTTACTGTCATAGCTTCAGATGGAGTGTTTTGCTTTGCTCTGTTATCACAATTTCTCAATGATTGATGAAAGCAAGGTATAACTGCTTATGCTAAACGGTGGTCTCTGTTAATCCATCCCATAAAGTATGTATATATGTTTGTTACACTAAATATGAGTCGTAGAGTAATTTTAACATAAACAAAGACATATATAAAGGAATTGTAGTCATAGAGTAAAAAACTTAAGTTACAAAAAGGGTAACAAAACATGTGGATAATACAATAATTTGTAGGGCATTAACAAGTCAAAATAAAATATTAAATCATTAAATAATAATTTGTCTAGAAAATATATTAAATAATACAATAATATTTTTAAATTACTTAGTCAAGTCAAATCAATTAACACATTAATTGTGAATGTTAACTTCTCCGGAATTTGTGATCAATGAACACATTACAACATTACAACACACAACTCTCTATATACTTCATTTAAAAAATAAAAATAAAAATAAAAAGTACTATATAATTAATTCAAGGTACTGCATCTCTTTAAAATGTAATATAAGTCATGCCATATCTGATGAACATATATATGTTGTCATTGTGATAGTTAAAAAAGCATGGAACAATGTAAACACTCTCCAATTAATCCAAGGTACTCATTCCCTTTAATTTACCCTCTGACAATTTTACTTTCGGCCTTAGTTATAAGTAAATATTCACTTTTCAAATTCATTGAATAAATGATGTATATTCTAAATCAGATACATCATACTATTATTCGGTGAATATAAAAAGAGAATATTTGTTTTTATTTATAACGAAGGTCGGAGAAAGTATATATGTTTAAAACCTCATGAACTTATGTAACTATGTATATATAGGTGTATAATTAGCGACGAAAAGAGGCTTGAGAAAGTAGCCTTGAACTCAATAGAGATGTGTTTTCTAATGCTAATCTATCCAGTATTAGATAAACTATCTGATCCTCGATTCCTCGCACTCTTCCGCCAACCTCTCATGATCATTAGTGTCACAATATTTGTTTTATTATATCAAATACAGATATATTATTTAACAATATACCATCCTATTAACAAGAACACGTTTGCAATCTTACACATATTGCTGCTATCAAGTGCAACAACAATTATAGAATTGAGCTTTGTTTCGAAGATAGCTGCTACCATCAATTTAATCTCATGGGCGATCTTAATTGTGATTGTTGTTTATGTTAACTGGAAAGAGATCTCATATATAATTTACAAATTGATAGCAATTATTTTTGTCCTTTCCCTAGTTTGCAATATTTATGCCATAGTGCACATTTTAAGATCTTAGCTGCATTATCTCAATAAAAAAATATTTATGATTCAAACTGACTCATAGGATTTTTCTAATTTTTGTTTTGTTTCTCATAAATTCTCTAAGTTAAAAGTATATTCTATTTTTGTTTTGTTTTGTTGTTCATCGGATAATCATATTATAAAATTTACCGTTCGATTCAAAGCTATTATTATATTGGTCATGTCTATAAAATTTAACATCACTCGGAAATCATTTGATATGTCAATGAGATGCATAAAAATAAACGTCTCACAAAACTTCGTCAAAACTGTTAATTTTGATCATTTTTTTTAACCCATTAAATGATTTTCGATTGACGTCAAATTTTATAGACATAATCTATAAATAATCACTGTGAATCAAACGGTTGATTTTGTAATATGATTATTGGATAAAAAATTATCAAAAATATCGTATTACTAAGTTTGACACTTTAATATCATTTGTTTTAGGTGTCTGTTTAGGAATTTTTTTCTTTAGGTGTTCCGCATATATACGGCACCTATGTTATGTTGTTTCTTTTTACCGGCTTTATTCGTCTTGTGCAAAGACTTGGTTATTAATAAATTTTGACATTTAAAAAAAAGAAATCATTTGACTCTGACCTTTTTTATTCATTCGGAGTTCAAATAGAAAATAAACAAAAAAAAATATTTGAACTCCTGTTATTTTTAAAATATGGAACTCCTTTGAATTTTTAGTTAGTCTTATATCCTAATAGAAAGATTATTGAACTCCTAGATTTTTCTTTTTATGTAATTTCCAAAAATAACTAAAAATTTGATTGGTTTAGAATATAATCATTAGAATGAACATTAGAATTATTAAAATACCCTTTTATATTCAAGTGACTAAAAACGCTCGGTATATATTAACAAAAAACCTTCTTTGCAAATTAGAGACGGATTCGGATATAAATATTGACGTGGTTAAAATGAAAGAAATTATACTGAAAATAGGGAACAATATTGCTTAACGCAATACATTTACAATAAAAATTGTGTACTATTCATTTCTTGAAAATTAACTAAAATATGATCACTATTAATTATTTCAAGAACATTTTTTTCTTTCTGTAAAAATTACTATAAAACAGTCATTTAACCACTAATAACTTATTTTGTCAAGGCAAAATTACATGTTTGGTCCTTTATTTTATTTTTTTGTAATATTTTGGTCATTTATCTTTATTTGTAACATTTTGGTCTTTTATCTTATTTTTTGTAACACTTTAATCCTTTATCTTTTTATATGTAACAATTTAGTCATTTAAAGAACATGAAAATATGAAATAATTGATGAAGACGATAAATATTTTCATCAAAATTATGAGCTTTATTTAATTTTAATAAAAAGGTATCTTAACAAATAAAATTCAGCATTTTTTACTACAATAGGAAATGTGAAAAAAATTCAGCATTTAATTTTAATATTTTAATTAAAAAAATATGAAGAAAAAAAATTATATGTGAATGTTATAAAACATATAGGACTAAAGTGTTACAAATAAAAGATAAAAAATCAAAGTGTTATAAATAAAAGATAAAAGACCAAAATATTAAAAAAAATAAAATAATAAAGAACGAAACTTTTTGTTAAATAAATCTTCGCAATCTTTATAGTAGAAAAAACACATTTCTCACAAGTTATTACGATAATGGTTATAACTACACTGTAACAACCCAACTCTAATTAAAAATAATGGTGTTGATTAGAAACTCAGGATAGAAGGTAAATATAAGATGGAAAATGCTAAACAGTGCACTCGGTGCACTAGTTAAGCAAGTTTTTATGGAAATTTTTTCTTGAAAATTGTGCATTCAATGCTTTGAAAATATAAAAAGTTCTCTTATCTCTATTATTTTATCTTTTATTTCCATTTTTAGCATGCTTAACAAGTGCACCAGATGCACTATTTAACATGACCCATATAAAATTTATCGAATTAATGGAGGAACTATGGGGTTAAAGAGGGCGAGAATTGTGTATTAGTACAAGTGGAAGGACAATTTAGACATTTGGAATAAAGCCAAGATAGTAATCCATCACAGAAGACTATTTGGGGACAAGAGGAGACCAACCTTATTCACTTATTATTCATTTAAAGCAAAATTCACTTTCATTCTTCTCTTCCTTTCTCACGTGTACCATCAACAACAACAGACTTTCCCTTCTTTCTCTCAAAGACCAGAAAGTTAAAATCTCTTCTCTCTCACGACCCACTTCATCACCACCTCACAAATCCATCATTTATCCTCAAATTCTAATGCATGCAAACTTAGATTAAAGGTTTGGAATTAACAAGTTTGAAGCCCAATAATTTCCTTGCATGCATTACTTTCCAAATACTGAGTTTTGTTCAAAGAACTTATGGTGGATGGGTTGCATAATCAGTGAAGGGTAGAGCTAATGTGTTTGGAAAGAGTAATTTGTGCATATGAGCTTAAGTCTTCACCCATAAGTTGTTGGAACTTGTCACAAATCATCATTTCATGCTATTAGAAAATTGAGGTAAGAAGAATCAAACCTTATCTATGTTCTTTCTTTATTTATGCCAAACCCTAGCAATTCCCCTTTTCTTTTACCCGATTGAGATTCTGATTGCTGCTCTGTTTGATGAGGTTGAGAGCCTTTTTATGAATTTTAAAGAACCAAGAAGTTATGGATTGAACAGTTGGAGCAATTTTGGGAAGGCAATGATTAATGAAGTTTCTGCATAATTTTGTTTGGACATGTGTCTGGTATTTGAGCTGTAGCTGCTAAACCGTAACTCCGTTTTGTATGGGGCTTACATGTCTGGAAAGCTAACGAAATTTCCGTCGTTTTGGCGCCAGTTTCGTGAAATTTGCTTAAAAACTGAGTTCTGTACACAGGGACGGATCTAGGATTTATTTTTTGTGTGGCCGAATTTTATTCGCATAAAAAACTCAAGCGAAATATATATTTTATCAAATTTTTGGTCCTTTTAGAGTTTCATACATAGATTAAGAAATAATAAATATTGAAATATTAAGTCATTTTGGCTCTTACTTTTTATTAAAAAAGAGAAAAATTCATTTAATTGATGTTTTTAGTTTTTGTAAGGAAACAATTGGTAAAATATCATTAAATATTATACTTTGATTTTTTAAAAGAACCAAAATTTTGGGACAAAAGTAAAGAACTAAAAGAACCAAAGATTAGAGACTGAAGAAATAGTTAAAGTTTAGTATTCTCTTCATCGTACCTAGCATTGAACTTTTGCAAGTACAAATTTACAACACTAATTTTATTTTATTTTACCAGCAAATGATTATACTTCTCTTTTATTTATCATTTTTGACATAATATGGATTTAAATGAATTTTTTAAAAGGCAGCCGTTCAAGATAAAAGTAATGAAAATCATGATTCGAAAATCAAATTTTTTGAATTCATTTTTTCAAAATGAAATTTTTTTCTAAACATGCTGGTGGAGAAATCATTCAAAAATACACATTATCTTAATAGTAGGGAAAAAATGAATTTTTTTTCTAAACATGTTGGTGGAGAAATGATTCAAAAATACACATTATCTTAATAGTAGAGACCAAAATTGAGTGCGTGATAATTTTTAGGGACTAAAAATTTAATAAAAATTAAGTAAAGATTAAATTTAAAATATCATCATTTTATAAGGACAAAAAATATATTTAACTTTGTACACATATATATGTATAAAACAAAATTGAAAATTTTGGTGTGGCCATGGCCACACTAGGCCTTAATGTGCATCCGTCCCTGTCTGTACATGCGTTTGATTATAGGGTACTGATGCTGTCAAATTGATGTTTTGGACTGCGGGTTTTATGTGCTCAAGCTATGCAAGCGGATGATTAAGTGCGTACGAAACAACACAAAACTGTTGGAATCAAAGGTGGGTTTCTTTAAGTAATTCTGGCAACCATAAGACCAATGATTAGGATCTCTATTTTTATTTGATAAGTTAGATGACTTAGACACATGAGTTAGAATGAAATGAATAAGTAATTCCCTTGCCCTATACTTGTTTTGCGTTAGTAAACGTGATTAAAAATTGTGAATGTTAATTGGTACAACTTAGGGGCCATTGAGCTTGGAATTACTACTGTTTTAGAATTGTATTTTCATCGAAATACTCATTTTTCGCAGCACCAATCGATTGGTGTATGTGGTCAATTGATTGGCCTATGAAGAAATGCTGGAAAATCCTGTTTTTACTAATGTCAATCTATTGGCATGGACCCTCTGGTTTAGCCAATTGATTCTCTGCTGCAACATTTACAAAATATGCATTTTCTTCTGCTGTCAATCAATTGGCTGGAACCCTCTGGTTTAACCAATCGATTCTCCACTGTGTAAATGAGAAAATGTGATTGTTTTAATGCTTAAGGGTTCCCGACTTGTAACATGATATTCTTTAATTGTTAAGCATATTTCTACGCCATTTCAAACGTTAAAGTTACAACAATATGATAATCTAGGAATCAAAACTCATGTGAGAATTCCCGGGATGGGTTATTTAATTAAGTTATTTAATTAGTACAGTTGATCAAGTAATGGTTGATCCCGAACCACATTATTATCTAGCCTTGGGCTATGAGTCTAGCATTTTGCTATGGGGATTCTACACTTTTAGTGAGAATCAGTTTATGATTGTGAGCTGAGCAGGTTCTCTGATCTACATTTAATATCAGGAACCTGAGGCCAGCCTTCGAGACCCGCTCACCTCGAAGTGTCTGTGAGTATTTAAAATGAATCAAGATAAGTTTGTGTGATACACCTTTATTTATGTTATGCTATTCTTTAATGAATATGAGTTATAAGTGATCAACTGATAATTTTACAAGTCCCGGTGGTAGTACACCAAGTAGAGGGTAATAAGAAATTCACTGAGGCTTAGTAGTCTCACCCCATTATTTGATTCGCAGACAGGTTAGGAAGCCGAGGAAGGAAGCATATGGAATAGTTGCTGATGAAGGATTACATTTTTATTTGGTTTATGTTGTTTACACGTATACTAATATGTAATTTGGACATGTTATATTAGTACATCCGACCGGCGTGTATTAAGTGTTGAGATGTCAGAACTATTTCCATATTATGTACTCGATGTACAAGAAATTTCTATTGTAATTTTAATGTATTCTCGTACCATTATGTATGTTTTGTATCGTATTCTAGATATTCGATATGGGATGTTATATACACCCTCCATAATTTGACCGTGTGAAGGCTTTTGCACAAGTTGCGATTCAATTACATTATGATTTCTACGTTCACTTTATCTTGATCTCATATTGATGTGATTCGCGAACATCATATTGCCAATTCTATTAAAATGAGAGCAATATCTAACTGATCACAATGCTCATTTTTATTTATCAGCACATTATTTGTCAATTGAATATTCTAGCAGCACATTATTTGTCGGAGTTATGTATAGGAAATTTTAGTATAGACCACTTGTATCAATAGTTTTTTCTTAAAAAAATAAATAGAGAATTGGCAATATGACCATTCATTACTTAGAAATGGAAAAAACAAGAAGCCATGAAGAAAGTGTCCAAATCATATACTACATTGAAAAAAAGTAGACACTTGTTTGAATCAAGGCTGGTTTTAAAATTTATTTTTTAAATAAAAAAATTGGCAATCTAATAACTCTATCCTAATATCCATATATGGTTGCTTTATTTGATTAACAACAAATTAAAATGATGAATGGAGACAAAAAAACATGTATAAGCGAGAAGTTCAATCACCCATGCCCTTCTAAAATTTTAAAATTTGTTAAATATTTTTAAAATTTGGAAATAGATAAATATCTTTCTAAAATTGTAAAATGTCAATTAAATATCTCTTTCATTTGTTAAATCTATCTATTTTGATGAAGTAGATGTTAACTGAGTATGTGGCAACCGCCAGTCAAACTCCAAAAACGAATAAAACCGATATTGTGTGAAGCTCGGTACGACGGATTCGAGAAACTGAACCCAGAAACAGAATCACAGCAAAACTAGTGGTGAATAAATTAGAGTTTTTGAATCAATTTAGGGTTTTTCTTTGATGGATTTTGCTTGTTTGAGTTAAGGTGGATTTTTTGGCCGTTGAAGGAACAATGAGTGTTGTTATTGATTAAGGTTCATGTCATCAATATAGACCGAGTTAACGGATGAAAAGGTATTTAATTGACATTTTATAATTTCAGGAGGCTGTTTTTCTTTTTTTAAATTTCAGGAGAGTTTTTGAAAATATTTACGAGTTTTCAAAATTTTATCACATTGTCTTTTATTGTATAGAGACATAAAACGTTGTTTCCACAAATAAAAGTATATAAAATTCACAAGAAGTGTGGTGTAAATATTTAAAGAATTTTTGAATATTTTTAAATAAGCTAAGAGAATAGAGGGCATCAACCTTTAATTAGACATGAACAAAAAAACACAAGTATTTCATATAAATACCACACTAATTTTGATATTTTAAAAGTTTATGCGGATATAAGCACGTAAAATCTGCAACGAGAACAGTTCAAATATTTAAAAGATTTTTATATATAATTAAAATAAATAAATATATCATAAAAATATTACATATTAATGTTAATACTTTGAAATATCAACTTCATATATCAGCTACAAATTAACATGACATAAAAATTTATTTCTACAAATATAAATAATTTTTGAAGAAACCTTTTTATTCAAGATACTAAAGTAACCCCAAGTGGATTCCTATATACTCTAGTTTTTTCGTTAGAAACCTTTTTTTTTTTAAGACTTGTTAGAAACTGTTAAATTTTAAAAATTCACTACCATCACATCCATCAACTTCTGACTTGTATTGCAAGGTTCGAACCTCGACCCCTGCATATATCATACAATGTCTTACTAATTGAGTTAAATTCACGAGACGCTATAATAAAATAGTTAACAGACCAATTTTAATTCTAGTATGAGCGATTCTATGTGCAAACACCAATATCTAATCATATGCGTAAAAAAATTAAGGAATAAATATGTTTTAGGTCTCTAAAAATATTTAAAGTTTTGTTTTTAGTTTTCAGAAAAAAATTTCTTTAAATATTACTCTTCAAAAATTTTTGATTAACACTTTTAATCCGTACGTTTAAATCAACTCATGTGTAGACTTCATATTCTTTAATGAAATATTTTATGAATGTTTAGAATATTATAACAATCCCCCCCAAAAAAATTTATAAATTTTTGAAAAAACATAAATTAAATCATATTTTTAGAGTTTAAAAATTTATATTTAATTCATGTCTTGTTAAAAAAAATTTATTATTTTGGAGTGATTGTTAAAATATTCTACACTTTAAAGATATGGACAAAAAATGTTAATTGTAAATTTTAAGGAAACTAATATTCGAAAAAATTATTTGAAGAGACTAAAAATAAAATTTTAAATATTTACAGAGATCAAAAATATTTTTATCACAAAAATTTATATATACTACTAGTTTCCAATTTTTGTCACACATCCAAAAGAGTTAACAAATCATATAATTGTTTGAAAAATATATATTATTTGATTATTATTACTTTATTTTATGCATGTGGTCACGTGTCTAAATATTTTGTGTATATATAAAAATTATTCTTGCTTTTTTGACATTAGTATATAAATGCTAGTATAGTATATTAGTATGTCTCGTTCTGGAGACAAAAGATGTGTAAGAAGCGCACTTCTCCAACCACATCCAAAAAAACAAAAAAAAAATGTAATGGACAAGAGTCACTCTATGTCCTCTCTCCAATCCCCCCACCCCCTCCTTTGTCTGTCAATATCCTCCTTTCTCCAACCACATCCAAAATCACAAAAACAGACCAACCAAAATGATACTATTAGAAAGGTGGGTCTAAATAAAGATAAACAAAGAATAGTTAAAAATATTCTCTTTCCTACCTTAAAAATGGAATAATAACATTAAAATATACTCCTATAAACAGTTTTTATTTTTATTTTAGATGAATAAAATTCATTGTATCAAATAAAATGATATCTCTTTTAGCATTTGTACCAAAAAAAAAAATGATATATTTTTCTTTAGGCAAATTAAAATGATATCTAGATACAATCATAAATTTAAGAGTGACTTTTTCAGTAAGATTTTTGTTTGTTTCCTTAATAAATTTGAATTTATAAATTTTTTTAAAAATTATTTGTGTTAATAAATCACTAGTTGCTTGTGATTTTCAAAGATTAATTATGAGTTATGATCCTCTTTAATTTTTATTTTTTTCCTCATTACTATATTTTTAAGGAGTTTTATGATAAATATTAAATTATTGAGTCATCCAAATATCACGCATTTATATTTCTAAAATTTTAGTTACATTCAAAAATGTGACAATGCTTACAAATATGATGAAATTTAAGTGTTCAAAATACTCATGTCTTCAAGTCTATAATATTGACGACTCTAAAATCATTGATTACTTTCATTATGTATCTTAATACATTAATTTACGGTACATGTGACTTGTAAAAAATGCGATAATAGCAACAATAAATAAGTTTAGTAAAAAAGCAATGATAAATAAGAAAATACTAATTAATGTTTCAAAGTATTAGCTAAAAATATTAAATATAGTATAATAATCTTAAAATTTAATTAGTCAACATAAAAATACGAATAATGTTATTTTTCATATAAATTTTTTCTTTTTTAATTTCTTAATTAACTAGTGATCCAATGTCATTAGTTAGCAAGAAAAATAAATACACACCTTGTAACAAAGTTAGAAAACATTTTATGCTGAAAGTTTAGGAAAAATATATAAAAATTCTGCTAAAAGTATAATGCCTTCATGAAGGAAAAAGCACCAGAGACTATTGTAGTAGTTCCACATTGACCTCTCATAAACACATTATTATATCATTTTTTTTTGCATAATTAATTTGTAGTTGCCTTTTATGACAATCAGTCTATTTGCAATAATTTATTTCAACTTTTTTTTTGAAGGATTATTTCAACTTATAATCAACTAAAATAAGTTTTGTGTGACAATTTAAGGGAACTTATAAGAAAAATTTGACTTTTTAAATTTATTATTGTTTACATACATTAATTTTATAATGAATTTAAAAAGTCAAATTTTTCTTATATATAAAATCGAAAAAAATATATAATTAATTCAAGGTACTACATCTGTTTAAAATGTAATATAAAACATGCCATCCTGCAATTAATTAATTTAAGGTACTACATCTCTTTAAAATTTGTCTTTACCCTCGTACTGTTCCTTTGTTATTGTGATAGTTAAAAGACATGGAAGAGTGTAAACACTCTCTGATTAATCCAAAGTGCTCAATCCTTTTAATTTACCTTCTCCCAATTCTACTTTCGGCCTTAGTTATAAATAAATATTAATTTTTCATATTTATTGAATAAATGATATATATTATAGATCAAATACATCATATTATTTAGTAAATATGAAAAGAGAACATTTTATAACGAAGGTCGGAAGAAATATATATATGTAAAACCTCATGAACTTAAGTAACTATATATGTATATATAGGTGCAAAATTAGCAACGAAAAGAGGCATGAGAAAATAGCCTTGAACTCAATGGCGATGTGTTTTCTAATGCCAATCTATTCAGTATTAGATAAACTATCTGATCCTCGATTCCTGATATTCTTCCGTGAAACTCTCATGATCATTATTGTCACAATACTTGTTTTATTATATCAAATAGAGATATATTATTTAACAATATATCACCCTATTAACAACAACTTTTTTGCTATCTTACGCATACTGTTGCTATCAAGTGCAACTACAATTATAGAATTGAGCTTTGTTTCACAGATAGCTGCTACCTGTTGGCCCAGCTAGAAGCAATAAAATATACAATTCTTAAACCCGTGTTCCTCGCTTAGCCAAGAATCACTCGTCGGGCTAGCTTTTCTTCACTGCAACTCTGTGAATCTTGCAGAGAGAAGAAAATGGGAGAAGGATGATGAAAGAATGAAGCACACACACTTTAGTGAAGTAAGAAAAGAATTAGGAGAAAGAGAGAATTTTTATTCTTCCACTAATGGACCAAATCAAGGATTACAATTCATTCTACTATACAATGCACTATTTATAAGCTTGTTGCTTTACATGCAAGCAACCAGTTAGTTACAACTAACTAAGTGTCAAAACTAACTCTAACCACCAAAAGCTAACCATATTCTAACTAACTCTTATTTCTTCTCATACAAGTAATCACATTAGAGCATGAATTATCAAAACTACAATACTACCACCATTTTAATCTCATCGGCGATCTTAATTGTGATTATCGTTTATATTAACTGGAAAGAGGTCTCATATATAATTTACAAATTGATAGCAATTATTTGTATCCTTTCCCTAGTTTGCAATATTTATGCCATAGTGCACATTTTAAGGTCTTAATTGCATTATCTCAATAAATAAATAAAAAATATATTTATGAATGAAACTGACTCATGGGAGTTTTTCTAATTTTTGTTTTGTTTCTCATAAATTCTCTAATTTAAAAGTGTATTCTATTCAAAATTTAATATATGTTGAGAATAATGCCTAAATATTTTTTTGAAGATTTTAGTTTTATATTTAAAATAAGATGATATTCGAATTTTAAAATTTATATATTTTTTTAAAATTTATAGGATTAGTTTATTAGTTAAACATATTATTCGTTTTTATGTAGTTCTATATATATAGTCATATAACTATTTTCAAAAATACAAAAAAAAAAATCTATTTTTTTAAAGTTGGTGGGCTGGCATGTATTGAGTTTGTAATTGGTGGGTTGAATGTTAATATGCGGTTCGATTTGGTTTGGTTTTCAGAAATGCAAACCGTCAATCGAACCGCGCGGTTAGGTGAAAAAATCATTCGAATTCATCTAAATGAAATGCAATTTTTGCGGTTTTCGATTTGGAATGGTTCAGTTTGCGGTTTTACTTTTAGATTTGTTCGGATACGATCATTTCTACCCTATGTGACACTATATAAGCAAAAAACACATTTTTAGATTCATTGTTTTATTAGTATGTATGTGTTCTATAATCTAGACCACATACAATAATAAAGCGTATAGACCACATACATTAATAAAACAATGAATCTAAAAAGGTGTTTTTTGCTTATATATTGTTGCGGAAGAAGTATACTGACTTGAGCGTCGGAGTGCCAACATTTTTACAGATACATTTTCTCCCAAAGAAACAAAAAATCGACATTTCATCTTCAAGGATCGAGATTGCCTACTGTAACTGCTACACGCAGTAAGCAATCACTGGCACACAAAACATATCAAACGGTTTTGATCTATTTGATTTATTTTATATGAAATTAATTTTGACCATTTATTCTTTATCAGACGGTCAAAACAATTACCGCGTTAATGCAGGAACTGCGTTAAATTCATTTCCCTATCTTTAGTAGTCTAGAACAATCAGTTTGCCAACATTAGTTAAGACAATCATTTATAAACCAACTAAATGAAAAATAATATATATATATATATATATATATATATATATATATATATATATATATATATATAGAGAGAGAGAGAGAGAGAGAGAGAGAAGGGATCCGTTGACTTCAGGAGTAAGTCTTCATCGACTTACTCCGGTTAATAACTCGATATCGGCATTATATTTCTTCAATCCGACCGTTGAATTCAAATATCTCATTGAGTAGATCAACTCTACAAATTTTTATAAAAATTCAAAAAATGTATGTATGTATTCAGACTATTGAAATTCAACGGTTTTTTGAAAAGTTTATTGTACGTTCAATTGAAATTATCAGAAAAAGTATCAAACGGTTTTGAATTTTTATAAAAATTTGTAGAGTTGATCTACTCAATGAGATATTTGAATTCAACGGTCGGATTGAAGAAATATAATGTCGATATCGAGTTATTAAGCGGAGTAAGTCGATGATGACTTACTCCTGGAGTCAACGGATCCCTCCTCATATATATATATATATATATATATATATATATATATATATATAATAGTGAAATAATTATTAAATAACTGAAATATCTATAAAATATATTTTTACTTATAAATGAAAAATGAAGTACTCATACTATCATTTACGCTGATAACAATAATTATGGTTTTTTCCTTATAAGAGTTAATTAAGCAAATGGTCACTATAAATATTTTAAATTTTATTTTAAATTTCTAAAAAAAAATTACACTTTTTGATTTTGATGAAAAATTTCATCAATATTTTAAATTCCTACAAAAAAATTTATTAGTATTAAAATTTCGTCAACATTTTTTGTCCTTAAAATTTATTAGTAGTATTAAGAATATACTATACTGTAACTTTCCAGCGACACTTGACCTACTTTTTAAAAATTTACTCCCATCAACTTACTCACACACACCCATCCACACTTCTGATAGTCTGCCCTGCCCACGTCAAACTCTCAACTCTGCCCCCACTAATAACTCCCTGAATCACGTCACATCATATCTCTCTTTCCCACGCACCAACACCTAGTCACCTACTGTACTCCATACCAGTACGATTGCGATATTTAATCAGGTCAGTAAAAACTACTAATACTGTGAGTAAAAACTAATACTGGCAAATAATCACCTAGTTTGCTCACACATTTAAAAAATTACAAATCATATAACCATATGGAAAATGCTAAACAGTACACCTGATTCATTAGTTAAGCATATTAATATAGAAATATTTTTTTGAAACGTGTGCATTTAATGTAAAAAGTTATCTTTTTAACATTAACTTTATCATTTTATTTCTTTTTTGAGTATACTTAACTAATATACCAGGTGCACTGTTTAACATGATCCTAACTCTATATATATATATATATATATATATATATTTCCAAATGACCAATGCTATGGTGGACCACCTCATTAAGTGGTCCACCGTGGACAAGTGGTCAATACTACTATAACGAATACGAATTTTACAAAATCGACCGTTGGATTGAAAGTTTATATCATATAGATCATCCATAAAAAAAATTAGAAAAATTGAAAATAATTTGATATGTTATTGAGATCCATAAAGATTAACGGTTTATTAAATACTGTAAATTTTAATGAGTCCCAAAAACATATGAAATGATTTTCAATTTTTCTAATTTTTTCTCAAAAAAGAAATTGGCCATTTCAATTTTTCTAAGTTTATATCATTTTATATGAATAAGTGGTCCATATTAGAATTGGCCATTTCCAAATTAGCAAGATGCGCCTTTTCACTTAAACAAAAAATTCTTATTTATTTTATACTAAGGAATTGAGGAGTAATTAGATAAATTTTATTAAATGTTATGTACCCATTTAATTATAAATATATACAATCTAAATAAACAACTTAAAAAAATAAAAAAGAAGAACTTGATAAAACATATATAATCCAAACTTACAAATTTGGATATTCAAGTTCATGGCTTAATTTTTTTTTTTTTTTGCTAGAGTTCATGGCCTAATTAAAGCCAGTGATTCACGTTAACTAAATTATAACTTGCACCATTTTATTTCCGTTTTGATGGATACTACCAATTCTTATAAAGTAATCGTGTTGATTCATACTATCAAAATAAAATATATAAATAATGTATTTAATTAAAATAATTTTTATAAAATTGGACGAAGTACGCCGATTCTTTCAAACTAGATTTTGTAGAATGCTTGAATTGAATTGCATAAAACAAAAGTTTCGTTATAGTATGGAACACTGTTTGATTTCTCTGTCTGCTGCTTCACAATCTGGTTCTCTAGTTCTTTTTTATCATATTCATATTTCTTTGCTCTATTTCATGATAGCATTGGATTTTTTTTTTCTAGATCTATTTTTCCGTCTGGAACCATTTGAATCTATCCACTTAACCCGAGATCCGCTTGATCCGAACCCGTTTTAACCGAATACAAAAAATGGTTCGGTATGGACTACACTTCTCCATCCGTAGATTGGGCCGGGTAGTCTTTTAAGGTCCGAATCTGGCCGACCCGGCCCGTTGTCCACCCCTCGTAAAAGTTATTCAAGGAATATGGACTGACATTGTCCTTGCGTAAGTGATTCTCCCACTCACCTTCTGCTACTACTGTTTTCCCACCGGTTTATAGTTGTTGCTAGTTTGTTATAGACTTTCTTTTACATAATTTTTGCTACTACTATTATGGTAATTTTCTATTAAAATAAAATAAAACAAAATTATATTAGTAAACCACTCACTCTCACTATTATTATATATAGTAGTAGCAGTAGTAATTTGTTTATAACAATTCAATCAGAATCCTAACTCTAAACACAATGAACAAATTTCTGTTAGGAAGAGTGAATTTTTGAAACATTTGTGTCAAATTGCATTCTATAATTTCAATTTTTTGATAACATTTTTGGGTGCCAAAATCCAGTTTGATCTTGACAATCACCTCACTGCCACCCAGTTTTCATGGCTTATCACCATTATTCACTTGATTTTTGCTACAAACATGGCTAATGCTGCGGTGGACTACCTTCACAAGTGGTCCACCGTGGACAAATGATATACCGAATATGAATTTTACAAAATTTCTTGTTGGATTGAAAGTTTATATCGTATAGATCATCCATAAATTTTTTAATTTTTTTTGAAAATCATTTGATATGTTATTGAGACCCATCAAGATTTATGTTATTTAACAACCATTAATCTTGATGTGTCTCAATAACATATCAAACTATTTTTAATTTTTCTAAATTTTTCTATAGATGATCTATATGATATAAACTTTCAATCCAACGGTGAATTTTATAAAATTCATACTCGTTATAATATTATTTGTGATTGGTCCACCATGGACCACTTGATGAAGTGGTCCATATTAGAATTTACCTACACGTAGTCTCTTTTATCAATGCTAATTTTACTTTGATTAAAGAAGCTAACGGTTTCTTTGATACTCTTTTTTTATGGTGATTTTCGCAGGTGGATCTGAGTACCTCATTAATATTGTTGCCAAGATTAAGAACAACTTCACTTCAATAATCTTTTGGATCTTTGCTTTTACCCAGTACTGTTTTCCGTCTGTATTTCCTTATATTGTTGTACTGTTTTCCGTCTTAATTATCCCAAAGCAGGAAAAATGTTCTTGAAATAATTAATAGCTATAATGCAATTAAGACCTTAAAAGTAAAATTGAGATTAAAAACGATAAACTTTGAGTTATAAGTTTATTGAATTAGGTTATTAAAATAACCGATAAACTAGTAAGAATAAACAATAAGTTTGAGAAAGAAAAGTACAAACGAGTCGTTTTCTTTCATGTAACCTACTAAATAACTTAACACATAATTTCGCATCACCAAACAATAAAACAAATTTAATGAAAAGATGTAAAATATACATATTTTTTTACGATAAACTTAAACATGTTTTAAACATCCTTCCCTTCCTGCCTCATTTCCTCCTTCCTGCCAGCTTCATGATACAAAACAAACTTAATCTAACTTAAAGTAACTTGAACCGATTTCTTCAACGCCATATCCGAAATAAAATGTACCGCTAAATAACAACCAATAGAAAAAATGCCTAATTCATCCAGGGCAACAATAGCCACGTTGCAGAAGTTTTGTGTTAAAAATTATTTGATAACACGAAAGAAGATCCCTTTAATAAGATTTGGAAAGCACATGGTCGCAAATCCCACTGACCACCAAATCATCAAGACCAGCAAGGTAGCAAAATACCTTTTTTCAAGAAGGGTAAGGAGCATAAAAAAAGGATCGTACAACAAAAAATATTAAAAAAAAAGACAACTTCACATCAACTATCTGAGTCAATACGAAGAAAAATCCCATTGATAAGATTCGGAAAGCAAACTGTTGCAAATCCCACCAAATACCAAATCGTGAAGATCAAAAGGGTAGCAAAATACCCTTTTTCAGGAAGGGTAAGGAGCATAATGACCGATGGAACAACAAAAAATATTTGAAAAAAAAAACAGCTTCACAACGACTATTTGTATCTCTAATCAAGCTTCTGTTGTGAGTTATTGTGAACATAAAATGCTGACTTACACCAAAATGTAGCAAAATGGCCCAAATTTGTACCTGAACCTCACCATACTCTTCCATTATCTTAAACTTAAATTTGGCGCTTAAAAAGCCACCAATAAGTTGATTTTTTCGGGGAATCTTTTTTATACTCTTCATCCTGGTTATAGTTTTTGTTTCTACAAATTATGTGATGTTCAATGCAGTGGAATCCATTCAAAATAACAAAAACAATTCAACAAAAAAATATGCCAACAGCATTAAAATTCTAAGTCCAATCACTCAACCAAATATGCCAGCACGCATTTGTCCTAATTTTCGGGTTCATTAATATCTATATCAATATTTCGTTTTAAATTTAAACAAAACGCGCACAACCCTGTTGCTTGCAGTGTCGTCTTCAATCTCAAGAACACCAAAAAATTGAAAATCGTGTTTATCATTTTTGCATCCAATTTGACATGTGAATATACCATTTTGCTCCGAATTTCGAGAGGATTCCAAATATGATATTTATATTAACTGTAATAAACTAAATAATGCGAATTTAACCAAAAACTATAAGAACCCTAAACTTTAAGTTTGAAATTAAATTTTATACATGAACAATAAATGCCCAATAACTTAGGGCTATTATTCCTCACATATAAACAAACATGAATGGACCAAGAATGAAACAAAATGATGCTCAAATAAGTGAGTTCGAAATCTCAAGAACCTTACCAATTGGAGAAAGTTCAATGCTTCTTCTCAAGAACACTCACTATCCTATGGTGTTTCAAGATGTAAATATGATCCCTTTGGCTTACTTGATACCCCAGGAGTGTAATAGAATGTTTACTTTGACTTGAAACCTTCGCAAACGTTCTATCCAATTCAAGGTGAAAGTGGTAAAAATGGAGGTTAGAAGATGGTGATGGAGGTGTTTCAGTTAGTATTTAATGCATACATAAGTTTATTTATGATGTATTGATTATGTTTCAATGGGAAAAGTAGGAGAAACTTGGAGGAAATGCCAATTTCGAAATTAAAATTTTTGCAAGTGTAGTAATGGAGTTTTTGAGCAAATTTGTGGATGATCAGTTCTGAGACTTTGAGAGGTTTTTATAGGCATTTGGAATGATCTCAAGATCAGACATGAAGTGTGTTTGAAGCATAAATTGAGGCTACTTTGCTTGCAAATTGGATTTTGTTCAAAAATGTCTTTGGTCCCTCTTTGAATTCAATGGCAACATGACATATTTGGTGGTTCATTGGATGATGTTTTAGCTTGCTTCTGATGCATAGATGAAGTGTGTCCAAAGGCAAAAACATTCACAAGGCTCAATGTGAAGTTATTTGGAAAAGCTACTTTAAGCATTTTTGGTAAAATCACTTTTTACACTTATGGCATAATCCTTGGATAATGTTGTGTTTTATGTGTTAAGCCAAGTTAAACATGCTAAACATCATAGAATACTTGAGAATAAAAGGTGTGAAGGTTGGATTTTAAGGTCCATCTTTGTTTGGATCTAGAAAAATGACTTATAATCTGACCTCAAAATCAACTCTGCCATGGCTTCTTTGAAAATTCATAACTTCATGATCATGTAATGAAAATGCACACTCTTGGTATCAATGGAAAGAAGGAATGGCATAATACAACTTTGATGTTGAACACTGGAGCTTAATCAACTTGTATAATACATAGAACTGGCCATCAAAAATCAAAATTATCACTGAAAAACATTTAGAAAAATTTCTAAGTTTCCAGATTTTTCAACAACTTGAAACATCAACTTTGGAACTTCACAACTTCCAATTTCCATGAGCTTTTTGTTTAATATTTCCATTATAATGAAGTATGCCATGGAATATTTAAGTACATCCCTCTAGTATGAAAAATGATTGCTTGGATTGATCACAAGTTGGCCATAAAGTCATGCACTTGGTAAGGTCAAAAACTCAGAAAAAAATTCCAAGTGTCAAAATTCTTAACAAATTGGAACATCAAATTTGGATATCAATTTAAGCACTTTAATGATCCTTATAACCTCAAATCTTTTAACCATCTTGAAATTTGCCATGAGATCTTGAGATAGAGTCCTTGTTTGTAAATTTTAATGACTTAGGGAGGATGTTACAACCATGAGAAGATACCTCCATGAACATGAATTATTGGTACTTAAAAAAAAAAAGTCAAATCACAAGTAAATATGTGATCTCACACCTTATGTGCATGATTGTGAGATTGTTGACCTTGTGGATAAATGCAAATAAATGTGAAGCATAAATAAATTAAAATAAGTAAAATAATAAAAGGTCGGGCAAAATTTGGGATATGACAGTACTATCATATACTCTTTTAAAACTTTTTTTATTGAAAAATTTGTTCAATTTAAATGCATATGTATGTATTTTTAATTTTAAACTTATATTTTTTATAAATATCTAGCGGTGTCGGTGTCGTACATTTTTTACATTAGCGGTGTCGAAGTGTCCGTGTCGTGTCATGTCGCAGTATCAGTATCAGAGTCCGTGCTTCATAGCTAGTATATTTAAGGGTAAAATTGAAATAATGTTATTAAATATAATGATTGTATTTTATACTACTAGGGTAGACAATCAACAAAACCAAATAATAAAAAAAATCAGACTCAATTCAATAATTAACCATTAATTGAACTTAGTTCGTAAATCAAATAAGTCGAATTTAAATTGAAAATTAAATTTATTAAATAAATGAATCGAACTTAAGTTTTGTATAATTCGACTCATTTGATTCATGAATAAACTCAATAGTTTTATTTAACGTAAATATCAGACTAAATGCATAAAAAATATATAATAAATATGCATAAA